>CM033724.1:6748763-7450196 GCA_019671005.1 Hibiscus mutabilis
AAGGAGAATGGAACCTTTATTTTTTAGCACAACATGCCTATTCGTTCGGGCATTAGGAGAATGGAACATCATTTTTTAGTAAACGCCTATCCGTTTGGGCGCGAGGAGAATGGAACCTTTATTTTTTAGCACAACGCTTATCCGTTCGGGCGCGAGGAGAATGAAACCTTTATTTTTCACCACAGTGCCTATTCGTTCGGGCACGAGGAGAATGGAACCTATATTTTTCAGCACAATGCCTATCCGTTCAGGTGCAATGAGGATGGAATCTTATTTTGATGTCTAGGGAGTTGGTGATTGGCTAAAATCAATGCCTTTTTGTTCTTTGTTCTACCCCTATTTCACAGGAATGAGCAAAAAGGGTCAACTGTAGTCACTGCTTTTTTAGCCCAAATCAGAAAAAATAAAAAAAAAACGAAAGATGCCAAATCAAATATGGAAGAATCAAGGGAAAATTATTTCCAAATCAGGCAAAATTGGTCAAAGAAACAAAATGGGAAGGGGAATCCAAATCACTCAGATTTGGGAAGCAATCGGCGGAAATTAGGAGATTTTGATTCCAATTTTTTGTAATTTTGGTATGTAAAATACCTATATAAAGCCCCCATCCCCCTTTGTAATCTTCACAACACATTCTCAACAATTCACCATTCACGATACTCCTCTGTAATCACCACTACACCATTCTTGATCCAAGAGTTGTAAGAGAAGCAAGGATTTTGTATCGAATCTTTGGTGGAAATACAAGAAGCGAATTTCTTCATATTGGTATTTTGTTCTTGCTTTCTTTATATTTTATGTTAACATTTTTATTTCAAATTCAATATAAAAGAGGCAAATCTTACTTTGCATGAACAATTGAAAGAAATTTCTTAAAAGTAAGATGTTTCGATCCATTTTTTTAAAGAGTGAATTTTAAAAAGCGTTTTTGGGCTTGTACCTATGTCCTAAAGTAAAATGGATCATTTTAATTTAAATCCACACTTTTTTATTTCATAAAACTCTTTTCAAATTTTCTTTAAATTTATCCATAATTTTCTCACCAACCATTTTTTTTTCAAATCTTGAATTCTAAACTATTAAGCACGCTTTTGTCACATATTTTCTTAAATAATAATAAAAATTTAATTATATTTTTTATATAAAATTAGTGTAAATACGGTGTTGACTCGTTTTTAGAGAATAGTATATTTTTTAAAATTTATTAAATTCCTTTCCATTTTTATTATTTTATTTAATTTTGTAAACTAATCTAATGTTACCTTTATCTCGTTAATTTAATTTGTTTTTAAAACTTTAATGTATGTCTCTTCATTTAAATATTTGTCTAGGTAAAACTCCTAGGTTTAGGTTTTCTAGTGATACAACCTTAGTTTAATTTAGAGCCTTAAAGTTTGATAAAATTCTCTTCACATTAAATTAATAAAACACAGTTAATAATGTTTTGAACCCTAATAGGTAAAATTCACTTAGACAATTCTTAGGGTTAACAATTACCAACTTAGAAAAATAAAAGGTTTTAACACATTAATTGTTTTTGTGCTTGTCTGATAAAAAAGTGGAACTTAATTAATGAGTTGTCCTACCAAAAGGAGATAACGGGTTAGCACTAAAAGTGTTGGTGGTGATTAAAGTTTACTCTCCGAATGATGAGGCCGTTAAAGTGAAATCATACTCATAAATAGACAATAAATTAAATTTCATGTGAATTTACAAATTCCGACATTAAAACTTTTTGTAGTATAGAGCCTTAAGGAATTGGGAATCTAATTCATCTAGACTATGATTGATTTTATATGAATTGTTTAGACTACGATTTTTGTATTGATTACTTTTAGAACTCAAATGTTACGGTCTTGATTTTGATTTAATTTATTTATCAAAGTTTTTTTTATTATTATAGTGAAAGAAAGGAACAGTTTTAAATTGTGGGTCATTTTGGTAATTCAATGTGTTATCCTTTAACATGCTGATTATTTCAGATCATATTTAGGGTGTTACATTGTTTACATGGAATATTTTTGTTCATCCACATATTGAGTGTGACATAATTTTGTAATATTAAAATATAAATAAATCATGTTGTTAATTAATTTATCAGCTCCACTAGGTTTTTTAGGTTTTTTCCTATATTCCTGTTTTTAGATTTTTTTTTTCTTATCTTTTTAAGTCCATTTTGTCTTCTTTATTTTTCTTTTTTTAAGTAAATATGTATATATACCGAAAAAGAACTACACATCCATCGACTAAAGAAGCGATAATGATGGTAAAATCAGTTCTAAAAGAAAAAAATAAACTAAATTTAAAAAGCAAGATAAAAAACTTGTACAAGAAAAGATAAAACTTTCACTACTTTTATAAGAAAAATCTTATTAAAAAAGAAAAACAAAATCCTATATTTACAAAACGAATCATATATATATATATATATATATATATAATAGATAAGAAAATAGAGATTGTCGGTGACTAAATTATATGCCAACGTTAATCATATCAACATGAGTGGTAGTTAAGCGTGAGAAAAACGAAATAATAGATTAAACAAGGAGATGTAAGTCTCTAAAATTATTGTTGTCTTTATTTTGTGTGGATGGGAATATTGACATTTACAATGAGAATATAATATCTCTTTAAGTAATAAAAAAATTAAGAAATTGACTATTATTTGTCATTAAATCAAACGATAAGTCTCTAAAATTAAAATTATAAATATATATTTTTGAAAATAATTATAAATATAATAAAATTATACATAATATATATTCGAATATACTATAATTGGAATTTGGAATTAGTCGTAATATTAGACATTGAAGTAAATTAAGCAGTTAATTTATGTAAGTACGAACAAAAAACAATATTTAACACATCCGACCCGACCCACCAATCCGTTTAATTGGGTCTGAGACTTAACTTCGTTAATTGGGCCTTTCTGGCGTGATTCTGCCAGTCCGGCAGATGAGTTTATTTGGATGATACATATAAAACCATAGTCCTCAGGAAACCCTAGTTTTGCTTCTTCTGTCTCCTTGAAAAATCCCAGTAGCGGCAGCCCTTTTTGCACTTAGGTTAACTTCCGTTCCTCCCAAATCTTGAATCCAATTAGCTCTTCAAACTTGATATTTTCTTAAAATTTTTATCCACTTTTATTTGTTCATTTCTTCCAATGAAATCTCGTAGCAACTTTTATTTGCTAATTTTACTTCTCTTTTTTTCTCGATTTGAGTTATCATTGCTTCCTGTTTTAAAATTGTATTCTCTCTGTATATTGTGTGTTATTGACATTCTCTGAGTCAAGCTTCTTGGGCTTCTAGCCAAATTTAGGATAATTTGCCTCTGTGTTCTATGCAATGTTTTGGTGCCCTTTGCATTTGTCTTTGTTTGTCTATACGTTAGCATAAAATGGCTCAGAATAATTTAATATCATGGAAGAATGTTGGGTTTTGGTTGTGATGGTTTTTTCGTTTCTCTTTGATCAAGAGAGCGGAACATAATCAGGACTGAGTTAGGATTTAGGGTTGGGGGCAAAACCTAAATTTTAGAAGGTGGGAAGCAAATTCACAATTAATCCAATTTTTTCAAAAAGAAAATGGTGCGTTGGGCAGGGCAAGAGCCCCTCCCAATGATAATGTGGGTTCGTCCGTGGACATAAGGTTACCATTTATGAAGCACGGGTATTCCCCAGTACCCGATACATCCTCGAACCGTGGGCATATTTGGTACGGCTTGGGTACTCTCTAATTTTTCATCTCCCTATTTTTTTTATTCTTCTATTATCCCACATTTTTTTTTGTCTTTTTGTTGTTTCTTTTAGACACTATTTTGGTCAATCTTTGTATGGTTTTTTATTTTTACATTTTCTTAGAATATAAAATTTATTTTATATTTGTCGTGCCCTAATTGCACTCGTACCCTGTAATTTTGGAAATTGCAGTTTCCTGTCCCGTTTCTGTACCCGCACCCATATCTGAATCCCTATCAGTGCAACATAGGTTACCATAGACTGAAATTAATGTTAGCTTAATGAACGATCTGCTTTGTTATCTAATACTCTATTTGAACTGATGGGCCCTTTTCTGAACTATAAATGTTTTGCTGTTATTCAATAGAAAATCTATAGTAGTTTGGACTCTAGATGATGGTGAGAGTCAGCGTTTTGAACGATGCACTTAAGAGCATGTACAATGCCGAGAAGAGGGGCAAACGACAGGTCATGATAAGGCCTTCCTCCAAAGTGATCATTAAGTTCCTTTTGGTCATGCAGAAGCATGGTTTGTTCGCTATACTCCACGTCGATCTTTGTTAAACTAAACTTTTTATCTATAGTACTAATGTGAAAATGCTGATACATTTTTTCTTAATGATTGGGATTGTAGGTTATATCGGAGAGTTTGAGTATGTTGATGACCACAGAGCTGGCAAAATGGTGGTTGAACTGAACGGGAGACTGAACAAATGTGGTGTGATTAGTCCTCTTTTTGACATTGGAGTCAAAGAGATTGAGGGTTGGACTGCTAGGCTACTTCCTTCTAGACAGGTTAACTTAGAAACTTTTTGATGTTTATTCTTCGTGTATTTGCATTTTCATGAGAACTAGGATTTGCTAAGATCAAGAAATTCTTATTAGACAATCGAACAAAATGCACTCGAATGTGGGTACTTACTCTGATTATGCATCATTATCTTGTTTTGTTGTTGAGTGGAGTGCCTTTATTCTCATAGTCGACTAGATTAGATCTTGTGGTTGACATGAAATTGAGGGCTTTTTAGTCCATTGAAATGAGATTGCTAAGTTATGCCATTTATGTGCTCACCACATCAGCTGGCATCATGGACCACGAAGAGGCAAGAAGAAAGAATGTTGGTGGGAAAGTACTTGGTTTCTTCTATTGAGACAAATTTCCGCGATTTTCAGTTTTGATTTCTCTTCATGTAGGACATGGTAGTTTCCCTCAGCCTATGTTAGTACAAATCTAGTTTTGTTTGTCGGGGATTTTACCCTTGTTTGGTTATGATGTTTTCTGAGATTGTGAGTTGTTTGGTTTTTCCTTCAGTAATAGTTCTGTTGCCGTTTTGGCATTGAAGTCTAAAGTGTTTGGAAGTCTGGCTAATTATTACTTTAGAAATGAAAAGGTATCATTCACTCTTTTTTTCAATGGAATTACTGTATCATATGAGAAAGAAAAGCAAAAAGATATGGTGTCTTGATCATACTGTACACAGCTATTACGTCTTTCGTGTCGACCTGTGTTGCGGGTGATGGATCCTGTCCGTCAATTGGTTGTATCTATATTCATCAACGGCTTGAATATTTTCACGTTTCACTTGGTTTCTTGAAAGGAAAAAGAATCTAGAAAGGTTGGTAATTTTCTGATGGTTAAATTCGGAAATGTGAGCTTTCCTAAAGCCAAATCTTCCACGAGGATTTCTATTCAGGTGTCATTGGTCGGTAATTGCTAAATGTAGTTCATCTAACTCTTAACTCTCTCTAAAAACCAAATCCTCCACATACTCTAAAAACCCTAACCTTTTCTTTTCTTTTTAGCTCAGGTGGCCACCGCTATCTCTGCCTCTCTCTCAGCTCTCTTTTTCTTCTCTTTTTTATGTTCCTCTTTCTCCTCTGGTATTTGATTTTCTTCGATTATCCGGTGGTCATTTGGTTGCGGATTCTCATCCCCTGGTGACTAAGACTCTATTCGGGTTGTCGATTGTTGCTCGGGTTGTAGACTGTGGGGGATTTGAATGGTATTGTTCTTGGCTCCTACTGCGGCAGATAGCCTGACTTTTGCTCCACTTGTTCGCTGTCCTCATGTCATTGCTATTTTCAGATCATGAAATTTTGATATTGGTGAATTTTTTGTTGCATCATTTCTTCCCGTCTTCACCCTTCTACGTCGTCAAAAGCGGATATGTAGGTTCAAAATAGACAGCTGTTTTTTTGTTGTTTGCTTGCTTGTTAGTTTCTTATGTTCTATTTTATTTTTGTCTCTGTTTGATTGTGTTCCTGTTTATAATGTTTTTCTTCCTTCTTCCTTGTACATCTTTGTATCTCTGTGTTTTTTTTCGTTCAATGAATGTCAATTTTATATTAAAAAAACGCTGGAGGGGGAAGGAAAAATTTTGCTCCTAATGGTCTATAAAAGATATTAAATTTGTGATGTACTATAAAAGATATTAAATTTTTTTTGGAACAAATTCTACCATAGGGGAGGGGGAAGGAAAAATTTTGCTCCTAATGGTCTAGAACCCACAATTCAAGGGAGGAGAAGATATCAACCGAAAGCTTTTAACTATTTCCTCTAGAGATTATAAACAAAATAATTTTAAATTTTGAATTGTTTATGTTTATGCCGGTTATATTCTTGAATATAACACAATAATATTAGATTTTCTTAACGTTTAAGGCTCAAAAGAATGGAGAAATTATGTCATAGGCTCGGCTAGTCATGTCATCCATGGTCTCAACTAATAAAAAAATCTATTTCATTAAATTTTTTTATGTTATTTTTTTACCAAGTGAATCTACAATTCGTAAAAAGTAATTTTTAATTTAATTTACAGTAAATCTGAGTGAAGAATCACTTGGTAAAAAGATGACATGGAAAAATTTAATGAAATGAATATTTACAGTAAATCTGAGTAATTTTTAATTTAATTTACTATAAATTTGAGTAATATCATAGGCGAGCCGGGCCTATAATGTAATTTCTCCAAAAGAATGGGAAGTCCATTTGTGTATATGTAGATATAAAAGAATGAGAAGTTCAAATTTTGCACATTTGGCTACTACAGTTTACATTTTTCTATATATATTTTGTTAATATCCATTTATGATTTGTTTTTATTTAACACTAGTTTTCAGATTTTAAGTCCTACTTATAGTATTTTTCCCCAGAAAACCAGGACTTTAACTTTAAGCTTTTGTTTAATTTGTTGATCACCTAAAAAAATATTATATGAGTTTTAAAATAATTTTTCAAAATATAAATAAAAATCATTACAAATATAAATCTTTAAAGTAGAATGATTGATAAAGATTCAAGTAAAAAACAATACACATGTAAAATAAACCCCTATTTATTTATTTTCTTTATTCAAAAGAAACTAAAACTTATCGAGTGATTTAATTTATTGTTAACTCTTGTACCATGAGAGAAAAATAAGTCATAAAAATGGAGTAAAACTGAGTTATAAAAATAGTATAATTAAAGAATATATATATATATATATATCAATATAGTAAGAGTAAACTATAGTCTCTAAAAAAACAGAAGTATACCCCTTAAGTAGTAAAAGAATCAATAAACCAAATCCTGTCTTCCTATGCACTTTGATACACACGTCGTATAAACTTTAATTTACACATGTCTTTTAATTTTAAGGGTTAATGTTTTATTTTAAGGTTTAAGGATTTAGGCTTTATAGTTTAGAATTGAAGGTTAGTGTTTAGGGGTTAATTTTTTAGGATTATGGTTAGAAATTTAAGATTTAAATTTTTATAGTATAAATACACATACTTGTGTAAAAGTTTTTCCCTAATAAGAATCATATCTCTCTTTACAGCAACAATAAAAAAATCCTATATAAAACAATGAACAACAGGAGTCTCCTCCACCTTCCTCAGCTTCAGCTCCAAATCTGTTCCCCAAGGCGTCAAGCTCAGATCCAACCCCAAATCACTCTCATCTCCACTCGACTTATCCATCTCCGGCAACAAATCCCGAGTCACAAACCCTTCGTTTAAGGCAGTCCTATGCCTCCTCATGTGACCGCCGAGAGCTTGGCCAATGGGGAATTCTAGACCACAAATCGAACACTCGTGACTCTTGGGCTTCTTAGGTGAAACCGGAGCATCTCCTCCGGTTAGCCTCGGCTTCTTATGGCTCGCACTATGGCCTCCGAGTGCTTGAAAAGATGAAAACCTTTTGTCACACGTCTTGCATGCAAAGACACGGCCACTGCCCTGGTAATGCTCCCATCCGTCGGTTTGGCCAACCTTGGATAACAACATCAAGCAATTCGCCATTTCCATGGCGTCAATTTCTCGAACTTCTCTGCCTCTCTTCATCTGAATATATCTTATTTATTAACTGTATAAAAAGTCTAAGAACTTTACTTGAAACCCAGAAAAGAACTGAGATTTTAGCTGTAGATATCTGGAAAGAAACTTGGTTTTTGGATTGAGAGGAATGGGTTAGGGTTTTGTATTTATAGGTAAGAGTTGGCGAATGGGAACACGGAAAGTCATAATGACTGATTGGACCGATGCTTGGGGGGTTAAGAAAGTAGAGCAGTTTTGGGTAATATTTGTATATTTGAAGGGGCAAAGTGGGAATTTGAAGCCGCACCTTTGGCGCGTTTACGTCACCGCATAGCTGAGCATGTTAAGGAAAAGTCTACTCAAGGAATCTTCCTTACAATTCTAGACACTTTCTGTAGTGTCGTGAGTGTTATGCTACTCGCATCCCATACCTGACATTCGGATGTGTGCCTCACTTTCCCTAAATTTTATTTTTTATTATGCTACCTAAATTTAATTAAGAGTACGAACCATTTTCTTTTGCCTGTAGCATTTTTAAATTGATGTTTGAGGAATAAAAATAAAATTGATGTATGATGGTTCACGCATCACTGGCACGTGGGAGTGTTGAATCGACCATTTTGGGAAATAAGATTTAGGGTAAACTACATAAGTAGTCACCGAACTATAGTTTCTTTCCTATTTTGGTTACTGAACTATTTTTTTGACAAAAACATCACTAACATTATGTTTCTTTTCTATTTTGGTCACCGAACTATTTTTTTGGCAAAAACATCACTAACGTTATGTTTCCTACCTATTTTGGCCACCGACTGTTAAAAACTTAACTGTTTTGCTGACATGGAATTTTATTTTTTTTAATTTTCCATGTTTCTTCTCTCTCATCGTAAGCAATATATGTTATTTTATAATATTTTTATTCAAACTAACAGGATGGTGACACGTGTCACTGCCTATTAGTGGAATAAAAGGAATGAAAAATCAAGCCCCTTATGCAGCCAGAGAGATGGTGACACATGTAACTGCCTAATAGAATGGTGACAAGTGTAACTGCCTATTAGTCGAATTTCTCTGGCTGCATAAGGGGCTTGATTTTTCATTCCTTTTATTCCACTAATAGGCAGTGACACGTGTCACCATCCTGTTAGTTTGAATAAAAATATTATAAAATGATATATATTGCTTACGAGGAGTGAGAAGAAATGACATGAAAAAAAAAAAAAAAAAATCACGTCAGCAAAATCGTTAAGTTTTTAATAGCCGATGACCAAAATAGGAAGGAAACATAACGTTAGTGATGTTTTTGCCAAAAATAGTACGGTGACCAAAATAGGAAGGAAATATAATGTTAGTGATGCTTTTGCCAAAAAAATAATTCGATGACTAAATTAGGAAAGAAACTATAGTTCGGTGACTACTGGTGTAGTTTACCCTAAGATTTAAAATTTAAATGAAATCGGGGAGAAACGTGCAAAGAAAGTAGGCAAGTAATGTTAAACTAAAGACTTCGACTGAAGAATGGGATGAACTATATTATGATATAAAATAGATAAAATACTAAAATTTTAAATACACTTTTTTTAAAAAAAATCATGATTATCCTATTTAATTGTAGGGTAAACTATAACGGAGGTCATTCAATTATGAGTAAGGTTACATTTAAGTCTCCTAATTATTAAAAATTACATTTAGGTCACTCAATTATAGGTAAGATTACACTTGGGTCACTCAATTATGGGTAAGGTTACATTTGGATCATCCTTCATAATTAAAAAAATAATCAACTTGGTCATTTTTTCTTCCAAATCACGTGTATACCCTCGTTAATATTAGAATACTCATTCGAAATTATTAATTAATATAATAAACAAATTGATACATATATATATATATATTAAATATAAAGGGTAACTCAAATATAACCTTACCCATAATTGAGTGACCCAAGTGTAACCTTTAATAATTGGGTGACCCAAATATAATCTTACCTATAATTAAGTGACCAAAATATAAATTTTAATAATTGAGTGACCCAAATATAACCTTACTCATAATTAAATGACCTCCGTTGTAGTTTACTCTTAATTATATATAATTTTGTAAGTACAAATATTATATACAAGTACGAAAGATACGAAGCTTGAACGATGAAAAGCGCCCAGGAATTTTATACATACATACTATCGAATTTTCATCACTTCATTTTTCAACTTTCAATCATCTTCATCATTTGAGAAAGTTTCATTGTGATATGGGAAACTATAAGGTTTAAAAGTGGCTTCTTTTTTCACCAGGATCCATTAATGGATTCAAATGTGCTTAAAGTTATTTAAAATAAATTTGAATTTTTTAATAGTCTAAAAGTGATTACATGGTACTATCTGTTCATACATATTCTTAACTCTTTGACAATAGTCATACACCTTGTAGATAAAGAGATGTGAACTTGTGTCTTCTAGGATGAACAACATCCGCTTTTTTACTGGGACACTTGTTGTGTTCAATAAATTTAAAATTTTTTAATTATGATTTTATGCATAATAATATGTTTGGGTTGATTAAGGTAATTTTGATGAATTTTATGCATTGTTTTAGGCTTTTATATGTTCGTATTATGCATACATTAATGTTTTACGTTGATTAATGTAAGAATATTGTGTTGTTGCTTTCAACATATATAATGCAATGTTGTGTAACATTGGATTTTTTTTATTAAGCGGAGAGGTATTAAATTATTAAAGTAACGTTCGAGATTCGAACTCACACAAAGTAAAAATAATATGAGCATCCTTAACCACAAGTGTAACACTGAGTTTTGATATCAAATGATCTATATATGTATGAGTAGTTGCATTTAAACAATGAAGATTATATATATTAAATATAAATATTTTTTTATAATATATTAAAGGATTCATTCACTAAATTAAAGAGACTTATAGAATATATGACTTATAGAATATATATTAAATATAAATATTTTTTATAATATATTAAATATAAATATTTTTTTATAATATATTTCCTAGAAGCTAAGACATTTACTTGCTACACTTGATTAGTTTTTCCTTGCAATTTCCTACGGCTGAAAAAATATAACTAAAAAAATATAATACCAAACTTGCTGCTCAAAACCATAGATTTATTAAATTTTCATTTCAGTCAAAGAAATCCAAATTAATGAGAGAAAAAATATATAAAGATTTCCTTAACTATTCGTATTTTATAAATTCCCACTTAACTACTTTCTAGATGATCATAGTTATTTGAAAAAAAAACATATAATATGTGAAGCATATAATAAAAAATAATTATTAGCTGATCTAATAGGATCAAATGTTAAATCTCTTAAGCAAAGTTAATAGTTCGAATTCTAATGTTGTGAATAAAGTAAATTAAATTAAGAGAATTATCCACGTAATAAGCTTCTGTAATACCCGATCTGAATTAATCTACTAATAATGTTTAATATATGTGGTTATACAAGAAAAAAAACTAATAAAGAATGTGATATAGTACAATAAGACATCATAGACATGATATGTGCAGGTGTGAACATATAATAATTTACATAACATAATTTTTTGATAATATTATGTATTTAAATATAAAAATACTTAAAAATAATATTTTATTTCAAAAATTTATATATTACATTTCATTTGAGACTTTTTCTTAAATATGAACGGAGAGCGATAGTTATCTGAGTTTGAAACAACATTAATTATAGGATGTGTAATATGACAACATGATTTATCGAAGAAGCTTCTTTTCGTCAAACTTACTCTTTTCTACACATTAAACTGTCTTATTGACAATTTTTTTGTTGAAAAGTAAATGAATCTTATTAAAATTCCCTTCATAATCAAAATCAACTTGAGGTTCAATGCTTAAGAAAAAAAAAAGTGTTCTTAAAATATTATTAAACCCAATTTAAATACACATTCCAAGAAATATTCGAAGCAAAAATTTAATAAATACACGACAATAAAAACATCCTATTCACCATTTTCCATTCATCCAAAAACAAGACTAAAATTAGAAATCATCTAAATAACACAACCTCAAAGAAAGCAAATCTCATTTCTCTATATGCGATCAGTCTCCTTGTTTGGTCAAGAGCATCATCCGTTACACATTCATCAACAACCATTTTTTTTCCGACAAATCTTAAATTTAATCTGAATCCTACTTAGAGGAAAGATGAAAAAAAACTTCAAGAAAAAAAGGAGAATATTTTTAATGGGTTTCGAACCCATAATCTATAGGAATATAATGGAACAACCAATTTTATTGAATAATTAATTAATCAAAATAAATAAGTATTAAATAATAATGTTGTCAATGTCAGGTTGTTTGAGTTTGAACATACTGAAAAGTCAAGGATTTGAGGAAACATGAATAATGCACGCTTCGATGAAATGTTACAATTCTCTGCCGGCTAGCTAAAGAGGGGATCCCGGTTTTCTTCTTTTTTTATTATAATATATTTTTCTAAGCTATATTATAATGTAATATTCTTCCTGCAATTTTTGACGATTCTTTAGATGAAAAAGTAGATTATTATTTTAGCCCTTTTATTAGGTTAAGGTTAAGATTACGAACGGTTCAAAGGTTTACGGTTCATGTATAATTTATTAAAATGAGACACTTTAATTTATAGTTTTAAAATATAATATTTTTAAAAAAATATTTTTATCTTAATAAAAAAATATATTATGAGTCCCTTTTTAAAGTCACTTTTTTTTATTTTTTTGTAATTTATTAAACTAAAATATTTTATTTTCCTCTATAAACATTTAATTCAACTCATTTGGGCCCTCTTTCCTTGAGACCCCGTACGGTCGCCCATCTCGCACATGTCAAAACCCTCGTTGTTTAAGATTTAATCCTCTTACTTTTAATTTGATATAATTTGTTATATTTTGACTCAAATTCTAATTGGTAATTAAGTTGGGTTTTATTGTAATTCTAGTGGTTGAAGATTACTTGGTAATTAGGATTTATTTTAATGAGTAAATATCTATTTTAGGTACATATCTTATTGAATAAGGTTTCTTGGTGACCAAGTATTTGAGTCTATAAATATAGACTAGGTTTAACCCTTTGAATTAAGAGAGAACAAGAGAATGAGAGAGAGGGAGAATTACTCTGGAGAGATGTAAGCACTTTTAGGATCTCTACAACTATTGTGCCTACGTTGTAGAGATGGGTATTGTAGGGATTTTGGGAAGAGTGTTTTGGTTCCACCGGGTCATGGGATTTGTACACCGAGTTTTTGGATTACATGGGTTATCATGTTTTTGTACTCTTCGGGTTCTCTACGTTATTAGTGGATTGCTCGTTTCTCTCGTCCGTGGAGGTAGGCTATGCTGAACCACGTTAAATCTTGTCTCATGTTCATGTCTTGGTCTATGTCGTTATCGTTTTGGTTATTTTTCCGCATACCAAATTCTTAACAAATGGTATCATGAGCCATGGTTCGAGCTGCGCGATTGTGGAGGAATTTTTGCTGTGGATTTTGCGGTGCGATGTTGGAGACATGCTATAGGAGTATTGCTGCAACGAGCTTTCAGTTGCAATGGAATAATTCTTAATCATTTAAACGATGCTTCAATGGATACTACGTAAGAATTGGAGTTGTTGAAGACTTGGCGGCGGTGCTTCAATGAATATTTGGCTTACGAAAAAATTAAAGTTGTTGAGGACTTGAAGACCAATGCTCGAATAGAATTTGTGTCAAGGAGGAGATTTGTTATATTTTGACTCAAATTCTAATTGGTAATTAAGTTGGGTTTTATTGTAATTCTAGTGGTTAAAGATTACTTGGTAATTAGGATTTACTTTAATGAGTAAATATCTATTTTAGGTAGAGATCTTATTGAATAAGATTTCTTAGTGACCAAATATTTGGGTCTATAAATATAGACTAGGTTTAACCCTTTGAATTAAGAGAGAACAAGAGAATGAGAGAGATGGGAGAATTACTCTGGAGAGATGCAAGCACTTTTAGGATCTCTACAACTATTGTGCCTACGTTATAGAGATGGGTATTCTAGGGATGTTGGGAAGAGTGTTTTGGTTCCATCGGGTCATGGGATTTGTACACCGGGTTTTGGGATTACATGGGTTATCATGTATTTGTACTCTTCGGGTTTTCTACGTTATTAGTAGATTGTTCGTTTCTCTCGTCCGTGGAGGTAGGTTATGCTGAACAACGTTAAATCTTGTCTCTTGTGCATGTCTTGGTCTATATCGTTATTGCTTTGGTTATTTTGCCGCATACCAAATTCCTAACATAATTTAATCTTCTAATTTTATAATGTTATCAGTAGTTTTAAATTGATAGTGCCTTTAAAATGATGACATAGATTTTACTATTGTTTTTTTTCTCAAAAACAATAGTAAAAAAATACATATCACTTTACGGTAACAAGTAATAATATTATCAATTTAGACTTGTTAGTTAACAATTTGAATTATAGCAAAAGAATTAGTTCTTGTATTTCATCTTAAATCTTAATAGATGAATTAAAATAAAAATATAGGTAGCGGTAACACCCTAAATCGGATGTTATATTTGGGACTTTAAGCCTAACTTGTTACTGTTAGAGTTGTGATCCAAATTCTTTTGGGATTTGGTTTAAAGTTAGAATCTTAGTTTTAGTAGATCTTGTTTACTTTATATTAATTAAAGGTAGGAAATTCAGTTTGAGTAGAATTTGTTTCTACGCAAGTTTCCTTTGTAAAAAATGAAATATATCCCTATAAATAGATACTAGGGATTAGGGGTTTAGACAGAACATCATAAATCAGTTGTAATCTCTTTCTCCATCATAGTGAAAGTTCTCATCCTCTCCCCGTGGTTTTTCCCTTTTGGGTTTTCCACGTAAATTCTTGGTGTTATTTTTCTTTTTGCGTTTGTGCTTATTTACTTGTCTCGTCATTATCGTCCCGCTAGTATAACAAATTGGTATCACAACTTTTTAGGTTACTTAGGATAATGACGACGGTGAAGTATGAAATTTCGCTGCTGGATCGCAATGTCAGGTTTTCGTTATCGCATGTGAAGGTTCGAGATGTTCTTGTTCAGATAGATTTATATGATGTATTAGATGGGTTTGATAATATGCCGAAAGAATGGTCGGATACAGAGAAGCGTGGCAAGGATAGAAAAGCTGCTTCTAGATCCGTTTGCACTTATCAAATAGTATTTTGCAGGATGTTCACAAAGATAAGACAACTGTCGACTTATGGGCAAAATTGGAACAAATTTACATGAAGAAAATTTTGACCAACAAGTTACTCATGAAGCAACTCCTATACTTCCCACTAGTTAGCAAAATGTTTGTGTCTTGACGACCACCTAATCGATTTCAAGGAGATCGTCTCAGATTTGGAAATGATGGATGTAAAGTACAATGAGGAAGACTTATATTTAATTTTACTTTGCTCATTGCCCACTTCATATTCGTCTGTTAGAAGCACCCTCCTACACAGCCGTGAGGTATATGATAATTTGAATTCACATGACAAGATGCAAAATCTTATTGGCTCCGAGTTCCAAGCAGAGGGTCTTATGGTACATGGATCAACTAGTTTAGACCGCGAAAGAAAATGTGATCATAATTTCAGCAGACAAAATAGAGGCGGGTCCAAGTCGTCAAATCGAGGTAAAACATGTTATTTATGCAAAAATAAATGTCATATTAAATCTCGAGTGTTACATATTATAGAATAAGATAAATAGGAAATCTGAGAATCAGAATTCCAGTGAAGATGAAGCTGATATTGCAGAGAAGTTCAATGATGGTAAACTTTTAGTTGCTTCCGTGAAGACTCTATAGTGAGTGATGAGTGGATTCTTGACTCTAGTAGTAGTTTTCATATGAGTCCAAATCGGGATTGGTTTGCGACGTATAAACATGTGTCTACATGTGTTGTCTTGTTGGGAAATAATGTCTCTTGTAAAGTTACAGATATTGGCACAATCAAGATTAAGATGTTCAATGGTATTGTTCAAACACTTGGTAATGTGATGCATATTCCATATTTAAGAAGAAATCTGATTTCGTTAGTTACTCTAGATTCAAAAGGGTACAGATACTCCAATGAATGTGGAGCTATAAAAATTTGCAAGGGCGCTCTCGTTGTGACTAAAGGGTATAAAAGAGCAGCCAATTTTTATGTTCTGCAAGGTTTAACTATTTTAGGTGATGAATTCGTTGTTTTCTCCTGCGTGTCAAATGACGATGTTACTGGTGAAGGCGTCTTGACTGAATCAAGTAAAATAGGATTTTGTGTTGAACATGACAATTGTGGGCATAATGATTCTGGTAGGCAAAAAAGAGTTCAATTTCGTGGGCATAACGAATTTGAAAAGAAGAATAAATTTAAATTTTGTGGGCATAACGATCGGTGTTCATTGCTGAAGTCTACTCCTTGAAGGGGTTTCATAGAAGATGTGAAGATATTGTTCGACAGGAATTTTTCTCAAGGTGAAGATTTGTTAGAGTTGTGATCCAAATACTTTTGGGATTTGGTTTAAAGTTAGAATCATACTTTTATAATTAAAGGTAAGAAACTCAGTTTGAGTAGAATTTGTTTCTATGCAAGTTTCCTATGTAAACAAGAAATCTATCCTTATAAATAGATATTAGGGATTAAGGGTTTAGATAGAACATCATAAATCAGTTATAATCTCTTTCTCCATCATAGTGAAAGTTCTCATTCTTTGCCCGTGGTTTTCCCTTTTGGGGTTTCCACGTAAATTTTTGGTGTTATTTTTTTTCTGCGTTTATTTGTCTCGTCATTATCGTTCTGGTAGCATAACAGCTACCATAAAATTCTCAACTTAGTTTAGCCCAAATAAAATGTTTTCCAAAAACATTTAAATCCAACTATTGAAAATATAGATAAATAATTAAATCATTACAAAAGGGCTCCAATTTAATTTAAAACATTTGAACATTCGACTTGATTAATACAATTCCAAAATAAGAGTTATAGACTCGACCACGTAAGGTCCTATAAATACATAGCCCACTAAACTCAAGTATTGTACTCTAGAAGTCACCGTTTGCTGGAATCTCCTACTAATGGTGCTCCACAATCCCGCGATCTAATGAATAACCTACGCATGAAAACAAAAATTTCGAGAACCGAGCTTACAAAGCTTAGTGGTACATATCTACTCTACTATCTTCATGCTAATCATAAATATAAGCATACAAGCTAGTACGGGCACTAAGGAGAGATAAATAAACACGTGGCACTACCACTAGTCACCTAAATACATACTCTCATCATGCAAGATATCATACATGACACACAAGGCCCAACCATACCCGAAATCTCATTAGATCATCCGAACAAAAGCACACAAATTCATAACCAGAAACCTAAAGTGAGGCTTAGTGTTACACAGCCTCGAGAACGTACTCTCTGAGTGAGGCCCGATGTCACACAACCTCAGAAACATACGCTCTCTCTAAGTCAGGCCCAGTGTCACACAGCCTCAGGAACGTATATTCGACATCTTTAACCATGGTGTTACAACATGCTCTCTGAGTATCCGGATCCCATCAATCAAAGGTGACCCAACCAACCAAGTTTCTATACAACACACAACATTGACACGAATACCATACAACATATAACATTGACACGATTACCATAACTCTATGGTTTCTATCAATTATCAAGCCACCCATTTAAGTTTACCAAGTTGTTAATTCATCATGAATGAGTACATTAATCATTCTCATTAATAATCTCTATTAATTCCACTTTATCTCATTTATTAAGGTATAAATCAATTTATTAATCTTCAATGTTGAGTTTCATCTTTAACTGCATTATAGATCATTCAGTTCAGTGGGCATCAATACTTGAATACGAGTATTGGTACAATACCCCTGGGTACCGATACTCAAAAACATACTGATACTGACATTGCTTACCCTAAATCCTAGATTTTGACAAGTACCAGTACCGATCGACCCGTACCGATATGGCCCCCAAATACATATCGGTACAGTCGAATCCCGTATAGATACCATAATTACGGGTTCGTAACATTTCTGCGAAATACGACGTTACAACACTTTATTTGATCCCTAAAACTTATAAAAGTCATTAGGATTTGTTTACTAATGCATTTAATCAATTAATAATAATTGTCGGCTTTATTATCATTTAATCGAGTAATCTTTTATATTTATCCCTTAAGCCCAATCTCCATCAAACACGTCAATTTTATATCACTAGTACTCAAGCACACAACATATAAATCAAATAGTCAGATAATCATACGAATATTCAAATGATCCTACACGGTCTCTAAAATCTCTACAAGTCTCAACATGTTTATAACATCATCATGCATCTCATAAATATCAATCTCATATTCTTGGTCTCTAAACATGCTTATTTCTCGTCTACCTATTTTGCAGACACTAACGTGCAAGACAATTATATTTATAATGCTCATGAAGCATTCAGAGTTCAAGGTGTAGTAATTTTAAGCCAAAGTGATAAATCTTCATCCAAGCTCCATTCATCTCTTTAAATCCAATACTCGAGTCCACAAAACCATTAGTTCAAACAAACACGACTCCATAAGAAAAATTACATTATCAGACTAATTTAGAGAATAAAATGCATAAAAATGGCTTACCGAGTTCGAATTTGGCGAAACAAATTGTGCTAAAAAACTCAAAAACGTCTAAAACCCTAAATAAAGTCCCCAAAAAATTCAACGACAGCCAACAACGATGGCGGTGACTAACGGCTTGGCTTGGCAAACCAACTCAGCCTAGCTTAGCGGTGGCTTGGCTGGGCCCAATAGCTGGAGCCCAATCAGCCTAGCTATATACAACAACCATTCTCGGTCGGGCATCATCTACGCACGTGCAACACTTTCAGTGGCCAGGCGAAGGCTGTAAAGCTTTATTCCAACTCTCTCGACGCTGATGAGCATGATGGTGGCCTCGATTTTTCGTTCTAAGCACTCTAACCTCAATTGGAATACTCAAAACTTCTCTCCATCAGCACATTCTAACAACGGCTTCGACGGGGGCTCTGACGTCGACACCACAACCACCGGCCGACTCGTCTTGACGAGGTAAACACAATGGTGTAGGAGGTGTCAAACACGAATACTCCGATGGCGGTAGATGGATCTTGGAAACTTGGTGGATGAAAAGGAAAGAAAAAGAAAAAAAAAGGTTTAACTACAAAATAAGTGCTCAAACTATGTCTCTTTTTTGCAATAGGTGCCTAAAGTATTTTTTTTGAAATGGGTGCCTAAAGTTTTATTTTTGGCTGAAATAGGTGCCTAAAATATTTTTTTGTTGAAATTGATGCCTAAATTTTTATTTTTGACTTGTTTTAAAGTCAAATGAGGTGCCCACTTTAGAACCTATTTCAACCAAAAATGAAACTTTATGAACCTATTTAAGCTTTTTCACCATTTTATTTCAAACTATTGTCTTCCATAACTAGATGGGTAAATTGCACTTGAGGTCCTCCATCTTCAATCCTCACACAAAATGATCATCCATTTTTCTCTTAAATTAATCTTCAAAAATCACATTCTTTTAATTGATACTCGAATTAAAATATCCAACCCAAATTGAATATTTGCGATATCGACCTAGGAATTGGATCGTTACAGCCGTTCCAACTTTTCTCCCAACTTAAAAGCCTTATCCGTTCTTATTCATTTCTTTTGTTAGATCTCGCTTCCAAATGGCTTCGACTTCGTCGATGGTCGTCCGACTTTTTATTTTCTCTTTTATTTTTTTTTATTTTGCAGCCAATCCGATGAATCTTTTAGTTTGCTCGCTCAAGTTTTTTCCTGACGTCCAAGGATCTTTCGTGGTCGTCGTCTAGCGGTTGAGTAGAGGATTTATCCCATTTATGTGTTAGAGATATAGAAAGAGGCAAAAGTCTTTTCCTTTTCTTTTTTTTAATGGTATTGTTTGTGTTTGGTGGTTTTTCTTTTGCTTGTTCGATGTTGTTTCGGTGGAGGTCCGTATGCTTAGTTTTTTGGCTATGCATCTTCTTGTAACATTAGGCATCGACAATTTTATATTTTTGATGCGATGATCATTTGATGGTTGTTCTTTATGTATTTTTCCACATTTTTTCTTCGGTAATCCCTGAAACATCATGCAATTATAGAATGATGTTGCTGGCTCGTTTATTACTTCAATTTTCCTGCTGTTTTTGGAGACATGTTGTGTCTTCTTTTATGTTTCTTTTTGTATTTGTATTTTATATGTGTTCTGCTTCTGCAAGATTTTTTTTTCTTGCTCTGTTGTTGTTTCTATTTTTCAGAGTTTGTGTTGATACCCCTTTTCTTATTCTTTGTAATTTTGTTTTTGTTTAATGAAGCGACATTCCATTTCAAAAAAAAAAAGAATTAAAATCAAAATAAAATATGTTATATCCATAATAAATATATATCAATGCAATTTACGAACAAACTCCATTAGCAGCTACCTTAACATCCACTCTACAAATAGGAAAAATTATATTATGGGTCATTCTCGCCACGTCATCCATGAGACCAACCAATAAAAATCATCCATCTCATTATTTTTTTTTATGTCATATTTTTTACCAAGTGAATCTTCACTCATATTTGCAGTAAATCAATTTTAAAAATAATTTTTACCAAGTGAAGATTCACTTGGTAAAAATATGACATGGAAAAAATAATTAGATGAATAATTTTTATTGGTTGGTCCTATGGATGACGTGGCGGGAATGACCCATGATATAATTTCTCCTACAAATAGGGTGGCAGTCACCCTTCATTGCTTCTCTCTCCCAAACAAATGGCTATTTTTTCGGTTGTTTTGCTGTGTGGCGGGTTAATATAAAGCTATTTTATGACGGATTTTAACATATAATGTTATCATATTTATTTTAAAAAGTTATATAATTGATAATGATTTTGGTTACAACCGAAAATGTTACATTGTGGCGAGTTTAACCTAAAGTTTTACCCTGCTACTCTAAAAAGTTACATAATTAGTAATAATTCCGCTTACAACCGAGAATGTTAAATGAGTAACTTTTTAGGTTTCAACCACAATAGCTATGCAATTTACATGATTTTTGTGGAGAACATAATATTTTAGGTTTCAACCTAAAATATTATATGGTTTACTCTAAAAGATTACACAATTGATAATAATTTCGGTTATAATCGATTTCAACCGTTTTTAATCTTATATTAGTTGGTTGTATTTTAGACTTATCTCTATCTTTCTCCTATTCTTAGGTCTAGTTTTTTTATCCCGAGAGTTTTATAGGCCCTAAAAAATTTCTTTCTCTTCTTCTTTCTTTACGACCACCGTTCTTAAAAAACATTTATTATTTGTGACTCTATTAAATTAATAAAGGGTGAATAGCAATTATTCATTTGTAATAAGAGTGATTGTATAAAATCTCTAAAAAAGAAGAGTCTAAAATAAATTTAAATTAAAGATTTAATAAAAAAACAGAAGACTTATTCTAGAACCGATCATTCAATAAATTAAGGGTCTTATTTTAATATTACACTTGGTCTTCAAATCTTTAAATCCCTTGTCACAACCATCCATTATAATCATTTATGAAGATAGCTTAAAGTTTGGGGTGTCAATTGAAACAACTTAAAAAATATCGTCACTTTTTAAAAGAAACTGATACAATCATTTATTTACACCCACTTAAAAAGCTATTTTATAATTTTTTTTAAAAAAAATTATGACATTACAATTTAATTTTTTTTACTCTACCCTAATTATAATCATCACTTTTTTTCATTATGCATCAACGAGATCTAAAAAAAATAAATGATTGAAAATTTCAGATAAAAGTAGAAAGGAAAACGTGTAATTGGATTGTAAGCAAATGGAGAAGTTTCGGAATCCACATGATGGTGGTGGACAGGGAAAATTTCAAAAACGATTATTCAGAGAATTTGGTGAACAAATTAAAGAAAATTTCAAGTACTTTACATTTTGCATGGATGCTGCCTGCGACCGCTCTACAGTGGTTAATACTTAATAGGTCATAAGAGTAGGGCGGTGATGAGATTTTACCCGACCCGACATGATCGGTCTGATTTTTTTATAAAAAAATTGGGATTGGATTAGGTCGGGTTGGTTTTTTTAGCAAGTGTAAGGTCTGGTCCAGTTCGGGTTCGAGTTTAGGATAAAAAATATTCGACCCGACTGATCAGGAACTAAAAATGTGATTTTCTTCTAATTTTTAGGAATATTCGTAATGATATCTTCTTTTTATATATTTTTTATAATTAGGTCTTTAAAATTAAATTTTTTATTTACAATTTAATCTTTAAAATTATTATTTTTACAATTAAGTCCTTTAAAATTATTTTTTACAATTAAGTCCCTAAAATTGTTTTTTTTTCATAGGTTGGGTTTGGCCGGTTCGGAGTAGAGTTTAGTGTATTTATTTTTGAGTTGGATCGAGTCAAATTTTTTTAAAGAATTAGGTCGGATAGGATCGAGTTCGATTTTAAGGTACTTATTTTTAGGTTGGGTTCGGGTGGGCCAAAAACCACCCGACCCGTGCCCATCCGCCACAGCGGGCGTTCTATGTTTGTATATTTTATTGAGGTTAAATTTTATACTCGTACTTGTATTATGTCTACGTTGTAAAATTGAATTTTATATTTTAATTTAATAAGTTAAAATAAATTCAGTCAATAGTTGTGAAATATGATAAAATATGTAGAATAAAATTTTGCATTTTAAGTTGTAAAATTAAATTTTGCAGTTTAATTTGATAAATTTTTTAACTTTTGAAATTTTAGTTTTGATTCAAACAATGGTTGTAAATATGATAAAATAAATTTGGTCAGTAGTTTTATATATATGTTAGTTGTAGATTTAGTTCATTTTCTACAATTTACTATTTTTTTAAGTCATGTAATTTAATTATATCGTCTATGTATCACTTGATTCAGGATTGAAATTTAATTTTTTTAAAAAAATACATAAACTAAAATTTATCAAATTAAATCTACAATTTACGTATAGTACAAGTACAACCATAAATGTGGGGTTAAATCTCACAACAATTTTATAGTTTTAGTTCTCGTGGTTGAGTTTACAGGATAGTAACTAAGTTTGGTTTATGGCAAATGAAAACAAACTGATAGCTGAATGGCATGACAATTTAAGCGTTATACATATTTATGTAGCTCAATGAATCTGGCCTCAACTTCCAATCTAAGAGCTGCTTTTATTGGATGTAATATCCTCAAGATCCATAGGTTTTTGTTTTCATTCTCAACTATGGAAGCCATCTAATTTCCTTATAGATTTGAAGAGCCTTATACAAAAAATGCAATGATAATGTTAATTAAACAAAAGAAAAGAAACTTCAATGAAATGATTTTGTGTCACATCCAGACCTTTTTGTATCAAGAATGGTGAGCACCCCTGATGTTTACGGATCCTCAAATCCGCTGGCGGTAACCAAAATCATGATCATGAGACAACCTGCATGTCATCTTCCAAGTCGATAACGATGTTATGAAGCAAGCAGCAAACCAGGATTATCCTATGTTCTCCAATTTATGTTTTGGGGACAAAACATAAATGTCTGAAAATGGAGGGGCAAATTCATCATCAATCAAATTTTCAAAATATTATGTAAATAAAAGGGTAAAAAGTATTGCCTTGGGGGACACGAGCCTCTCCCACCATATAAAGGGCTTTGTCTCTGCCAGTGATGAACCGAAGCTTAGCCTTCTCAAAGCTACAGCTACTTGATCTTCGAAAGACACAGGTCTACCATTCGAAAATGTAAAACTTCCAGGCTTAGCCATCATATCTTCCTTCACAAGTGAACATATGTAGTTAAGGGTTTTCTAAAAATTTTGAATACAAATTTGAACTTATCCAGATCTTTAGAAGATCTACAAAGGAAAAGAGCCAATAAGACAAATCAATATTTACTCTTACGAAACATAGATGATCTGAAGCAACTTTAGCCCATGCCACCCTATCCTTTTTATATCAAAGTACCTCCCAGACCAAACTACTTTGAAAGTCCCTTGTATGTTTCAAACCTGTAGGAAAGCCAATCGTAACTTGAGAAGTTTCTTCCAAGCCCAACTATGCCAGCTCTTGACTCTAACATTCCATACTGAACTTCCTTTGAGCAAATAGCTCTCAACCCAAGCTACCCATAATGATCCAGATTGAGTGAGAATTAACCACAAGCATTTTAACAAACATGCCTTATTCCAAGCAAATGTCTTTCACCCCAAGCCATCATTCACATTTAGGGTGACAAACAACCTCCCAGCTAACACGAGCTCCCCTTGTAGAACCAGACATGTCTTTCCACGTAAATGCGTTACAAAGTGAGAAAATATGTTTCCCCACTTTAGAAGGTAATAGGAAAATCCTACGCCAAAACTTATGCATACTAAAAAGTACTGACCATGGTTAAGTTTCTCTGATTTGGGCTTAACTGTGAAGTATAGGCTTGGCCCAAGAAGCTTACTGATATGGGCAAAACACTATTGACCATGGTCCATGTAGGACTGTGCAAAAAATTTGATAAACTGAAACGAATATGAAATTCGAAAAAGTCGATTTAAAATGTTAATTATTCAAATATGAAAACTTGGTTCCGATACTATTTTTAAAAAAATATTATAGTTTGACCATGGTTCACAGTTTTGGGTAAAATCAATTAACCTATCTGACCGGTTATCTACATTATTTACAAATTTTATCTATCAGAATATCTTATAATTAAGTGATTTTGATATCCTTCATATTTTTTTGAAACCTTTTGATCTTAGGTTTGATTATAAAAAATATAGACTCTCCTATGTTTGACTTTTTAATTATTTTTACACTTTTACTGCAACCAGAAAATTGTTAATTTTATTATAAAATTAAGTGGAATAAAAAACACATTTACCTGAACCCAACCGAACTGAATATTTTGGTTATCCGATTTAATTGATACAGATTAGGATTGAGAATTGAATAATTTAAATTTATCGATCAATCAAAACAATTGACTAACTGTTAATTGAACCCGGTTTTCCTTTATCAGCAAAACTATTGTAGTAACAATTTGCGCAGTCATGGCAGGCCAGCCATGAAAGGCACTATTCTCCCACAATAATCAAGGCACAGAATGTTGTAGCTAGATGCAAGCACCAAACTGAAATCGACAAATCTTTACACACTTGGAACATTACAAGATTCCAGCCCTAGTGTTTCCTTTCATCGTGCAATAGATTGCCACATTATGTTCCCTATTGTCATTTACTTCCCTCTGTTTTGTTACTAAACTACAAATTACTACAATTCGCATAGCTTAGGTTCCAAAAATCACCAAGGAATAACGATGATCTTAAGCATCACGTCTTCTGCTTCCACTTTCAAAGTAACTATTTGCATTCATGTCGCCTTGTTTCTTCATCGAGGCCGTTTTCGGCTTAGCCGGCATGCACTCATCATGCATTCCATCAATCTCTTTTTCTGCCAACTGCAACTGCGAGCTCCTGATGGAAACAAAAACAAAAAAGTTGCCAAATTAATCAAAAAGCAACAAACAAAAGCAAATCCCAATAACAAGAATTAATGTTTGAGCATTTCTGTCCAAGAAGCATAAGCTTAAACCATAACAGCATTTGTCTTCCCCCCTTTGGTCCCTCCCTCCTGCAATACAAGTACTATCATATGGTGTAGATTTCATTACATTAATTAATGGTTAAACCCCAACTATAATACCATGGATGGATGCAGGATTTTGTATTAGGGATTGATTTATAAAATTTTATGAGGCAAAAATTGATTTTGAATAGAAATACATTAAAAATTTATAAAAAAATTCAAAATCATATATGAATTTCGCAATTTTAGGGTGTCTACCCACCTTAGTTGTGGGACCACATATGTAGTATTAATGTTGACGGCAAGCATTTAAATAACAACAGATATTGCAGACATGCACATTATATATTCCGGTACATGAACAATTGATTATATATTTGACCAAACATACAAATCATTGTATATTTCCAACAACCATGTACGAATTTTATACTCTTTGATATTATTATTGCTATTTCTTAAAATTTTAGCATAAGCAGAGGGATTAAAACTATAATTAGACCTTAAAACAAGTAAGTTTAGAGGTCACCTTTCAGCTTTGCAAGAAGAAGACCTCTTCAACTCAGGAGCCTCTTCTCTCTTGGTCTCAACCAAGCTCCCACTGAAGTACTCTTTACGTTCCTGGGTATAATTCCCTGCTCCGCGTGGCAACCTCGATTTGTAGTGCCCGATCAATGACAGCCCTTGATCTCTCTCCGAGTTGGAAATACCATCCTTGACCGATATCGAACCGCACGATATCAACTGCATCAAAACAGCCGACGCTCTCATTCTCCCGCTACGGTTCAAGGTGTCTTCTTTATTACCACCACCATTGCTCAAAATCCGCCGCGCATCAGCTTTCATCAGGGATTCCAGTGTCTCCGAACTCGAATCCGACGGTGGAGGCGAAATGTCTTCCCTACTCAGCTCCGTAGTCTGGTTCCGCTCCGTCTCTTGACTTTGACTTTGCAGCTTTTCGATTTTCGGTTCTTTAACCACCGATTTTCTCCTCCTCCTCTTATCATCGGTCTGAGTCGACGCATCAGCAGCGAGTCTCCTAGTCGAGTCGGAAATTGACTCAGCCGTGTAAACTTTGTACTCACGCAGGTCAATAGAACTCCGAGACGGATCCCTCCGCTGTCTGATGGACTGAAAATCATGATCTTTGTCTGAGTTTTCAGGCGACGTTACTTCGATGGATTGAGGGCTAATCGAGTGGTCGAGAATCTCCGTTCCTTTGAGAACGTATTCTTGGCCGTGAGATGGGTAAATAAAATCGTTTTCTGCTAAGTCATGCCAAACAAAGCCGTTTCTGTAACTCCTGAATAAGGAAAACTGAAATATTAATATCGGACGGTGAAGGGTAAAGATAATCCGATCGGATGGCTGTGAATAAATGAGAGTGTTACCGTTTGGAGGACCAAGAGTATTGACAGGCCATGCCTTTGCCTCGAAGGAGGTTTAGGCGGTTGGTTACGTCTGATGAAAAAGCAATATATAGTCATTAGGAAAATGAAAACCGGGGTAATTTTCTCAGCATCCAAACAGAAACAAGAGAAAAAGAGGGGAAGCTTTTGAAATTTAAACTTAAACCTTTCCCGCATCCTTTGTTAAAGTTTGCTTTTTGTCAGGTGGAGCAGGGTATATACATTTGGCAGAAGGCAAAGTGATAGAAAAATTTAAAGATTTTCTCGGAAACCAAACAGAGAGGGGGGCTTTAGGTTTCTTACCTTTGAGATAAAGTCCAACATTGGAAGAGAGAGGAACTTCCATGAAATGAGGGTGATGAAGGTGACCATTGGTAGACAAGTAGTAAACAACAGCAACTTTTCTTTGAATAATGGAGGGTTCAATCCAGATTTTGTTTCTCTCGGGGCTTATTTCACCACTCTCTTTCCATCTCCTTGAAACGACCCCAAGCTCTGTCGTCCTCCCTCTAGAACTCATCGCCATTGCACTTCACTTTTCGCTCTATCAGAGACAGAGAAAAAAACCCAGAGATTGAGACATTATAAATGGGAGAGAAAAGGTCAAAGAGAGAGATTTACCTGATGGAGAAGAAGAGAGAAGGAAATGATGAGAGAAGCAAAGGGCAGGTAAGGGTTATATAGGAAAACGAGAAGAGAGAGGTTTTAAAAATGGGGAAGCGGCAGACAAACAGCTAGGGAACAAAGAAATAAGGGCGGGTGTTGTTTCAACTAGGGAACAGCAGCAGGACTGTTGCATTGGAAGTCAAGTTTCTTTCCATTTTTTGTTCTGAATCTCTTACTATGTAAACAATTAAAAACGCCAAGTTGCAAAAGTCAACCGGTGCCGTTCCTCCACGCATAATGATATTATATGGCAATGGTTAAATTAAGCATACGAGTTTGGAACAGAAATACTATATTCTTTTTCAATGTCTTTCTCTATACTTTATACTAAAAAAAAAATTTAGAACTAAAATTTAAAATTAAGGTTTATAAAATTAAAGGTAAAATGTATTTTTAGAATTTATAATTTAAGTTTAAATTTAAAATTTAAAAATTAAAATTGATTTTTAATGTTGAGATATAAAAAAAATACCAAAAGAGGGGGAGATTTTTGTTTATGAGTTTGTTCTGTTCTATTATATTCCCCGTATAGAATAATGTATTGTCGGACATAAAACATGTTTGCCCCTCTTTTGGAAGGGATGTGGTTGGGGGTCAAGTGTTTGGATTGTTGAGCGGCTGAGTTTATTGCAGAGCAAATGTGAGTTTGGGGGCTAAAAAAATCGATTAGTTGAATAAACCAAAGCGTATCAAACCAGTTTTGACTAAAAAAATCAGTTTGATTGGCTTATACTTTCAATTTCAACGGTTAAATAGTCGTTTTTTTTTTATTTCTGAATCTTCAAATCAAATAAATCAACCAGAAACCCTTATATGCAAACTATCAAATTTCAGTACCCAAAATCCAAATACATAATACTCATATAAAATCCAATCCAATTGCACTAAAAAAACAATTGATTACCCAAACAGTAAATACTCAAATAACCCAACCCAAAAATTTAAATTAAAACTTATAGTTAAAGGTGAAAAGATTTTTAATATATGAAATATTCAAATTTACGAGATCCACTAATTGGTGATCATGTTGCTCGTTTTTATATGAGTTTAAATCTTGACATTTGTCTAAAAATATAAAACTTCTCTATTTAATAGAAAAATACTCAAATTTACACTTGATCATAATAATTTTAATTAATAAAAAAAATTAAAATATTTAAAAAACAGAGAAATAGAGTGTAATGGAGGAGGTTGTGTTAGAAACCAAAATATATATATTCGATACGAATATAAACCCAAGATCTATATATATATGTCAAATCATTAAGAACCAAAACTACTAGATTTGCGGAAGCGTACCTGAATCCATTGATGGAGATTTTTTCCAGAGGGTTTGATCTTCCAAGATGATAGATTACCTCTTAGCACACAACTCTCAGACGGGGAAAAGAGATATGCAAGTTAACCTAGATCTCGGGGACCACTACCCTTTATATAAACTGAATAAAAAGCAGTTATTAATATTTACAACTCGCCCCTCATTGAGTTATAAATCTAACTTATGGTATCTACACTTTTAATTCCATGACAATTCAGTACCTATAACACGTGTAACATAATTGGTCACTTAATTACATGTTAAACTTTATAATAGCAACGTACATTATACATATGTGCCCACTATTATTGAATTTTAATCCAACAATCTCCCACTTGGGCAACATATGTTACCTGACAAATGTACGACCTTATGAGCTCAAAAATTTGCTATCATGTAATAGGTATTCTATAACAATCTCGTCCATCAATTATATCCATATAGGATCAAAACGGTCTTTGCCATATCAATCATGATTGGACCCATCAATGGTCACGTATACAAACATAATCAAATGGCATAGATCAATCATGGATGCGTAGCATGGAAATTACATGTAAATGTGAACCGAACATGCCTATTTCCAACTGGTCCTCTTTAAACATAAGTGAGGTCCTTATCCAAATAAGAAAAGAGTGAATTAACTGAATACTTTATTTACGATGAGAAAATAACCAAATACATAAATGTCGAAAATAAACATAAACATAAAGTGAACAAATAACAAACTCCCACTCAAACAATAATATCCTTAAATGATGTAACACCCATATGAGCAGTGTGCTCATGAAAGACCTTGGGTGGTAAACCTTTTGTGAGCGGATCCGCTATCATAGAGTTTGTCCCAATGTGTTCTATGGATATTTGTCCACTTTGCACTCTTTCTTTCACAACTAGGAACTTTATGTCAATGTGCTTTGACTTAGACGAGCTCCTATTGTTGTTGGAATACAACACTTTGCTGATTTATTGTCACAAAATAATTGAAGTGGCCTTTCTATATTCTCCAAAATACGCATGATTGTGACAAAATTTCGCAGCCATATTCCATGATTAGATGCCTCGTAGCATGCTACAAACCTCACGCCATAGTGGAAGAAGCTACAAGTGTACATTTGGCACTTTTTCCAGATATAGCTCCACCAACTAACAGATAAATATAGCCTGATGTAGATTTTACGCTATCTTGGCACCAAAGCAAAATCAGAATCCGTATACCCTACGACCTCCAAATGATCGATTTTCTGTATGTGAGCATATAATCTTTTGTTCTCTGAAGATACCTCATAACCCTCTTGGTTGCTTTCCAATGGTCCATACCAGGTTGCTTGAGTATCGCCTAACATCCCAACAATGTACGCAATATCCGACGCGCATACGACGAGCATACATTAGACTCCCAATAGCTGATTTATAAGGAATCTTATGCATTTCTTGAATTTTAAGATTACTTTTAGGGCATTGGGCAAGACAAAACTTGTCTCCTTTAGTGATGAGGGTGTCTATTGGTTTACTATTTTGCATGCCAAACCTTTTAAGTACTTTATCGATATAGTTATTTTGTGACAATCCAAGAATACCCCGAGATCGATCTCGATGTATCCGAATTCCTAAAACAAAAAAAGCGTCCCCAAGATCTTTCATTTCAAAATGCTTAGATAGAAATCTCTTGGTTTCGTGCAAGTAAGCCTATATCATTCGTGGCAAGCAAAATGTCATCGACATATAAAACCAAAAATATGTACTTACTCCCACTAAACTTGTGATACACGCAATCATCAACAATATTCATCTCAAAACCGAACGAGACAATTACTTGATGAAATTTGTGATACCATTGACGAGAAGCTTGTTTGAGTCCATAGATGGATTTTGTTAATTTGCAAACTATATTCTTTGGGTCTCCCGACTCAAAGTTTTTTCAAGTTGCACCATATAAATTGTTTCTTCAATTTCTCCATTGAGAAACGCAGTCTTAACATCCATCCGATGTAACTCAAGATCAAAATGAGCTACAAGTGCCATGATTGTCCTAAATGAGTCTTTCGATGAAATCGAGAGAAAGTCTCGAAAAGTCAATGCCGTCTTTTTGAGTATAACCTTTAGCTACAAGACGTGCCTTATACCTCTCCACATTACCATTTGCATCCTCTTGGTTTTAAAAATCCATTTACAACCAATTGGTTTTTGCACCTTCAGGTAATGGGATAAGTTTCAAACTTTATTGTCTTGCATGGATTTATACTCTTCTTGCATGGCATCAATCCACTTTTGAGAGTTAATACTTTGCATGGCCTGATGAAAGTTGATCGGATCATCTTCCATCATTCCATTATCATCCTCATTTTCTTGGAGAAATACAATATAATCATCCGAATAGCATTTCTCCTTTCTCTCGTGGATCTCCTTAATGGCACTTGTTCTTGAGGTTCTTTGAGTTTGCTTTTCTCGGAACAATTACCTCATCTGAATAAGAGAGGAGCTGTTCGACATTGTCTTGTTGAGGTTTGGATTCACTTCTTGATTGATGATCGGTATAGAAACTTGAACATCATCAAAAGTGATAGTAGGAACCGAGTTAAAACTCAATTCCTCCTCCTCAAAGACAATGTCTCTTACCTTATTTCTCCATCCAAACTCAACATCCTCAAAAAATATTGCAATTCCGTCTCAAAAATATTCTTAATTATGGGATCATAAAATTTATAGCCCCTAGATCGCTCAGAATAACCAATAAAGTAGCTGCCATCTTGTTTTGGAGTCCAATTTCTTTTCAAGTGGCCTATAAGGCCTTGCCTCATTGGACATACCCAAATGTGAAAATGCTTTAGAGTGGGCTTTCTACCCACCCAAAGCTCATAAGGTGTCTTTTTCATTTTTGCTTTAGTGGGTACTCTATTCAGAATGTACGCTCTTTGTCTTTAATGCTTCTCCCCAGTGACTCGGTAAGGTTGAATGAGCAATCATACTTCTTACCATATCTTTAAGAGTCCTATTACGTCTCTCAAGCAACACCATTCATACTAGGTGATCCGGCATGGTGTCTTGTGGGACAATACCACATTCCTCTAGGAACTTTGCAAATGGTCCGAACGTTGTTCACCCGATCCATCATATCTACCGTAGTACTCACCACCACGATCGGATCGAACCTTTTTAATCCTTTTGTTGAGTTGATTCTTAACTTGACTTTATAGGATTTGAACACGCCCAAAGATCGAGATTTTTCATGAATGAGATATAGGTACCCATAACGTGAGTAATCGTCTATGAATGTTATGAAATAGTGTTGACCATTCCAAGATGCCGTAGGAATGTCCCACAAATATCGTATGAATTAATTCTAAGGCGTCGTAGAACGATTGTCACCTAATCTCTTAGTTTTGGTCTGCTTTCCCTTGATGCAATCAACACAAACATTAAAGTCTGTGAAGTCAAGGGACTCTAAAATACCATTAGACACAAGACGCTCAATCCTACACTTTGATATATGACCTAAGCGTTTATGCCATAATGATGCTGAATTTTCTTTATTTAATTTTCGCTTAGTACCACGTGATTCCACATGCAAGGTTTCATTATAGGATGCAATTGTATCTAACAAATAAAGGTTGTCATAAGCATTTAAATAACCAGTTCCAACAATACTTGAATTTAAAGACAAAGTAAACTGATTGTTTCCAAATGAACAATAATAACCAAATTTGTCCAACAAGGAAACTGAAACTAAATCCCGCCTAAAAGACGGAACAACAAAAGTGTCTTTCAAATCCAAATAAAAACTAGTTCCTAATAACAACCTAAAATGCCCAATTGCTTCCACTTCCACCGATTTTCCATCGCCCACAAAGATGTTTCTTTCACCATCACTTGGCTTTGGTAGCTCGGGCAACCCCTGCATAGAAACACTTATGTGAGTAGTAGCACCAGAATCTAACCACCAAGTGTTTCTAGGCATGAAGCTAAATTAACCTCGTAATGCAGACCAAAGTAAGATTCATACCTTTCTTTGCACGCCATGCGTGATATTTGGTACAATCTTTCTTCATGTGTCCAGCTTGTCACAAAAGAAACAATTATTTGGAACATTCTCTTGTTTCTTTTGAGCTGGACCTTAGCGACTTCATTCGATATTTTCTTTTCTTGCCCTTGTCTTTAGAGGCACTAGACAAATGAGCACTTTCGGTTTTCTCACGCTTCAACCTTTCTTCCTCTTGAACACAATGAGAAATGAGCTCATTTAGAGTCCACTTCTCCCTTTTTGTGATTATAACTAATTTTAAATTGGTTAAAGCATGCGAGAAGCGATACCAAAACCATAAGGGCGAGTAAATCATCGAAAACTTCGATCTTAAGTGCCTTAAGTTTTGAAGCAATATGAGACATTTCCATAATGTACTCCCTTATATTTCCTTGACCCTTGTACTTCATAGACATCAAAGAATTGAAGTGATGTCATCTCAACTTTATCGTTTTTAACAAAACGTTGCTCAATATTGTCAAGGAAATCCTTAGCATGTATAATTTCTTGATTCTGCACCCTAAAGGTTTCGGAATCTTTGTGTTTCATGATCATCGGACTCATGCGATTAGAACGTTCCCACATCTCAAAATCCCTTTTTGCATCGGGGTGCTTACCGTAGTGAGAGGTGCAGTTGTTCTTCCCTTAACGCAAGGTCTATGTCCATACTGACCAAGCACTATCAATAAGTGCCTTTTCCATTCCTTGAAATTCGTCCCATTAAGCATGGGTATAGAATTGACATTAGCAGAATATTGTGGCGTGAGAAGAACTAGCTGAATATAGAACAAAAGAATAATTAATAAATAAATAAATATGCTCACACCAATAATTCATAAGTAAACAAATAAATTCAAAATAATGACTAATTCCCCTCAAGATACCAAACACAACATTAATATCAAGTCTTTGGACAGTAATATTAACTGTAAGCGGTACTCTTGTTGTAGCAATCAAACATTGACAATAAACTATGTTGAACAACAGTTTAATCTTTGGACTAACGTATTGCACACATAAATTACCTTATAATTGTCACACATTTATCACCACAGGTGTTATTTGAAATTCGGCCAAATATTAATTTTCCGTTGGGCTAATTAATAAACGCATGAATTACAAAAACACAAACATCTTGATATTTTAAATAAGTTAATTTACGCAGAAGCGGTCACTTTGGTGACATTGTGTTTCAATTAACCCATAAAATATTAGACATAGCCAAAACATGAATTTATCTGTTTCCAAAAATTTCTCTTAATACCCAATGATCAAAATTAAAATTTTGATCCATCAGAATTAAATATATATCTTAAATAAAAATATATATTTCATAACCTGAGTTCTTATATACGATTACTAAACAAGTAAAAGCAATATCATAATTTTAAAAATAAACCCATATTTATTTACTGTAACTAATAAATTCCTAAAAAACTGAATCCATTGATTTAGGGCACGCAAATTCATAATTATGAAAAACCAAATTTAACCGATTAAAAGAAACATAAGATTAGAGTTATCACAAATTCAACAGAGATAAAAATTCATTGTATTCCCAATTGAAACTTAATTCTTAATTGCCACTGAATGACGCAACCAACGAAAAAACAAACTGATTTCCAATTGCAGATATAATTATGCAATCGAGGAATATCCATAGGAAGGCAAAACACAGATCACCATAAATACAGAAACCATGGATTTTAAATCAGAAAATAACGATGGAAGATTAATAACCCCAAAAAAATATGATCTCAATGATTCGACAAACCTGGTTCCGATGCCACTTGTTAGAAACCAAAATATATATATTCGATACGAATATAAACCCAAGATATATATATATATGTCAAATCATTAAGAACCAAAACTACTAGATTTGCGGAAGCGTACCTGAATCCATTGATGGAGATTTTTTCCAGAGGGTTTGATCTTCCAAGATGATAGATTACCTCTTAGCACACAACTCTCAGACGGGGAAAAGAGATATGCAAGTTAACCTAGATCTCGGGGACCACTACCCTTTATATAAACTGAATTAAAACAGTTTATTAATATTTACAACTCTGCCCCTCATTGAGTTATAAATCTAACTTATGGTATATACACTTTTAATTCCATGACAATTCAGTACCTATAACACGTGTAACATAATTGGTCACTTAATTACGTGTTAAACTTTATAATAGCAACGTACATTATACATATGTGCCCACTATTATTGAATTTTAATCCAACAGGTTGATGGTCGCCTAAAGATGGCCAATGATCCTCGTCAACTAATATTGTTATCCAAAAGTTTAAAATAAAAAGAGAAAAAGAAAACAATCTATAGTTGAAATTAGTTATCTCCTTCAATAAACGAATTTGCACATATATATTATTATTATTATTATATATATTTATAGGGTAAATTATACCAGAAGTCACTGAACTATTGTCTCTCTCCTATTTTGGTCACCGAACTAATGTTTTTGACAAAACTGTCACTAATGTTACCTTTTTTTCTTCTATTTTAGTCACTTACTGTTAAAAAATTAACCGAAATAATGACTTATCCCGGTTTAATAACAATTTCAGTCTCTAAAACTTATAAATTCTATCAATTAGATCATAATTTGAAATAACTCGTCAAATTTAACCCTCAAAATTTAAAAATACTATCAATTTAGTCATACTCCGACTTGCTACTGTGATTCATCTAATTGTTTGTTGGTTTGCAACATTGTTGTTGTGAATGTTTGGAAGTTTGCAAAGATATTGAATTGTAAGCCACCATGCTATACAGTGAGGTCTAATTCAAGGTTCACAGCTGGATTTTTTTTTTTGCTGTTGTTCCTAGTGGATTTTCTTTGGTAAGAACGTTTTGAATCAAGTGACATTTATATCTCATACTCAATCTTCTTCGTTGTGATCAAATCAGAGGTGACTGTTCTAAATTTCTTAAGCTTGTTGATGAGAAAATAATGATAACTTGATTATCGATGTGATGAATGATCTGAATGATTTATGTTAAGCGGGATTGGTTTCAATCTTGATAAACTGAAGGCTTGTAATACTCAAAATGCTTGTTGCTGTGACTGATTTGGTTTTTGCACTTAAGGTGTTTGTTAATTTTACTGAAAGAAGGTGAGTTGTGTATTAGTGAAATTGTGTATTTCTGCTGCTCAAAATCTCAGCAAAAGCTTCAGTGGTTCATAGAAATGTTCTCGGTTGTTTGCAGTGAGTATGGGTAGATTTTTCATTGTTTTGCTACTTCAAGTTTTTTTATGAATCCTATGTTTTGTCTTGTTCGTTGAATGAATTGTTATATGTTTTTCTTTGAAAGTTTTTGGGTTGTCTCTTGATTCTTGGTTTACACTGTTTTACAGAATACTGAGATTTTATTCGAGTTGTTAAATTCTAATAGCCTGGAATTTCATATTGTTGTTGAAAATGATGAATCCAATGTGAAAAGAAGCAGGATTGAGCTGATGAAGAACACAATGGTGATGGTGTGAAATAGAAAATGATGGGAATCAAAAGCAAAATAAGGAGAAATCCTATAATAAAATAAAAACAAAAAATTCTACCACCATCGTTGTTGTTGGTTATGGTGTTTTGCTTTGTTGGTTTCTCTTAACACTATTTTTTTTCTTGGACTGCAATATTTTTCTTGGGGAAAAGCTGAAATCATTGTTGCGGGAGGAGGATGGGAAATTTGGGCTTTGACTCTTGATAAAATTTGGACCAAAATGATAGAATGCATAAGTTTTGAGAACTAAAATTGTTATTATACCTTGTCACGTCATCATTCTCGTTAGTTTTTAACGGCCGGTGACCAAAATAAGAAAGAAAAATCATAACGTTAGTGATGATTTTGTAAAATAAATTAGCTCGGTGATCAAAATAAGAGAAAAGTAATAGTTTAGTGACTTCTGGTGTAGTTTACCCATATTTATATTGTGCGTGTATATATAGGGATAAGATTCGGTTATACAGTGTGAAAATTTTTAAATTTTACATGTTTTTAAATCGTTGAATGGGTAAAATGAATGTATGAGATATATAAAAATTATCGCTTGAAAAAAATAATTAACAATTCATTTCATCCGTCCAACTATCTCACAATCTAATAACTCTGATGATCAGGCTCCTATATATATATTGAACCCATCGAATATATCAAGAGATTAGGAGACGGATTATTGGAAGCCCGCACCCAAGATGAGAAATGAGGATATTGTTTGTTTGAATCAGAAAGTTGTATGCTTTTGTCTCGCAAGTAATTGGGTTTGGTGCCCTAATACTAAACCTAAAGCATCATAAAAACACAAACTTAGTTAATGTTGGCCCAATGGACCAAGAAAATGCCCCCCACAACCTTCTTGGGTTGTTCCATTATTTGAAATCTTTTATTAGTATTGGGACTTTCATTCAAATATATTTATTTTTTTAATCAATTACAATTCGAAAGAGGTGATGTGGTGAATCGAGTTTTAACTCTTTGAGAGCTTAAAGAACATGTTTCTACCATCTTCCCAATCACCCAATGTTCACTTTCAAGGGGTAGAAAAAGATGGTGGGATTTGAGGACAATATAATATTCAAACTTTTCATTTAAAATTAATGTGATCTCAACCTTGATTAATTAACAATATAAATAATGGGATTTGGTATTAACTTTTAAATAAATTATAAATATTTAATTTCATCAAATTACATCAATCAATCATTAAATTATTTAATGTGAAAATAGTAGTAATACTCCATATTTTAGTGTGAGAGTGGTGGAGAATGGGGTATAAAGGGCCCTTTGCTTCCGAATTGAAAAAAAAACAGTTTTAGTTCTTTAATAATTACCGAGTCTTGAGTAGATATAATGATGAAATTGTTTTTTTTTCACTTTTAAAGGGATAAATTTTTAATTTAAAATCTAATATAACGACAACTGAATTACTCTGCAATTATTTTTAGATTCGCTCCAGAGTTGAAGGTATCTCTTAGTTGCTTTGTCCTTTTTAATATTAAGGTTTTGATTAATATATGTATGGATATGTTTCCTTATCTTGATTTTCACGTGTTATTATCTGGTTGCACTACTTATAAATAAGCAATTTAGTTTCATATATCTAAGTAGAATAATATTATAATTTATTCTAAATTATTTTGGATGAAAAAAATTGGTCAACAAGTGAGATCCACACAAGATAATGGTAAAACAATTTTAAGAAATATTTTCGGGTGAGATTTGATAAGGGTCAAAAGATTAACCCTTTAAATATATGAATGATGTCTCTAGAACAAAGGTGCAACAATTTCGCCTAAGTATCTCACGCACACAAACCAATCTCACTCCAATTTTCTTTTAAGTACGACCGCCTACATCTATTAGAGTTAACTGTTAAGTCCTCACCAAAAGTGACTCCCCTTCGAAATGACTCCTACTCCTTGCCAAAGGTCCTCATACCTTAAGAAAGGTCATAAAAGTGACAATATTTTTGGTTGAGGGACAATTGGCACACATTGTTAGCGATATTCGTAGATCCCTCTTAAGTCTTTCACATAGGTATTTTTTATCGGATTTTTTTAAAAATATCAACTCTTGAACTCTTAATCATATTCTATTAAGGATCTTAACAAAATTCTTACATCATGTCTACATTATCACGTCGTATGAATATCACTTATTGATTATTTCTTTCAATCTACGAAAATTCATGACACATAATAAGAACATTATGCCTAAACTTAAAGGTCGTTCACAACGTACAACTCTTCGCAGGGCCGGTCATGAGATTTTGGAGGCCCGTGGCGAACTGTAAAATTAGGACCTAACAATAAATATTTTAAAAAATAAATTTTAAGAGTGACCCATAATAACAAATATTTAAAAATGAATTTTAAAAGTACTAAACAAATATTGAAAAATTTTAGTTTTAAAAGTATTCCCTAATAACAAATATTGAGAAAAAAATGAGCCTCTAATAACAAACATTGATAAAATTAAGCCCTAAATAACAAGTATTGAAAAAAGTGGAGCCCAAATAGTAAGTATTGAAAAAAAATAAATTTTAAGAGTAGGTTCTTAAGAACAAATTTCAGGAAAAATTAGGCATCAAATAACATGTATTGAAAAAATTGGACTCCTAATAACAAATACTGAAAAAAAAATTAACAGTAGCTCACAATAACAAAATATTGAGAAAATTGAGCCTCTAATAACAAGTATTAAAAAAATTTGACCCCAAATAATAAGTATTGAAAAAATAAACTTTAATAGTATGTCAATAATAACAAATATCAAGAAAAATTGGGCCTCAAATAACAAATATTGGAAAAAAATTGACCCCTAATAACAAATATTGAAAAAAAAATTAAGAGTAGGTCCATAATAATAAATATTGGGGAAAATTAAGCTTCTAATAACAAGTATTGAAAAAATTTAGGCCCTAAATAGTAAGTATTAAAAAAATTGGACCTCTAATAATAATTATTAGAAAAAATTAAACTATACTATTTAAGTAGTAAAAATTGAAGAAAAAACCTCTATCTAATATTATAATCAAATTATTATTTTATTTAAGGCCCAAAATAAAATCTCTAACTAATATTATAACTAAATGTTGAGGTCTTTTTTATTGTAATTATTTAAATAATAAAAATTAAAAAAAATAGGCTTGGACGATTGATCGGTTCGACTTGTCTCAGAACCGACCCTAACTCTTCGCCCTCCACAGTTCCCCAGAGTCAATCCTTGTAAATAACACAATATTCATATTAAAAAATACAATAGGTGTTGCAATTGGACCAAGAGGCACTAACGAAGCTTGCGTTCCTGTACTTGATATTTTTTATTCTTCTCAAATTCTGATTAGAAGGAGGACAGAATTTGAAGAGCATCCTGATGTTTACATAAATCCGTAAAGACGTGTTATGTTGATGGCGGACATTATATCAAACAAATGGTGTTGGGTCCACTCCACCCTGCCTCAGCTGATGCAACACCCTTATCTCTGCCCAAATACACTACTTTTCTTTTCTAATGAATTGATTACACACTGCATTCATAGTCATAGTGGTGCAGGTGTGATCCATAGAAAAGGAATTAGCTGGACGGAACAACTACGTCTCATTTGCCTTAAATCATGCTGCACACTATTCCATGTTTGATTCAAGAGGGAGTTGGAGAAATTTTAAAATTTGTATATAATTTTAAAAAATTAAATATTTATATATTTTTTATTAAAAATCTATTTCCTACTTTAAAATTTTATAAGATTACACCCTAAAATTTTATAAATTTATCCTTTAACATAAAGTCCTGCATCCGTTATTGGATTAAAGATAAATTTGCATACTAGTTTTAGTACAACTCATCATAATAAATATTTGAAATCTTAATTTACACTTTTAAAAATATTTTTTCATAATAATGTTAAACGAGCAAGCACATGTGACTGACTGATCTAACTGTTCATCTTTGTTCTTTCATATTTTTAAATTCATTAAAAGTACCTCCTTTCTTCCTTAGAGTCACATTCCCCTCTCATCTTGGTAAGATTAATTTTTTTTTAACATTAATTGGATTGTAATTAAAATTAGGATTTGTCAAAATATATTAAACTAACCCCAAATCATTATCGACACGATAATGTCAAGTAAAAGATGAATTAATATACATATAAACTACCTAGGTGACCGCCCAACTATTGGGTCTCGCCTATTTTGACCACTTAACTACAAAATTTAAAATTTGACCACCCAATTGTTAATAAAAATTTGTATAACTACACATTTAGTCACTATTAATTACTTATTCTATCAATTTAATCTTAATTTTAATTTAATTAAATAAATTATTACTGAACTAAACTCACGCATATATATATATATATAATGGTGAAGAAGCTTGGGTTAGAAGTGGGTGAAGAAGTAGATTATGGTTCAAGAAGCTTGGGTTGTTGAATGGGATGGCCGATCATTTAGCTAAAAATGGAGTATCAAGGGCCGTGCTCTTTAAAGCATGGTGGTAACCTAGATAGGCGGGATTGTTTGGGGTGTGCATGATAACTGTATTGTAATACGCGTTCTTTTGTCTTTTGCGTCTGTATTTGTTCGAGGTTCTTCGTATTTAAAATTTTTAACTAAGTGTGTAGTACTTTTTTTCTCTATTTAAGGTTAAAGAGATTTTTAACGAAGCTCACAGTTTGGATAATATTATTTATAAAAATCTTAAGTATTGAGAAAAAAATCAGTGTCCGAAATTGAAATAAACATGTAAAACAAAGGGGAAATGAGGAACAAAAGTTTTCTATTTTTTTATCTTTTTTTATGCTCAAACACTAAAAAATTAAATTGTAAATTTTAATCTTAAAATTTAAACCTTGAAAAAATATATCTTACCCCAATTTCCTAAACACTAACCTTAAACCTAACCCTAAACCTTAACACTAAATCTAATTTTTTCAGTGTGAGACATTAATAGAAACACTAAAAAACGACGTAATTTCTATTAGAGAAACAAACCACAACACCCATAAACAGAAAGATCACCTCATGTGTAGCTGCTTCATTGTCATTTACACAACAATATACTTCAAGATATCACCTATAATTAGGGACAGAGTCATGATTCACTCATAAAGGAACAAGTTATTTAATTTTAAAACGAATATGGTATTAAAATTAGGGAGTTAAGATTTTATTTTACTAATTTTAAAATAAAAAAGACTTAAAAATAATTAAACTATAAAATTAAGAGTCAATACTTAATTTCATTAATTTTAAAACTAACAAAGTCCTAAAAATTATTTAAACTAGATATTATGAGAGGGGCAAGGACCTAATTACCAAATTTTGAGAGGGCCGAAGACTTAATTACAATAATATTAAAATTATCAATGACTTAAAATACAAATAAACCATCAAAATTGCCCTCCCCACATTAAAATATACAACCGTCCCTACCTATAACCACGAAAATCGATCAATCCCTCATTTGCCGATGCATCCGTCATACTTTAATTAACTAATGATTCATTCTCTAATGTTCAACAAGTTTGATGTTTATATTTTTATAAATTAATTTATTAATTTCCACTCGAATTTAAAATTTCAATTAGAACAAGCATATTTGGTCGGTTGGCCAAACTGCTCATCTTTGTTCTCTTACATTCCCTTAGACCATGAATTCTAGACCCAGTAAGAGCACTCACATTTTTCCCCTAGAGTTTTCCCTTCCCTGTCACAAAAAAAAAAAAACTAAATCAACCATAATTCAAACGGCCTAATTTATGATTATAAAAAGTTAAAAAACGACCTCATATAATTTAGACCTGACTTCAAATAGACTTGATCACAAAATAACGTGAACTTGAAATTAAAGTGATTAGAATGCAAAATGGCCTAAATTTATGATAAAAATCTCAACTAAAAGTAACCCAAATCTAAATATACTTTGTAATTTCTTCTACTATTTTCGGTATATATCCATGCAAGCAACAAAAGACAAACTACATTTATACATTGATTTATCAATTTTCACTCGAATTTAAAAACCCGACTAAATCAATCTCAATCCAACTGGCCTAACCTGATTGATTATACAAAGTTAAAAATTTTATCACATCTAACTCAGACCCGGCTTCAAAATGATTTGATCATGAAACAATATGATTATGAAACTAAAGTGATGAGAATGAAAAATAGTCTAAATCTGTAGTAACTCAACTCGAAAAATCCAAATTTCAAACCTAAACTCTAAGTAACCCAAATCTTCTAGATTTAAATATCAATCAATCAAGAACCAATCCGACCTGCCCAATTCCAAAAGCTTGTTCAGACGTATGAATTGTAATTCAATTAGAATATTATATCTATCATGAACTTAGAAATTGCGTTGCTAACCCCACTTTCATAATCTCATATAAATCCTAGTAAAAGTGGAAAGTGGTCCAAGAAAGCACCCAGTATTTTGTTTATCAATAATTCTAGCCTTTGACTAATTATCAGTGTGTCCCCACAATCACCAGTGTTGTGTATTTATGTAGAATCATCATCTTATCATTAGGAACCGTTAATCGATGCTTAATCCACCATCCCAAACTATGGGGCCTTTGTGTTCTGATTTTACAAAACCGGAAAGGTCCTCTCCCACAATTATATATAATTAACTTCAGTAAAATAACACAACATGATCTTAAGAAAAGCATAAAAAAACTTATCACCTAGCACTATCAATATTGTTATTTTATCAGATTACATTATCATGGGAATTAATTTCAAGCACGCCAAGTATGTCTATTAGAGGATGGAATTGCCAATTTTGACCTAAAATCGAAAATAAAATTGAAACAATTTAAATTCGAACAAGTTTAACCTAAAATGGTTCACACAGATAACTTTAACGGACTTTACTTTTTTGAACGCCCTGGTGTGATTACAAGATAATGTATCTTCATTAATCCTAGTACATCGTACAGATAAACTGTTCGAACCCGAGTCACTTAAAGAAAATAACATTCCTTTTTCACTAGGATCCTTTGATGGGTTCAACAGACTTTACTTGAATTGACCAGGGTTTGAGAAAATATAAACTCATAACAACTTGATTTGAGAAACTTGAACCTCAAATCCGAATGATCTAAACTCAAAAACATCCAAATTTGAGATGATTCAAACTCGAAGTTGTCTGAAAATCAAAATGATCCAAAACGAAATTGACCCGAGCTGAAAATAAACTTGACCCGGAATGAGTTAGATCCGCACATTTAGTTAATGGGTATGTTAGAGGGGGACTGATCATTACTACATCCATGCCTATAACTTGCTGCTTATGACAAAACAAAGGAAGGCAAACATGTCTGCTGAAAATTCAGACAAATCAAGGAAGCAGGAATTGCTGACAAGTTGGTTTTTATGATTGGACATATAGCTCGATCGGTGCCGTGTGGTGAGCCGTATCTTCAACAAAAGAAAAAGGAATTTGAGTGAATGAGTGGGGTGGCCATAAATTTGGTGGTTTCCACCTCATAAACAGGGTTCCTTTTAAGGTGAGGTCTTGCTATCCTCACTCCACTAACTACAAGGGCCCTTCAAACCCCAGGAGTCACCGCTGCCATTCAATCCCTTCAGAATTTTTTTATATCTTTCTGCAATGCTGGGTCGATGGCAACAGTAGTTACATCAAAACCACAAATATAATGCTGGGTTAAGAGCATTAGTAGAAGTAAAGGTGATGCCAAAATCCCACTTTAAATATTGTTTTTCTCCTTTTTCATGTTGTTCAAGGTGATTTAACACATCAAGTGCCAACAGTTAATGTGTCAATCATAATGAAAACGAAAGTAGACCCTGAATTCTGCATTCATCTAGGGGTTTTGGTGTCATTTCAAGGCTCATATCAATCATTTTCAAGAGGTTATCTGCTAGAAATGAAAGCAAATCGTGCATGTCACACAGAATTTTATGTTTGAGGGGCAAACTTATAAAATTTTATAGGACGAACTTATAAAATTTGGGGAGAAAAATAGATTTTTAATAAGAAAAACATAAAAAATTTCTAAAAAAAATCGAAATCATATAAAAATTGCAAATTTTTAGAGGGGCCACCGTGAACCCCTCTACTCCATCCCTGTTAACTTCATTAAACCCTGAGTCAGATTGCTGAACTCTACACATGGCAAAAACTACCACCATTTTCTGTATCGTAAAAGGAATTATCAGCTCTAATCAATAGCAACTTGCCATATCATATAGTATTATCTTCTACAATGTTCCTACCATGCTTTAAGCACCCAAAGATTTAAAATTCTAATCAGTTCCAGAGATTTGTTTAATTGTGTAAAATCAGTATCTTACAGCAGCTTTGCTCATATTTGATGATAATACAGAGATTTTATTATAGTAATTTTGATATAACTGTCCACTTTGGCCTCGGGAAAGTGGAAATCAACAAAAGGAGGGCTTCCCTACTTTGAGGATCAAGTTGTAGTAATTAATTTGAAGTGTTCTTCGAAGCGATTAAAATAATTTTTTTGAAAGGGAGGCAAATTGATTGATATCATGCAAAAATACAGGACTGAGTATTTAAACGGGTCTCATTAAAAAACTCTTTAAAACTTAGTTAGAGGAAAAAAAATACCACGTATAAAACCAGGGAAATGCAGAAGAAGCGTTTAAAATATAATAGCGAAACATGTAAGTTTCTTCTATTGAACAATTAAAAAATTGTTGCACAATTTGACCTGAAAGATATTATAAACTAATATTAATAAAATTTGTAATTATAATTGTGACAATTTATTTAACTTATTAATTAAGATTCTATTCGGTGTGGTTTTGCTGATTTTGTAGAGTCGGAGCCGTCCATTTCTTCCTGTTTGTTTAGTTTGGCTGGTGTATTCAGATGTTTCAGTCGTTGCTTGTGTGTTTATTTCGACAAACCTAATGTAGTCCTTTTAGTTCGGTTTCTGCTAGACCAGGTTAAGGGGGATACATTCCGTCAGTACGCCCAGAGATGACGTGATGTGGCAGCCCAAGTTCAACCTCTACTATTGGAAAACGAGGTTACTCCAATATTTGTGAAGACTTTAAATGGTTCCTTCTACAACCATATGTTAAACCATGCTACCAAAGGTTTGGCAGACATGGTCATGAATGGGGAATTGATATTGGCAGCCATCAAAAGTGGGAGACTCGAGGAAGAAGAATATGACGAGCGCCTATAACCTGAATTACTCCAGCAATAGGATCTAGTCGCGAAGTAGATGGGTCGAGCTTGGTTGGAATTCACCCATGCCTTCCTAGAATAATGTTGGGATCATACTTAGAACCAACCCTTTTGCTTTTGTCCGCGAGCATTATGGATCTTTTTGTAAAGGCTTCTATGTTATTATACTTGTCTTAAAGATGCATTTCCTTTATTTTCTCAACTGGCAAACATTTCATTTTTTTCATTTTCATCCATAAAATACATCTTCTTTGCAGAGTCCCTACTATTGATTGTATGAATGATTCTTGAATCTAATTCTGAGATAAAAGGGCAACAAAGTGTGTTTAGGATTAATATGGAGATCCCATATACATATTTTGAGAGAATTTTCCTCTCAAACGTTGTTGTTAAGGTCTTCAAATGAAGTGATAAATCTAAAACATCTACTAACTGAAGACTGCTTCTATTCGATGATATCTGTGTGTGAAATGATATTTGGCATTCCTTCATTTCCTTTCACGAATAAGAAAATAAAAAATACCTATTGTTGTCCCCTTCGAGCATGATATTTTTTTGTGATTGAACCCTAACCAAGGATCATTCCCCACTAGGGGGCAAAGAGGATGAAAGATTGTTCGCAAGTGAGAAAAAAACATATCAGATCAAGTTGAATATCCTAAATTTAAAATGAAAAAGACAAAAAGAAAATAAAAGAAAAGAATAAAGAATGAAAAGAATAAAGAAATAAAAACTGAAATGCAAAAAAAAATTGAAACAGAGAAAAACATGTGCGGAATTCTTCAAATGAGACATGTGTCAGAAAAGAAAATTAACTCTAGGGTGAAAACCTCAAAACGGGCAGTCTAGAGTGATCCAGAGAATAAAAGAACAGAGATTTTATCAAAAATGTTGATCCTTGGTTTAATATCCCTTAAACATATATTTAGGCCTATATATCCCCTTTTTTTAACCCGAGCCCAGCCTACATTACAAGCCTTTAAAGACTATTTGGATCACACATGAATATCTGAGGAAAGAAGTTTGTTTTCAGAACACATTCTGCCTAATTGAGTTAACCTTTCTTCAAGGATCTCTAGACTTCTAATGTCTGACTAAGATTAGAAAATGGGAAAGATTGAAATTTGGAGAGTTGGTGAGTTAAAGAGAGCCACCTAAATGCGGGATACTATCTGGTTGATGGATTCATGAATCATTCATACTATGAATTTTGGGGCATATGACTTTGTTCTTTTCCATGTTTGCCATGACTTTTTTCTTTAAATTCTTATTTCCAGCCTTTTCATGCATCTTACAAGTAGATTGGCTAGATTCATGAAAAATAAAAGATTTCTTGGTATTGATCCCAAATCTAGGAAATCATGAGCAAATGTTCTCCATCACATCAAGAAATAATGAAGTGGCTGCCCAATAAAGAGGACGACAACTGAACCTCAGATTAAATGGGGGTATTACCTTGCATGAGGAAGGTGAAAGCACATGTAAGATCGACCATGTTGTCAAGCAAGACCCGCACATGAAAAATCCCAAAAACACGAAAAAGAGATAGAGTTGCGCCCATTGGGCAAACTATGCCATTATATTAGAACAATTTATGTTGACCAAGGGTTCAAGATCTCTGACTTTGATAAACACAAAAGGAAGAGATTAAAATGCTAATATCATTCAAAGACATTTAAGGCAGAGATTCCCCTATGAGTAATCTGAAAACTCACAAGGAACCTTAAAAGGGCTTGACTGTATTTCAAGAGACATCCGAAGATCTAGAGCTTTCATAATCACTCAAAATGGCCTTTCACTCTATACTAATGTATCAACTGCAATGATAGTAGGATTTGTGGAAATGTGAGACATTTGCGTGCGAAGACTATATGTTTTCTATGAAGCAAAGAGGTGCAAAGAATGAGAATGACAAAATAGAGACAATGGAGATAGTTGCTCGTTTGGACTAAGCAAGCGAATATGCAAAGATCATATTAAATAAAAAAGAAATCATAAAAATTGAGGCATCCCTAAGAGCATGCTCATCATAATCATAGCATTTGTTGAATTTTGACAGGTATGCAAAAACTCTCCCAACAAAGGAAAAACTGTCTATCTGTTCGGGCATGAGTAGAATGAAACCTTGCTTTTTAAAAAACTTTCTATCCGTTCGGGCATGAGAAGAATGAAATCTTGCTTTTTAGCAAATTGCTTATCCGTTCGGGCATGAGAAGAATGGAACCTTGCTTTTTAAAAAACTGCCTATATGTTCGGGCATGAGGTGAATGGAACATTGTTTTGATGTCCAGCGAGTTTACGACCAGTGAGAATCAGTGCCTTTTGTTCTTTGCTCTATCTATTTTTCACTAGAATGAGCAAAGAGGGGCAATTGTAGTCTTTAGATTTTCACCCACTCTATTATTTTTATTTGTATATATTATTATCATTATTATTATTATTATGTTTATTATTATTATATTTATTATATTATTATTATTACGGTATAGTATTATTAATTCCATTTCAAATAAAAAGGTCCAATAATTAAATGAGAGTCCATTTAAGATCCATGTTACAAGGGTGGTCCATCTGACCCAAAAGTAGGAACAAAAAAATCCTAGCTGATCCCTTTTCCCTCTTATGCGCAGCTCATCCGTGACCGTTGGATCTATGTAAGATCCAACAGTCCAGATCGCAGGAGGCAGCTCATGGATTCTCCTCCACGTGCCTGCATCCTAAGCAGCCAGGCCGTTTGGCTCTTTGCGCGACGCCTGCCACCATCTCGCCCTCCACCAGCCCACGCCGTGACGCGCAACCACCGCCGCCGCGAAGCCTCTTCTCTCCGGTCAATTCCCTACAGTGGCAAAAAGGAAAGAAATCAAATAGGAATTGAATATGGAAAAATATGAGATCAATCCCAAATCATAGCATAATTCGAATCAAGCAAAAAAGAGGGAAGGAATCAAATCAGGCTAATCGGGAAACTAAATCAATAGGAATTAGGGTTTTTTCCTTTTATTTTAGGCATGTAAAATGGCTATATAATGCCGTTCATTCTATTGTAAAATTACACATTATTTTTCTGAAAATACAAGCTAAGAAAACATTTTTTGAGGTACGATTCATCGTTTTTATTATTTTTTATTTCGCATATATACAAAGGAAAAAGGATAAAGTTTTTACCTTTTCGAGTTGTTGCCGGCGGATTTCAAGCAAATAAATCACCGGATTCCAGAAATTATTTTGAGATTCGATTTTTTTTAAGATTTATGGTATTTTCAAAACGATTGATGGCGGCTGGTAGGGCGGGGATTCATCGGTTCTTCAAAAAGTAAAAACTCGGATGAACATTTGATAGACAAAAGATGATGGGTGTTTGATCCATTTTTTTAAAAGGGAATTATTGAAGTTGAGTTTTATACCCATGTGTTTTAAAATAAAATGGGTAAATTATTTTCTTTAAATCCCTCTCTCCTACTCTTTTTACTCCGCAAGACATTATATTTTCAGTTATTTCAAAATGGTCACTATTTTTGAAAATTGGCCTTTGATTTTATTCTTATTTCTTTTTACAATTTAATCACCTTTTTTAACTTCCTTTTGATTAAATTCCTTTACTATTTAACCTTTTTGAAAGATCTTTACTTAAACAACTAAGTTTTAATTTACAATTTTTTTAAAAAATTGGCTCATACAACAAGTATTGACACAAATCGGGAAGGATACATTTTTTAGAAAAGGATCGTGTTTCATCCCTTTTCATATTGTTTATTTAATTACTTTTGTGTAAATATTTAATTTTGTGTAATCTAATTTCTTCTTTATGTGTTGTTAATTTAGTTCAATTTAATCGTTTTTTAGATTAATTCTTTTGAGACTCCTAGGATTAGGATCTTTAATTTGAGCCTTAATTTTGGTTTAGAGCCTTAGTTTTAGTTTAGAGCCTTTAATTATGATCTATTTAGAATAGTCTCTTTTGTACCGTAAAAGTAATAATTAACACTTAACTAACTCAAACCTTGTAAATAAAATTCACATAGATTTTTTTAGGATAAATATTAATTCAGTTTAATAATTAACATAGAATAATAAAACATTTTAACCCATAATTTTAGGAAATGTTGTTTCATTGATGCCATGTTTAATAACGGATATAATTTGCAATGCGGCGTCTCACCAAAAGGGTGTAACGTGTTAGAGCCAGAAATGTTAGCGGTGATTATTGTTTATTTCCCAAATGGTGAAACCGTTAAAATGAACCCAAATTCATAAATACTTAGAGCAAAATTTGGGAATCATTTTTTGGGCGTTGTGGGGTGCTTACCATTCTCCACGCGTAATCGACTCACGAATACTTTTTTGTGTTTTGCATACCAAAATTACTTTTTTAATAAAATAAATTGTTTTTTTTATTAAAATGACCATATTTTAGGTGATCCAATCACACCTTGAAAAAATATTGGTGGCAACTCCGTTGTTTTTTTAATGTTTTCAAAAAGTTGAGCTTGAAAAACAGCTACGACAGAGTGACAAATTTTTTTTTTGTGAGTTTCAAAACTTACGACTAAGTTTCGATCTTGTTGTGAGACCTAAAATGTAACTGGTATGTATAACATTTTAGGTTGGAAAGACAAAAAAAATTGTGAGTTTCAGAACTTCCAAATAAGTTTCGATACTTGTTGTGAAACTTAAAATTTAACCAATATGTATAACATTTTAGGTTGGAATGCCAATTTTTGTATAAGTTTCGAAACTTCTAAGTACGTTTCAATACTTGTCGTGAAACCTAAAATGTAACCAACATGTATAACATTTTAGGTTGGGATGACACAATTTTTTTGTGAGTTTCAAAACTTCTGACTAAGTCTCGATACTTGTTGTGAAATCTAAAATGTAACCAATATGTATAACATTTTATGTTGGAATGACATTTTTTTGTAAGTTTCGAAACTTCCGGTTGCAACCTAAAATATTACTAAATATTTAGGTCGGAGTCTAGTCGATTTTTAAGTTCTTTAACTCTTTAATGGTGATTTCGTGAATTCTGAATTAAAGCTAAAATTTTCTATTGGGTAATGAAGATTTCTTAGAGTATATGAGTAATCTAAACTTATTTTTAACAAATTAAACGCAGAATTAGGTATTTGAAAAAATAACTTATTTTCAAGTTCTTTAATTTTTTAATGGTGATTTTGTTAATTCCTAACTAAAGCTAAGATTTTCTATTGGGTAATGTAGATTTCTTAGAGTATATGAGTAATTTAAACTTGATTTGAATAAATCAAACTCGAAATTATGCAATTGATGAAAGAAATAACTTATATTCAAGTTCTTTAACTCTTTAAATGTGATTTTGTTAATTCTGACATAAACCTAAGATTTTGTATTGGGTAATGAAGATTTCTTAGAGTGTATGAGTAATTTAAACTTGATTTTAACAATTCAAACCCAAAATTTGGTAATTGATGAAAATTGTAATATTGCTTTTAAGCTAGAATTCCTGATTTTTAGTAAAACTTAGAGCAAAATTTCGATACTTATCGTGATATATTTTTATTCTGGAGCAATCAAATATCACATAACAATTTAGGTTGAAGTGGGTAAAATTTTAAGTTTCATCCTAAAATATATACAAAATCATAACTATTTAGGTTGCAATCTAAAATATTATCAATTTAGGTTGCAACCTAAAATGTTATCAATACATATAACATTTTAGTTTGGAAACTTAAACTTGCAATATTACCTAAAATCATAACAAGTTAAGTTCCAACCGAAATTATTATCAATATAGATAATATTTTAGGTTGGTAACCGATTAAAAAAAATAATCACATCGTTTATTAACTACATTTTAAATTGTCGCACCGCAGACCTACCCAGCTTCTCTACATATATGGCCTTTACTGTAGTCAAGGGTCACTAACATTATTTCCCCACGTTGAATGGATGGGGGAACTGGATCCAGCCACTTCCATTGCTATATTTATTATTCCCTCCCTCGCTTAATTTACTCGAGTCTTCATTTTTCTTAAAATTTAGTCCTGATATATAAATATAAAATATAATATTTTAAATATATAATGTAAAATACGTTACATTCACTGTATTTAGGGACGGATGTTTGTTTAATGTGGAGGGACAATTGTCCTTCTAAACTTTGATGATTTAATTGTATTTTAAGTCATTGATAGTTTTGAAATTATTATAATTAAGTCCTTACCCTTCCCAAAGTTTTATAATTAAGTTCTTGTTCCTCCCGCAATTTCTGGTTTAATTAATTTTAAGGATTTTTTTAGTTTTAAAATTAATGAAATTAAGTCTTAACTCCAAATTCTTAAGTTTAATTACTTTTTAAGTCCTTTCAATTTTAAAATTAGTAAAATAAAAAATGTAATTCCCTTAATTTTTTTAGTTTAATTGTTTTTAAGATCATATTTGTTTTAAAATTAAACAACTTATCCCCTCATAAATGAATCTTAGCTTCGTCCCTGACTGTATTTTACACTCACTTATGAATCCCCCCCCCCCCCTTCTAATCAGCTCCTTTTATAGTGTTTTCTTTGCAATTCTGTTTTTGCCAATTTAACTAACAAGATGAACTGAACAGCCATGAAATTTCCCATAAGTGAACATAATTATGTGACTATGTCTCAGTTCACTGTCAAATTAGGTGCAAAGAATTGTTTCTTTATCAAACATCCCATTATTTGCACTTAGCTTGCCAAAGCTAATGATATAGCAGTTCACATTGAAGCAACAAGATTTGAAAATTACATCAACATATCACTTTGATTATTTTGGATACATATTCTGGCTGACATCACATGCTCAAGATTTCTATCACAAATGAGCATGCGCGCATTACAACAAGCAACTATTGCAGCGGCAGCATATAATAATGCCAAGAAAAAGACAATCAAGAGAATCTTGACAATGGCAGACTTTAGTTTTTAGTATAAATACGTGAAGCTTGTACCCCAAGTGTCACCGTGAACCATCAACATTTCTAGGAAGAATCGGAGAATTACAAGGAGCGAAAGATCGAATATGAAAACGGAGCGAGACGAAGTCCGAAAGGGTCCGTGGACGGAGCAAGAGGACATGATTCTGAACAACTTGGTGCACTTACTCGGAGATCGACGATGGGATTTTATTGCCAAAGTTTCAGGTTTGAAGGTGTGGCGGGAGACAACCGATAGGTAGGATCATCTTGAAGATTGGCAGGTTTTGGAAGGAGCCCTCGTTTAACCATATGATTTTGTTGTAGGTTTGAACCGAACCGGAAAGAGTTGCAGGTTACGTTGGGTTAATTACCTTCACCCTGGTCTTAAAAGAGGCAAGATGTCACCCCAAGAAGAGCGCCTTGTCCTTGAACTTCATGCCAAATGGGGAAATAGGTTCGAATTTCGATACTATTCAAATATATATGTACACCGTCGGTGAACCAGATGATAATATATCATTAAAAGTATGATAATATATCAGTAAAAGTATGAAATATGTTCCCTTGATTTGATGAACTTGAGTTCACTAGGTACATAAATACAATAACGATTTGCAGGTGGTCGAGAATTGCTCGGAAATTACCAGGGCGTACCGACAACGAGATCAAGAACTATTGGAGAACTCATATGAGGAAAAAGGCTCAAGAGAAGAAAAAGGCCATGTCACAGTCATTGTCACCATCATCATCTTCTTCTTCCAACAGTCATTCGTCATCGTCGTCAAGCACCGGAAAGGTAAGTTTTTATGACACCGGAGGGCCAAACATGGCAGCTTTGGTAGGGGGAAAAAGCCCTGAATTCGAAGACGAAAAGGGGTATTCCATGGATGACATATGGAAGGATATTGATATGTCTGAGGAAAATATGATACAACCTTTGACTGTGACTGCTAACTATAGTGATCAAGACGGCTGCAACATTTTTGGTCCTTCAATGGCTTCCCCTTCATTGGAGAACGGCTATTGCTGGGACTCACTGTGGAAGATGGACGAAGAAGAGAGTAAGATGTTCCTCCCTTCCAATCAATCATTTTCTTGCTTTGAATACGGGACATCATATTTAACTGGCTAGTTGGAATTTTTTAATTTATTCACATATATATGTATATGTACATGTATATGTATATGTATATGTAACATTACTGGTCTCCTAGGGAAACTCTTTAACATCTGGGTTTTTCATATCTCATCTTGCTGCATATCAGTGTAATCATCTCATGCTGTAGTCTACCACCAAGGGATTTAAATTATGGTTATTGCGAATGTAACAAATACTATTGTACAATAATTATAATCCCTATGTCTCGATGTATTTGAATTTTAAATTTCGAACCAGATTAATGCTCTCTTCTAAATACTTGAGGATCTTCTACACAATGATTTCACTGCAATCGGCAAAGTATGGAAGTTGAATCTTTAAAATATTTTTACATGATGATCTTGTCAACTATTGAATTCAACCAATTAACGAAACCCCATCACTGTCTATGCAATCATAAGCTTATAATTTAACTTATAATCTTTCAAGGAAAAGCTTTCATCTTCAAAAGAAATTATTATTACGACCAGACCCAACTCGTTAGGCTAACTCGTGAGAGTATATATCGAAATCGTCTTCTTTAAGCATCACAAATCATTAAATTTGTTAAATTCAATTGTACTTTCATATATTCGAACTCGTAACTTCAAACATGAAGGAGTAACCGAACTCCAATGATATATTCCCAGAATTAGTAGTTATCTGGTTGAGGAAAAAGGCAACAACGACAAGATATTAGTGATACGTGAATCAATAGATAGGGAGGCGTTGGGTGGCAAAGCAAGTTGCATTATCACCCAAGTTGAACGAAAAGTGGGGAAATAGTTATATTATCATTATTCCAATGGACTGTCGAGCACCATCCAATTGGGTTAAAGAAAGAAAATGGATGGCCAATATGATTTCAACAAGTTGGAAAATGACATGCATGATATTTAAACTAGGTTTGCCGATCATCACAACGTGCACTACTGTGTAGGGGTGTTCAAAAGTATCCTACTCGGTTGACCCGGCCCAACTACCCAATAATCTGATTCAAAATAGACGGGTAATTATAGAATTTTTTTTTAGGTCGGGTACCCGGCCCAATAATTTTCTCGGGTACTCGGGCCGGGCTTGAACCGCAAATTTCGTTCCAGTCGGGTACTCGACTACCCGATTATATATATATATATATATATATATATATTAATTAAAAATAAAAATATCAGAGGAGTGAACCCCACCTAAACGGCTAAACCAAACATTACCGAGTTTCAAAATTTTGATATCATATTGTTTGTGTTTAAATGTTTAAGTTTAAATTGTGTTTTAAAAATTTGTTTAAACTTTTAAGTTTAATTTTTAGGATTATGGAATTTGTATTTTTAAAGGTATTTGGGTTTTGATAATTTAGATCTTAAACTCTATGTTAGGATTATATATTTTGAACTTTTATTAGGTATGTGTATTGTTTATAAAATTAAATAATTTTAAAAAAAAACGGGTACCCGAATATTCGAGTTTCACGAGTACTCAAATAGCAGATATCCAACTAAAACAAACGAAATACGGGCCGGCAAAAAAGGTACTCGGATAAATCGGATATCTAGTTTTTCGGATACCCGACAATAAACAGCCTTAACTGCGCACTAAACTTAACTGAATCTTTATGATTCATGCTTCTAGGTTTTTAAAATGAAAAAAACTTCACTACACAGTCTGTGTAAACTTTAGTTTACACAGACCTTTTAATTTTAGGCGTTAGGGGTTTAGTTTAGAGTTTAAGGGTTTGGGTTGTAGGGTTTAGAATTTAAGGTTAGTGTTTACAATTTAAGATTTAGGGTTTAGTTTTTTAAGATTTGGTTTAATTTTGATTTATAGTAAAAATAAACAGGCTTGTGTAAAATTTATTTTACACAGCATGTGTATCAAATTTAAACCCTTTTAAAATAATAATAATAAAAAGAAAGTGGAATAAATTCATTGAAAATCACCCACTAGTTCACGACTTGGATTCTACTTCTCAAATCCTTCTGCATCTTCCCATAGTTTCCCAAATTATTATCCCTCGGAAGGATAGATTTTTTTTTCTTTTTTCCGTGCCCTTATTTATATCTCATGGTTAAAATGTTAAGTTTAAGGTTAAAGTTTAAAGTTAGAGTTTAGAGTTATTAGTTTAACGTTAAGCTTTAATAAATTAAGAGTAAAATGTAGTTTTAAGGTTTAGGGTCTAAAATTTAAAATTATGTCTTATAATTTAACTTTTTTAATATTGTGGTATAGAAAAATACAAAAAACCCGGATATATTTTGTTCCCCGGGAAAGAATGGGTAGGAAACCGAGCATATTCAACAGCCTTCTTTTAGATATTATTTGGCTTAATGCATGTATAGGTACTTAAAGTATATTAATTTTTTACTTTAGTCCTTTAAGTTCTTTTATCTAGACCATGACTTAAAGTATTCACCGTTAAACAGTTTAACCTTTTATTGTTTAAAAAAGATCATCAATAGGAGTATGTTTTTTTCACTTGGTCTTCTCCGTCCATCAATCATTCGAACTTACGATTAGAGTTTCGATGATTTGAGGATCGAAAGATGTTTAGCGAAAGAGATGAGTTTCCTTCTCTTTTTATTCATATTCCCCCCTCCCACCCACCCCTGTTTTTACACTTAGAATTGATTTTTATGCTTTTTACCGGTGGGGTTCTTATTTGGGTATTTGTTGGTTCTTAGTGGCAAGCTAGGGGTGGATTTCAGTATAAGTTACGTTGTATTTGGGTGTTGGAATTAGAATTAAAGGGAATTTTTGTGTTTTTTTCAGTATAAAAAAAAACCTAATTAGACTTTTTTTGATTCAGCTCATACGAGAGAAAAAAGATGACGAGAGGGCATGTAATATCATGAACAAGTGCCAACTGCCAAGTAGTGGAAGGGTTGGGGGTAATATAAGTCTCTATTAAACTCATTTGTTTTTGAACTCAAATATCCCCAATGGCCAATACACTTGTTCAAAAAAATATATATATCCCCAATACACGATTTGGATATGTTTAATTCTACTTTCCAGTCCCTTTATTTTTGAGTATTTAATTTTAGTTCCTTTAGTTTAATTTCAGAAATTGAATCCCTCATCTTGTTTGGTTTATAGATTAATGTCCAATCAGAAATTAGAATTTACTTTTTCAATCAAATGTCAATGAAGCCTTGGTGGAGTTAAATAATATTTTGTTTAAAGTTTAAAAGTTAACTTAAAATAATTTTTTTTGATTAATGTCACATCATTAAATTAAAAATATTATTTTTAGATGATATTATAATTTTTTATCTATATCTAAATACATGATGTATAGAAAATAATGAAAGGTGAGCAAGCACGTTTAACCGGTTGACCAAGCTGCTTATCTTTGTTCTTTCAGATTTCTTTAGGTCATGAGTTTTAGACTCACTAGGAACACTCTCATTCCTTCTCTTAAAGTCCTCTCTTCCCCTCCTTTGTAGGTGGGATTAAGATTAGATTTAAGATTTGTAAAAAAAAATAATAATGAAAGGTTGTCAATCGAATATTAATTCGGTTAATGTTGTTGTTGTTTCTATATCTAAGATATATAAATTTAAATTTTTAAGTAATTGACTTTTATTTAGAAGTTTGGATACGAATATTTCAAATATTGTAATTTGTATTGAAAAAGAAGAAATAAAGAAGAGTTCAAAGGAATACTATATTCCATTAGATCAGGTATGTAAAAGATTATATCAAGACATTTTCCTCACTAGCATAGTGGTATATTTAAGATTAAATAACAATAACAGTTTCAAACACACACACACATATCAAATACAATTTATTTTTCCCTAAAAATAAAACAGCTTCTTTCTGTTCGAAAAAATTAATTAAAGTAATATATGTTTAATTTTTAACACTTAATAAATCCCGTACGTATTTTATAGAAATTCTTTATACTTTTTGGTGCCCTTTCCATGCTCACACCGTAGTTTAGAATTAATATTTAAGGTTTAGGTAATTATGAGTAGGTATATTTTTTAGGGTATAAGATTTAGAATTTATGGTTAAGACTTAAATTTTAAAATTTTAGTGTTAGGCAAGAAAGGGGCATAAAAATAACAAAGGATTTTTGTTCAGACAAAATTTCTCAAACCCAAATTTTCAAGCCTAAAATATTCTTTTATCCGTATTATGTTATTGTTATTTCTCATATAATGTGCATAGTTGTGTTATTTTTGTGTTTAAATTATAGTAAATTTATTTATAATTTATTTACCCTTTAATGGTTCTTTTAGCGTAAATTTGACAACAATCATATATGCATGCCATATCCATGTTTAATTAATTTTACCAAAAAAAAAATTTCAAAAAAAATATCTTTATGTATAATTCATTCTTAAAATTAATATTTATCAAATTGTATAACCAGGGAAATATCTTATATAAATGATTTACATAACATAAGATTTAAATTTTGGTGTTTAAAGAGTTAAAATTTTTATCACTCAATCAATTTTTTAATTACTATTTATAAAATAATTTAATTTTAATTTTAATTTTAAAAACAGAAACCCATTCCAAACCAACCTATATATGAACTACATATGTTTTAGAACTTTTCATCGTCCTCGTGATCCTCTTAACACCAAGAGACATCGTCTTTGAATGATACGCAACAAATTTGTCTATAAATTTTTTCAATTATTAGTGAAATGTATTTCATCCCATTAATTTATCCAATAATTGATGATTTTTTTAATACGTCGGTGTGATTACATGGTAATAGTTTTATTAGACTTTTACTGACGCGCACACCGTGCACACATGGTGCTCGAATCCAAGTCACCTGAATGAAATACATCATCTTTTATCAACAGACCATTCAACAAGTTCGATAATTGATAATTTTTAAATAAATTTAAAGACTCTTAAATTTTATAAAAACTTTAAATTACAATGTATGTCGTTTTTACTTAGGTCACTCATGGTCCGGTTTCTTAGGTCGTGATAACTGATATAATATTGTCCAACTTGTTCTACGTTTAGTTACATAAATTTATAGACTTAATAATTAACGTCTCCTTGGATTTATTCAATAATTTCAGTGGAAAAGAGAACGTTGTTATTTTTAAGAGATTCGAGTACAATTTATCTGCACAATAATTATACGTTTTCAAAGAATATTGTACCATATTAATTAGTGTTGTAAATGAGACGAAACAAATTGCGAGTTACTCGAGCCCGACTCGGTCAAAGCTCGGTCAAAGCTCAACTCAATTGGACTCGACTCGAGCTCTAACTCGGGTCGAGTTCTTAACGAGCCGAGCCGAGCTACTTGATACCCGACTCAAAAAGCTTGCGAGCTACTCGAAAACATAATATACTAAATTTTTTATTTTTTTATAATTTAAAATCTAAATTTCTAAACTTAAAGCCCTAAACTAAACATAAGTCTTAAACCCTAAAATCTAAATCCTAAATTCTAAACCTAACAACCTAAACCTCTAAACCCTAAAACTAACACCCTAAACCCTAAAATTAACAAGCCTAAGTTTACACAACTTATGTATCAAAGTTTTTTCTTGATAGGGCTTTACATGAGACGTGACAAATGACGAGCTACTCGAGTCCGACACGGTCAAAGATCGTTCAACACTTGACTCGAATCAAGCTCGAACTCGACTCGAGTTCTTAACGAGCCGAGTCGAGCTCAAATTTCTTAAGCTCGTTAAAAATTACTCTACTCAAAATCTTAACGAGCGGAATAAAGCTCAGCGCTACTTGAGCTCGACTCGGCTCGTTTACACCCCTACATATAATCACATTAGAATACTCAAAAAAATAATTCTAACAGAAAAAAGGAAAAATTTTACGGTTGTAACGTTTCATTGTTTTTCTGTAGGCCTCCAATGTCTGCAGTATAGCTCTTGAAATCATTGTTGATACGGTGTTTCAACTGCATCAGTCTCCAGCTTTTGTTCCAAATTCCAACATGGCAACATCCTGAAAATTGTCCTTCGTATACAAGGAAGAAGATTGAACAGTGATAAGTGTTCAAAAGTACTATTTTTCTTACCCTTTTTACTCATATTATTGTTAGATTTAGGCCCATATTCGTTGCATAATTAGCCATTCATGCATTAATTCATGTTTCCTTCCATCGTTGAGCTTGATTACATAACTTGGTAGTTTTTGTGGGAAAAGATGCTGCTTTGGTGTGTTTTGTGTGTATGTGCAGGATCATTTGCCAAAGGAGATGTCGAGCTAGTTGCCAGGGCAATGCATGAAGGAGACGCTGAGCCAGTTGCCAGGGCAATTGTCGACAAGAGCAAAGGTGATATGGTAGTCGAAATTGATGACTAGACAAGCCCAAGATGACGTGGAGCAAAGCCCAAACCCAAAGGAATTTGATTGCCATGCAGAGATTAAAGAAGAACTAAATTCCAAGAAGATAGGAGAAGTTCTAGTAGGAATATAATTATAATAAAGAATTATATTCTTTAAAGATAATTTAATTCCAGCTTAACTTTCTCCTCAAAGAAGGACTTTGGCCTAGCCCTATAAATAAGATGGAGATTTAGACAAATCATAGAGAGCAAAGGAGGGAAATTTCGACAACTCTAAGGAGGGCAAGAGGAGAGAATTTTCGACAAGCATCTAGGGCAAGGAGGATTTCGACAAGCCTCCTCCTTCATCCTTTTCTTTCTTGTTCGATTGGGTTCATACTAGGGATTAATTATCTTGTGTTTCTTTGGAACCTAGCTATGAACTAAATCTATTTGGCTATGGTTATTGTGTTTTGTGGTTGTGAGAAACTATTGGTTTTTGTTTAGGTAATAAGAGTTTGCACTTTTCTATTCAAGGTTTATTCATTCTTGGTTCTTATTCTTGTTTGCGAGTGAATTGAGAGAGGATCTCGTGATTTCATCTATTTATCTAATATCGGGAGAGTTAGATTCAAGAAACGAATGAATATGACCTTTATTCAATCTATTGATGGTGAAGATTAATCCGGCTTAGGAATAAGTTAAGGATTTCAACGGCTAAGAGGAGCGCAAGATTGGTTGTTGTTCACCCTTGATTCACGCATGAATGTATTATCAAGGCATGCACAAGTAGCTAGAGTTTCGACTTAGGGATAAGAAGAAACCATTGAAGAACGCTCTGCCGAACCTTGAAGGTTGCTGCCCAGTCGCCCAAGTAGTTGCCTAACTAGTTGCCCAGGCAACCATCGATTAGTTGCCAAGGCAACCCCATTGTGCAAGTTGCCACGGCAACTGAGTTGCCCGTGCACTCTTTTACCAAGACGATCCAATCGGCTATCACACATCAACTCACGATAACCTGGCCTATCTCTCTCTCATTTGATCTCATATTTTCTTTTACTTTATTGCTTTCTAGTTTAGTTATTAGTTAAACTCCTATAATCCTTTATTTGTGTTTTTACTTTTTACAGTGCAAGAGACTAGATTCTTGAAGTGGCACCAATCCCTGTGGAGACGATATCTTTTATACTATAACTTGCGACGTGTATACTTGCACATTTGCGTAGCACTTATTACGAGCAACAAGTTTTGGGCGCCGTCGCCGGGGATTGGCAATAGCGACTTTGTTTTTATTTTCTTGCACTTTCTTTTTACTTTTATTGTTTAAAATTCAAAGGGCTAACAAACTTTGGTTTTGCATTGGTATATGACCAGGGCGAGACCGACTTCACCAGAATATCCCTTTGATCCAGAAATCGAACGAACCTTACAAAGACTTAGACGAAGGATAAGAGTAGCAATGGCTAATCAAGACGGCAATATGAATCAAGATGTTCCAGCAGGAGGATGAGTGATTCTTACACGAAACAGAACTATTCGAGACTATCTTGAAGAAGATCTTGAGTTAAAACCGGTAATGTTTAATATGATCAACACAATTGGTCAATTTGGCGGCTCAGCAACTGAAGATGCACGACAACATCTGAAATCTTCCCTCGAGATTTGCAACTCGTTCAAAATACACGGAGTCACCCCCGATATCTTACGATTAACATTATTCCCCTATTCACTGAGGGATAGGGCGAAAGCATGGTTGAATAGCATTCCTGCCGGATCAATAGCATCTTGGACCAATATTTGTCGTGATTTCCTTGCTCGATTTAAACCTACAAATTTGACTAATAAGCTTCGTAACGACATTACTTCTTTTCGGCAGGCAGATGATGAATCCATGTACGAGGCTTGGGAGCGATATAGAGAACTTCTACATAGATGCCCCCTACACGGATTCCCGGTGTGGACTCAAGTAACAATGTTTTACAACGCCGTGAATACACCAACAAGGATGATGCTAGATGCCTCGGTAAACGACATACTCCTAGATAAGTCACCGGAGGAAGCAATGCAAATTTTAAACAGGCTGGCCAAGAATGATTATCAATTCCCATCTACTAGAAGAGGAGGAGTTAGACGCCAAGCCACAATACATGAACTAGGATCATTAGATTCAATTTCGGCACAATTGGCCACTCTTACCAAGATGGTCCAGAACATGCAAAAACCAAACAACACACATGAGGTCAAGGTAATGGATTCTTTTTGTAAGTTATGTGGTGATAACCATAATTCTTCTGAATGTATGCAGAATCCGGAATCCAGCTTCTATGTGGGGAATTACAATCGGAACAACAATGTGATGTCCAATACATACAATCCAGCTTGGAAGAAGCACCCAAATTTTTCATGGAGTAATCCCAACAATGCTCTAAACCAGAACAATCAGAATGTACAAGCATCGGGATTCTAGTAGAATATGCCACGGCAACAGTTGCCGCAGCAACAACCGACAACATCTAGTTCTTTAGAAAATTCTCTAAATGCTTTTATGATGAAAACTGAATCTTATATGGCTGAGAATAGTAACTTCATAAAAAGAACTGATGCTTTTATTAACAGGACCGAGATGAGATTGCAAAACCAAGAGGCGGCAATCAAATCATTAAAAAATCAAGTCGGACAGTTTGCTCAAAATCTGAACACTAGACCGCAAGGAGGTTTACCTTACGATACTGAAGTCGCAAGAGGAACTGGCCATGAACAATGTAAGGCGATCACCACTAGAAGTGGCCAACAACTTAGAGAGGTTCAAACCCGCTCGTCAAACAAAACTCTACAAAAAGATCAAGACGAACCTAGCGGCAAAGCCTCAGATGCTGAACCAGGAATTGCCACGGCAACCGGCAATAAGCATGCCTCGACAACCGACAATAAAGACGCCTCGGCAACTTGTGATAAGCATGCCTCGACAACCCCAATTGATAATGCCTCGGCAACTTCAGTTGTCCCGACAACGCCGTCAATCAGGTTCCAAACCAATGAAATGATCGAAGATATCCGACTTCCACCACCATTCCCACAAAGGTTGAAGCGACAAAAGCAAGAGTACCAATTCAAGAAGTTTCTTGATATCCTAAAGCAAGTCCACATCAACTTGCCACTGGTGGAAGCAATTGAACAAATGCCAAACTATGCCAAGTTTCTTAAAGACATTGTGTCCAAGAGAACAAGGCTAGGAGAGTTTGAAACAGTTGCCGTAACAGAGGAATGCATGGCAATGTTGCACAATCTTATGCCACCCAAGTTGACGGATCCCGGAAGTTTCACAATACCTTGTTCTATTGGAAATCACTATGTTGGGAAAGCATTATGCGACCTTGGGGCTAGCATAAACTTGATGCCTAATCGGTTTTCCAGAAACTAGGAATCGGGAAGGCAAGACCTACAACAGTTATGCTACAGCTACAGACAGATCCTATGTGCATCTAGAGGGAAAAATCGAGGACATACTGGTAAAAGTTGATAAATTTATTTTTCCCGCTGACTTTATTATTTTGGATTGTGAAGCAGATGAGCATGCACCCATCATTCTCGGGAGACCATTCCTAGCAATAGGGAGAACCTTGATCGATGTTGAAAAGGGAGAACTCACAATGAGGGTGAATGACCAGCAAGTTAAACTAAATGTGTTCCAAACACTAAGACATGCCGATGATCCAGAAGAATGCCAACTTCTTCATGCCACGGCAGAGTTTAACTTCGACGAGGAATTTAGTTGCCTCGGCAACTACATTGCTGATCAAGAGGAACCTGAGGAGTATGAAGAACCGGTTGATGAGGAACAACAAGAAGAGGCAAATTGGCTAGTCAATCGACTATGTACATACTTTGAACCACTGGATTACTCAGGTAAGGAAGGTAAACTCGAAAAACCCTCTATTGAACAACCACCGATTCTTAAGCTGAAACAATTGCCAGAGCAACTAAAATATGCATACTTAGGAACCGATAATACATTGCCTGTAATTATTTCTTCTAAGTTACAGCCTGAGTAGGAGAAGAAACTGATCAAGATGTTGAAGCTACACAAAAAGGCAATAGGGTGGACACTTGCCGACTTAAAGGGAATTAGCCCGGCAGTGTGCATGCACAAGATTTTGTTGGAAGATGATCACAAACCTTCAATTGAGGCCCAGAGGAGACTGAATCATGCCATGAAAGGGGTTGTAATGAAAGAAATCATCAAGTGGCTTGACGCCGGCATTATATACCCTATCTCTGATAGTACATGGGTAAGTCCGGTACAATGCGTTCCGAAAAAAGGAGGTATAACAGTGGTAAGTAATGAAAACAATGAACTCATTCCAATCAGGACTGTGACCGGTTGAAGGGTTTGTATAGATTATCGAAAGCTAAACAAAGCCACCATGAAAGATCACTTCCCATTACCCTTTATTGATCAAATGCTTGACCGTCTTGCAGGTAAACTCTTTTATTGTTTTCTTGATGTTTATTCAGGTTACAATCAAATTGCTATAGCATCAGAAGATCAAGAAAAGACAACCTTCACATGCCCATACGGTACCTATGCATTTCGAAGGATGCCGTTCGGATTGTGTAACGCCCGGCAACCTTCCAAAGATGCATGATGGCACTCTTTTCAGACATGGTCGAAGACTTCCTTGAGATCTTCATGGATGATTTTTCTGTTTTTGGTAATGACTTCGACAGCTGTCTCAGCAATTTAGAGAGGGTGTTGGCAAGATGTGAAGAAACTGATTTAGTCCTCAATTGGGAGAAATGCCATTTTATGGTAGATGAAGGAATAGTGCTCGGCCACAAAATTTCATCCAAGGGAATTGAAGTAGACAAAGCCAAGGTGGACGTGATTGAGAGATTACCCCCACCAAGTTCGGTTAAAGGAATTCAAAGTTTTCTTGGACATGCAGGTTTTTACAGGAGGTTCGTTCATAATTTTTCTAAAATCACTAAACCCTTGTGCAATTTGCTTGAACAGGATAAAGTCTTCGATTTTGATGATTCTTGCACCCAAGCATTCGAAACCCTAAAGGAAAAGCTTGCATCGGCACCCATTGTCGTTCCACCAGATTGGACGCTACCTTTTGAGCTCATGTGTGATGCAAGTGATTTCGCGGTAGGAGCAGTCCTAGGCCAACGCACAGGTAAGACCTTCCATGTGATATACTACGCTAGTAAAACTCTTAATAGTGCTCAAGTGAATTACACAACAACGGAGAAAGAGTTACTAGCTGTAGTTTTCGGTTCCGATCCTATTTGATTGGTACAAAGGTAATTGTTCATACGAACCATTCGGCAATTAAATATCTATTTGCTAAAAAGGATGCCTAACCTCGTTTGATTCGTTAGATATTACTTTTACAAGAATTTGATATTGAAATTAAGGACATGAAAGGAACAGAAAATCAAGTGGCCGATCACTTATCACGTTTGGAACGCAATAGGGAGGAGGACGCGGATCTAGAGATATGCGATGCATTCCCGGATGAACAACTTTTAGTTACCTCGGCAACCATGGACGCTCATGCCTCGGCAACCCTCAACGCCTCGGCAACCATGGATGCACACGCCTCGGCAACTCTCGACGCCGTAGCAACCTTTGACGCGCACGCCTCGGCAATTTTGGGAGCAGTCGCCACAGCAGCATATGCCTCGGCAATACCCTGGTACGCGGATTTCGTTAATTTCCTTGTTTGTGGTATTTTACCTTATGACATTACTCACCAAGGGAAGAAGCGGTTCCGCCATGATGCTAAGCATTACTTTTGGGACGAGCCTCTTTTGTTTAAACAATGTGCAGATCAGGTTATACGCCGATGTGTCCCTGAAGAAGAGCAACAGAATGTACTCCGGCAATGCCATTCTTCACCCTATGGAGGATATTTTGGAAGAACTCGTACCGTGACCAAAGTTTTGCAATCCGGTTTGTATTGGCCAACATTGTACAAAGATGCCCAAGACTTTTACAAGCAATGTGATCGTTTCCAGAGGACGGGCAATATCTCTAGACGACATGAGATGTCGCTCCAGAACATCATCGAGGTGGAATTGTTCGATGTATGGGGGATCGATTTTATGGGACCTTTCTCATCATCATTCGGCAACCTCTACATTCTACTTGCCGTTGACTACGTGTCTAAATGGGTTGAGGCAGCTGCAGTTCCCAACAATGATTCCAAGACCGTGCAACGATTCTTGCAGAAAAACATATTTACACGGTTTGGGATGCCGAGAGTAATTATCAGTGACGAAGGCAAGCATTTTGACAACAGACTAATTGCCAAGATGTTGCAACGCTTCGGCATATCACACAAGATCGCCACAACATATCACCCACAAACCAACGGGCAAGCAGAAATTTCCAACCGGGAATTGAAGGGTATACTTGAGAAAGTTGTAAATCCCTCTAGGAAGGATTGGTCATTAAGACTAGATGACGCATTTTGGGCATATCGTACTACATTCAAAACACCCTTAGGTATGTCCCCCTTCTGACTTGTTTATGGCAAAACATGCCATCTACCGCTGGAAATCGAACACAAGGCATACTGGGCAATCAAGACCGTGAATATGGATTGGGAAAGTGCCGGACAAAAGCGTTTGTTGGACCTCAATGAGATAGAAGAATTCCGTGCACTCGCCTATAACAATGTACGAATCTACAAGGAGAAAACAAAGCGATGGCATGGCAAGAAACTATTGCCACGGCAATTCACGCCAGGGCAACTAGTTCTCTTATTCAATTCTCGGCTAAAACTTTTCCCGAGAAAGCTGAAATCAAGATGGTCGGGACCATTCAAAGTCGTCAAACTATTCTCCCATGGTGCTGTGATAATCAAGTCCATCTCTGACAACCATGAATTCAAAGTTAATGGACAAAGATTGAAGCACTACAATGGTGCCCATGTGGAACGTAACAAAGAAGTAATCAACTTAGGAGATACATGAGCATGCTCTCATTTCAATATTTTCTTTTTCTTTTTATTTTCATTTTTATTTTTATTTTTTTAGGAGATATTTTATTTTTCTTCATATTCTTTAGTTTTCAGGTTTTCTTTGTTTTCTTTTCCACAACAAGACTCATAACCACTATGCTAAGGAAATCTACTGCCGAGATTCGTGCCCCGACAACCAATGAAGAAGTCGCCACGGCAACCGCAAAAGATGACACCACGACAACCATCCCTGAAGATACCACAGCAACCAAAGCTAAAGACATCCCGGCAACAAGAAAACAACCATCGCGTTCAAGCAAGAGAATCAAGACACCGACCAAAAGGAAACTAATCATCTACGATGACGAACTCTCGGAGTAAGTCCTCTTTTGCATTTTATTTTTTGTTATTTCTATTTTTCTTTAATGCATGCATTGAGGACAATGCCTCACTCGAGTTTGGGGGGATTGTTATTAGTAGTTACCATGTTTAGTTACATTCATCTTAAGTATTACATTTAGGATACATAAATTGCTTGCCATGCCTTTAATTGGAACAAGAATTGCTTAGATTTGATGAATATCCGATGATGACTTTGCCAATGCACTTAATTGATAGAATTTTTATTCTAGGATAACCATGGAAAAACTTAGAATTTTACTATGATGCTAAATTTGATGAAACACTGTTGTGGTTTGATTGATTTAAGGAATTCTAGTGAACTTAGGTTGATAATTAACAAATTGGTGGGTTAGGATAAAAATTGGATGAATGCTAGAGGTGCCCGAAATTGGCTCTAGCATGTGCAAAAAAATTGATCGCTAGAGGTGCCCGAAACTGACTCTAGTATGTGTTAAAAAATTGATAGCTAGAGGTGCCCGAAACCGGCTCTAGTCAAATAAATTAACTTAAGAAAACTAAAAACAAAACACTAGAGGTGCCCAAAACTGGCTCTAGTTAAAACATGTTAAAAAGAACCCAACAAAGTAATTTGAAAACCTATTGTTTGCATAGAATCCAAAAAATCAACTTGCACACAACTCCGCACACACTCACAAGCATTATAGTTTGATTCCGAGTAATTCGTAAGTTTTCCGAAAAATAAAAAGCCAATCATACTTTGTGCCCCGGTTAAGAGAATTGAAATCAAGTTCAAAGCTAAGTTTGTGAAAATTGAAGTCTTGGCAGGTAATTATGAGTTTGCATTGCTTGAGGACAAGCAATAGTTTGAGTTTGGGGGTATGATAAGTGTTCAAAAGTACTATTTTTATTACCCTTTTTACTCATATTATTGTTAGACTTAGGCCCATAATCAAGCAATTTGAAGAGGCAATCGGCTGGGCTTGGCCAAATAAGGGAGCTTAGGCTCCCGGCTAGCCCAGGATCGGGGCAGTGTCTTCGGTCCTAGTCGGTTCGATCGGGGTCTTATTTTAGGTCCGATCTAGTTAATATTTTTGAAGAGGTCGTGGTAGATCTCAGTGGGGTCCAGTCGAGGTTCGTCGTTCGAACTCCTAGTTAGGTCATACCTCTCCGCCAGTAGAGCAGCAGAAGTAGACTTTTCCAGATCTTGCCATCGTCATTGTTGATAGGCCAACAATTTTCAGATTCTATTTTACCGTTGATGAAGCAACAATATAGACATCCTGAAGATCTCGTTTCTCCGTTGATGGTACAACAGATCCGAATCTTCCCCAAGCAGATCAAATTTCTATTTAGGTCTTGTTTCTCTGCTGACGGTGCAACCAGACCTATTTTCGAGTCTTACTTCCTTATACAGTTAAAGAAAAAAGAAAAATTACCAAAAAAAATAGAGTTGAAAAAAAATCAGAAAAAAATCAAAAAATCAAAAGTCGAAAAAAATCAAAAAATGAAGAAAAAATGAATGAAATGAAAATCAAAATGAATTTATCAACTTTCATCGCTTGAACCCGGTCCTCCGTGATGGGTGGCAGTACAAGCTATCGTCGCCCCTCGATCTCGCTCTCCGCTGATGGTGTAGCCGGTTTTAGGTCGTCATTATCCAATCGATCCTCCTCCGTGATGGAGTGACCGGGTCCAAGCTCCCGTCGCCCTCTCGATCCCGCTCTCCGCTGATGGTGTAGCCGGGTTTGGTCGTAATTGTCCAATCAAGTCCTCCGCTGATGGAGTGGCGGGTCCAAGCTCCTGTCGCCCTCAGATCCTACTCTCCGCTGATGGTGTAGCCGGTTCTAGGTCGTCATTGTCTAATCCAGTCTTCCGCTGATGGAGTGACCGGGTCCAAGCTCCCGTCGCCCTCTCGATCTCGCTCTCTGCTGATGGTGTAGCGGTTCGGTCGTAATTGTCCAATCCAGTCCTCCGCTGATGGAGTGGCCGGGTCCAAGCTCCTGTCGCCCTCAGATCCTACTCTCCGCTGATGGTGTAGCCGGTTCTAGGTCGTCATTGTCCAATCCAGTCCTCCGCTGATGGAGTGGCCAGGTCCAAGCTCCCGTCGTCCTTTGATCCTGCTCTCCGCTGATGGTATAGCCGGTTCTAGGTCGTCAGTGTCCAATCCAGTCCTCCGCTGATGGAGTGACCGGGTCCAAGCTCCCGTCGTCCTCTGATCCTACTCTCCGCTGATGGTGTAGCTGGTTCCAAGTTGTCATTGTCCAATCCAGTCCTCCGCTGATGGAGTGACCGGGTCCAAGCTCCCGTCGTCCTTTGATCCTGCTCTCCGTTGATGGTGTAGCGGTTCAGTCGTAATTGTGCAATCCAGTCCTCCGCTGATGGAGTGACCGGGTCCAAGCTCCCGTCGTCCTCTGATCCTGCTCTCCGCTGATGGTGTAGCCGGTTCCAGGTCATCATTATCCGATCCAGTCCTCCGCTGATGGAGTGGCTAGGTCCCAGTTGCTCCTGTCCTACTTATCCGCTGATGGTGTAGTAGGGTTCCAGTTAATATTTATGTTTCTCCGTTGATAGATCCAACTTTACTGATTTTCAAGTTTTCTTTATTAATGCTGTAGCTAGAAAACAAATCAAAAAAAAAGAAAAAAGAAGAAAAAATCAAAGAAAAATAGAAAAAAGAAAAAAAAAAAAAAAAAGAAAAAAAAAAAAAAAAAAAGAAAAATCAAAAAATGAAAATGAGCTTTCAACCAAATTCTGGTCTTGCCTCTTCGTCAGAGTTGTAGCTGGATCAGACATCAGAACTTTCACCTATCGGTCTTGCCTCCTCGTCAGTGTTGCAGCTGGATCGAATTTTGTAGACCCTGTCTCTTCGTCGGTGTTGCAGCTGGGTCGAACTCTCTTTAGGTATTAGCTTATTACCAATAATGTAGCAAGAAGAACTCGGTTTGGCTTCTTCAACAAATAACCCCCATTTTGAAGGCTTTGCTTCCCGAGAGTGACAAGGTGGATCAACCAAAACAAGAAAGAAGACATGCGCTTAAGAGAATGAAGATCTACCAAAGAAAGAAGACGCGTCAAAAGGAGAGAAGTTTAGCCAGATAAGACAAAAATGAGTGCTTTTGAATCTGTTGCGATGTTTTTTTTCTCGCTAAAAAGGATTGTTTTTATTTTTGTTTGGAAAATATTTTCTTCCGCGTGGGATTTTATAAAACCCGTGTTTTATGGAGTCGCCACCGGCCACTCAAGGTGGACCGGACACCGTAGAAAACCAGAGATTTTGAAAACTTTGGGTTCGAGAGTCGGTTACAGATGGGGAAGGATTAGCACCCCCACACCGCCCAAAATTGGTACTTTCATAATTACCGCTTTATTAATATTAAACTTTCCGGATTAAAGTGACGATTAAATTAAAATTTGATTATAAGTGCGAGTAAATTTTAAAGGCCCCGTTATTCGAGAGTAAACGTCCAACCACTATCACTAAGCCTGATACTGGCCCCGTTTACGCTCGAATAAAAGGGCACCGCATTGACAAAATATATGTCTGTTATGCAAAGTTAAAAAACATGACAAATATAAATAAATACACTGTGATAAAAATATGAATAAATACTAACATAATAAATACTAACATAATAAATACTAATATAACATAAATAAAATATTGATCTAAAACATACATACAAAACTATTAATTTAACACATAAATAAAAACATATCTAACATAAATTAGATACTAGTCTAAAACATACATACATAAATATTAATCTAACTTATAAATAAAAACATATCTAACATAAATAAAATACTAGTCTAAAACATAAATTTAAAGCGTACTAATCTAAAACATAGATAAACATACGAATTAAAAACATAATTTTAAATTAACTACTACTTCATTAAAATATAAAAATTACAACATAAATAAAAAGAAAAGAAAATATACCTAACTAGGTGTTCGAACGACGAACCCCGACTGGACCCCACCGAGATCTACCACGACCTCTCCAAAAATATTAACTAGATCGGACCTAAAATAGGACCCCGATCGAACCGACTAGGACCGAAGACACTGCCCCGATCCTGGGCTAGCCGGGAGCCTAAGCTCCCTTATTCGGCCAGCCCTTATGCCGATTCAAATTGGCTTGCTGCCAATTGCTTCTATTTATAGGGGTGAGGAGGGTGACGTGGAGCTTTGTGCTCCACTCCCCTCCCCTTTTTTTATTATTAAATTCTTTTTTTTTTTGCTTTTTTTTATTATTAATTTTATTATTATTATTTATATATATTATTACAATAATACTAAAAATACTAAAAACCCGTACAAAAATGAGTGATTACAGTTGCATAATTAGCCATTTATGCATTAATCCATGTTTCCTTCCATCGTTGAGCTTGATTACATAACTTGGTAGTTTTTGTGGGAAAAGATGCTGCTTTGGTGTGTTTTGTGTGTATGTGCAGGATCATTTACCAAAGGAGATGCCGAGCTAGTTGTCAGGGCAATGCATGAAGAAGACGCCGAGCCAGTTGCCAAGGCAATTGTCGATAAGAGCAAAGGTGATATGGTAGTCGAAATTGATGACTAGACAAGCCCAAGATGACGTGGAGCAAAGCCCAAACCCAAAGGAATTTGATTGCCATGCAGAGATTAAAGAAGAATTAAATTCCAAGAAGATAGGAGAAGTTCTAGTAGGAATATAATTATAATAAAAAAATATATTCTTTAAAGATAATTTAATTCCAACTTAACTTCCTCCTCAAAGAAGGACTTTGGCCTAGCCCTATAAATAAGATAGAGATTTCGACAAATCATAGAGAGCAAAGGAGGGAAATTTCGACAACTCCAAGGAGGGCAAGAGGAGAGAATTTTCGACAAGCATCTAGGGCAAGGAGGATTTCGACAAGCCTCCTCCTTCATCCTTTTCTTTCTTGTTCGATTGGGTTCATGCTAGGGATTCATTATTTTGTGTTTCTTTGGAACCTAGCCATGAACTAAATCTATTTGGCTATGGTTATTGTGTTTTGTGGTTGTGAGAAACTATTGGTTTTTGTTTAGGTAATAAGAGTTTGCACTTTTCTATTCAAGGTTTATTCATTCTTGGTTCTTATTCTTGTTTGCGAGTGAATTGGGAGAGGATCTCGTGATTTCATCTATTTATCTAATATCGGGAGAGTTAGATTCAAAAAACGAATGAATATGATCTTTATTCAATCTATTGATGGTGAAGATTAATCCGTCTTAGGAATAAGTTAAGGATTTCAACGGCTAAGAGGAGCGCAAGATTGGTTGTTGTTCACCCTTGATTCACGCAGGGATGTATTATCAAGGCATGCACAAGTAGCTAGAGTTTCGACTTAGGGATAAGAAGAAACCATTGAAGAACGCTCTGCCGAACCTTGAAGGTTGCTGCCCAGTCGCCCAAGTAGTTGCCCAACTAGTTGCCCAGGCAACCATCGATTAGTTGCCAAGGCAACCCCATTGTGCAAGTTGCCAAGGCAACTGAGTTGCCCGTGCACTCTTTTACCAAGACGATCCAATCGGCTATCACACCTCAACTCACGATAACCTGGCCTATCTCTCTCATTTGATCTCATATTTTCTTTTACTTTATTGTTTTCTAGTTTAGTTATTAGTTAAACTCCTATAATCATTTATTTGTGTTTTTACTTTTTACAGTTCAAGAGACTAGATTCTTGAAGTGGCACCAATCCCTGTGGAGACGATATCTTTTATACTATAACTTGCGACGTGTATACTTGCACATTTGCGTAGCACTTATTACGCGCAACAAACAACAACATGAACACTCATATAAAACTGAGTTTAATTCATCCAGTGTGGTGTAGTTGGTTATAACGTTTCAGTCTAACACACTAAAGGTCTTCGATTCTAGTCCGGGTGACGCCATATTCTATATTTTTTTTTTGTACCAATTTTTCTTTTCCTTCTTACAAACTTACCATGATTGGTAAATAAAATATGGGTAAAACTTTGATAAGTGTAAAATTAATTTTACACAAGCCTGTGTATTTACACTATAAAAACTCAAATCCTAAATTCCTAACCCTAATCCTATAAAACTAAACCCCACACTCTAAACCCTAAATTCTAAACACTAACCTTAAATTCTAAACTTTACACCCTAAACCCCTAAACCTTAAACCCTAGACTAAAACTCTAACCCCTAAAATTAAAAGGTACGTGTAAACTAAAATTTACACGGCACAGTGTATCAAAGTTTTTTCCATAAAATATTATTAAAAGTAAAAACTAACAATTCCAACGGAGACCATAACTGCAACTGGATAGAATGCTTAAGCTCTATCTCTTTGCTTACAACTCTCTCCAGGCTTTTGGCTGGTAATTTAACAATCCTCTCTTTCTTCCATTCCCTTTAAACTTACTTAATCCATTACATCATTTGTTCTTGTTGTTTTATTGGCAGGGCCATTTCTCTGTTCAGAATTTTGACCAGTTTCACAGCCACCAACTCTGTCAACGGCGCTTATGCTTCTGCTGGAGACTTAATCTGTCAGTTCTCTCTTCATTTAATTTTAAAACCCGCTTTTGTTTCCTTGTAAAATGATGGAAAATGAACTTCAATTTTCTATTATGGTGATATGAAGGATTTGTTCATATAATTTAGATTCTTACATTATTTTTCCTGGAGAGTCATTAGTATGGGTGAACATGGTTTTTATAGTTTGATTTGCATTTTCTGCCCCTTTTACTTTGAAGGTGTGTTGCAAACTTGTGCATTCTTGGAAGTTGTACATGGAGCAGTAGGTAATTTCTTTAGGGTTTCATAAACTCCACATTGTTAGCAGTGTGAATTTTTGGTTTCTGAGTTCTGATATGCCTTTTTGGAATGATTAAAGGGATTGTTCCAAGTGGAGTGTTGTTTCCTCTGATACAATGGAGTGGAAGAACACATTTCTTGTTAGCAATCGTCCGTCGAATTCATGAGGTTCTCATTTCACATATATTGTTTTCAATTGTTTGTTGATGCACTGGCTGCCCAGTGACTAAGCACCAAACAATGCGATATAAAGCCGAAAGCAGCTTGTTGTTCTCTTATGGTGTTTTTGTTGAGGCAATGAAACAGTGGCCAATAGCTCAAAAAGTAAATTGTACTGATAAATGCTTGCTTCTCTATTTATTTTTCATCTGGTTATAACAGGTCCAGGAGGTACCTGCAGTTTTCATAACATTTTTTGCTTGGAGCCTAACTGAGGTGAGCATATGTATTAATCTATCTACTTGAATTTGGTATCTATATATACGACTGGAATTTCAAATGAGCTTTCATAGTTGCATTGCGTGTTACCTAATTATGGTGGAACCGTAGAAGATATGAATGCATCAGTGTCTTGCATTTTTCTTTTTGAAATTTCCCTTTGAGAGTAATGTATTGGATGATATAACGTAAACCTTTGTCACCAACCTGTTGTTCTCAACAGCTGACTAACAAATATGAAGACAGTTAACGCTAGTAAACCACCTAAAACAACTACATTTATTATCAACGTTGGATGATCAAATGCATTGTTACATGTGCCTTTTCTGTGAAAACCCAATCGCTTCTAACAGACCGTCAACACGTAAAAGGGGAAATCTATCAAGCTCTAAGATAGTTTTTATCCTAGATGTGTTCTAGTGTAAATAAGCTTTACAGCTTCTTTGGAGTGCTTGATGTTTTTGTCTGAGGTTATGTTCCCTTTGTTTACTGTATAGAACTTGCAAGCTTCAATTTGCATACATATTCCCATTTTTGTCAAGTCATTTCCTTTATTCAGTCAAACTATTGAAATGATCATGTGGTATTAGATGTTTTTCCTTCCAAATTCCGCTTTTCTTTCTATGATTTGTAAGGCTTGTGACTTCTTTCTCTTTTTTCGGACAATGTTGTTGATTTTCCCCCCTTTCCCTTTGTTTTTTTTCTTTGGTAGTAACAGTTGTTAGCGAATAGCAATGCTGATTATGTTCTTTCATAACATGATTGTAAACACTCCTTGTGCATAATATGTCCCGATTTGTTGCTGCATGGTTGTACATTCTGCATCTTTTTGTGTTCCCGGTTTTACTTCACGTTTGTTTTGGAGTTCAACATATATTACATATAACATTAACATCCTATCTGCAGGTAATTCGGTATTTGCATTATGCATTGAATATCTTTGGCGGTTGTCCATCTTGGCTCACCTACCTGAGGTCTGATATTTCCCTTCCCAACTAGAATTGCTTACAGACTAACCTTTTTATTGAATTTGAAATCGTTTACTTCCTTCAGGTACACTACATTCATTGTGTTGTATCCCATGGGCCTTGCTCCAGGCGAAAGTGAGTTAAAATAGCATTCATACATGCTCTGTATTTGTAGTTATCGTCGTACTTTATAATTGCTTTTCCATCTTATTTGTCTTATGACTCTTATCCGTTGTTCACTTCAATGCAGTGTGGTTCATGTACCAAGCACTTCGATTTATAAAGGAGAAGAACCTCTACGGGGATTTCTTTGCTAATCTTCCCTTTAGCTATTACGATTTTGTCACGGTATGCCAGGTCTTTTACATCTGCAAGCATGAGATTCCTTGGTTTTCCTTCAGATCCATATTTGTAGTAGATAATGCTTATGTTGCTCGGCATTGAATAATGTGGCTTTCGATTCTTATGTAACCCGAGACAGAGCATCATCATATATGTTGTCACAGGGTTTCCCTTGATATATCATGACAATATCAGCTCTGTGCATAGTTTTTTAATTGATGATTTTAGCGACACTTGATATGTTTCGATTCAATTCGATTCAGGTTGTTCTTCTTATCTATCCGTTCCTTTGGTTGAATCTTTACCTCCATTTGTTTAAGCAACGACGGTCGAAACTAGATAAACACCACAAGAAGAAAAATTGAAGGTATGAAGTTCTGATTTTTATTTTTATTTTCAACTCGGTAATTATGGAATATAAAGTGCAAAACTTTGATATTTAATGATAATAGACGTTAGTGGACTTCATAAATTTGCAGTGTATTTCCTATGTAAACAGCAACATTTAATTACTGGGATTGATATGTTTAGGACTTGAGGTTTTCTGTGTTTGCTGCTGCTTGTTATATCCCATGGCATTGAATTTCCACTTTAATTTATAGTAATTGTTTTCCTGGCACGACAATGAAATGTCGATGCTTATCAATATTAACTTGAATTTGGATGTGAGTGTCAAATGATTGTGCGAGATATTTATTTATTTTCTAAATTTCGATCTCCATGACCTTTGTCTGAGGCATTATATCTAAATAATGCCTAAGACAAAGCTTATTGAGACCGAAAAGAAACATTCTTTTTAAGTTTGTTGAACCTATTAATGTTCTGATTATTATTATCTGATTAGATGCAGTTTTGAACCTAATAGGAGTTTGACAAATATGAAATGATAGATAAACAACTTTCACTGGAATCAACCATTAACAAAGGAGAGATACAAACAACAGGGAATAAAAAAGCACCCACAATTATGAAACCAAAGCGACCCACCAAACTTTCTATAACCCTTGTTAATGTATCACATAGAACTCATCAGAACACCAGAGATCTTAAAATTCTGAAGTGGGAAGCTGCTCATGTGTGTCCAGGGCGATGAAGAAGACTTCATAGACAATGGCAGCAATGGCAGAGCCGATGAATGGACCGAGCCAGTAGACCCAGTGGTTGTCCCATGTCCAGCTGACCACGGCTGGTCCGAAGGAGACTGCAGGGTTCATGGATGCACCATCAAAGGCACCACCAGCCAAGATGTTGGCACCCACGATGAAACCAATTGCAATGGGTGCAATGATCCCGATGTCACCCTTCTTCGGGTCAACAGCCGTGGCGTAGACTGTGTAAACCAAACCGAAGGTCATCACGATCTCGAAAACCACTGCATTCCATGCTCCCACCCCGGATGACAAGGCAAATGCAGATGTTTCCTGCATCATAAAAAAACCAAATTCAGAACATATATTAGTTAACCATTGATTAAACTTGCTTTAGCTTTTCAGTCTTTACCAATCCACCGGTTGAGAACTTGAGAAGCAAGCAAGCGACCACCGATCCAAGCAACTGAGCAATCCAGTACAAAATACTTCGGATCAAGGTAATGTGGCCACCGACGAAGGCACCGAATGTGACGGCAGGGTTTACGTGCCCACCAGAGATGTTAGCACCAACCGAAACCGCCACAAACAGCGCCAAAGCATGGGCCAGTGATGCAGATATGAGACCGGCCGGTGTTGCGGCCCCGTTGTTAGTGAGCTTGTCTTACAAAGAAACATACACCAGTTAGATTACTTCATAGAAAAAGAATAAACTAATACGAATCGTTAGGACATGAGAAAGGAAAAGGATAAACGTACTGAAAGCCATGCCCGATCCAGAACCGGCGAAAACAAAAATGAGCATCGAAATAAACTCGGCTAAAGCTGCTTTGAGAGCATCAGCTTGGCCAACTTCAGCTGGAGATCCTACTGCAATTCGAGAAATCGGCATTTTGATGGTTCTGCTGTAGAAAAAATAGCTACTATTTTTCTTTTTCTCTTGTTTCCCTCATCTTCTTCACTGCTACTTATTATATATAAGGGTCCAATACTCTACGAACCGGACGAGCCGGGTTTAAACCGGTGAGAAAAATTGAAAAGAAAAACACAAAAAGGTGCCCTCTTTTCTGGCGGCCACCTGTCATTGTCGTGGAGTATTAAGGGGAGGGTCTTCAAATCGCTCCTGTTGCGCCACGTGTACGGTTGGAATGAACTTGGATGGCTGATCGGAGCTTGGAGGATTTTGATCACCGGCCAAAGTGGTAGCAATGGGTCCCAGTGACCTATGATTTGTGGCTGTGCTTTTCGTTTGACCGACCATTTGGATTGTTTATATTGTGGTGACGTGGACGGCGGTGGTTAGCTTTGCCAGCTTCATTATCATGCACTAATCAAGATTTATTAATTTCTGCTTTGTGCATTGGTTTTTTTTTTCTTTGGGTTATTGGATTAGTGGTGATAATGAACATGTAATGACATCAGGTATTGCAATGGAGTAGGTGTGGTGAAATCTGGGACCGGCTGACGTCTGACTTTGGTGATACTTTATGAGTAGGTATGCAGAACACAGCATAAAATACAAAACTTAAAATATTACTCATTAATTTAAATTATTATATTTTTTAATAATATTTTATGTTTGTGGTCTTACGACAAGTATCGATACTTATAAATAAGTTTCGATACTACAAAAACCTAAAATATTATAAGTATCGACATTGGGAGCTAAGTTTCGATACTTAATCACCAAACTAAAATATTATAAAAAGTATAATATTTTCCGTTTTTAATTTCATATTTTATAACATTTTCGATTGATGTCGCATCGTAGCCGTACCGTGACCCTGCAACACGTTAGACTCGCCCATAGATCCATTAGATTTGTTTAACACTTATATGATCTAAGTGGCGTAAAATGAATAGAAATTAAGTTTAATTTTAATTAGTTTACATAATTATTTTTAAAATGTAAAATTAAATAAAGTTATGGCATAATGTTAAAAATGCCCTTAACGTTTGACTGAATTGTTACTTTGGCCCTTATTCTTTTTTGAAACAATTTAACCCTCAACGTTTTATTTTTTATCAAAATAGTTCCTCTGCGAATGAAAACTGTTAGTCAACTGGCGATAAACAGCTTGAAATGACTTGACATAATGACATGTCGGAAGAAAAAATATTTTATATTTTATACAATTTTATAAAATTATTTTTGATTGATATGTCATTCTGTAAGGTTAATATATTTACCTATATGACATTGCTATCGTGAGGTTCACTATCATGTAGGTTTATTATATTATTTCAAGCCATTTACTGTTGATTGACTAACAGTTTTTATCCGTATAGAGGTTATTTTGACAAAATAATAAAATATTAAAGACTAAATTATTTCAAAAAATATAGACTAAAATGATAATTCAATCTGAGTTAAAGGAACTTTTTTAACATTATGCTTAAAGTTATTGATTCATACACCTCACCAGTTCAACTGTGCTTCATCTCCCTGTTTCGCGTAATTGCGACGACCAAGACATTGTCAGGTTTAAAAAATCTAATAAAAGCATAGTATTTTTAACCTTTACAATAATAAAATAGTGATGTCAACAATTTATAGAATATGTGGTTAAAAAATTTTAGTTGGCACTCTTTTCTTTATTTTAGGTCGTGAGTAGGGGTGGAATCGGGTGGGGCAGAGACAATTTTGTATTTCTCACTCCGTCCCCAATAATTACAGTTACGATTTTAGAAAATTCTCATTAAATGCTTTGAGGATTTTTTTCGTCCCCATACCCTTTCCACGCAAATCTCTACGATTTTCGGGGAATTCCCATCCCAAAACTATTAAACAAAATTATTATTTTACTGACCAAAATAAATGACCAAGTCAGTTCAAAATATAAAGTTTGGATACTTCAATTGAAAACAGTTACTAGATGATGAAGATTGAAAGGGTGTTGTGTTAGGGAATATTTAGATGAGGGTTTTAGCTTATATCTAAAAATTAAGATAAAAACATGTTGAGAAACTTGAGTGTGGCTATGTTTTAGAAAAAATTGTAGCGATAATAGTATAGTTAGAGTTTTTTTATTAAGATATATATTAGAGCTATATAGATAAATAAGTGTATATATTTTTTAAATTCTTGTAAAATATCGGGATCCTTGCCGATATTTTTTAGAGTTCCTCACGGTTATTTATACGGTTACGGTTCGATTATTCCCACAGTTCGGATGCACAATCCCCGTCTCCATCCCCATTTGAGCTTCGATGATAAAACTTCTCCGTCCTCGTCCCCATGGGTGAAGATTTCGGTTATTCTCCATCCCATCGGTTCGGATCCCCACGGTTTTCAAATATTTTCGACTCAATTTCTACCCCTAGTCGTGAGTTCAATACTCATTAAAAATAAATTTCTTCTTTTCTTCCACTAGATAAAAATTATCCAAATAATAATAAAAATAAAATAGCGATTTAATAAAAGAATTGGGTCTTCACCCTAAAAGTAGCGAAGAGGTTGGAGCTGGAATATGATTAATTTGTGGCTACTATTTAATCACATTAAACTATATATTAAAATAAATTATATTATCCTGTTATGGTTCTTGGCCAACCATTATCATATGACTTCACTCCACGATCTTGCAATTTGCAACTATAATCAAATAAGTTGTTCGCCTCTCCCTTGCACATTGTTCATTCTACATCAAGAGTAAGTCAACCAGAACAACCATAAATATATATATAGGTACGAGTAAGATTCGTTTTGAATTAGAAGGCAAAACTTGCTTAATCCTAAAACGGGTTTTGAATTACAAAGTCGTCAGAAGGATAATTAGCAGGTCTTACGTAACAAAAAGTAGGACGTAAAGTTCGTATTAGACGAAAAAAGTAAGAAAACGAAATATAAATAGAGAAAAAGTCGTATCTGTAGCCCTCTTCAATCGCCGAGTAAGATAGTTAGTCTTGCAGCCCTTTCAAAGGAAAAATATAGGACAGTTTAGGTTTTCATTTAGGTTATTCTTTTTTTAAATTTTTTAAAGTTAAATGATACTAATAACTTTGGAGACGCGTGTGAGTGTCACATGTCGTCCTCAAAACATCCTTAAAAATATCTCAATCGCTTTCCAACACTTTCAGTCGTACCTTGTCAACGTGAGACGTTTCTAGTACATACCCCAGCTATAAACGTCCCGTACCCGTGTCGGAGATGTTTCTGGTACTTGTGCTTTCCAGCTTCATACTTCCCAGATGTGCTGTTAAGCAAATTTGGTTAAGATATCTGTGGAAGGGGAATGAACGCATCATCTGCTGCTTGTGGTGCATGGTTAGACAATGTTGACATCTCTTTGTGTACATACAACAACGTTAATTTGAATTTTTAGATGGAATGAAACTAACATAAGACAAAGAAGAAGAAAAACACAGTCCAAGTCCAAACCTTAAATAGGCAATCCCCTTCTCAACTCAAACCTGTGATAAGAGTCCAAGCATGTAGTAAGCCCAGATTTATGTACATAAACATAAAAAATTTATTTTTCAATAATTTTTAAATATCAACTCTCTAACTTTATTTTGAATCCATATAAACGTATGAATTTTTATTTTATTTCCCGTTTTTCCAAAATAAGAAATTAAGTTTCAAACTTATTTCATATTTTCTCTATTGAAAATAAAATTATTTTATTTATTAAGCATGTTTTTCATCTTTTAAAAAACTAAAAATTTAAAATTCATTTCTTTAAAAATGAAAATATAAAATATTTTTAGGAACAAAATTCCTACACAAGTATACCAAATAAAACTCAATAATTACACCTTTTTTTTTTTCTCAAAATAGTATCCTAATTTATTTTCGAAAATTTACAACATAACATCAATACATTGTGTTTGCGTATTGGGCCCAATAGCAAAGATATTCAATATACAAACCCAAGACGAATCTTTTGTATATAGAGAGTTACTTATTTGATATATTATTAGTGTATAAAAATTTATAATCATGTCTATTTAAATTTCAAAACTTAAAATTTAAATTTTTAATCTTAAAACCTTAAATTTTAAAGTCTAAAAAAATTAATATTTTCTTGTGTACGCGCGTGTGACTTTTCAGTTTATACTGTGTAAATGGATTATATCTCTATATATAGAAAAAATTATCTAATACACAATTGTATAAAATTACATGATCTTATTTATTTTAGAGTTTGAGTCCTATTTATGATGTAGGTTCAAAATTTAGAATTTTAAAACTTAAATCTTAGTTTAAAATTCTGTAGGCAAGACTGTTGTATATTAAAAAATTACTCTCTATATCCTTCGATTTATCTCGTTTTCACAGTTTTGTAGGCATTGTTTTCTTTGTTTTTACTTAAATAAATGTATGTTATATAAGGAGGAGATTTAAGTATACACTTGGCCCCTTTAATTTGAAAATTAAATTTCCGTTTTAATTATAGATTGATTGGACCCTTATTTTAAAAAAAATCATGATTAAATGGGTCTATCTAATTAAATCATCGTTGATCACTTAGGTTTGTTGGTGGGACATCATTTAATTGGCTCAATTTTTTTCTTAAACCCATTAAAAATGAATTTTAAAAAATAATAATTTTAATAATTATAAAATATAGAAAAATTCTAACAAATTGTTAAAAAAATAAAAAATATTTTTTAAAAAGGGTAAACTACATCAGTAGTCAATGAACTATAGTTTCTTTCCTATTTTGGTCACCAAACTATTTTTTTGGCAAAAACATCACTAACGCTATGTTTCCTTCCTATTTTGGTCACCGATCTATTTTTTGGCAAAAATATCACTAACGTTGTGTTTCCTTTCTATTTTGGTCACCGGCTGTTATTTTATTTTATTTTTTTAATTTTTCATGTCATTTCTTCTCTCTCCTTGTGTAGCGATGTTTTTTCTCGCTAAAAAATGATTGTTTATTTTTTGAAAATATTTTCCTCCGCGTGGGATTTTATAAAACCTGTATTTTGTTTTAAAATGGAGTCGCCACCGGCCACTCAAGGTGGACCGGACACCGTAGAAAACCAGAGATTTTGAAATTTGGGTTCGGGAGTCGGTTACGGATGGGGAAGGATTAGCACCCCCACACCGCCCAAAATTGGTACTTTAATAATTACCGCTTTATTAATATTAGACTTTCCGGATTAAAGTGACGATTAAATTAAAATTTGATTATAAGTGCGAGTAAATTTTAAAGGCCCCGTTATTCGAGAGTAAACGTCCAACCACTATCACTACGCCTGATACTGGCCCCGTTTACGCTCGAATAAAAGGGCACCGCATTGACAAAATATATGTTCGTTATGCAAACTTAAAAACATGACAAATATAAATAAATACCTTGCGATAAAAAATATAAATAAATACTAACATAATGAAATACTAACATAACATAAATAAAATACTAATCTAAAACATACATACATAACTATTAATTTAACACATAAATAAAAACATATCTAACATAAATAAAATAATAATCTAAAACATACATACATAAATATTAATCTAACTTATAAAAACATATCTAACATAAATAAAACACTAATGTAAAACATAAATTTAAAACATACTAATCTAAAACATAAATAAACATACAAATTAAAAACACAATTTTAAATTAACTACTACTTCATTAAAATATAAAAATTACAACATAAATAAAAAGGAAAAAATATACCTAACTAGGAGTTCGAACGACGAACCCCGACTGGACCCCACCGAGATCTACCACGACCTCTCCAAAAATATTAACTAGATCGGACCTAAAATAGGACCACGATCGAACCGACTAGGACCGAGGACACTGCCCCGATCTTGGGCTAGCCGGGAGCCTAAGCTCCCTTATTTGGCCAGCCCATGGCCGATTGCCTTTGGCTTTTCAATTGCTGCCAATTTTTTTTCAATTGCTTGCAATTGCCCTCCTATTTATAGAGGTGAGGAGGGTGACGTGGAGCTTTGTGCTCCACTCCCCTCCCCTCCTTTTCTATTATTAATTTTTTTTTACTTTTTTTAGATTAATAATATTATTACAACAATATTAAAAATACTAAAACTCGGACAAAAATGAGTGATAACAGTTGCCCCTCTTTGCTTGTTCTTGTGAAACGAGAACAAAGCAAAGATCAAAAGCACTCATTTTTGTCTTATCTGGCTGAACTTCTCTCCTTTTGACACGTCTTCTTTCTTTGGTAGATCTTCATTCTCTTCGGCGCATGTCTTCTTTCTTGTTTTGGTTGATCCACCTTGTCACTCTCGGGAAGCAAAGCCTTCAAAACGGGGGTTGTTTGTTGAGGAAGCCAAACCGAGTTCTACTTGCTACATTATTGGTAATAAGCTAATACCTAAAGAGAGTTCGACCCAGCTACAACACCGACGAAGAGGCAGGGTCTACAAAGTTCGATCCAGCTGCAACATTGACGAGGAGGCAAGACCGATAGGTGAAAGTTCTGATGTCTGATCCAGCTACAACTCTGACGAAGAGGCAAGATCAGAAAACTGACAATTTTTCTCTCTTTTTTTGTTTCTTTTTTTTTTTTTTTCTCTGTTTTTTTCATATTTTTTCCTTTTCTTTTTCTTTTTCTCTTTTTCTTGTTTTTTTCTTTTTCTCTTTTTTTCTTTTTTTTTTCTTTTTTTTTCTTTTTCTTTTTTTCTCACTTTTTTTCTTTTTTTTGATTTTTCTTACAACATTGCTAAAACTTGAAAGTTGGTGAATTTTGACCAAGCTACAACACCGACGAAGAGGCATGGTCTAAAGTTAGTAATGTTGATCAAGCTACAACACCGACGAAGAGGCAGGATCAAGAGTTGGTGAATTTGGTCTAGCTACAACATCGACGAAGAGGCAAGACCGGAAGTTAGTGAATTTGGTTCAGCTACAACACCGACGAGGAGGCAGAACCGACAATTAAATTTGACCAAGCTACAACACCGACGAGGAGGCAAGGTCTAAAGATTTGATCCAGCTACGACACCGACGAAGAGGCAGGATCGGATAGTTTTCTTCTTCTTCTTTTTTCTTCATTTTTTATTTTCCTTCATTTTTGCTTTTTTCATTTCATTTCTTTTTTCTTTTTTTTCAATTTTTCTTTTTTTCTTTTTTCTTTTTTTTCTTTTTTTTTCTCTTTACTTTTTCTTTTTTCTTTTTGGATTGATTTTTTAGCTACAATTATAATAAAAAGGTAAATTCTGAGTAAAATTCAGGTCTAGCTGCAACACCGTCGAAGAGGCAAGACCGGAGATGATTTGATCAGTCACACCACTGACGGAGAGACTAGATCAGCAAAATGTAGGACCCACTACACCACCGACGGAGAGGTAGGACCGAATGGAAACTTTGATCTGCAACACCGCCGATGGAGGCAAGATCTGGATAGGATTTGATCTGCTACACCACTGCCGGAGAGACTAGATCAACAAAATGTGAGACCTGCTACACCACTGACGGAGAGACAGGATCCATATGGAAATTTTAACTTGCAACACCACCAATGGAGGCAAGATCTACATTAAGTTGGCGTACCACCACTGATGGAGGCATGATTTGCAAGATGTTGAATTGTTGTGCTATTGACAACGAGACTATGTCTGGGAAAAAAATTGCTCTACTTCTATCGGCAGAGGGTAAGATCTAGAATGTTGGCATCCGTCACACCATCGTCAGAGAAATAAAATCCTACAAAAGAAAAAACATTAGTTAGTAATTGTCAAAGATTTTGTCGTTGATACATTTTATTTTGGGTATTTCAGCATCTTCTTCGTGTTTGGCCTCCTTCAAGACTAGGGTTGTCCCTCTTGTCATTGCCCCAATGTTGAGGGTACTCGGTCTCTTTCGTAGACCTGTTATGTACAAGCAAGATTGCATGAATGTATCTAATTTTATGTCTAAATGCACGTGTCTACCCTAAATGCATGGTGATTTTGGTGTATGCACTTAATCTAAATGTATGCAAAAATGATTCTATGCAAGATAAATGCAACTACATGCATGAATGTGACATGGTTTTTTCGATCCTCAAAAGGATGCCCCTGACTCCTCACTGGTCTCGTCAGGATCTTGTTTTTTTTTGTATGTGACGGTGCCCCAACCTCAACTTGGGTTCGATCAGTCATTTGGGTGCATGCCCCAACATTTTGTTCGTTCTTATGCCATCGTATGAAATTGCTCTTGAAGTTGACACTTTGAGTGCCGATTCTGTTGCCCCCTAAGTTGGGTTCATAAATTGTGTGTTGGTTCATGGCAGCTTATTATTATTATTATTATTATTATTGGATTAGGTGCAGTTTTGCAAACTGTGGTCAAGGATGCAAGAGTTTGACTCGGCAATGAAGGTTGGACCTTGACAAAGAATACCCCTAGACTGAGGCCTTATTAGAGGCACAATATTTGTAAAGGATGTGGAGGGTGCTTTTGGACATGCCCCAATATCAGGCTCTTGTAGAGGTTCTGCAAAGTGCTAGGTTGACCAACTTTGTTGTATCTAATGGGGTAACTCGGGGACCGATTTTAAAATTTTCAAAATATATGCGTAAATGTAAAATGCATGTATTAGATGTGAAAGTACTGATTCAAAAATGGTTCTCGTGGCTCAACTTCCGAACTCATGGGATTTATTTGCAACTTTGAATATTGTCTTGATATCTAGAGTGCTAGATTTTCTCCCGATGATAATTTTTCAAATTGAAAGCCATTCGTGAATCAGCATTTCATGCTGGTAAAAGTGCAAAAATTAAAATGTTATGATATGCCATGCAGTGAATGCCAAAATGAACCGATATGATGTGATCACGAAAATGGGTCAATTTAAAATTAGGGTAAAAATGAAAAAATCTTGATCGGGTAAACCACTTGAACCAATACCCCAATGTAATGCAAATGCAATGATGTATGCAAAAAAGGGTAAAACAAGAAAGAAAACGAATCAGTACCGAATAAGATCAACAACATATAAATAGAAGAATAATTTAGATAAGGTAAACAAACAAAACAACCCTATTTACATCCCGTCTAAAACACCTAGGTTATCCTCATGGCTCTAAAAGGGTGGGTTTCTATATGTTCTCTACATGCAGTTTTGGTGCTAAGAGGTACCCAAATTGTCCTTGTTGTCCCCTACTAAGAGTAGCAAGGCCCCCGGTCATCACCCATTATAGGCTCCTTTCAACCGGGTTCAATTCAGGGGGACCCATTCACTTATACCCATACGAAGGAACGATATCCTCACGAAAGTATAAGGTACTCGAGCCCCGAAGGTACTTGCTAGGCCCATACGGGAGAACGATATCTCCACGAAAGCATTAGCGTTTCCCCCCACTTAAAAACGAGTTTATATGCCATATTTTAAATGCGTTAAAATGAACGCGCAATTATAACTGAATGTTAGTTTAATAGTCACTTTAATCCGGAATTTTCGATATTAATAAAGCGGTAATTATTTGAAAAAAAGCTCGACTCTCATTTGTTTTTGAAAAAACAAAAATATCCCCAGCGGAGTCGCCATCTGTAGCGATGTTTTTTTCTCGCTAAAAAATGATTGTTTATTTTTTGAAAATATTTTCCTCCGCGTGGGATTTTATAAAACCTGTATTTTGTTTTAAAATGGAGTCGCCACCGGCCACTCAAGGTGGACCGGACACCGTAGAAAACCAGAGATTTTGAAATTTAGGTTCAGGAGTCGGTTACGGATGGGGAAGGATTAGCACCCCCACACCGCCCAAAATTGGTACTTTAATAATTACCGCTTTATTAATATTAGACTTTCCGGATTAAAGTGACGATTAAATTAAAATTTGATTATAAGTGCAAGTAAATTTTAAAGGCCCCGTTATTCGAGAGTAAACGTCCAACCACTATCACTACACACGATCATCGGCCCGTTTACGCTCGAATAAAAGGGCACCGCATTGACAAAATATATGTTCGTTATGCAAACTTAAAAACATGACAAATATAAATAAATACCTTGCGATAAAAAATATAAATAAATACTAACATAATGAAATACTAACATAACATAAATAAAATACTAATCTAAAACATACATACATAACTATTAATTTAACACATAAATAAAAACATATCTAACATAAATAAAATAATAATCTAAAACATACATACATAAATATTAATCTAACTTATAAAAACATATCTAACATAAATAAAACACTAATATAAAACATAAATTTAAAACATACTAATCTAAAACATAAATAAACATACAAATTAAAAACACAATTTTAAATTAACTACTACTTCATTAAAATATAAAAATTACAACATAAATAAAAAGGAAAAAATATACCTAACTAGGAGTTCGAACGACGAACCCCGACTGGACCCCACCGAGATCTACCACGACCTCTCCAAAAATATTAACTAGATCGGACCTAAAATAGGACCCCGATCGAACCAACTAGGACCGAGGACACTGCCCCGATCTTGGGCTAGCCGGGAGCCTAAGCTCCCTTATTTGGCCAGCCCATGGCCGATTGCCTTTGGCTTTTCAATTGCTGCCAATTTTTTTTTCAATTGCTTGCAATTGCCCTCCTATTTATAGAGGTGAGGAGGGTGATGTGGAGCTTTGTGCTCCACTCCCCTCCCCCTTTTTATTATTAATTTTTTTTATTTTTTTTAGATTAATAATATTATTACAACAATATTAAAAATATTAAAACCCGGAAAAAATGAGTGATTACACATTGTAAGCAATATAAGTTATTTTATAATATTTTTATTTAAACTAACAAGATGGTAACACGTGTCACTGCCTATTAGTGAAATAAAATAAATAAAAAATCAAGCCTTTTATGCAGCCAGAGAGATGGTGACACGTGTAACTACCTAATAGAATGATAACACGTATAAACTATCCATTAGTCGAATATCTCTAACTGTATAAGGAACTTGATTTTTTATTTCTCGGACTCAACCCGAAAAATAAATTGACTCTAATATGTATTAAAGAAATGTCTGAAAGCCCGAAAACTTGCCATCAAATTTATTAGTCATCTCAGCCTCAACCATACTAATTAATGTTTGCTCAAGTTCGCAATTATTATGGTCAAAACTATCTGCAAACATTTTAGGTTTATTAGTTTTTCTACTTTCCTCCGTCCATTTGCTTCTATTAACTCAAAATTTTGAAATTTATTGATTGATTTAGTGGTTAATGATGTTTATATTATCTTATTTTGTATAGTTTAAATTTTAATATAAAAATATAATCTCTATTTTATATACTTATCAAACAGGGTCGGCCTTGGGGTAGGTCGAACCGGTCGACCGCCTAAGACCCATTTTTCTTAATTTTTATTACTTAAATAATTCTAATACAAAAGGTCTCAAAATTTAGTTTTAGTACAAGACAAATGCCTCTACTTTGGACCATAAATAATAAGTAAACAAAATACTTAATAATTTGGTTATAATATTAGATAGATGTTTTTTTTTCTTTCAATTTTTACTTCTTAAATATTTATAGTTTAATTTTTCTAATAGTTATTATTAGGGGTCTAATTTTTTCTTCAATATTTATTATTTGGGACCTAAATTTTTTTAATACTTGTTATTAGAGGCTCAATTTTTCCCAATATTTGTTATTATGGTCTTACTCTTAATTTTTTTCAATATTTGTTATTAGGGGTCTAATTTTTTAATATTTATTATTTGAGGCCCAATTTTTCTTGATATTTGTTATTAGGGATATACTCTTCAAAATCATTTTTTTCAATACTTGTTATTTGGGGTCTAATTTTTTCGATACTTGTTATTAGAGGCTCAATTTTCCCAATATTTTATTATTATGGGCTACTCTTAAAATTTAATTTTTTCAATACTTATTATTTGGGCTCCAATTTTTTTCAATACTTGTTATTTAGGTCTAATTTTTCCAATGCTTGTTATTAGAGACTTATTTTTTCCCCAACATTTGTTATTAGAGGCATACTCTTAAAATTAAAAATTTTCAATTTGTTTAGGGCCTACTCTTAAATTTTATTTTTTTAAATATTTGTTATTAGGGGCATACTATTAAAATTCATTTTTTTTCAAGACTTATTGTTAGGGGCTTAAGTTTCCAATTCGCCCCTCCAAAATCTCAAGACCAGCCCTATTATTAAACGACTATTTCGGTCGTATTTTACATGTTATATAAAATGTCCGTATTTACAACTTTTTATTATCGATATCGAATTTTCAATTCTTTTTAGAAAGAAATGTATAACGAGTCCACATTCGTCTACTTTGATAGTTGATCTGAATGCCGCCATGCAACCACTTTATGGATGGAATCGGCAGTTGGAATTTATTGCATAGGATAAGTGTGTCTACCCTTTGTGCTTTAATTAAATTTCCTTCGTTCCTCATTAACTGTGTTCAAAGTTTAGACCGGTCTGTGTTCTATTAATGCATGCCGAGTGAAAGATCCGACAGGAATGTTCTCATTGGAGATGGCCACCATTTCGATGATGTTCTTACATGGGCTTCGAATACGACTTCCATTGCATCTAGAACTAAGTCGCCTCTGGTGAGAGAACCAACATTAGCGACCGTTTAGAGCCTCTACATCTTATCTCTATAACTTCACAAAATTTTTAAATAACAATATAATAAGTTAATAATTACCTCGTATCTTTTAGTTTTATTTATGATGCTTTACTGACAAAATATTGAAAATAATGTTTTGATAAATTTAATCATGTTTTTATAATTTATTAGTAAAATATTAAACTAATTATTCAAAGTAATTGAACATATTTTCGTTCTGTATGGCCTTTTTTAATTTTTGTTCAAGGCCTAAAAATGTCTGAGACAACTGTGTTAGAACTGCATTGGTTAGGTTCAGTGTCGTATTTGCGCCTGAGCAGGAGCGGCAGCCGCCCAGGGCCCAAATTTTTTATAGTAAATTATACTTATAAAATAATGTTTTTATATTAATCATAAGGCTCAATTTTTTTCAATACTTGTTATTAGGGTCTAATTTGTTCATAGTATTTATTATTAGGGGCCTATTTTTTTAATATTTATTATTAGGGGACCAATTTTTCCAAATATTTATTATTAGAGGCATACTCTTAGTTTTTTTTAATATTTGTTAATAATGGCCCAATTTTTTCAATACTTTTTATTAAGGGCATAGTTTTTTTCAATATTTGTTATTAGGTATCTACTCTTAAAATTCAATTTTTTTTTCTAATACTTGTTATTAAGGGTCCAATTTTTTTAATACTTATTATTAAGGGCCCAATTTTTTCCCAATATTTGTTATTATGGACATACCCTTTATTTTTTTCCAATATTTGTTATTATGGACATACCCTTTATTTTTTTTCAATATTTGTTATTAAGTGTCTAATTGTTTTTTCAATACGTACCTACTCTTAAATTTTAATTTTTTTTTCAATATTTGTTATTAGGGACATAGATTTAAATAATAGCCCGTAACTGTAACAACGACCATTATATAGCAGTAATGACATCATCCGAAACTACAATATCTACAACTATTGTGTCCACAATAGCATATGCTATTATAAAAAATTCACAATGCGATACTCGCAATGACCGCAAGTAGTATTTGTTATGTCCGTAATCGCGATTAACTCAACGTACACAAAAACACAACCGCAACTGTAATTTAAAATCCTGATAAAAGACCCAATTTTTTTGTTTGCCCTAAGGCCACCAAAATCTCATAAACGAGTCTAGTCAGGTTGAGTTAAAAATATATTGTATATTTTTGTTCAACTACACAGTAAATCAAATGAAAATTAACTATAGCATTAACGATAGAAATTTAAATCACAATCGTGGACGCATTACATTTATTGCGATTGTAAATTTTTTAATAATATGCTATTAAGGATATAGCGGTTGCGGGTACCGTAGTTTTGAAAAGTATTAAAAGTACTATATAACAGTCGTTATTGCATTGCAAATGCAAATGCTATTTAAATTCTTAATTAACGGTACAAGGTTTCATAATTACGCTAGCTTGTCTTAAAAGCTAAACTGCACACACCACAACAAGGACAAACCCACGTTCTCCTTGGAAGGGGCTCTTTGCTCTCACGCAGGAAATTTTTTTACCTTTGTCTTTTTAATAGTTTTTAACAAAATTAAATTAATTATTAATTTTTCTCTCATATCTTTCAATATGTATGTTTTATCGCCTAATTCTAAAAGGGCATTTAATTTGCGAAAAAGATTATTATATGGGGAATAATTTTTTTCCAAAATCACATACCCACGCTTAGCTGGGGAATATTTCCTCCAATGGGTAATATTGTATTCTCAACAGTAACGCTTTTTTCAATAAATGGTGGGAATGCGATTCCCTTAAATTTCTTAGGTATTTGTCAATTCTCACCCCTTTAGACCATATTGCCCCTATATTAATGAATTTTATTCACATGGATCCATTATTGAGTTTAATTAGATGATTAAATATGTGCGGTGTAAAATAATTAAATATTTTTATTCAATATTAATTTACGATTTAAATGGTGTTATACATATTAAAATATTATTTTAATATTTAATCTATTTTTATTAATATTATATTTATGTTTTTTAGGTTATATGTTGGGATTGCATATTGCTCGAAAATTAATAAGTTAAGCGTTGATGTTTTTAATTTTATTCTTTAATTTATAAGATGTTTATCATCTTATAAAATATTTTAACAGGTTAAACTTATGATATAAATTCTTATTAGTATTATACAACTTTTAGATTTATTTTATTATTTACTTTAATTCACTTGACAATCTGTTATTGTGGTCACTAATTTTATCGGAGTATTAACCCAATTTATGTTTTTGTTAATAATGGGCTTTTGTAAATATATTATATGTTATTATCGTTTTGTTATTACCCCTATAAAAACCAAAATATTATTATTGGTATTATTATTATTAATAGTATGGAATGATATAATAATAATAAAATAATACTACTATTATCGAATTATAATAGTATAATTATATTATTATTATTATGTTTTATTATTATATTGTTTACTATTATTAAACTAAAAATAGATAAACAGAAAATATAAATATATAATTAATTAAATAAAAGCCCAAAGTTTTTATTAAAAAGTTCAAATACATTTCAAAAACCAAAAGTAATTATACATGACCCGATTAGGCCCAAATTAAAACCCTAAAACCCTAAAATTGAATCTGCCCTAAATCTCTTGTTTTTAACGCAACCCATCCTGGATTGTCAAATTTGGGAACACGATCGGGCGGTCCAGGCTACGCCATTGTACCCTAGCGTCACACTTCAGCAGCCGTTAGATCAAGTCGGACGGTCCACTCAAGCGCATGTGCAAAAAATGATGCCCCGACTGTTCTGCTCTGGCATGCGCCTACGCATTTGACGTTTCAGAAGCTGGCCTCTCCACTCCTCATCTCTCCCGTTCGGCTGCACCAACAACATGCAAAACCAGTTACAGAGTGTCAGAAGGCTTAAAATAGCAAAGAACAAAAAAATAAACTCAAAATAGCAGATGCATGCAAATACGGAAAACTACAGAGCTGACAACCTCAGAGGCCGATGTGAGTCTGGCCAAAAATATACAGATCAACCAATGATTTTTTTGCTACTTTACCTTTATTTCTAAAAGAAAATATGTAAATTGGGGTATAAAAAACCCTAAGATCAATTGTAAACAAAAACATTCGGATGAATACCACAAAAACATAAAAAAAAAATTAAGAGGTACTATTCTTTTCATTATCAATGCATGCATCTAAAAAGAAGTAAAAAAAGAGTAAGACGGAGGTCGGTAGAGTTTTACCTCATTTTTTAAGGCGATTGTTCGTCTTCCTTCGCTGGTGATAAGCCATGGCCTCCGTGCCATTTGAGTGAACGCGATGCAGAGAGAGGAGAGATCTAGTCGTAAGTCAAGAAAAATGGGAGCGTTTTTCTGTTTTGTAAAAAAGAAAAAGGGGTTCATTTGTTCTTTTAAAAAAAAATGAGGGGGCAACCTCAGATCTAGTCTTAAAAGGTAAAATGAAGCTCATTTTTTTTTGTTTTTTAGGGTTTCCAGCGCTGTTCAACGGCGGCCGACACGGCAGAGTAAGGTGGATGGGGTCGTTTCTAGGTTCAAATGAGAGAGGGAAGAGGGTTTTTTAAGGGTTGTGTTTCAGGTGTTTTAAAAGAATAAACCAAAAGGTTCTATTTCCAGAAAATGTATGTGTTATATACTGGGCCTTAAAATTTTATTAGGGTTATTCATTTAATTAGTCTTCTTGTGTTTCAAAATATCCCCTGCCGTCCTTCCGCATTTTGAGATCGCATTCTTGGTCCTTCCCCCTTTTAATTATTTTGCAATTTCATCCTGATTTAGGTCTGAATTAATGTTTTAAATAGGGATTATTTCCTATAAGTCCCTCCGTGTTTTAAAAAAATTTCCACCCAATCCTTCGGCCTTTTAAAATCACACTTTGGGTCCTTATAGCTTTGTTTCGGTTTTTAAGCCGCCCCTTTCAATTTTGAATTTGTTTTCAAAGGCAAAAATACCCATTTGAATCCTCGAAATCTTGTCTTGGTTTTGATTTTGGTCATTTTTAGTGGTGAAACCTCCCTTTAGGTCTCTGTCTTTTGGTTTTGTTTTCATTCTGGTTCCTGCATTGCATGTTTAATCTTGTTCTTTATTTTATTGTATTTTAGTCTATGTTTGTTTTTATTTATTTATGCCATTTATTTTGTTCGCTTCGTGTTTTCATGTTCAAAATTGTTAGTATTTATGTTCCTTTAGGCTATATTATACTTGTTTTTATTTACATTATGTATATACGTTGTACATATCATTTGGTAGCATGTACGTAATATTTTCGTGTAAGTATGGGTTATATGTTTGATTATGTTGTTTTTTTAATACATGCTTGTCTTTTTGTCATCTCGTTCATATATATGCAATGCCATGTTTAATATTGCATCCGGAATTTAATCTGTTAATGCGGTGTGCTGTTATTCGGGAGTAAACGTGGCCAGTATCAGACATAGTGGTGGTGGTTTTTTCGGTTTACTCTCGAATAACGTGACTCTTAAAATTTACTCGTGTGCATAACCAAATTTCAATTTAATAGTAACTTTAATTTGGAAAGTTTAATATTAACAAAGCAGTAATCATTTATTTTCCTTTTTATGGTACCAATTTTTGGACGGTGTGGGGTACCAAAACTTTCCCATCCATAACCGACTCCCAGACTGGCTTTCATAAGAATCTTTGATTTTATGGTGTTCGACCTACCTCAGTGGCCGGTGGTGACTCCGAGTGTTATTATTTTTCAAAAATACAAATTTTTAAAGGACTCACCATTTTCTAAATATTTTTTTCTAAAAAAACGAAAAGAAACCTATTACTCTTTTTTAGCGATCATTTCAAGCTTTGAATTTGAATCCAAAAAAGGTCGCTACAGCTGGCGACTGGTTTTGATTTTTGAAACTAAAGTGAGTCATGCCATTTTTCAAGAAAAATAAAATGTAATTACCGCTTTATTAATATCAGAAGTTGTGAATTAAAGTGACAATTAAATTAATATTTGTTTATAAATGCGAGTTTATTTTAACACATTTAAAATTTGGCATCTAAACCCGTCCTTTTAAGTGGGGGAAAATGCTAATGCTTTCGTGTGGATATTGTTCCTCCGTATGGACCTAGTAAGTACCTTCAAGGCTCGAGTACCCTATGTTTTCGTGGGAATATTGTTTCCCCGTATGGATATAGCAAATGGGTCCCCCTGAATTGAACTCGGTTTAGAGGAACCTATAATGGGTAATGACCGGGGGCCTTGCTACCCTTGGGAGGGAACAGTGAGGACAGTTCGAGTACCTTTTAGAACCAAAACTGCATGTAGAGAACATAGAAAACACACCATTTTTAGAGCTACGCGGTTAACCTAGGATCTTTAAAAATGGGTTGTTTTGTCTGATTTAATTTCTCGTTTTGTTTTTATATATTTATTGATTTTATTCAGTACTGACTCATTTCTTTTTTGTTTTATTTTGTTTTGCATATACATTTCATAACATGAAGGTGTTGAATCGACTGATTTGCTGAGTTGAAATCTTTCACTATGGATAGAAGGTATCTCAAGAAGGAGGATATCAACTTAGCCGTTCGACATTGGTTAGAAGTCAACTAGAGGGTTTAAGTCGACAGTTATCGATCGAGTGTATAGTAACGGGGTATACTTATGTCAGTCTACAAAAAATGACTTATGGGAATTGAAACATATTTGGGAAGGATAGGATCGATGACTGTAAAATTTGTTTCGTGAAAATTATGGTGATATAGCACTTAATGTATGCACGAGTTGAAATCTTTCAGTTTTAGAATCCCGCCTTCTGTTGCTTCACTTTTAATGGGAAATATTTGATGCCTACAATCGAAAAATATACAACTTTGCTCAATTAGAAGAACATTCATGAATATTGGATTTATATAAAGCCGTTAAAGTCCCAAAATTACCCTTTAAAGCTTAGAACCTTAGCCGGGATGAGTGAAGATTGAGTCAAAGGTTTGATTCAGAATCGAGGAGACAATACTGTTTTTTTATGAGAGTGCATTCGAGATATCATACCGATGCATCCGGATGAGGTTATGAAGATGGATTTGTTTGCTTTGGGGATCTATGGCTTGATTATTTTCCTGAGGGTTTTGGGAAACATTGATGTGGCCATCTTAGATTTGTTCGAGCGCATAAAAAGGAAGGCCAACCCGGTATCAACAATCTTAACTGAAATTGTCATTTCTTTGAACGCGAGTCGAAAGCACGAAGAAAGGCATTTTAAGGGATGTGCACAGTTACTTCAGGTATGGATTCAGAGTCATATTTGGAAGACACCGAATAGGGTTCTACCCAAAATATTTTTAGGAGATTTTTCACCTTTGCGAGAGTATCTAGCAAAAGAATGGTGGGAAGAGCCGAACAAACAAAAGTGGACAAAGATCTTCAAGAATCTCTGAGATGAAGGCATTGTGTAGAGGGTACCTTGGCTTAGTAGTGTCTTTCATTTTTTATATAGATACGGGGATTACGATTAGCTAATGATGATAGGATTGTACGGTGGAATCGCTTGTGCTCCTCTGTTGGTGTCGAGGAAAATTGGGTCACGACAGTTTGTGCCTATCACCACCGAGTTTCCATTCAAGAATGAATTTAGGGCAAAGGTTCAAACTATCTCTAGAGCTTGGGACCATTGCTATCACATAAAGGTAGAAGAAGATAAAAAAGTGTATGTTTACCTCGGACTATGCTTTTTGGATGCGCAAAAGAATTAATGAAAAGACTTTGGAGCCCGATCAAGGGCCGACTATGTCACTTGAGGAGCACTTAAAGACGGTTCCTTATGAGGCTGATATCCTAAGAAACGAGCTAGATGAGGTTAAAAAGAGGATGGACGCCTTGAAAACGGAGCACACGAGTGAGCATTATAAGGTTATCTTAGATGCGGATAAGCGAGACGGGACTATCAAGCAATTAATGAAGCTCAATGTGGATTTGAAGGAAAAGAATGCCCTCTACCAAAGTGATACTCTTAAGCTTCAAGCTCTAGTAAGGAATGTTGATCGAAAGAAGTTCCTGGCTGTGGAAAATGAAATGATGAATGGGATACGCTTAGTCGAAGAGGAGAGAGAGAAAGGTAAACAAGCAATTGAGAAAGAGGTAGAGAAGTGCAAGCAAGTTGTTGAGAATGAAAGAAATGTTGCTAGAAGCGTGATTCAGCGAGAGATGGCAAAGGCTAAACAAGAAAGTGAGAAAGGCAAGCAAGTGATGAATTAGGGAAAAGAGAATGCTGCCGTGTGGAAGAGAAAATCCCAAGAAAGTAGGAATTGACTGTTTGAGATACAAGGTCTGTATAACTCTACCCTTGAGAGCTTGAGTCAAAGCCAAGCCCAGAATGCTCAACTAGAAGAAAGAGTTAGGGAGCTAGATCGGTCTCTTCATGAATACCTGCTCGAAATAGCTTTCTTGAGCTTCAAGCTACCCGACAAGAGAATGAAACACTTCAAACTCAAATTGAGACGTTAGAGGCCACTGTTCAAGATTACCTTGAAAGAAATGTATTTCTCGAAGAAGCTGCGAAATGAGGAGATAATTATTGGTTGAGGCGCCTTCGCAATGCTACTCGCATGATTCAGGATCGAGACCAGTATAACACTAACCTGATGGTGCAAGTGCAAGAAGTCACTAAGCATGTAAGGAATCTAACCACGAAAGCTGAAACTCTCCGTCCTTTTGTAGCTCTGGGCATAGAAGAGGCACCCAGGTTCATTCAGCTGCTTTAAGCTATTGAAGAATTAGGAGTTAGGGCCGAGGCATATTTGTAGGAGTTTATTTTCCTCGCTTTGTAATGAGAACCTTTTAATCTATAATGAAAGTTGTTCAAGGGTGATCACCATACATTCTTGCATTTTATTTATCATTTGTCCCATGCATTGCATAGCACATATAGTTTGCATTAATTGATTATACGATGAAATTAATAATGAGAATATTGTGATAGAATTTAAAAGATAAATTACAATCATTCCACATCAATACCGCACTTGTTTACAAGTAAGGATAATGGACGAGAACTTTGCCAAGTTGGAAGCTGATCTTAGGGGCCAGTTAGAACGAACACAACAAGAGTTAAGGGACACCATCGTCAAATCCCAACAGGATATAATGAAGAAAATATCTCAGATGTTGCAGCTTAGTCGGGGAAAAGACCCAAAATGGAAGGGTGTTGTCGAAAACCCTACTCAGAACTCGAGAGACCCCTCCTATTCTCTGATCTTTAAAAACCCTCTCATCAGGATGGCGCCTCCGCCCTAGCTCAACCGGGCGTAACCTTTGGAAACACTAAAAATGTTAGAGATAGCATCCCAAACCTGGATAAGTTGGAAAATTGAACCAAGTGAATGCATAGTTTTTGAAACAGTAGGAAGAAACCATGAAGGATCTCGAAGAGAAAATTTTAGGTAAAGAAGGATGAGGAAGCTTTCTACGGGCTAAACGCTAGAAATCTTAGTTTGGTCATGGATGTAGAAATCCCGTACAAGTTTAAGACCTCAGAGTTTAAGAAGTTCAATGGGACGACTTGCCCCACTGCACATGTGACCATGTTTTGCCGCAAAATGGTAGGGTTTGCTGACAATGAGAAGTTGTTGATATACTATTTCCAAGACAGTCTGGTGGGACCTGCTACGAGATGGTATAACCAGTTAACGCAGGCTCAGATTAGGTCGTGGAAGGATTTGGCCAAGGCTTTCACCGATCAGTACAAGCACATAACCGATATGGTCTCCAATCGGCTTCTATTACAAGGGATAGAGCAAAGACGTAAAGAGAGCCTATATGAGTATGGCCAGAGATGGCGTGATGTAGTAGCGCAAGATTAGCCTCCTCTTCGTGAGAATGAGATCTCTCCTATGTTCATAGACACGCTAAAAGGGACACTTTATGATCGTTTGATTAGTAATCTTATTAATTATTTTGCTGACATGGTAATGACCGGCGAGTGCATCGAAGCAGCCATCAAAAGTGGGAAAATTGACGAAGGGGAACCGTCATGTAAATAGTTCAAGAAGAAAGATCACAAGATCAACAACACAAACACCTATGAGGCTGTCAAGAACCTCACCATATCCCAGCCCCAAACCATAGCCGAAAATTCTTAAAATTTTAGTAAAAGAGAAGATAGGGGCCTAAGAAAGAATGTGAGAGTAGGTCTTTCACCCCGTTACCGGTTAATTACAAAGAACTTTACTCACAGCTTTACAAGGTAAATTTAGTTCTGCCTTACCATGTTACTCCTTTCAACCCACCTTACTCAACATAGTATGACCCTAAAGCACGATGTAAGTACCATGTTGATGTTTCAGGCCATATGATTGAAAACTGTACAACATTTAAAAAGTTTGTTCAGAATCTGATCAATACCAGAGTGTTACAGTTAAGGGAACCGAGTACGGCCAACAACCCCTTAATAGGTGAAGAGTAAAGGCCAGAAGAGCATAAGTGAGTGTGTTCGTGGTAAAATTGCCTTTAAAGTAGATCTTTCAATAGTTGTGTATAGCTCGCCTCGTTGATCGGGGAATGGTGGTTGTGAAGAAAGGTTGTGGCCCGTATTGCGAGTACCATCAGTTCAGGGATCATGAGATATAAGACTGCGAAGAGTTCCGTCAGATGGTTCAGCAATTGATGAACAATAAAGAGATTAAGTTCTTTAAGAAAGAAGAAGGAAAGATAGAATTAGAAGTTTGAGCATTGGATGGTCCAGGCACCAAGTATAGTGTAAGAAGGCTGTTTGTCATTGGTTTCAAGCCAAGCGAAGAAAACACACCATAAAAAATGAGGCCCTAGGGTGTTCCCTAAGATGATAATTTCTGCATGGCGTCCTTTCTCTTCAAGAATTCCCGGATGGTTTCGTGGAATTACACCGCTAATGTTTCAATATTGGGGTGTTCAGGTTCACAAGAAGGTAATGAGACAGTTGCGAAAGTAAAGCCTGTGGAAGAGGAGCCAGTGGAACCAATTCTCGAAATTGTAGAGGAGGTTGGGCATTTTACGAGAAGTGGTTGGTGTTACGCTCTAAAAACTTTAAAGGCAATGGAAGCGCCTAGTGGTAAAGGCAAGGTAACCGAATTTAGACCCGTGAAGATATTTAGAGAAGAGCCACCCCCGAAAATCAATGAGCCGGTAACTGAGGCTCAAGTTCAAGAATTCTTGAGATTTTTAAGCATAATGAGTATAGTATGGTGGAGCAACTTAGAAAGCAGCCAGCCCGAATTTCAGTGCTTGACCTCATGCTAAACTCAAAAAACACCGCGAAACAATACTAAAGGTTTTGAACCAAACTTTTATTGCAAGTGACATATCAATAGGTAAGCTAGACTGAATAATCGGCCATATCACAGCCGATAATTACATCACCTTTAGTGATGACGAGATTTCAGAGGGCCATGGGGTCTACCAAGGCTCTAAACATCACCAACCACTGTAAAGGTCATGTGCTATCAGGAGTGCTCATCGAAAATGGCTTTGCCTTAAATGTCATACCTTTAGCTACTTTGCAATACCTACCTATTGGTAGCTCTCACATGGAACCTTGTCAAAATATTGTAGGGCATTTGATGTGACTCAACGAGATGTGGTTGAGAAAAATGAAGTACCACTGCTCATTGGTCCGAGTGAGTATACTGTTGACTTTATGGTGATGGACATCCGACCGTCCTATAACTGTTTGTTGGGAAGGTCATGGGTACACTCTACCGTAGTAGTTCTATCATCTCTACACCAAAAACTAAAGTTTGTTATTGAAGGAAAGTTAGTGACAGTCAACGTCGAGCAAGATATCGTAGCTTCGGTGACTTCTAATGCGCCATATATTCAGACCAATAAAGAGGCAGTGGAATATACCTTTAGGGTCTTGGAATTCGTCAATGCTACTTTCATAGCTGAAGGGAACAAGATTGCATGCCCTAAGCTATCAAATTGTACCAAGATAGTGGTGGTGGAGACTTTAGGAAAATGAGCAAAGAGGTGAAAAAGCTTGGGGAGAAGTCTGCAAGGAAGCTTGTGCGTTAAAGGTGTCATGAATAAGAATGACCGCTTTGGATTAGGCTATAAGCCCAATTTCTTACAAAGGAAGCAAGAGTGGAAGAAGAGAGAAGAACAAAGGAAGGCTCGACTCAGAGGGAAAGACATTCTGTGGAGGCCTATGACTTATGCCGACATTAAAAATGTTTTTGTGTTTGGCGAGATAGTGAACCCCGAATTAAAGGTACAAGAAGCCAACCAAGATAATGATAAGTTCCTCAATAAAGAGATAATCAGTGAAGCTTTGGAAGTGATGGATCTTAATGTGATCTCCGAGGGTGTTGAGACCGTCCAGCCTTTGGCCAAGATCCGCCCATGCTTTTCGGGAGAAAAGCTTAACAACTGGACTAGTATGGACATGCCTGTAGTTTTTAGGTCCAAATCAAAGTAATGCTCAGAACAACCCCGTTGCTTTTTCCCGAGAGCAATGGGGGATTTTTTTATGGAATGACGGCTATGTCAACTTCTATTTGCTTTCAATGAAAAAGATGTTTTCTATATTTCTTTCTCAAAAGGCAAAAATAACATTCATTTCGTTCATTGTTATTCATTTGTTTATTTATTTCATAAACTATTAGTTTCTATTCCCAATATATATTTTTAAACTCGTGCAAGTCCCTTAATATTAATTGTATGAATGATTCTGAATCAAATCTAGGGTTAGATTTCGAACAACCCATGTGCTCGGTAGAAATTGATGATAAGGTAGAATATGAGGTCCCATATGAATTATTGAGATTGATGGAAAGTGAAGAGAAACATATAATGTCGCATCAAGAAGAGTTAGAAGTCCTGAACTTGGGAACCGAGAAAGAAAAGAAAGAGGTTAAGGTCGGCACTACTTTATCATAAAAGGTTAGACATGATTTGGTGGAGCTGTTCCTAGAATTCAAATATGTATTCGCTTGGACATACCAAGATATGTCGGGTTTAAACACGGATATTGTGGTGCACAAGCTTCCTATAAGGCCAGAATACAAGCATGTTCAACAAAAACTTTAGAGAATGAGACCCGATATATTGCTAAAGGTTAGAGAAGAAGTAAAGAAGCAGTTTGAGGCTGAATTTTTAAAAGTTACCAAGTACCCGGGGTGGGTAGCCAACATAGTCATAATGCCCAAAAAAGACGGGAAATTGCGCATGTGTGTGGATTATAGGGATCTCAACAAGGCAAGTCCTAAGGATAATTTCCCTTTGCCTTACATTGATACTCTAGTTGACAAGGGCATTCTTGATTCTCCTTTATGGATGGATTTTCGGGGTATAATCAGATTAAAATACATCTCAAGCACATGGAAAATACCACTTTCGAGACCATGTGGGGCACGTTTTGCTACAAGGTAATGTCTTTCGGGTTGAAGAATGCTGGGGTAACTTATCAAAGAGCTATATTGACCTTACTAAATGATATGATGCACAAAGAGATCGAGGTATACGTGGATAACATATAGCCAAATCCTAGACCGAAAAAGAGCACATCCAAAATTTGCGAAAGCTATTCCAAAGGTTAAGAAAGTACCAATTAAAGCTCAACACGGCCAACTGTACCTTTGTAGTTACGTCTTGAAAACTCTTAGGTTTTGTGGTTAGCTGAAAGGGGATTGAGATTGACCCCGACAAGGTGAAAGCAATTCAAGATCTCCCGCCACCCCAAACACAAAGGAGAGTTTAGGGATTATTGGAGAAGTTAAATTACATATCTTGGTTTATCTCCCATTTGACTAATAAATGTGATCTCGTCTTCAGGCTGCTCCGAAAGAATAACCCAGAGATATGGGATTAAGATTGCCAAGAGGCCCTAGAGAAGATCAAGAAGTATTTGACCAATGCCTCAAACTTAGTGGCACTGGTGCCTGATAGGCCACTAATTTTGTACTTGACAGTGTTTGAGAATTTAATGGGATGTGTACTAGGGCAACATGATGAGTCAGACAAGAAAAAAAGAGCCATTTACTACTTGAGCAAGAAGTTCACCGAGTGTGAAACATGGTACCCATTAATCCATAAGCTATATTGTGCCCTAGTGTGGGCTACCAAGCGACTCAGGCAATACATGTTGTATGACACTACTTGCTTGATTTCTCGGTTAGATCTATTAAAATTTTTAATGGAAGGGCTTACACTAACCGGGAAAATAGCCTGTTGGCAAATGTTGTTGTCGAAATTTAATATAGTTTATGTGAGCCAAAAATAGGTGAAAAGAAGTGTGGGGCATATTTCTTGGCAAGCCGCGCTTCAGACGACTATGAGTCATTGGATTTAAGTTTCCCAGATAAAGATCTGATCTATGCTTTGTTTGAGTGGAGGACCATTTTAGAAAATGAACCTTGGAAGCTTTATTTTGATGGAACATTCAATGCCCTAGGCGATGGAATTGGGGCAATATTAATTTCTCCCAAAGAGGTTCACTACCCTTTTACAAGTAGGTTGGAATTCTTCTGTACCAACAATATAGTTGAATATGAGGCTTGTGTCATAGGGTTTCGCGCATCTATTGAAAGAAAGATCACAATACTTTAGGTCTTTGGGGATTCGTCTTTGGTAATCTATCAGCTCCAGAAATAATGAGAGACAAGAGGTCCGAAGTTGATTGTTGTGGCAGTGTGATTACTTGGCAAAAGGGTAAGAAATGTGTTGGAAATGTATGAAAATAGTGCCAAGACTTAGTCTTTTGCGTGCAAGTATACACGGACTACAAGTAATACAGCAGTAAGCTGAGTTATCAATCCCACAAGGATTGGTCAAGAGTTTAATTGCTTCGTTTGTTTACTTGCCAAGGAAAAGTTTGTTTGATTTAAAGTTGGTTTTGAAAACAGTTTAAAAGAAAAAAAATAAAAGGAAAACAGCGTTGGCACAAGGAAAGTTTAAATGAGTGATGAGCATTGGCAAGGGATGCCTGGTTTTCATACTATTCATGCCATGCCAGCCTTTAATAAAGTCTTTCTTGGTATTGTTTGTCGAGTAGATTCAAGTTGGCATTGCCTCTCTGGATGGCAAAGCCCTAAATTAACCATGTAAAAACTCATATATGTCTATAGTGTAGTTTTTCATAAATCAATTTGAATAAGTTCCAACCTATACTCCTAAGGGGTGGACTCACTCCCGAAGTAAGTTCATCTACTTGAACGTCTTCAAGCGAAGCATATCGCCTTAGTATCTGGCAACAATCATTGCCGTCCAAGTCTGTTAAGATATTAAGGTGCAATGGGCTATCAATGCCAGCAGTCGCTTGGCACATCGTCTGTAAAATCAAGAACATGCCAGATAGGGAAAACAATGCCGAGGCAATTTAATTACTAAACACAAAACATAAAAATAGCATTCAACCCAAACATCCCTCACCAACTATTAAATTAGTTCATGGTGAGGGTATTAAACCAAAAACCTTCATCGTTTTAACAAACATCATCATTTAAAAGAAATAAAAATAAAATCGACAAAGAGAATAGGCTAGAAGAGGATCTATCGATGCAGCCCTTCTTGGTCTACGCTCTCGGTCAAGCTTGGTCGAGCCACATCTCCTTGGTGCAGCCGACTGTGATCAATGAAGCTCTCTCTCCTCTTTCATCTCCTCAAGTGCTTGCTTGAGTTCTTTAAATAGGTGTGCAAGGATGACCTAGGATAAGTCTTGAATTTGAATGCTCAAGGATAAGGAATGTGATCATCTTATCCATCGTTTGAATCCTTGGGCTGACTTCATCAATGGTTCACCGTGCACTCGACCGGGCATCAAACACCTCTTCTCTATCAATCGGTGTTTCGACAATTTTTAGTCTTTCGCTGCTAACAGCTACTCGACATCCTCCTTGGCATCGTTCTCTTTCTGCGCTGATCTGCTTTATCGTGCCTGCAATACTGCCAACAAGCAACCCTTCACACTGGAATAGTCCAATTCTAAACTCCTTATGCAAATGCATGTAATTAACAACTAAATACAGCTAAATATGCTCAAGTAATGCATGTAATGCTAAGGAAAACAAAAATTGTAAAAATAGTACCTCGACAAAGTTTTGGTCGAAATGCCAACAAGTGCTGGCAAGCAGAATTAAGCTCTAGCTCTGTCCTCAGTTATCTTCGTGTAGTAATGCCAAGCAGATAGCAAATTCAAGTGCAGCAATATAGATCTAGTCTAAGGTCATTAAGTGTGCAAACTTGTAGGTGATATGCATCAAATTTACTTAACTCATTTAGTCAATTTTTACTTTCCAAACCTAGAAAATTTCTTTATTATTATTCTGCCAAAGGTATTTTTTATTATTATTGCTAGCATTAGATTAGGGTAGCGTCATGCACTGTTTGGCGTGAGACATAAGAGGGAGCAAACCGCGAATACCCACGACAGTCTAGATTACATCACTAACTAACCTATTACACTCATACCCTAAGTCATGTTGGCTTGAGGACTAAGAGGGAGCAAACCACGAATACCCAAGTTAATAATTTCCCCTAAGGCAGAGGAGTGCTCTAAAGTTCTTCAGCATTTGGCAAACATTGTTGCATTATTCCATTTTTTTCTTTGGCATTTTTGTCTCTTTTTTTCTAAGTTCAGTTTCAAGAGATCCTGATTTCATTAAGCAGACTAGATGCATACCTCGTGTAAAGTACAACCAAAATTCCCAAACTAGATTTCAATTTCCAACCAACCTTGGCATTATTACTCTGCTGGCATCATGCAACTAAAGATTTAAAATTTCTTCATCGGACAGCTTATTCTAAAACTAATAGAACTTGCCTAACAAAGTGTTAGCATTCTTCAAAATTTGGCCGAGACAAAAAAATTTTTTTCTTTTTTTTATTGGTTCAGTATGCATGGCTAAAATCTAATCTATATGGCATACATAGCATGACAACAAAAATGTAAACATGAATGCATGACATGGCATAAATGTGAGGCAACGCACATCCCCCAAACCAAAGATGTACATTGTCCTCAATGCATGGAAACAACATATATAAACAATTAAACAGAAAAATAAAATGCATGAACATGGGAAATGCAATGACATGAAAAATATGCAAAAGGAGTTTTAGGAAGAGGGGGACTCCCCTTTGGATGGTTCTTGTCTTATGATGCGGGTCTTCCTCTTCATAAAGGTTCTATGATCAGGGGCCGTGTGTTTCTTTCTTTTGAGGCTGGGCTTTGAAGCAGCGGTGGCAACAGACGAGACATGGGTAACAGATTTCTTCTAAACTTCTTCTTCAGATTCTAGTATGTTTCGGACTTGGCAGATTTTACTTGAACGTGGGAGACTGGTACTGTGGCATCAGAGGGTGTTGGAGTACGAACGGATCGAAGACTGGCTGGCATGGCACCATCGTTGGCAAAGATTTCTATAGAAAAATTTGGAAAGGCTGGTATAAAGTCTGGGGACAATCTTTCAAGGATTTCCCTGATGGTAACGTCCCTGCATAAATGTAATGCCATAGCTTGCTGCTCTATTCCTCAGCTTTCTCCAATTTTTAGAGAATCATCTCCTGGCGTTGGTTGATTTGGTAGAGCGTTGTCACTGGCATAGAAGCCTCAGACTCAGGCTTCGGTGCTTTTGGCTTTGGTGTTGGCGTGGCAGCCTTTTCTCTTAGCTTTATCCTTCAAATCGGTGGCAGTGAGGTTCTTCCATACAGCCGATGTGATTGTAGTTCCTTTTACTTCTTGGATTTTTTCTAAATCGGTCTTGGGCACACCGTGCTTCATACAAATGCTAGAAATATTATTGGTATTATTAATATTAATAGTATGGAATCATATAATAAAAAACTATTATCACTATTATCGGATTATGATAATATAATAATTATATTATTATTATTATGTTTTATTATTATCTTGTTTGCTATTATTAAACTAAAAATAATAAACAGAAAATATAAATATATAATTAACTAAATAAAAGCCTAAAGTTTTTATTAAAACAGTCTAAATACATTTCAAAAACGAAAAGTAATTATACATGACCCGATGAGGCCTAAATTAAAACCCTAAAAACCCTAAAATTGAATCTACCCTAAATATCTTGTTTTTGACGCAGCCCATCCTGGACCGTCAGATCTGGGAACATGATCGGACAGTCCAGGCTACGCCATTGGAAGGAAACCTTAGTCGAAACCCTTGTACCCTGGCGTTGCACTTCAGCACCCGTTAGATTAAGGGCTGATCAGATAGCCCGGATCGTCTCCCAGGCGCATGCAGATCACACCCAACCGTCTATCTCCACTCACGCGTGCGTGCAAAAAATGACGCCCCGAACGTTCTTCTCTGACACGCGCCCACGCATCTGACGTTTCAGAAACCAACCTCTCCAGTCCTCATCTCCCCTGTTCGGATGCACCAACAACATGCAAAACCAGTTACAGAGTGTCAGAAGGCTTAAAATAGTGAAGAACAAAAAAAAAACAAATCTAGAACAGCAGATGCAGGCAAATACGAAAAACTACAGAGCTGACATCCTTAGAGGCCGATGTGAGTCCAGCCAAAAATATGCAGATCAACCAATGGTTTTTTTGCTACTTTACCTTTATTTCTAAAAGGAAATATGTAAATTGGGGTATAAAAAGACCCTAAGATCAATTGTAAAAAAAATATTCGGATGAATACCAAAAAAATAGAAAAAAATTTTAAGAGGTACTTTTCTTTTCATTATCAATGCATGCATCTAAAAAGAAAAAAAAAAAAGAGAGTAAGACGAAGGTCGATAGAGTTTTACCTTTTTTTAGGCGGCTATTCGTCTTCCTCTACCAGTGATAAGCCATGGCCTTCTTGCCATTTGGGTGAACGTGCGGAAGGGAGAGGCGAAATCTAGTCGTAGGTTAAGAAAAAAGAGAGCGTTTCTTCTATTTGGTAAAAAAGAAAAATGGGTTCATTTGTTCTTTTTTTAAAAAAAAAGAGGGGACAACCTCACATCTGGTCTTAAAAGGTAAAATGAAGCTCATTTTTCTATGTTTAGGGTTTCCAGCGTCGTTCAACGGCGTCCGATACGGCGAAGTAAGGCGGAGGGGGATAGGTTTCTGGGTTCAAAGGAGAGAGGGTAGGGTTTTTTTTAAGGGGTGTGTTTCAGGTGTTTTAAAAAAATGAACCAAAAGGTTCTATTTTCGAAAAATGTTTGTGTTATATACTGGTCCCTAAAATTTTATTAGGGTTATTCATTTAATCAGTCCCCCATGTTTCAAAATATCCCTGCGGTCCTTCCACGTTTTGAAATCACTTGCCTGGTCCTTCTCCTTTTTAATTCCTTTGCAATTCCGTCCTAATTTCGGTCTGAATTAGTGTTTTAAAAAGGGATTATTTCCTATTAGTCCCTCCGTGTTTTAATAAAAATTCCACTCAATCCTTCCGCCTTTTAAAATCACACTTTGGGTCCTTATAGCTTTGTTTCGGTTTTCAATCAGCCCCATTCAATTTTGAATTTGTTTTCAGAGGCAAAAATACCTATTTGAATCCTCGAAATCTTGTCTTGGTTTTGATTTTGGTACTTTTTTAGTGGTGAAACATCCATTTATGTCTATGTCTTTTGGTTTTGTTTTCATTATGGTTCCTGCATTGCATGTTTAATCTTGTTCTTTATTTTATTGTACTTTAGTCTATGTTTGTTTTTATTTATTTGTTATTTATGCCATTTATTTTGTTCGATTCGTATTTTCATGTTCAAAATTATTAGTATTTATGTTCCTTTAGGTTATATTATACTTGTTTTTATTTACATTATGTATATATGTTGTACGTATCATTTGGTAGCATGTACGTATTATTTTGTGTAAGTATGGGTTATCTGTTCGATTATGTTGTTTTTTTAATACATGCTTATCTTTTTGTCATCTTGTTCATATATATGCCATGCCATGTTTAATATTGCATCCGGAATTTAATCTGTTAATGCTGCGTCCTGTTATTCAGGAGTAAACGTGGCCAGTATCAGACGTAGTGGTGGTGGTTTTTTCGGTTTACTCTCGAATAATGGGACTCTTAAAATTTACTCGCGCGTATAACTAAATTACAATTTAATAGTCATTTTAATTTTGAAAGTTTAATATTAACAAAGCAGTAATCATTTATTTTCCTTTTACGGTACCAATTTTTGGGCGATGTTGGGTGCCAAAACTTTCCCATCCGTAACCGACTCCCGAACCGGCTTTCATACGAATCTCTGGTTTTATGGTTTCCGGCCTATCTCAGTAGCCGGTGGCGACTCCGAGTTTTATTATTTTTCAAAAATAAGAATTTTTAAAGGACTGACCATTTTCCAAATATTTTTTTTCTAAAAAACGAAAGGAAACATATTACTCCTTTTTAGCGATCATTTCGAGCTTTGAATTTGAATCCAAAAAGTCACTACAGTCATGGGTAATAAAAAATTAAAAATTGAACATATTAAAAGTTTAACATTTAAAAATTCAAAAAAATATTTTAATAGAGGGTAACAAAGGTATGTAAATACTATAAATTATATTTTTTCAAAAAAAATAATTAATACAATAATTATATTAATAATATGATAAATATATAGTTTTTCAAATTTTAGATAGTGTAACAAAAATAATTATATTACTTTTTATGCATATGTTTTTAATTTAATATTGAAAGTTTAACATGTTAAAAAGAAAACATAACACCTAGCCAATTTAATAAATTTCACTTCTAGATGATCTTATATACCTCCAACCAAACACAACAATCTTACATTCCTATCAAATAAACCAAAATAAGGTAATGTAACATTATATGTAAGTAATATTACATTCTAAGAATCTTATTCCTATAAATAATCTTACATTTCGTGAACTAAACACACTCTAAATTCTGAATCTGTCTCTGTATAGCAGTCCAGAAATTGTGGAAAGTTTAGGGGTTTTTTTCAAAACAGTGAGAATTGCTAAGTACTTCAGTAGATGCCATTATATAGACTAGGATGGAAACAATAAAAATATCTAATTTTGACATTTTTCATGCATTGTTGTAGATTTCATGTTTAGATTACTAAAAATCCTTATTTTCCATGTCGTATATGAAACTTTCCTTTTTCTCTTTGGAAAGTGGGCAAATAGAATTATACCAACCAATCCTTCTTGTACGGGAAAGAAAAAGGAAGTCGTTTTGTTTTCATTTGAAGGCCAACCCATTTATGATGTGAAACCATGGTTATAACCCAATAATGTCTCATCAAAATCGTCGACTTGACCCCTAAACAGTAACTACGCAATGCTTTTAGACTACATTCTTAGAATCTTCATTATTCAATTTAACCGAATTAATCATTCGAAATTTAATTCAGTTATATTAGTTAATAAATCATCAAATATCTATTACCGTAGAGGATTGGAATTTTTATTTGATTCTTGGATATTATTTCGACTGTATGCTATATTTAATCTTTTCAAGGTGTTATGCACTCTAAAGATACAATATTAATTGATTAGATTGGACCAAAATAAACATTGGTTTAAATTAATAATTAATATTTATAAAACTAATCATTTTGATTAATGAAGATTGGGAGCGATCGAGTGGGAAAAGCGGAGTATAGATTTCTAGTTTTAGATATTTTTTGGGTTGGGTGAAGTGGTAGGGTTGTTAGTCCAAGGCGAGGCACGAGCGGCCTTCCAATTCAGGGTTAGAATTTAGAAGAGAGAAGCATTGACATTTGCCACAACGCACGGTCTACACGCCAAGTGTCGTGAAAACATGGGCACTGGTTTCGGCTCCGCACGGTCGCCTTGTTTACAACTAGTGCCCAAATGCTGGCACATGACCATACCTAACCGCCATGTGCGGAAGTCCATAAATTGACAACCCCATTGGCTACCACAGTAGTTCCAAATACCCCAACTTTCTTTTCTTTATTTAATTCCTTTTCTATTATTATTGACCATAAGTATGAAAGTTGTTTTTGACAGTTCATCTCTTTTTTTCTACCTAGAAAGCTCGTGGTACAGTAGGATGAAAGTGAGGCAGACATAATTTTGAGGGAATTCTTTTTTTTTGTTCGGTGATAAATGACAATGGTTGAATTCCCAAGGTCCACGTTAATAGTTCCAGTGTACGACAGGTAGAGTCGTTACTTGTTTGGAAAGTAAATGGTGTCATATTAGAACCGGGACTTGGTCTCCTCTTTATTGGACCGTTTCTTAAATCTCAATTTGCTATAATTAATTAGTGCATAATTAGCCTTGTAATTTATTTAGTAGGTCACTATTACCACTTTATATAGTATCTTTTTTCAACAACTTGAAGTGTGAAACTAAATTTTTGTTGTTGTAGTTGTGTTCTGTCAATGTTATGAATTAATTGCAACTGGGAAAAATATTGAAAAAATATAAAGCACAAACAAGAATATAATTAACTTTATTTACAATAGTTTAGATCAATCAATGATCATATCTTTACGAAACCTTATTCAAAGAAAAACTCACTATCTATAACTGATGTATAATTAGGTTGAGGTTAACACGTAGAATATTTTAACAACTTATCATTAAAATATATATATTACTATTTTTTATAAAATAAACGAGTATGTTTCTTATTTTAATAAACATGAACAGATATCAATATTAATATTAATATTAATATCCAAAGTATCTTTACTGAGTTGAAAATCCATCGTTGGATATCGATTAATAATTGATAGACCAGAAGAAATTTGATGGCAGAGTTGAATTGTGTAGGGTTTCGTTTTTTTACTTGTTGAATTATTTTTTACAAACCAAAGAGGGTTAGGGCTCAACTCATTATCATAACTCATCCAAAGTAGACTTTATAGAATTAATTACTTATAAAATAATATAAATACGACTATACTTTTAAAATATACGAATTTGGAGCCCAGCAACTAGGGGTGTAAACGAGCCAAGTCGAGCTCGAGTAATTTTTAACGAGACTGAGAAATCTGAGCTCGACTTGGCTCGTTAAGAACTCGAGTCGAGTTCGAGCTTGATTCGAGCCTAATCGAGTCAAGTGTTGATCGATCTTTGACCGTATCGGACTCGAGTAGCTCACCATCTGTCTCGTCTCATTTAAAGCCCTATCAAGAAAAAATTTTGATACACAAGTTGTGTAAACTAAAGCTTGTTAATTTTAGGGTTTATGTTGTTAGTTTAGGGTTTAGAGGTTTAGGTTGTTGGGTTTAAAATTTAGGATTTAAATTTTAGGGGTTTGAGACTTATGTTTAGGGTTTATATTTTAGGGTTTTAATTTTAGGAATTTAGATTTTAAATTATAAAAAATAAAAAATTAGCATATTATATTTTCGAGTAGCTCGCGAGCTTTTCGAGTCGGGTATCAAGTAGCTCGGCTCAGCTCAGCTCGTTAAGAACTCGAGCCGAGATCGAGCTCGAGTCGAGCTTTGACCGAGTCGGGCTTGAGTAGCTCGCGATCTATCTCATCTAATTTACAGCCCTACTAACAACTAGTCTTAGTGAAAAATTGGATGATATTTATCTTAGAAAATCCGGATTAAATCGTTTTGTCTGTAAGGTGAGTGTATTGTCAAAGCGTTAAAAATATATATGAACATATATTATTTTATAATCACTTTTAGACGGTTAAAAAATATACGAATTTCTCAAATGTAATGTAAAGCGTCCAACCGATAAAAGCAAAAGATTGGAAAATGATTTAAAAACAATCTGTGGTGCAGCCTAACAGTTCACCAGGTTCATTGCATTGAGGAATACCTTTTTTTGTCTTTCATTAATTATTTTAATTTTACATTTTTGTCAAGTATAATTTAAAATTCAGCAGCATCTGCCAGCTTCTTGAGCTAAGCAAAAAGTGAAACCACAATACTATAAAGAAATAGAAATAAAAAGATATAAATTGTTATAATTAATATAGAAAAAGCTCTAGATAATAAAGTCGGTATTTTTGAAAATATTTTCGTATTGTACAGTTTAAATTTTAAGTATTTAATATTTGTTTTCAAAAAATGTTTTTAAATAGATATGATGTTTATTTTAAATATTATTTTTTTAAAACATAAAAATAGGTGATATAAATTAGGACAAATAAGTAATTTTACTCAATTTTTTTTAAATACACACGTAATTTTATTTATCCAAAAAAACAATGTTATGCTACAATGAATACAAAATCAAAACCTTTACGATGAAATTTCCCTACTATATACAGAGATTATTATTTACTAAGTTCTATTTATAAATTTTTCTGTAAATTGATTTTTTCTTACATAAGGCAATGGTAACGGGTGGGGTGGGTTTTTGGCCGTCTCGAACCTGTCTTGACCTATAAACTTCTAAACGCGATCTCACCTCGTCTAGAGTATAAATATTAATTTATCCGTTTTTTTCGTTTTAATCTATCAACTCATAAATCCGATCTGACTCGAAAATTAAAAAAATATTAATTTTCGTTGACGAGAAATGTTACATCCGACCGAACCACCATCATAGCCACAAAATATAGGTTTTAAGGGACTTAAAAACTATATAAAAAATAAAAGAAAATCAATTAAATTACCCACACGAAAAAATAGATATTTAAAAGAATAAACTCGAACCATTTACCGTCATAATCAAATATGTTAAAACTCGAAAAATATCTAACAAAAATTTACGATAAATACAAACTAAAAAATAGCTTAAAATCCCTAAAAGTATCCATATGTAGTGACATTTTTACAAATATAATAAAAATAAATAAATATAATTAAAAATATGCCAGAACGGGGCGAGATGAGAAATTTCTATCTTATATCTGAATCTACTCTGCCCCAGCTCAATACTTTTTAATACTCACCTCATTCTAATCTCTAGAATTTATGAAGAAAAACTCGATCAGATGGGGTCAAGGCACACAAGGTCAGGTAAATTTATCATCCCTAAATGTCTAGCAGCTCGAGTTTAAAACCGCGCCTTAATCTTATCCAGCAAAAGCTTGCAGTCTTTAAGCGTAAACTCTGAATTTTCCCTACATAAGACAAATAAACAATGATGCTGGGGTATGGTAGTTTTTGTCCCACAGAGTTTATATATTAGATAACATGTGGAACAGTGTTTTGTTCTGTCAGAAGGATGTTTTTTCTTTCAGGTTGGATATGTTGTTTAAATAAAAGGGAATTCAATGCATGTATGTCAACACAATTTTAGGATTTTGTTGTGGCATCAGGATTTGTGCCGTGTGGCGTTGGATCTCAATATGAACTGGCGTTGGATTCCTTTGTATGATTAATGGTTTATTACGTGGGTAGATGGAAAAATTGCAAGAGTGCGAAACTGAAAATAAAATAAAATTGTAATTAAGCATTAGTTCAATGGTAAGTATAATTTCTTAGGATTTTTTTTACAAATCTTAATCCTACCTAGAGAGGGAAATAAAAGAGTCTAAAGAAGGAATGAGGTGTTCCTAGTGAGTCTAAGACTCATGACTTAAGGGAATGTGAGAAAACGAAAGTGAGCAGTTTAACCAACCGACAAAATGTGCTTGCTTAATTTTTAAAATTTTGATATTTTAGGTTCAAGTGCCATTGTAATAGATATATTTTGGTCGCAATAATAATTTTTAGTATTATTTGTAAATAAGATATGATTAATTACGGTTGGCATATGAGTTCGGGTACGTCATGATTCAAATATTGATAGTAATATAACACTTTTCTCATTGTATTAAAAGAATAAAAAAATATGAGTTCAGGTCCTTTAATTGGTGATTATATTTGTTTATTTATTTTTATATTGTGTGGATTTGAATCTTAACATTTACATTGAGAATATAAACATGGTTCTATTGTAAAAAAAATTACTATTACATATCGATTATCTAAAATAAAATAGGTAACAAGTTGTTTTGTCCTAAAATTAGGGGGTCAAAATTAGAGGTGAGCAGTGGCGAATTCAGAAATATTTTTTAAGGTGGGCACACATGAAATCTCAAATTTTCAGGGTGGGCACAACTTATAAATATTAAAAAATTTAAGGACTATCTCATAAAAATTAAGAAAATTGAAGTCAGATGTGTGAAGTTTATAAAATTCAGGGTTCGAATCAAAATATTTCGAGTTAGTCGAGTTGAAGAGTATTATTTTATAAGTCAATCTTTATTTAGAAAAATTTCAAGACAAGTTGAGTTGTTCGAGTTTCTGTTCAAATTAGTTAAATATAATTGTAAGCATTCATAATGTTATGATACTAATTGATTCCTATTTAGACAACTTTCTATAACCATATATGATATACATATATATATATATATATATTCATTTTTTCATATGCAATATACATATTTCAGGAAGAGTCGAGGAGTTCGACTTAAACTTGAAAACAAATCCTCTAATTATTAAAAAAATTTAAGTTATTCGAAGTTCCATTTTATAACTCAAACTTTATTAAAAAATTCGAGTCGAATTTATAAAATTATGATTCGAGTCAAGTTTTTTCCGTATAAAATCCAATAAAAAATTCATCTTTTTGAATCGAGTCAGGTTTTTGCACAACCTAATCAAAATACACATGTAGTAATTTTCCATGATTTTAGATAGAAATAGGAATTCAGGGTTAGAGAGAGCTTGACATGAAAAAGAAAGCAAATTAGAAAAAGTACAGGAAAAGTTAAGCAGATTGATAGAATAAGTGAAACAATACATGATTGGGCAGTTCATAATGCAATCTAGGACAGCCCCCGGCTGATATTATAAACAATTTGGGAACCATGTTCTCCATCTTCATCATACAACAACAATCCAAAACCCCTTTTTCTTATAACATAAATAACAATTTGAAAAATAAAAGTCGAAATAATATTATTATCATATATAATTTAATGTAAATTCGATTCATTTTATTTAAATCTTCTAAATGTTTCTACAATGGGAATTTTTTTTTTAAATGTGAGTTGGAGTAAGCCAGACCTATAGATATTCTACAATTGCGTTAATCGATTTTTCTTTTTATAAATTTTAAATTTAATCCTAATCTAGTCCTACCTATTTAAAAGAAAGGGAAAAAAGAATTCTAGAAAAAGAAAGATAGTGTTTCTAGTGGATCTAAAACTTATAACCTAAGAGAATGTGAGAAAATAAATAAGAGTAGTTTGACCAACTGACCAAATATATTTGCTGACGTGAGTTGTTAAAGGAATCAATCCTGGTTGGCATATGCGACCAAGGAGCGTGAAAACTTTATCTCAATGTGAAAATAATGTAGAAGGAACTATACTCCATTTTCAGCATAGAAAGGAAAGTAAATGTAAACAAGGGGAAAGGGAAGGAATTTTGATTTATGAATCAGACAAGAGTGCTGAAAGAATGGGAAGAGTTTAACACAAAATATAAAAAGAGGAATCTCCCATTATTTATTTAAAATTTTCTAATTGAAAAGTTTAGAGCTTTCCCTAATTTTTTCCTTTGATGTGGACTTGTTGTCTCGTTCCAATGAGTAAAAAAAGAAAGAGTGAGAAGATGAAGAAGAAGAGCCATCTCTGACTTTTTGTCTTTATCTGCCTTTCATTGCTCTATAAATCACTCATTAAAGACCTTTCCTTAACTCTCTCAGCATTTTCTCATAATTTTTTCCCTTTGCATTCATTGCTTTTCTTTTTCCCATTTAGGACGGTACTTTAAAAATGGAAGAATTGGGTTCTCTCTGGAATTATCAAGAGGTGAGTCCTTTTTCCTACTCGTTTCTGTTTTGTCTCAATGGACTTCTCTCTTATCTCAGTGCTAATGGTTTTCAATCTTCATGTTTTGACAGGGTTTTGATGAACTGAAGCTTCAATACACTGCAATCGAGCTTGAGTCTGTAAAAATGGAAGCGAATGAGCAAATAAGTAAATACTGGGATGAGTTAAAGCTCGTGCACAATCTCCTCAACCTTGCTTACCAAGAAAGAGATGAAGCAAAGCACCAGTTGCAGAAGCTACTCAACAAGTTAATGCCTTGTGAAATTCCCCTTATGATTGCAGCGAAAACGAACTCCAGCATAACCGAACCAAACAGTTTATCAGACACGTACAATAATCATCAATCTCATGGTTCTTCCCCTGTTGATTCCTTGTTCGATGCCGTCACTTCACCGGATTTTCCCACCATTAAAATGGCTGATTCGGGTGGAATGGGGATTTTGAACCAACCCTTTGGTTGCTTAACGACCGGGTTAGCTCCTTCAATGGTGGCGACCAAGGTTGATGCTGAAACGTCTGGGGTTGATGACCTAGCAAAGGGGAAAACTTTGCCTGAAAAAGGGAAGCTTTTACAAGCTGTAATGGAAGCTGGACCTCTCCTTTCGACACTGCTTGTTGCCGGTCCTCTTCCTCAATGGAGAAACCCTCCTCCTTCCGACACTTTCAAAACCCCCCTGTTTCCATGAAAGGGTGTGGTTCTAAAACTGAGAATAAAAAGCCAGTGGCTAATCCGAGTAACGGTGTTGTTCGAAAACGAGTGGACTCGTCATTTTATCATGAAATGACTCGTGGGACTCAGCAAATGTGTTCATCGGCCATGTTGAGTTTTGGAAGCTCTGGTTCTGCTTCGAGGCTGATTCACCCGATGGTGAGTTCGGGTGCTGGTGTTAACACTCAAATCACAATGACAAAGCGGCAAAGGGTTGAATGAGTTCTGAAAGAAGCTTCGGCTTCGTTTTTGTAAACGGTATAGAGTTGAGGGTGTGATGATGTAAATTTGATACTTTTGGGTGTTGAACTGAATGATAGATATATTATAGTTTATAGTTGTTTTACATGTTTTTTATGGGTAAAACTTTAATACACTATAAAAACTTAAATCCTAAATTCTTAACCTTAATCCTAAAAAACTAAACCCTAAAGCTTAAACCCTATACACTAAATTCTAAACACTAATCTTAAATTCTAAACCATGCAACCTAAACCCCTAAACCTTAAACCCTAAATTAAAACATTAACCCATAAAACTAAAAAACACGTGTAAATTAAAGTTCACACGGCCTGTATATCAAAGTTTTTCCATTTTTTTTATTACTTTTGGTTTTTTTCTTTTAAAATGTATTTTCCCACTTTTTTATTGTTTTACAAAGCTCATTTCAATCAACCTGAATGAATCCAACTCAATTCCATTTGAACATATAGTAAATTAAATCTAAACCAACTATACTAAAAATTGAGTAGATTCCCTCGTTTAAATCATCTGCATTTAGATAATCCGATTTAAAATTTTAAAACAATCTAATTCTAAAATAATCCGAAACTTTTATGAGTTCAAACTAACTCTTCACCCAATTCATGTCTAACCAGGGTCATCTTTTTTCTTATAGGCCACCCTAACCAGCATTGAGTTATAATCAGCGGCAGTATAAGTGGCGTTGCATAGAAAGACAGGAACAAGCATGAATCCAAGAACCTAAAGAAAGACTTGTCATTAAATGGAATCATGAAAGTTACGTCGGAGAAGAAGAAAGTGCTGAGAGGATGGAGTGGTAGCCCTTTGTCTCCGGAAGGAGGCTGAAGTCGGTGATGGTTAGGCACAGTGATCCAAGATCCAAATGATCAGGATTTCCATTAACCCATTTGAAACCATACCCAAGTCCCCATAGTTCAACAAAAATATATGATCCAACACAACAGTCACCATCAGTCTCAGATGATAGACCCAACCGAACAACCATCACAATTTAACTTAAAGAAACCAGTTGTCAGAGGCAACCATCATACGGTAAGGCTAGAGAGGCAAGGTCTTTTGTTTAGCATTCAACGACTAACATTAGCAGCTCAAGAGATAACTAGGTCACTCGTCTTTGTTCCCAAACATGAAATTGTTTCTAGTGACCCAGATAGTTCTTAAGGGATATAGAAAGGGCAATGCAATTAGACTTGAGAGGACCATGATAGTTTAAAGGTCCATACCGTACAACCCATCACATTCCTTTTTCAAGGATTGGATGGGAACTTCTCATCACTTTACAGGTGATGAGATCAAATCCGGAATAATATGACATACCAGATCACAAGTCAAAGTTTAAACTGCGGTCACATAAACTAATTCCAAAAACAGGTAAATCAAAAATCACAGAAGATTAAGTGGCAGTAAAGAAAGATAACAACTTTAAAAGCTAAAAATTAAATATTCCTGCTTAGTCTCAAAAGTAACAGTCTCACTCTCTGCGAAACAAAACAAAAAATAAACCCTTCAAAATAAGGTAGTCAACAACAGCTTAGATGATTCCAATTTTGTTTGCCACATCCAACGCATCGTAATCAGGAGTCAACCTAACATATGCCTTCTTTGTGCCATCAGGCCTGAATCATGAGAAACAGGTTAGTTACATCAAACCAATGTCCATAATATTGTGAGCATAAAAGAAGGGTAGCAAATAAAGGCTAAATGAATGTGTCTACAGTTCTACACAGGTAGCCTTCTAATAACAAATAAGTTTGCCGAAGCAGTTATCTACTGGCTATGCAGAAGAAATTATACTTGCCTATAAAATAAAAGCTACAGGAGGATATCAACTAGATCATGGACATGAAAATGGTACACAAGCAAAAATGAAGTTCTTTTTACCTGATCAAGGTGTTAACTTTCTTGGCCTGAATATCGTACATCTTCTTCACAGCATCTTTGATCTTCTTCTTGTCTGCACGGATGTCAACAATGAACACCAAAGTGTTGTTGTCCTCAATCTTCTTCATTGCAGACTCGGTTGTGAGGGGAAACTTAAGAATCTGATAATGATCAAGCTTGTTCCTTGGTGGAGCACTGATGCGTGGATACTTAGGGTTCCTATCTTTCTTCAAGGTCCTTGGCCTGTGAAAAGTAACCTTGGTTCGGATCTTCTTGGCCTTCTTCTTAAAAGCGGGTCCAGTTTTCACTGCTTTCGCAGCCTTCAAGGCCTGTGCCTTTGGATCTGTCTTCTTCTCAACTGCATAATATACAACAATCCAGATAAGTAATGAGAAGAAGCTATATATATCATTATTAGAATAGGTTGTATTTGAGAAGAAACCTAAGCACTGCATCTCCAGTAACATTACAAAAAACCATATCCAACAAATATCACTTGAACTAAATTCTAAAAAAGGTCTCATTTGACATATTCTAAAAACAGAGTGGAAGCAAAGTAATGAAGGTAATGTTCAAATCCAAATACCTTTGGGAGCCATTGGTTATAACTGCGTCAACCCCTTCTAAACCCTAAACCAGTAAAAGAATTACAAAAAAAAAAGCTTGACATCTTTTTTAATAAAATCGAAAGAAATGAGAAAGATAAAGGAGAGGAAAGGCGAACCTGTGGAAGAGAAGCGAGCGGCACTAGGGTTTGCTGGAGGCGGTGAAGCTGAAACTAGGGTTTATATAAAAGAGCTTCTTAATCACCTAAAACCCAATGGGCTTGTTTAACGGGCCAACAAATCTTGAAGTGTACCATTAACTAGTCCTGGTTCGTATTGTATGACCAGGATTAAGATTTTTTATACTGGTTTAATTAAGTCCCGGTTCAAATAACTTTATTGTAGGATGGGCTTTAGAATTTTATTCTTTTATTTTTATTTTTTTATTTTCTTTTCATTCATCTTTTAAATTTTATTTATTTCATTTAAGTTACAAATTACATAAATTTGACGGACTCTTTCTAATTTATTTTTTTGTAACTTTTACTTTTATATTATTATTGAATTTAAATTTAAAGGAGTCTCAAAATCTAAAGAGTTCGTAGGAGAGGTCATTTTTAAATCCAGAATGAACATATTCAAGAAATAAGAGAATTAAGGATGCCTTCTAAAAAAACTAATTCAACCCTTAAAGATGTACTAAAAAATACAATATTTTGTTACTCAACCAACCATCACGAGAAGTAAATACAACGAATACATTAATCAATAAGATTGATGAAGTAGCAATTAATGCAACAACAGCCAATTGAAAAGCAATAGTCGTGTTTCTAATCCTCCAAGCTACCAACAAAAGAACTGCACCATTTGATCTCTCTATCATATCGACCATTTTTTTTTTTTAAAATGCAGATAAAGTTATTTTACCATGAATCTATTAATTCTATATGACTTATTTTCAATCCTTTACCGCTTTTATTCGGACATAGGATACCATGTTAATAATGCTAAAAAAGTTTAATATAATATTTTTTATTAAATTCATAGAGATTAATTTTTATTTTGTTTTGATCAGATTTTGAAAATGTTATTAAAGGAAGGTCGAATGGGTTTGGATGTTCTTAGATTCTTGCAAGATGAACTTGAGTTCAATGGTATTGGAGTTTTGTATTAAGAGATGCTATCCGATACTTTTTTTAGTTGTCCTCCCTCATTTTAGTGAATGAGTCTCTTAGAAGGATTTTTTGCATACACAAAGTCTCGAGCTCGAGATTCACTTAAGCGGTACTAAATTGTTTATCAATTGAACCAATCCGTTTGTATGCTAATTACACAATCTAAAAAATCCCACATGGTTTGATGAATCCAGCCAATGGTCCTCGGAGATTCGACCCATAAATATGACCCATCTTGTTTTCCTCTTTCTTTGGTACCTTTCAGATCACATCCCGCAATTAGTCTGCAACCAAGTACACAAGAAGCACAAACTTTTCATAGATTCTGGTATAGAGTGTTGTATGAGTAATACTATGTAGCCCAGTCATCATTTTCCTACCCGTGTTCCACACATTTGGATATGCTGAATGTGTACAGATATTTGCTTCCGCTACAGGATCCATTTTCAGACCCTTCAAGGACCTGTTATCAAACAGGTCTCCAGCTCCAATCCCAGACGCACCTAGAACACAACCTGAATTCAACCACCTTTTTCTGTATAGCCTGATTTTCACTTCTTGTCCAAAGGTCAAACACCGACGAAATTTAGATACACAAGCACAATATAAACACATGAATATACGAACTGTCAAGTCTAGTAACAGTTTGAATGCGGGCCTTGCGTTTACGGAGATACGAGGAAACAAAGCACTATCCAAAGTTTTCAGGGAAATATATAAAATTTGAAAGTTTTATCATTTTTCTGAATAGTTTGATGAAAGTAAATAGATGATTAAGATTAATAGTAATTAAGTTTAGCAGAATCTCTTCTACTATTGGTGCTTTTCGAAAGGAATAAAAGGCCATCTCTAGTTATGGACGGTATTTCACTTGGTAGCCATTATCTGCGTGATATTAATCACAATGACATGAACTGCGAAATTTCAAATAGGGGTGTAAATAAATTAACGCGGTCAAAGATTAGAGGGGTTTTGTGCAATTTACTTAAAAATGTTATTTTTTATATATTTCGAAATAAAATCATCTGTAACGCTTTCAATATCAACTCCTAAAAATTCACTCTGGATTGTCGTCAAAGCAAGTCCATTTAGCTTCAAGTATGAGTTCACAAACTTCAATTTTAAAAAGTTTTGTTTAACAAAAAAAAGTTTAAAACTTTAATAAGTATATTGCTCTTATTTTTTGTGTGAAAGTTCTCTAAGTAATTTTAGCTTAACAAGTAACTCATTTCGATCAACATCAGAAAGCTCACATTTTCTAATATTATTTTCAAAATTATTTTAATAAAATTTGAGATTAACTTCATCAAATAAATATAATTTATCATAATGAAACAAGAAATCAAAAATCATTCTCGTATGACTGGAGCAGTTATATTCTGCACATTTTAAGGTTAGCTTTTAATTGTCATATTCTACTTTTAATGTAGTCTTTAAAACAAAATTAATAGAATTGAATCACCCATGGTCAGAATTAATATTTTGGATTAATAATTTTTTAAAAATTTGTTATATATATTATTAGACAACTCATTCAGGGCTCTCTTTATTTAGGGCCCTGCCACCCCTGAAATAAACTCCGTTTGAACAAATAAGGTTGTATTCATGTTCGTTTGCTTATTTTTTTAAAGTGTTTGTGTTCGTTTGTTTAGCGTTCGCGAACATGTTCTTTAACGTGCGAACATGTTCATTTAGCATTCGTGAACACTCTTCTTACCCTTTTATTTGCAAGGCAAATAAAAATTGTGACATTATGACACTAGTCCTTAAACTTCTTATGCTTCACAGTTTGAACTCAAAAGTTCACCATATGTTCAATCTTGTCCCTACATTCACCGCTATTTAAAATGTAAAAGAAAAAGGAAACGAGCTTATAAACGAACACACATTTATTTGTGTTCGTTCGTTTATTAAATAAACATAAAATTATTTATTTATCTTAATAACAAACATAAATAAATATTAATATTATACGAATAATTCATCAAACACTATATTTCTTTACACTCTAATTTCAAGCAGAATCGTCATTTTCTTACCCAAATCGAAACAGAGTAAAGAGACAAAACAGTGTAATAAATGCTTTAATCCCCTTTGCTCAAGCTAATAATCTCTTTACTCATCCTGTATTTAAACTGTCACATGGTGGACCTCCTGAAATAAACACGGGAAATGATGTAATTAAACAAAACCAAAGGAAAATAACGGCTGCTGACGTGGCAAACGCTTTTAAACGTCTCTATTCTCTCCCCCACTACCACTCCACCCCCACCGTAGGATCCATCGAAAAAGCCAAAAGCTTTTTGTTTTTCCACTGAGAGAGACTGGAGAGGCGGCGGAGGCTTAAAACGACACCAATTCCGATCTCCCCAAAGCTTGAAACGGCAACTCTCTGTTTTATCAGCCACGAGTTTCCGCTTCTTCCTCCTCTTTTAAAAACCCCGTTCCTTTCCTTCTTCCACGTGTACCCACGATATAAAGTTTTTTGCTTTGATCCCCTCCGTTCATTTTCAGGTGATTTCCTTTGCGCATTCTATCTAAAGCTCTAATATTCTTATATTAATAAAAAAGAAGCTAAAACTGTTTTGATCTAGTGCTGAATGAGCCATGGCCGAACCTTTACCGACGGCTGATGAGGTGAAGGACAACAAAATATGGAAAGGGATTTTTGCTGTCAGTGGAATCATGATTACTCTTGTTATCTATGGAGTTCTACAGGTTCTGTCCTTATTTGCTATTTTTGTTTGTATGGTAGTAGGATTTATGTTATTGATTTTTAATTGCACCGTTTGTTTGTACCTAAATAAGGTTGAAGATTTTGGTTTTTTATATTATTTAAAATGTTTGCTCTCTATGTGAAAATCTTCATTTTTTTTTGACATATCAATGTGAAATGTTTATAAAAAGAAAAACTAGATTTCTAATATCTTTGTCAAGAGCTTCTGAACTTTTTATTTCAGCAAAACGTGCAAGGCCAGGAGGATCTTGATACTCTTGACACCCTATTGTTGGAAATTTGAATATAAAATAAAAGTGGGAATGTTAGCTTTGGTGATATATACATCAAAAGATTCTTATGTATTTCCTCAAAAAAATGCAAGTTAATTGAATGATTCATGTGTAATGTCTTAAGTGCAAGTCCATTTTCTTATTTTGATGAGTAATATTAGGATTGAAGATTGGACTATTGATTGCACCTGCAAGCACTTTGATTTTTTCTAGTTTCAAGAGTATCTAAACAATTACTAAGAATCGTAGACAATGACAGTTTAGCTGTTACTGTATTATTATCTGTTAGTAGCAGCATGTAGATCTTCCTTCATGTTCAGTGAATGTGGTTATTGTCGACAAAATGGTCTGGTTGTGTTCTTTTCTTGCAATGTGTTGATGGAAGTTCTACTCACATGCAGGAAAAAATCATGAGAGTCCCTTATGGGGTAAACAAAGAATACTTCATGTACTCATTGTTTCTTGTTTTCTGCAACCGCATCACAACATCTGCAGTCTCTGCTGGTTCTTTGGTGGTATGTAACTTTTTCAGCTAAATGATAGGAGTTGCAGGCCTTATGACTTTATGAAATTCACCCAAGGGATGAACCATCTCACAGAAAGATGGCAAGATTGGCTGACATATTTTCATACTTCCGAATATTCATTTTGTTTCTCGTCTTTTTGTAGGCAAGTAAGAAAGCATTGGATCCTGTTGCCCCTGTCTATAAGTACTGCCTCGTATCAGTAACAAACATCCTAACCACAACATGTCAGTATGAGGTAAAGCTCTATCCCTAGTTGGAATATAAATACACTTATATTGCTCTCCATGGAAACTCTAATCTGCACAATATTTGTATTTGAACATAAATTTGCCGAATAAGCACCTTTAGATGCAGTTATGATATAATAATTTTAATGACGCCATTTCTGTATCCAGGCCCTCAAGTATGTAAGCTTCCCAGTTCAGACCCTTGCTAAGTGTGCTAAAATGATACCTGTTATGGTAAGTTTTGCATGACTGATAATGAAGGGTTATGCATATATTTATCGTAGTGGTTGTGCAAGTTTTTGGACTCTAAAATTTCATCCAATGCATGCTACTTATTTATTGCTAGTCTCCCTTATTTCTTCTTAACAGTTTTAAGTGGCAAAATCTTCTGATCAATTTTCATCTCTTATTTATTTCAATACAGATTTGGGGCACTTTTATCATGCAGAAGACATACAACGGTTTTGACTATTTGGTTGCTTTTCTGGTGGCCATTGGTTGTTCAATATTTATACTATTTCCGGTAAAATTCTGGTCTTTGTTAAGAGCGCTCACTCTGTTCGTTGTCTTTGTGCCACCGATGATTCTGAACAAGTATTCATTTCCATGAACATGATATACTTTAGTTTAATATAAGACCTTTATTGGTGAATGAAAGAGGCTACTTTAGGATATATATTTAAAATTGTGAGGCATTGAACCACAGTATTACAAATAGACATTGGTTAGCTTTCTCTATTTGATGGTTGCTTCCATACATGATGCATTGCTATAGGTGAATGATCGTTTCTTTTATTTTTGAATTGCATATTAGCTGCTTCTCTAGTGTGCCATAACTTTGGTTTCTGTGAACTAATTCTGTTTTCACCGTAGGCAGGAACCGACTTAAGTCCTTACGGGAAAGGAAGAGAAAATACTGTTTGGGGCATGTCTCTGATGGTTGGTTATCTTGGGTATCAATCTGAAACTTATTCCTCTCACCATAGAAGATACTTACTGATGCCTTTTTGTAACTGGATCTTCAAAATATAAAGAGATATCTGTATCTTGATCAGACTAAAATCTCAATTGCTGATTTCTCAGTGGCATTTATTACATTGTTTGCAATTTATTAGTGAAATCTACTCTTTAGTACCAAGGGTACTTTAGGCTGAAGTATTTCTTTAATGCCAATTCATTAGCATTGTCATTCTGAGTGCGTTTGGGAGAAATAGTTTCCAATGCATTTAGATGCTCATTCTGTGTTTCACAGATTTGATGGCTTTACAAGCACATTCCAAGATAAATTATTCAAAGGCTATGATATGGAAATACACAACCAGATATTCTACACGACACTGTGTTCTTGCGTTCTCAGCTTCACAGGTAAAATTCCTTCTACTTGCACATAGGAATTATCTTCTGTTTTACCTATATGTTTTGTTTGTTTGGTTGCATTTTACAGATTGATCACTCCTTGTGATTAACTTTTCTCGAAATGTTTTAGGTCTGATATTACAGGGACATTTACTTCCAGCTGTAGATTTTGTTTATCGCCACAATGATTGTTTTCTTGATATTGTATTACTCTCAACTGTAAGTGATCTTCGCCAAAATTGTTCCTAGTTTTAATAGGCTTTAACTGACGACGGTCATCGGTCGCGCTCTTCTTTACTTGTCCCTGCCTAATCAAGAAATACCGTGGAGCTCTAAAGTTTAGGGATTATCTGTTATAGGTAGCAACAACCAGTCAATTCTTCATTTCTTACACGATCCGTACTTTCGGTGCTCTCACATTTGCTGCCATTATGACCACAAGACAGGTATTTATTTATTTTTTGCATGTCCTCCTAATTCTATATTTCTGATTTGAATGGAGATTCTTCGAATTTTTTGTTGTTCAAGCTGGTTAGCATCATGCTGTCATGCATGTGGTTCGGCCATCCCCTTAGCTGGGAACAGTGGATTGGGGCGGTAAGCTTTTAACCACATTAATTCTACATTCTAGTTGATTTCGAAAGCTTGATGATATATTCAATGCCTTGATCAGGTCATCGTATTTGGCTCCTTGTATTCGAAAAACTTCTGGAAAAAAGCATCACCAGCACGCCCTCCTCCACAACAAACAGAAAATGGAGCTTCAAGTACCGAGAAAGCGACCCCTTAACGTCCTCTGGTCAATTTTTGCTCCAGTAACTGCTGCAACTAATTCTAGTTTGGTATGAGCTTGCCTATGTTAAAGCTGCATTTTGAAGGTTGTCGGGGCAAGAGTCTGTTCAAACGATTTTTACGAAATCTGATCAGAACCTTCATGGATGGTTGAATTAAAATTTTGGGGGAAAATGAAAATAGTAACACGCCATTTTCATAGAGTGATATGCATTGCGGGGGAAAAAACCCAAATATTCTCATTCATTTCTTCATTGTTATTGTTTACAATTGGAATTAAATGTATAAGCAAACCGTTGAAGCATATGATTGTAGATCTTTCTATTCAAAATACATTGCTTAAAGAATTTAATGTCCCCTTTCACCAGACCAATTGAATTGATTGTTGTTAGTTGTTATAATTCTATCTAATAATTTTATTAATTTACTTTTTTTTGACAAAGCCTAGTTCTAGTTCTACAACTAATGACCTAAAAGAAATGAGCGAACAAAGACGAGCAGTTTGGCAACCGGCCAAATGTGCTTACTCTACTAATTTACTTTTTAATTTATTTTGTTTTTCTTCTACAACATAAATAGTACAACTATATCATTTATATGCTTTTATTATCATATTTAAACGGGTTTTACAATCTATATTATTTAAAATTATAGAAAATATTAAATTTTCCTATTTGAATTTGTTTGACATTAATAATTTTGATTTAAATTTTGAAATAATAAATTTAAGTTTGAGTTATGATAAAGCCGGTTGTCTATGTGCCGTCACATTATATTTATTTTTATGTTAGTGTTGATAATGTTTATCTTTCACCATTAATAGTAGTGTTTGTTCGTATCTTTTATTTTTTTAAATTGTTTGATTGATTTTTTAGCCTTTTCCATTCATGGTCTATTTTTTTATTTAGTAATTAATTTTTTATCGATATTTAGTAGTTAGTTTGTGTCTTTTGATGGTTTTAAGAAAAATACAGGGTAACGCGATAAGTAAATTTTAGTGTTTGTAAGGTATTTTTTTCTCAAGATTGTAATTTTATTGTATTTCCTTACTATTTATTTAATAAAATTAGTTGTTCTTGTTAATTGAAAAATATTATTATTCTTAATAAATATTTTATAGCAATAGATAATAAGAAGATAAAAATTTCAATGCACATGCTGTGTAAATTAAAGTTTACACAAGCTTTTTAATTTTAGGAGTTAGGGCATAGAGTTTAGGGTTTATAATTTAAGATTAGTGTTTAGAATTTAGGGTTTAGAATTTAGAGTTTAGGGTTTAAGGTTTAATTTTGGTTTATAATATAAATAAGCAGGCATGCCTATGTATCAAATTTAAACCCTAATAAGAATCCAACAAATAGAATAAAGTAAATAATGAATAGAATGGTATTAGATGCTTAAACATTCTTTTTTCATTGTAATACATTACTAATAATATTTATATTTCTGAATGAGATAAGATCCGTTGATACAATGTAATTCTATAATTGGATCTTAATCCTTTCTTAATATATTTAACCAATTCTTAATAAAAACTCAATTAAGATAAGTAAATTTTAGATATATAATTGATTATTTTAATCAAAATCTTGAATTAATTAATGTAGTTGGTTTTTTAATCGTAGATTCGTTTAGAATAACAAAAACGAATGTATGATTTATTTTAAAATTTTGAACACTCGTGTTTGATTTATATATTAAAATTCTGAACACTCGTGTTTGTTTAGAATAACAAAAAAGAATATGCGATTTGTTTTAAAAATATTGGATTCTGTATGTTTGTTAGCCATAACAAGTGAATGATTTGTTTTAAAAGTATAAAATATATAGAACTCTGAATTATTTGATTTAAAAGTTTGAAATATATTGAACTCTGGATTTAGACAATCAAGATAAATACAAATATCAACCTCTCACGGCTATGAATACCCTTCAATCACACCTCAAAAATTCGCCTACTTCAGTGATTATTTCTCTACTTTTGGTTTTATTTGTTTTGTGAATCAAGAAGATGGAACTTGATCTTTCTCCTAAGTTGGCTAAGAAAGTGTACGGCGGCGATGGTGGAAGCTACTCCGCTTGGTGCCCCACTGAACTTCCCATGCTCCGTGAAGGCAACATTGGAGCTGCCAAGTTGGCCCTTCAAAAGAATGGCTTCGCCCTTCCCCGTTACTCCGACTCTTCCAAGGTTGCTTATGTTCTTCAAGGTATCATCTTTACAGATTTCTCTCTTCTTCCCCGAATCTCTGTCTGGTTTTTGTTCTTAGTTCTTACACTACGGTGGCATTTTCTTTGATTGTTTTTCTTCGTTTTTGTTGGATCTTATGTTGTTCACTGTATTATGATCTGAATTTCGTATACTGTTTTATCGTAAGGTCTTCTATGATGTTGAGACTTTGCTGCAATTTCAGTTTTTTGTCTGTATTTGTGAAAGAGACGGAGTTGATTTTATTCAAACAACTGCTTTTTGGGGTTTCTGTTTAACAAATTATTTGGGTTTCTTTACTCTCCATGTGTTTATATTCTTTTGTTTTTTTCCCCTGTAAATACCCAACTTTCCCCCTAATTATTCCCCTTTACTGTAAAAACGAATATTAGTTTTACATCAAATCGATCCTTGCGTTTGGTGTTCCAAGGATGAGATATTGCAGATCAAGTCTGGCATGTGGTTCTTTCCCAGATTTGTATTTATGATTTATCTTAGTCTTGATAATGTTGATTGACATTGCTTATTGATACAGGAGCTGGTGTTGCTGGGGTAATTCTCCCCGAATCCGAGGAGAAAGTGATTGCCATCAAGAAGGGTGATGCCATTGCTCTTCCTTTTGGTGTTATCACCTGGTGGTACAATAAGGACGACACTCAATTGGAGGTCCTCTTTATGGGCGATACCTCTAAAGGCCACAAAGCCGGTCAGTTCACTGATTTCTTTTTGACCGGCGCCAATGGCATCTTTACCGGTTTTACGACTGACTTTGTGAAAAGAGCATGGGATGTGGATGATGACACTGCTAAGGCACTCATTGGCAACCAACAAGGCAAAGGCATTGTCAAGCTCGATGCCAATGTTAAGATGCCAGAACCAATTACCGATCACCGAAAAGGAATGGCCTTGAACTGCGAGGAAGCTCCGTTGGATACTGATATCAAGAATGCTGGGAATGTTGTCCTGTTGAACACTAAAAACCTTCCTTTGGTTGGTCAGGTTGGGCTTGGTGCTGATCTGGTTAGGTTGGAAGGGAATGCAATGTGTTCCCCGGGTTTTTCGTGTGATTCAGCCTTGCAGGTTACATACATTGTCAAGGGCAGCGGTCGTCTCCAAGTTGTTGGTGTCGATGGCAAAAGGGTCCTGGAAACAATTGTGAAGGCTGGTAACCTGTTGATTGTGCCAACGTTCTTTGTTGTTTCAAAGATTGCGGATCCAGAAGGTTTGTCGTGGTTCTCGATCATTACCACTCCCAAGTAAGCCACTCGTTCTTGAACCCGGAGTTCAAATCCATCACCTTTTTTTTTGTCTAAGATGTTATAATTAGTGTTGCCAATTGTGAAACATGCATGATTGTGAATTGCAGCCCTGTATTCACTCACTTGGCGGGAAGCATCGGGGCATGGAAGGCGATATCCCCGGAAATTCTACAAGCAGCTTTCAAGGTTCCGGCTGAGACAGAGAAGCTTTTCAGGTCCAAGCGAACCAATGATGCCATCTTCTTCCCACCACCACAATGAAGAATCAAAGCTCTTAAGCTTTCTTTTTAGTTTCAGTTTTTTTTCCAAATAAATGGTTTTTAGGGATAGTAAAAACATTACATTTTCATTTATAAATACATTATATATAGAAATTAAGAACTATTTTTTTTATCACTGATGCATGCATGGATTAATCATATTTTTCTATGAGTGCTTAAAATTTCATGCAATATAATAAAAGATGTTTGTATCACATGGCTTAAAAAAATTATAATTATAATATATTTCATAGTCAATCGTTTAATCTGCGGTAAACTTTAACGCTACATCTAATGAACAATTATTTGTTACTTTTTTTAATCATCAAATTAGTTATTGCTATTAATCTTGGATACCTTACTTCCAAAAAAAACTTATATATATTATATATATAATACATAAAAAGAAATCAACGTTTGAAAACAATGATAAATAAAGAAATTGAATATTTGTAATACATATAAGTAGTTGATGTACACAATTATATTCTGTATAAATTAAAATATATTAAATAATTTTAATATTTATGTTTAAAATTTTAACAATCATCTTTAAAATTATAATATTTTGAATGAAATAATTTAAAATAGGCAAGGGTGTTTGTAGGGATGGCAAAATTACCCGTCCCCGACCCGATTGGGTTTTTTCTTATGATTTTCGGGGATCAGGGCGGGTATTTAAAAATGTAAAGTCGGGTCGGGGCGTGTTCGAGTATGATATGAAAATTCCCCGCCCGATATTTTTTTTTTTTTTTTTATTTATTTTTATTATATTTATAAAAATACCACTATATATAAATACTTTTAGGAGTTTTAAGCTATTTTTTTAGTTTGTGTTTATCGTAAATTTTTGTTAGATATTGTTCGAATTTTAACATATCTGATTTTAAAAGTCAATGGTCGAGTTTATTTTTTTAAATATGTATTTTTTCTTCATATGAGTAGTTTAATTGGTTTTATTTTATTTTTTATATAGTTTAAAGTCTGTGAAATTTATATTTTGTAAATATAATGGTCGTTTGATCGAATTTAACATTTATAGTCGACGAAATTTAATATATTTTTTTATATTTTCGGGTTGGGGTCGGAGTCGGGTTTAGGGTTTATAAATCGGGGTGGGACGGATAAATTATTATTTTATTTTCGGGGCGGGGTCGGATTTTGGGATTAATATATCGGGGCGGCTAAAAACCCGCCCCGCCCCGTTGCCATCCCTAGGTGTTTGTTATCTCCGATGCTCTTCAATATTGTTGCAGAAGCATTAAGCATGTTGTTGAGAAAAGCTAATTCTGGTGGTTTTTTTCAACGGGTTCAAAATAGGCCAAAGAGCTATCGAAGTCTCTCACATTCAGTTTGCGGACGATCTAATTTTATTTTGTGGAGCTGGGGAGGCACAGATTAAAAATGTTGTGAGTATCCTCAAAGGTTTCGAAATAGCTGCTGGTCTCAAACTGAACCTTGAGAAATCTAAGCTAATTGGAATCAATATAGACGAGCAGAAAGTGGTTCGATCAGCATCCCTCTTGCACTGTCAAAGTGAGAGCTTTCCCTGGCAGTATTTGGGTCTCTCGCTGGGAGCGATTAAAAATTCGGCCCAACTTTGGTCCCTCGTTGTGGATAAGTTCATGAAGAAACTATCATGGTGAAAGTTGAGGATGTTGTCCTTGGTCAAATATTGTAGACTCTCTAAGTGAATCTGACAAAAGTGACAGAAAATATATATTGGAAAATATAAGAATATGCTCAAAGGAGTCTTTTGCGTACAAGTATACACGATCTGCAAGTAATACAGCTGGTAAGCTGAGTATCGATCCCACAGAGATTGACTTGGAATTCAATTGCCTTGATTGTTACTTGCCTTAAGATAAAATTGATTTGATTTGAAATTGGTTTTGAAAAAAATAATTAAAAAGTAAAAGAATGAAATTAAAGTAAAGACGTTGGCAAGGAAGGTGATTTAATGAATGATGAGCGTTGGCAGGGAATGCCTGGTTTTCATACTGTTCATGCCATGCCAGCCTTTAACAACAACCTGTCTTGGCATTGTTTGCTGAGCAGATTCACAATTGGCAAAGCCTCTCTCGATGGTCATTGCCCTAAATTGATCATGTAAAAACCCCTATATCTCTATAGTGTTTGTTTTTAAATATACCAATTTGATTAAGCTCTAATCTATACTCTTAAGGGGTAGATTTTACTCCCGAAGTAAGTTCATCTACTTGAACAACTTCTCTCGAAGCTTCTCTCCTCAGTATTCAACAACTTAATCGTTGCCACCTCAAATCTTTTAAGATATTGAGGAGCAATAGGCCAACAGTGATAACTCTCACTTAGCATAGTATTTAGGAAATATTAAAGTATGTCGAATAGTGAAAACATTGCCAAGGCAGGTTTATTATTAAAATCTAAAGCATAAAAATAACTTAAAACTCACACATCCCCCACCAACTATTAAATTAGTTCATGGTGAGAGATTTAACCAACAATCCACAAAAGTTTTCGAAGTACATCATCCTTAAAAACAAGATAAAATAACTTAAAAGAGAGAATGGGCTAGAAGGGGTTTCTCGATGCAGCCTTTTCAAGATTCGGGCTTATCGTCCAAGTTGGTCGGACCACCCTTCCACGGTGCAGCCGGTCGTCAATCGTCACACACCAACTCCTCACGATCCAATCTTTTTTTTTTCAATGCTAGCTTGGTTGGTGTTTAAATATGCGTGTGAGGAAGGGATAGGATATGCTCTTCAAATTTTGAACTTCAACTGCCCACAGGATAGGGGATTATCATCTTATCCAAATTTGAATGAGAGCTGATCAGGCTAGGGCTGACGTCATCCTACCGATGCTGCCCTGACATCCAAGCTTGGCATGAATCTGCCAACAAGTCTTGGCACCATCTTATTCGCTATTTTTTCGAAGATTGTTCCAATTGCTATTTTCTCGGATCCTGATCATTTCCTATTTTTCGGGTCCAACAACTTCTTGGCGTGGCATCAAGTTCACTCCTCTGCCAACCGGCCCTTGGCATTGTTTGGTCCATCTGTGCCAACACAGACTTGGTATTCTCTCTGGCTCTCCTTCCTGTGTTGCTTTTCTAGGCCAAATCCTATGCCAAACCTGTAAAATTGCCAACAAAACAACCATTCACACTAGCATAGAAAAAACTCTAAACTCATTATGCAAATGCATGATTCTAACAACCTAATGCAACTAAATGCACCTAAAAACAAGCAAAAGCATTATAAGATTGACATTAAAAACAATACTTTTGGAGAGGTAACACACCCCCAAACCTAACTCATTGCTTGTCCTCAAGTATTGCAATCAAAATAAAAACAAAACTTTGAAAAAGTTACCTCGACAAAATTTTGGTTGAATGCCAACACGTGTTGACAAGCAGAATTTTGGCTCTATTTCTGTCCTCAGTATCTCAGTGCAATAATGCCAAGCAGATAGTAATTCAAGTGCAACAATATAACTCTAGTCTAATTTCATGAAGAGTGCATGATGTATAGGCAATATGCATCAAGTATCATTTCACTCCCTTAGTCAATTTTACTACCTAAACTCAGATATATATATATATATATAATTTTGTTTTCATTTCATTTTTTTCTTTCTTTGCCAAGGGTTTTTACTGGCATTCATTTAAGCTTGTTTCGTGATACTATTTAGCGTGAGAGATAAGAGGGAGCATACCACGAATCCTCACCTTAATCTAGACATCACTAGGCTTTCTCTTCAACTCATGCCCTAAGGTTTTGGAATTGTGAACTAAGTGGGAGCAAACCATGAAGCCCCAGGTAACTTATTATCCCTAGGTAGAGGAGAGTTCATTTTTTTCATTGCCCTGGCAGAACATTGCTGCCTTATTAGTTTCTTTTACCCTGGCATCACTATTTTTTTTCTTTTTCTTTATTTTAAAATCTAAGCATAGTTTAAAAAAGTCAAAGTTTGCTAAGGGACTAGATACATACTTCGTGTTAAGTGAAAGTTCAATTCCCTAAACTAAAGATCAATTGTCAAGCTAACCTACATATTACTCTGCTGGCATGGCATGACAACTAAAGATTAGAGTCTCCTTATTGGACAGATACCTAGATCAAATTAATCTTGCCTAATAAATGTTAACATTATTTTTCAGAAATGAACCAAGGCAAAATTTTCTTTTTTTAGCGGTTTGGTATGCATCTATTCTAAATGACCTAAATGACATGGCAACAGAAATTAAACAGGAAATGTATGGCATAAATGTGAAGAAATGCACACCCCCAAACCCAAGATGTGCATTGTCCCCAATGCATAAAATAACGCATATATACAAGAAAAATAGAATAGAATAAAATAAAATGCATGATCATGTAAATGCAATGCAATGAAATGTAAAATAAGTTTAGGAAGAAGAGAACTCTTATTCGGAGACTATTCACCATACGACACTGGTCTTTCTTCTCACACATGGTCCATGATCAGGGGCCATGTGTTTCTTTCTTTTCATGCTCAGTTTTGAAGCAGCAATGGAGGCTTCAAATTCCTCATTTTCCTTGGCAGGCTCCGATGTGGCAGGTGCATCAGTGGCATCAGATGGCGTATGGACAGTAGGTGTTACTGGCGACTTGTCTTTGGTTTCCTTCAGTTCAGATGAAGAATCAGAACTGGCAGACTCGACTTCAACTAGGGACAACGGGACTGTGGCATCAGACGGGGTATGAACTGGACTAGCTGGCATGGCATTGTCACTGGCAGAGAGCTCGGCAGGGAAGTCTAGAAATTCTGGCACAAAATCAGTTGATAATTTTGTAAGAGCCTCTTTGATCACCGCATCCCTGGCTTGGATGTAGTGTCTCAGCTTGACATTGAGCTCCTCAGCTTTTTCCAGCTTTTGTAGAATAATCTCTTGGCGTTGGTGAATTTGGGACAACATTGCCAATGAACTGTCTGGCACAGTTTCTGGCATGGTTGTTGGCGCGGCCCTTGACTCCTTGGGGCTTTGGCGTGGGTGCCCTTGCCTTTCCCTTGCCATTATCTTTGGGCTCGACAGCAACTAAATTCCTCCATATAGCCGCAGTAATCGTTGTTCCTTTGATCGTTTGCCCCTTGTCCATATCCAACCTTGGCACATCATGGAGCATACAAACGTTAGAAATCAACAAAGGGAAAAACAAGCTGCCAGTACCTTTCACTGTGCATGTTGCGCGTAATAAGTGTTCCACAATTGTGCAAGTGTACACGTCGCAAGTTATAGTATAAAAGATATCGTCTCCATAGGGATTGGTGCCACTTCAAGAATCTAATCTCTTGCACTGTAAAAAGTAAAAACACAAGTAGGTGAATGTAGGAGTTTAACTAACAACTAAACTAGAAAGCAAATAAGTAAAAGGAGATGTAATCAAATGAGAGAGAATAGTTCAGGTTATCGTGAGTTGAGGTGTGGTAGCCGATTGGATCGTCTTGGTAAAAGAGTGTAAGGGCAACTTAGTTGCCGTGGCAACTTGCGCAGCAGGGTTGCCTTGGCAACTAATCGACGGTTGCCTGGGCGACTAGCTGGGTAACTACTTGGGCGGCTAGGCATCAACTTTAAGGTTTGGCAGAGCGTTCTTCAATGGTTTCTTCTTATCCCTAAGTCGAAACTCTAGCTACTTATGCATGCGTTGATAATACATCCATGCGTGAATAAAGGGTGAACAACAACCAATCTTGCGCTCCTCTTAGCCGTTGAAATCCTTAACTTATTCCTAAGCCGGATTAATCTTCACCATCAATAGATTGAATAAAGACCATACTCATTCGTTTCTTGAATCTAACTCTCCCGATATTAGATAAATAGATGAAGTTACGAGATCCTCTCCCAATTCACTCGCAAACAAGAATAAGAACCAAGAATGAGTAAACCTTGTATTGAAAGTGCAAACTCTTATTACCTAAACAAAATCCAATTGTTTCTCACAACCTTAGCCAAATAGATTTAGTTCATGGCTAGGTTCCAAAGAAACACAAGACAAAGAATTCCTAGCATAAACCTAATTGAACAAGAAAGAAAAAGATGAAGAATGGTTGAAGCCTTGTCGAAATCTCTCCAAAGCTCTTGTTGAAATCTCCCTCGCTCTCTTTTTCAAAATTTCTCTCCCATCTCCCTTGAAGTTGACGGCTTGGTCTTCAATTTATAGGGCTAGGTCAAAGTCTTTTTTGAGGAGAAAGTTAAGTTGGAATTAAATATCTTTAAAGAATATAATTCTTTATTATATTTAAATTCCTTCTAGAACTTCTCCTATCTTCTTGGGATTTAATTTCTCTTTAACCTCTTCATGGAAATCAAACTCCTTTGGGATTTAACTTTGCTCTACGTCATATTGGGCTTATCTAGTCATCAATTTCGACTACCATATCATCTTATCCCTTATCAAAAATTGCCCTGGCAACTAGCTCGGCATCTCATTCATGCATTGCCCTGGCAACTAGCTCGACATCTCTTTCATACATTGCCTTGGCAACTGGTTACAACCTTGCTTTGGCAAGTGATTCTGCACACACACACAAAACACACCAAAGCAGTATTTTTTCCACAAAATTAAGCAAAATATGAAATCAAGCTTGTCCACCAAGGAAATAATGCAAACATGCATGAATGGATAATAATGCAACTAATATGAGCCTAAGTCTAGCAATAATATGAATAAAAAGGTAATAAGAATAGTACTTTTGAACACTTAACACACCCCCAAACTCGAACTATTGCTTGTCCTCAAGCAATGTAAACTAATAATTACCCGCCAAGACTTCAATTTTTACAAACTCTGCTTTGAACTTGATTTCAATTCTCAGAACCGTGGAACAAAGTATGATTGGCTTTTCATTTTTCGAAAAACTTAGGAGTTACTCGGAATCAAACTATACTGCTTGCGAGTGTGTGCGGAGTTGTGTGCAAGTTGATTTTTCGAATTCTTTGCAAACAAGAGGTTTTCAAATTACTTCATTGGGTTCTTTCAACATGTTTTAACTAGAGCTGGTTTTGGGCACCTCTAGCATTTTGTTTTTAGTTTTCTTAAGTTAATTAATTTATTCGACTAGAGCTAGTTTTTGGCACCTCTAGCGATTGATTTTTAGCACATACTAGAGCCAATTTTGGGCACCTCTAGCGATCAATTTTTAGCACATACTAGAGCCAATTTCGGGCACTTCTAGCATTCATCCAATTTTTATTGTAATCCCTAAACTTTTTAACTATCAACCTAAGTGCACTAGAATTCTTTAAATCAATCAAGCCACACAGTGTTTTATTAAGTTTAGAATCATGGTACGATTCTAAGTGTTTCCACGTTTATCCTAGAATAAAAAGTTCTATCAATTAAGTACATTAGCAAAGTCATCATCGGATATTCATCAAATCTAGGCAATTCTTGTTTCAACTAAAGACATGACAAGCAATTTATGTATCCTAAATGCAATACTTAAGATGAATGCAGCTAAACATGGTAACTAACTAATAACAATCCTCCTCAAACTCGAGTGAGGCATTGTCCTCGATGCATGCACAAAGAAAAATAAAAATAAAGAGAAGTAAAATGCAAACGAGGACTTACTCCGAGAGTTCATCGTCATGGATGATTAGTTTCCTTTTGGTCAGTGTCTTGATTCTTTTGCTTGAACGCGGTGGTTGCTTCCTTGTTGTCGATGGTGGAATCGATCCTCGTACGGGGTTGTTTTCATCGTCCTCTTCATCAATGTCATTGGCTTTTCGCTTGGGCTTGGAGGATTTGATTGGTGCGGTCTTTGTTGGTGCAATGGAGGACTCGTCCGAATCTAAAAAAATCAGACAATGATTCAGTACGAGTTGATTCGGGCATAAGTGCTTTACCTTTGGCTTTTGTAGTGGTTGCCGGGGCGTCTTTAGCTTTGGTTGCCGCGACATCTTCAACGTTGGTTGCCGTGGCAACTTCTTGGGCATCATCTGTTGCGGTTGTCGTGGCAACTGAGTTATTGGTTGTCGTGGCAAGGATTTCAGCAGAAAAGACGGGGAACGACACGCGGCTATTTGAGTACTTTTCCAGGATGACTTGGGTGATGGCATTGTTGTGATCCTTCATGTACCGCATGAACATTAATTTTCGGTCTTCAATTTGCCTAAAATGGTTAGCCAACGGTTGTAAGAGTGCTTCAAGTTGTCCTGCGGTTACTGGCCGAGTTGCCCGGACATCTGTTGCTTGGGCATTAGGGGTTGCCGAGGCGGCAGGAGTTACCGCGGCAATTGAAGGTGTTGGGGATTTTATCGGTGCCTCTCCCATTAGCTTTCAGATTTATGCTCTATTCCAACCAGACTTTGGTAGGGACTTTTCATCAGTGGACTCACTTGTGACATGCATCTCCTTGCAAAGATTGGAAATTAAGCACGGGAAGAAAAGATAACCCTTGTCTTTTGTAGTATATACAAAAATCTCATCACAAATAATTTTCCAATGTTAATGATGCAATTATGCAAGATAGAATATATGAGCAAAATACGAGGTGTATCAATGGTGGTATTGTGTGTGGTGGGCATTAAAGAAGTTTTAACAAACTTATTCCATAATTTTGCCTCGGGTTTAAGCCGAAGGCGATTTACCGTTCCCTTGTATTTACCGTCATTCCAATGAATTCCCGGTAGAGTGAGTTCTTGAAGCACCTTGTCGAGTTGCTTTGGCGTGAGTTGATCAACAAAGGCTTGGTGCTCGTCTTTCTCAATGTAGAGCCCGTAAAAAGTGTTGATGTTTTTGGGGCTTATGAGTATAGCCTTGTCACGAACAAAAATATAAGGATTATCCGGGTTAGGTGAGTGAGCATAGAATTCTCTTAACCATGAGATGTTACCCGGTTCCGATTGATGGCAAAAGATTTGCCACTTTTGATGTGTAATCCTTTCAAAGATGAATGGTTCAAGGCCGAAATCTTGATGAGAGTTGGAGTATTCAAAGCCTTGTTCTTCGCAAATCTTTCGGCTTTCAAACTTGGAGTGAATTCTTTCTTGAACCACCGGTGTAGCAAACTTCTTGTATCTTGGTTCTTTGGAGGAACTTGGATAAACCAAAAATTCGATTTTGGATGCCATGTATGATCATTGTTTTGAGTTTGGTAAAAACAAAGAAAAGAAAGCAAAAAAAAAAAAAAAAGAGTTGCAAGGTGAAAAGTAGGAATAGGTTTCTTGGAAGTTAAGGGTGATGGGTTAAATAGAAAAGATAGGTAGTAAATATGGTGGGTGGGAGTAATTTTGAGAGAAAGAAAACAAGGATTTAGATTGGGGGAAGGTGACGGCTAGGGGGTTTAGGGAAGGGTTTGGCCGGTTTATTTAGGGTAAATTGGAGGCTTAATATAAGCCTTAGATTCAGCCCATTAATTTCCTTGATGAAGAAGTTTCCTTCTTGAATCAAAATTCCTCTTTATCTTGAACTATTTTCCTACAATTCAAAAACAAATAAAATAAGGATTAAAATTAAAGATAAACTAATAAAAGAAAATAAATAAAGATGTGCAAAGAAATTCTTAAACTTAATTTTTTTAGAAAACAATTAGATAAATATGAAAGAAAGATGTAGTTTTAATCTTAAAGAAAATAAATCAATCTATCTTAAAAATAAAAATAACTGAAAATAATAAATAAAAAATTAAATAGTTTGAAAAAAATAAAAATAAAAATAAAAAGAAAGTATCGAAAGGAGAGCATGCTCATACATCTTCTAAGGTGACCACTTCTTTGTTACGTTCCACATGGGCACCGTTGTAGTGCTTCAATCTTTGTCCGTTGACTTTGAATTCATGTTCGTCAGTGATGGACTTGATTATCACGACACAATGGGAGAATGGTTTGACAACTTCGAATGGTCCCGACCATCTTGATTTCAGTTTTCCCGAGAAAAGTTTTAGCCGAGAATTGAATAAGAGAACTAGTTGCCCTGGCATGAATTACCGCGATAATAGTTTCTTGTCATACCATTGCTTTGTTTTCTCCTTGTAGATTCGTGCATTGTTATAGGTGAGTGCACTAAATTCTTCTATCTCGTTGAGGTCCAACAAACGCTTTTGTCCGGCACTTTCCCAATCCATATTCACGATCTTGATTGCCTAATATGCCTTATGTTCGATTTCCACCGGTATATGGCATGTTTTGCCATAGACAAGTCGGAAGAGGGACATACCTAAGGGTGTTTTGAATGCAGCGCGATATGCCCAAAGTGCGTCATCTAGTCTTACTGACCAATCATTCCTAGAGGGATTTACAACTTTCTCGAGTATACCCTTCAATTCTCTGTTGGAAATTTCTGTTTGCCCATTGGTTTGTGGGTGATATGTTGTGGCAGTTGTGTGTAACACGCCGAAGCGTTGCAACATCTTGGCAATAAATATGTTGTCAAAGTGTTTGCCTTCATCATTGATAATTGCTCTCGGCATCCCAAACCGTGTAAATATTTTTTTTTGCAAGAATCGTTGTAGGGTCTTGGAATCGTTGGTGGGAACTGTAACTGCCTCAACCCATTTAGACACGTAGTCAACGACAAGTAGAATATAGAGGTTTCCGAATGAAGATGGGAAAGGTCTCATAAAATTGATCCCCCATACATCAAACAATTCCACCTCGATGATGTTTTGGAGCGGCATCTCATGTCATCTAGATATATTGCCCGTCCTCTGGCAACGATTACGTTGCCTGTAAAACTCTTGGGCATCTTTGTACAGTGTTGACCAATACAAACCGGATTGCAAAACTTTGGCCGCGGTCCGAGTTCCTCCAAAATGTCCTCCATAGCGTGAAGAATGGCATTGCTGGAGTACATTTTGCTGCTCATCTTCAGGGACACATCAGCGTATAACCTGATTTGTACATTGTTTAAATAAAAGAGGCTCGTCCCAAAAGTAATGCTTAGCATCATGGCGGAATCACTTCTTCCCTTGGTGAGTAAGGCCATAAGGTAAAATACCACAAACAAGGAAATTAACTAAATCCGCGTACCAGGGTATTGCCGAGGCATGTGTTGCCGTGGCATGTGTTGCCGTGGCAACTGCTTCTAAGGTTGTCGAGGCGTGTGCGTCTAGAGTTGCCACGACATGCGCGTCAAGGGTTTTTGAGACATGTGCGTCAAGGCTTACCGAGGTATACACGCCCATGGTTACCGAGGCGTTCGTATCAGTGGTTGCCGAGGCGTACGCGTCTGAAGTTGCCGAGGCGTGTGCTTCAAGCGTTTCTGAGGTATGCACGTCAAGAGTTGCTGAGGTGTCGAAGGTTGTCGAGCCATGCGCATCCATGGTTGCTGAGGCGTCAGGGGTTGTAAAGGCATACACGTTTATGGTTGCCGAGGCAACTAACAATTCCTCATCCAAGAATGCATCGCATATCTCTAAATCTGCGTCCTCCTCCCTATTGCGTCCTAAGCGTGATAAGTGATCGCCCATTTGATTTTTTGTTCATTTCCTATCCTTAATTTCAATGTCAAACTCTTGTAAAAGCAATATCCAACGAATCAAACGAGGTTTGGCATCCTTTTTAGCAAATAGATACTTAATTGCCGAATGGTCCGTATGGAAAATTACCTTTGTACCAATCAAATAGGATCAGAACTTGTCAAATGCGAAAACTAAAACTAGTAACTCTTTCTCCGTTGTTGTGTAATTCACTTGAGCACTATTAAGAGTTTTACTTGTGTAGTATATCACATGAAAGGTCTTACCTGTGCGTTGGCCTAGGACTGCTCCTCCCGCGAAATCACTTGCATCACACATGAGCTCAAAAGGTAGCGTCCAATCGGGTAGAACGGCAATGGGTACTGAGGCAAACTTTTCCTTTAGGGTTTCGAATGCTTGGGCGCAAGAATCATCAAAATTGAAGACTTTATCATGTTCAAGCAAATTGCACAAGGGTTTAGTAATCTTAGAAAAAAATTATGAATGAACCTCCTGTAAAAACCTGTATGTCCAAGAAAGCTTCGGATTCTTTTAACCAAACTTGGTGGGGGTAATCTCTCGATCACGTCCACCTTGGCTTTGTCTACTTCAATTTCCTTGGATGAAATCTTGTGGCCGAGTAATATTCCTTCATCTACCATAAAATGGCACTTCTTCCAATTAAGAACTAAATCAGTTTCTTCACATCTTGCCAACACTTTCTCTAAATTACCGAGGCAACTGTCAAAGTTATTACCAAAAATGGAAAAATCATCCATGAAGATCTCAAGGAAGTCTTCGACCATGTCTGAAAAGAGTGCCATCATGTATCTTTGGAAGGTTGCCGGGGCATTACACAATCCGAACGGCATCCTTCGAAAAGCATAAGTACCGTATGGGCATGTGAATGTTGTCTTCTTTTGATCTTCTGGTGCTATGGCAATTTGATTGTAACCTAAATAACCATCAAGAAAACAATAAAAGGGTTTACCTGCAAGACGGTTAAGCATTTGATCAATAAAAGGTAATGGGAAGTGATCTTTCCTAGTGGCTTTATTTAGCTTTCGATAATCCATACAAACCCTCCAACCGGTCACAGTCCTGGTTGGAATGAGTTCATTGTTTTCATTACTTACCATCGTTATACCTTCTTTTTTCGGTACACATTGTACCAAACTTACCCATGTACTATCTGAGATATGGTTTATGATGCCGGTGTCAAGCCACTTGATGATTTCTTTCATTACAACCCCTTTCATGGCATGTTTCACTCTCCTCTGGGCCTCAATCGAAGGTTTGTGATCATCTTCCAACAAAATCTTGTGCATGTACACTGCCGGGCTAATCCCTTTCAAGTCGGCAATTATCCACCCTATTGCCTTTTTGTGTAGCATCAACATTTTGATCAGCTTCGTTTCCTTCTCAGGTTGTAACTTAGAGGAAATAATTACATGCAATGTATTAACGGTTCCTAAGTAAGCATATTTTAGTTGTCATGGCAATTGTTTCAACTCAAGAACGACGATTGTTCAATAGAGGGCTTTTCGAGTTTACCTTCCATACCTGAGTAATCCAGTGGTTCAAAGTATGTACCTGGTCGATTGACTAACCAATTTGCCTCTTCTTGTTGTTCCTCATCAATCGATTCTCCATACTCCTCAGGTTCATCTTGACTTACAATGTAGTTGTTGAGGCAACTAAATTCCTCGTCGAAGTCAAACTCTGTCGTGGCATGAAGAAGTTGGCATTCTTCTGGATCATCGGCATGCCTTAGTGTTTGGAACATATTTAGTTTAACTTGATGGTCATTCACCCTCATTCTGAGTTCTCCCTTTTCAACATCGATCAAGGTTCTCCCTGTTGCTAGTAAGGGTCTCCCGAGAATGATAGGTGCATGTTCATCTTCTTCACAATCCAAAACAATAAAGTCAGAGGGAAAAATAAATTTATCAACTTTTACCAGTATGTCTTCGATTTTTCCTTCTGGATGCACACAAGATCTGTCGGCTAGCTGTAGCATAACTGTTGTAGGTCTTGCCTTCCTTTCCTAGTTTCTGGAAAATCGATTTAGGTATCAAGTTTATGCTTGCTCCAAGGTTACATAATGCTTTCCCGACATAGTGGTTTCTGATGGAACAAGGTATTGTGAAACTTCCGGGATCCTTCAACTTGGGTGGCATGCGATTGTGTAACATGGCCATGCATCCCTCTGTTGCGGAAACTGTTTCAAGCTCTCATAGTCTTGTTCTCTTGTACACAATGTCTTTAAGAAACTTGGCATAGTTCGACATTTTTTCAATTGCCTCAACCAATGGCAAGTTGATGTGGACTTGTTTTAGGATATCAAGAAACTTCTTGAATTGATATTCTTCCTTTTGTCGCTTCAACCTTTGTGGGAATGGTGGTGGAAGTCGGATATCTTCGATCATTTCATTGGTCTGGAACCTGATTGATGGCATTGCCGAGGCATTATCAACTGGGGTTGCCGTGGCGTGCCTATCGTTGGTTGCCGCGGCATCCTTATCGTCGGTTGTCGAGGCATGCTTATAGCTGGTTACCGCGGCAATTCTTGGTTCAGCATCTGAGGCTTTGCCGCTGAGTTCGTCTTGATCTTTTTGTGGAGTTTTGTTTGATGAGCGAGCTTGAGCCTCTTTAAGTTGTTGGCCACTTCTAGCGGTGATTGCCTTACATTGCTCATGGCCAGTTCCTCTTGCGACTTCAGTATCGCTAGGTAAATCTCCTTGCGGTCTAGTATTCAGGTTTTGAGCAAATTGTCCAACTTGATTTTCCAATGATTTGATTGTCGCCTCTTGGTTTTGCAATCTCATCTCGGTCCTGTTAATAAAATCATCAATTCTTTTTATGAAGCTGCTATTCTCAGCCATATAAGATTCAGTTTTCAACATAAAAGCATTGAGAGAATTTTCCAAATAACTAGATGTTGTCGGTTTTTGTTGCGGCAACTGTTGCCGTGGCATATTATGCTGGAATCCTGATGCTTGTGCATTCTGATTGTTCTAGTTTAGAGCATTGTTGGGATTACTCCATGAAAAAATCGGGTGCTTCTTCCAAGCTGGATTGTATGTATTGGACACCACATTGTTGTCACGGTTGTAATTCCCCACATAAAAACTGGATTTCAGATTCTGTATACATTTAGAAGAATCATGGTTTCCTCTACATAACTCACAAAAGGAATCCATTATATTGACCTCCTATGTGTTGTTAGGTTTCTGCATGTTCTGGACCATCTTGGTTAGAGCGGCCAATTGTGCCGAAATTGAGTCTAATGATCCCAGTTCATGTATTGTGGCTTGGCGTCTAACTCCTCATCTTCTAGCAGAGGGGAATTGATAATCATTCTTGGCAAGCCTGTTTAGAATTTGCATTGCTTCCTCCGACAACTTATCTAGAAGCATGTCGTTTGCGGAGGCATCTAGCATCATCCTTGTTGGTGTATTCACAGCGTTGTAAAATATTGTTACTTGTGTCCACACTGGGAATCCGTGTAGAGGGCATTTGTGTAGAAGTTCTCTATATCTCTCCCAAGCCTCGTACATGGATTCATCATCTACCTACCGAAAAGAAATAATTTCCTTACAAAGCTTATTAGTCAAATTTGTAGGATTAAATCGAGCAAGGAAATCACGACAAAGATCGGTCCAAGATCCTATTGATCCAGTAGGAATACTATTCAACCATGCTTTCGCCCTATCCCTCAGTGAATAGGGGAATAATCTTATTCGTAAAACATTGGGGGTGACTCCTTGTATTTTGAATGAATTGCAAATCTCGAAGAAAGATTTAAGATGTTGTTGTGCATCTTCAGTTGCTGAGCCGCCAAATTGACCAATTGTGTTGATCATATTGAACATCACCGGTTTCAACTCAAAGTGGTCGGCCAATTTCAGGTGTGACAACTCCTGGATTGAGTCATTCAAGATCTTCTTCAGGATAGTCTCGAATAGTTCTGTTTCGTGCAAGAATTACTCCTCCTGCTGGAACATCCTGATTCATATTACCGTCTTAATTAGCCATTGCTACTCTTAACCTTTGTCTTAGTCTTTGCAAGGTTCGTTCGATTTCTGGATCAAATGGATATTCCGGTGTAATCGGTCTCGCCCTGGCCATATACCAATGCAAAACCAAAGTTTGTTAACCCTTTGAATCTTAAACAAGAAAAATAAAAAGTGCAAGAAAACAAAAACAAAGTTGCTATTGCCAATCCCCGGCAACAGCGCCAAAAACTTGTTGCGCGTAATAAGTGCTTCGCAATTGTGCAAGTGTACACATCGCAAGTTATAGTGTAAAAGATATCGTCTCCACAGGGATTGGTGCCACTTCAAGAATCTAATCTCTTGCATTGTAGAAAGCAAAAACACAAGTAGGTGATTGTAGGAGTTTAACTAACAACTAAACTAGAAAGCAAATAAGTAAAAATAGATGTAATCAAATGAGAGAGAATAGGCCAGGTTATCTTGAGTTGAGGTGTGATAGCCGATTGGATCATCTTGGTAAAAGAGTGCAAGGGCAACTTAGTTTGCCGTGAAACTTCTTGTGATGGGGTTGCCTTGAAACTAATCAGCGATTGCATGGGCGACTAGCTGGGCAACTACTTGGGCGAATGGGCAGCAACTTCAAGTTTGGCGGAGCGTTCTTCAATGGTTTCTTCTTATCCCTAAGTCGAAACTCTAGCTACTTGTGCATGCCTTGATAATACATCCCTGCGTGAATCAAAGGTGAACAATAACCAATCTTGCTCTCCTCTTAGCTGTTGAAATCCTTAACTTATTCCTAAACCGGATTAATCTTCACCATCAATAGATTGAATAAAGACCATACTCATTCGTTTCTTGAATCTAACTCTCCCGATATTAGATAAATAGATGAAGTTACGAGATCCTCTCCCAATTCACTCGCAAAGGAATGACCTAAATTGGTTGGTGAAGATTCAAGAAACTTCATATATTTATCTAATATCAGGAGAGTTAGATTCAAGAAACGAATGAGTATGGTCCTTATTCAGTCTATTGATGGTGAAGATTAATTCGGCTTAGGAATAAGTTAAGGATTTTAACGGCTAAGAGGAGTGCAAGATTGATTGTTGTTCACCCTTGATTCACGCAGGGATGTATTATCAAGGCATGAACAAATAGCTAGAGTTTTGACTTAGGGATAAGAAGAAACCATTGAAGAACGCTTCGCCGAACCTTGAAGTTTCTGCCCAGCCGCCCAAGTAGTTGCCCAGCTAGTTGCCCAGGCAACTGTCGTTTAATTGCCAAGGCAACCCCGCTGCGCAAGTTGCCACGGCAACTGAGTTACCCTTGCACTCTTTTACCAAGACGATCCAATCGGCTATCACACCTCAACTCACGATAACTTGGCCTATTCTCTCTCATTTGATTACATCTTCTTTTACTTTATTGCTTTCTAGTTTAGTTGTTAGTTAAACTCCTACAATCTTCTACTTGTGTTCTTTTACTTTTTACAGTGCAAGAGATTAGATTCTTGAAGTGGTACCAATCCCTGTGGAGACGATATCTTTTATACTATAACTTGCGACGTGTACACTTGCACAATTGCGGATCACTTATTACGCGCAACAAGTTTTTGGCGTCGTTACCGGGGATTGGCAATAGCAATGTTGCTTTTATTTTCTTGCACTTTTTATTTTTCTTGTTTAAGATTCAAAGGGTTAATAAGCTTTGGTTTTGCATTGGTATATGACCAGGGCGAGACCGATTACACCAGAATATCCCTTTGATCCAGAAATCGAACGAACCTTGCAAAGACTCAAACAAAGGTTAAGAGTAGCAATGGCTAATCAAGACGGCAATATGAATCACAATGTTGCCCTTGCGACTTCAGTATCGCTAGGTAAACCTCCTTGTGGTCTAGTGTTCAGATTTTGAGCAAACTGTCCGACTTGATTTTCTAATGATTTGATTGCCGCCTCTTGGTTTTGCAATCTCATCTCGGTCCTGTTAATAAAAGCATCAGTTATTTTTATGAAATTACTATTCTCAGCCATATAAGATTCAGTTTTCATCATAAAAACATTTAGAGAATTTTCCAAAGAACTAGATGTCGTCGGTTGTTTTTGCGGCATCATTTTGTCGCATATATTCTTTGGAATCTCGATGCTTGTGCATTTCGATTGTTCGGTTTAGAGCATTGTTGGGATTACTCCATGAAAAATTCGGTGCTTCTTCCAAGCTGGATTGTATGTATTTGACATCATGTTGTTGTCTCGATTGTAATTCCCACATAGAAGCTAGATTCGGATTCTCGCATACATTCGGAAGAATTATGGTTATCGCCACATAACTCACAAAAAGAATCCATTACCTTGACTTCATGTGTGTTGTTTGGTTTTTGCATGTTCTGGACCATCTTGGTTAAAGCGCCAATTGTGCGAAATTGAATCGATGATCCTAGTTCATGTATTGTGGCTTGGCGTCTAACTCCTCCTCTTCTAGTAGATGGGAATTGATAATCATTCTTGGCCAGCCAGTTTAAAATTTGCATTGCTTCTTCCGGTGACTTATCTAGGAGTATGCCGTTTGCCGAGGCATCTAGCATCATCCTTGTTGGTGTATTCACAGCGTTGTAAAATATTGTTACTTGTGTCCACACTGGGAATCCGTGTAGAGGGCATTTGTGTAGAAGTTCTCTATATCTCTCCCAAGCCTCGTACATGGATTCATCATCTACCTACCGAAAAGAAATAATTTCCTTACAAAGCTTATTAGTCAAATTTGTAGGATTAAATCGAGCAAGGAAATCACGACAAAGATCGGTCCAAGATCCTATTGATCCAGTAGGAATACTATTCAACCATGCTTTCGCTCTATCCCTCAGTGAATAGGGGAATAATCTTAGTCGTAAAACATTGGGGGTGACTCCTTGTATTTTGAATGAATTGCAAATCTCGAAGAAAGATTTAAGATGTTGTCGTGCATCTTCAGTTGCTGAGCCGCCAAATTGACCAATTGTGTTGATCATATTGAATATCACCGGTTTCAACTCAAAGTGGTCGGCTTCAATTTCAGGTGTGACAACTCCTGGATTGAGTCATTCAAGATCTTCTTCAGGATAGTCTCGAATAGTTCTGTTTCGTGCAAGAATTACTCCTCCTGCTGGAACATCCTGATTCATATTACCGTCTTAATTAGCCATTGCTACTCTTAACCTTTGTCTTAGTCTTTGCAAGGTTCGTTCGATTTCTGGATCAAATGGATATTCCGGTGTAAACGGTCTCACCCTGGCCATATACCAATGCAAAACCAAAGTTTGTTAACCCTTTGAATCTTAAACAAGAAAAATAAAAAGTGCAAGAAAACAAAAACAAAGTTGCTATTGCCAATCCCCGGCAACAGCGCCAAAAACTTGTTGCGCGTAATAAGTGCTTCGTAATTGTGCAAGTGTACACGTCGCAAGTTATAGTGTAAAAGATATCGTCTCCACAGGGATTGGTGCCACTTCAAGAATCTAATCTCTTGCATTGTAGAAAGCAAAAACACAAGTAGGTGATTGTAGAAGTTTAACTAACAACTAAACTAGAAAGCAAATAAGTAAAAGGAGATGTAATCAAATGAGAGAGAATAGGCCAGGTTATCTTGGGTTGAGGTGTGATAGCCGATTGGATCATCTTGGTAAAAGAGTGCAAGGGCAACTTAGTTGCCGTGGAAACTTGCGCAGTGGGGTTGCCTTGGAAACTAATCGACAGTTGCATGGGCGACTAGCTGGGCAACTACTTGGGCGAATGGGTAGCAACTTCAAGTTTGGCGGAGCGTTCTTCAATGGTTTCTTCTTATCCCTAAGTCGAAACTCTAGCTACTTGTGCATGCCTTGATAATACATCCCTGCGTGAATCAAAGGTGAACAATAACCAATCTTGCTCTCCTCTTAGCCGTTGAAATCCTTAACTTATTCCTAAACCGGATTAATCTTCACCATCAATAGATTGAATAAAGACCATACTCATTCGTTTCTTGAATCTAACTCTCTCGATATTAGATAAATAGATGAAGTTACGAGATCATCTCCCAATTCACTCGCAAAGGAATGACCTAAATTGGTTGGTGAAGATTTAAGAAACTTCATATATTTATCTAATATTAGGAGAGTTAGATTCAAGAAACGAATGAGTATGGTCTTTATTCAGTCTATTGATGGTGAAGATTAATTCGGCTTAGGAATAAGTTAAGGATTTTAACGGCTAAGAGGAGTGCAAGATTGATTGTTGTTCACCCTTGATTCACGCAGGGGTGTATTATCAAGGCATGAACAAATAGCTAGAGTTTTGACTTAGGGATAAGAAGAAACCATTGAAGAACGCTTCGCCGAACCTTGAAGTTGCTGCCCAGCCGCCCAAGTAGTTGCCCAGCTAGTTGCCCAGGCAACTGTCGTTTAGTTGCCAAGGCAACCCCGCTGCGCAAGTTGCCACGGCAACTGAGTTGCCCTTGCACTCTTTTACCAAGACGATCCAATCGGCTATCACACCTCAACTCACGATAACTTGGCATATTCTCTCTCATTTGATTACATCTTCTTTTACTTTATTGCTTTCTAGTTTAGTTGTTAGTTAAACTCCTACAATCTTCTACTTGTGTTCTTTTACTTTTTACAGTGCAAGAGATTAGATTCTTGAAGTGGTACCAATCCCTGTGGAGACGATATCTTTTATACTATAACTTGCGACGTGTACACTTGCACAATTGCGGAGCACTTATTACGCGCAACAAGTTTTTGGCGTCGTTACCGGGGATTGGCAATAACAATGTTGCTTTTATTTTCTTGCACTTTTTATTTTTCTTGTTTAAGATTCAAAGGGTTAATAAGCTTTGGTTTTGCATTGGTATATGACCAGGGCGAGACCGATTACACCAGAATATCCCTTTGATCCAGAAATCGAACGAACCTTGCAAAGACTCAAACAAAGGTTAAGCGTAGCAATGGCTAATCAAGACGGCAATATGAATCACGATGTTCTAGCAGCAGGAGGAGTGATTCTTGAACGAAATAGAACTATTCGAGACTATCTTGAAGAATATCTTGAAGGACTTAATCCAGGAGTTGTCACACCTGAAATTTAAGTCGTCCACTTTGAGTTGAAATCAGTGATGTTCAATATGATCAACACAATTGGTCAATTTGGCGGCTCATCAACTGAAGCTGCACGATGACATCTTAAATGGTTGCCTCGGCAATGCCGTCAATCAGGTTCCAGACCAATGAAAGGATCGAAGATATTCGACTTCCACCACCATTCCCACAAAGGTTGAAGTAACAAAAGCAAGAATATCAATTCAAGAAGTTTCTTGATATCCTAAAACAAGTCCACACCAACTTGTCGTTGGTTGAGGCGATTGAACAAATGCCGAACTATGTCAAGTTTCTTAAAGACATTGTGTCCAAGAGAACAAGGCTATGAGAGTTTGAAACAGTTGCCGCAACAGAGGGATGTATGGCCATGTTGCATAATCGCATGCCACCCAAGTAGAAGGATCCCGGAAGTTTCACAATACCCTATCCCATTGGAAACCACTATGTTGGTAAAGTATTATGTGACCTTGGAGCCAGCATAAACTTGATGCCTAAATCGATTTTCCAGAAATTAGGAATTGAGAATGCAAGACCTACAACAGTTATACTACAGCTAGCCGACAGATCCTATGTGCATCTACAGGGAAAAATCGAAGACATACTGGTAAAAGTTGATAAAGTTATTTTTCCCGCTGACTTTATTGTTTTGGATTGTGAAGAAGATGAACATGCACCTATCATTCTCGGGAGACCCTTCCTAGCAACAGGGTGAACCTTGATCGATGTTGAAAAGGGAGAACTCACAATGAGGATGAATGACCAGCAAATTAAACTAAATGTGTTCCAAACACTAAGGCATGCCGATGATCCAGAAGAATGCCAACTTCTTCATGCCACGACAAAGTTTAACTTCGACGAGGAATTTAGTTGCCTCAGCAACTACATTGCCAATCAAGAGGAACCTGGGGAGTATGAAGAACCGATTGATGAATAGCAACAAGAAGAGGCAAATTGGTTAGTCAATCGACCAGGTGCATACTTTGAACCACTGGATTACTCAGGTATGGAAGGTAAACTCGAAAAGCCTTCCGTTGAACAACCACCGATTCTTAAGTTGAAAGCCAGGGCAACTAAAACATGCTTACTTGGGAACCGATAATACATTGTCTGTAATTATTTCCTCTAAGTTATAGCCTGAGCAAGAAAAGAAGCTGATCAAAATGTTGATGCTACACAAGAAGGCAATAGGGTGGACAATTGACGATTTAAATGGAATTAGCCCGGCAGTGTGCATGCACAAGATTTTGTTGGAAGATGTAGAAAAGCAATTTTCTAGCTTTAGGAAAAACTAATTAACGCATAAAAATAAAGCAGAATTTAAGTTTCTGCAAAAAAGAAGAAGAAAACAGAATTGATTTTCTGTTATTGAATATTTTCAAAAAATTACATCCCTTTACAGTGAATTTATAGACTCAAGTATTGGACTTTAGTTACAATTAGGAGTCTTAAGTACACAAGACATCTAACTCTATCTTTTAGGAAGTAAACTTTAATTTAAACTACTATCTACATGAGGACTCTAACTCTATTTTTAAACTTTAATTTAAACTACTATTTACATAAGGACTCTAACTCTATCGGATAATCTAACACTCCCCCTCAAGTTGGAGAATATACATTGTATAATCCCAACTTGAATAGAAAATTGTCGAAAGAAGCTTTTGGTAGTGCTTTTGTAAGTACATCTGCCACTTGTTCTTCTGTAGGAACATAAGATAAATAAGCTGTCCCACTTGTAATCTTTTCTGAGATAAAATGCCTGTCAATCTCCACATGCTTAGTCCTATCATGGTGGACTGGATTTCGAGCAATTTGTATGGTGGACTGATTATCACAAAAAATCTCAAACTTCTCATCTTGGTTCACATTTAGCTCTTTCAATAGCTTTAACAACCAAATTCCTTCACACATTCCCAATGCTAAAGCCCTATATTCTCGCTTCAAAGATTGCTTCTAGATACTTTGTTTTGTTTCTTACTCCTCCAGTCACTAGATTTCCCCAAACAAATGAGCAGTAACCACTAGTTGATCTCCTTTCATCGGTTCGTTTGCCCAACTTGAATCTGAATAAATCTGAACAGTCATTTCTTGAGTCTTTTTAAATAGCAATCCATGCCCCTGGTGTCCCTTTCAAGTATCTCAAAATTCTAATTGCAGCTTCCATGTGATCTTCCCTTGGATCGGTCATGTGTTGGTGATAATATTAACTGGAAAAAATGTCCGGGTCAGTTAGTGACAAATAAATCAATTTTCCCACTAACCTCTCAAATTTACCCTTATCGCCTTTAGGGCTTGTGTTCTCTCTATTGAATTTTAAGACTGCTTCCATGGGAGTATCAACTGGTTTGCATCCCAACATTCTGCTTCATTAAGTAGATCAAGAACATATTTTCTCTGGTTTATCACTAGACCTTTGCTCGACCTAGCAACCTCCATGCCTAGAAAGTATCTAAGCTTTCCTAGGTCTTTTGTTTCAAACTGTGTATTTAACAACCCTTTCAAGTGACTTATCTCTTCATCATCATCACTGTCGAGAATAATGTCATCCACATATACTATTAAAATAACCCTTTTATTGCTAGAGGTTACTTTAATGAAGAGAGTGTGATCTGCCAAGGATTGTTTGTATCCATTTTCTAAAATCACCTTGGTGAATCTGTCAAACCAGGCTCTAGGTGACTGCTTCAAACCATAGATGGATTTATTAAGTCGCAAACTTTACGATCTCCTTTTACTGACTTCAAGCCCGAAGGCACTCTCATGTACACTTCTTCTTCCAATTTTCCATTAAGAAAGGCATTCTTAATGTCAAGTTGATGAAGCTTTCAGTCCTTGTTTACAGCCAAGCTTAAGAGAACTCTAATCTGTATTTAGTTTAGCTACGGGAGCAAAGGTCTCATTATAATCAATTCCATAGGTTTGAGTAAAACCCTTGGCCACCAACCTTGCTTTATACCTCTGTATCTCGCCATCGAGTTGTATTTTATGGCGAACACCCATTTGCATCCATTGGTTTCTTGCCTTGTGGAAGATCTGTAATGGTCCAAGTATCATTCTTTTCAAGTGCTTCAATCTCTCTTTAACAGCCCTTCTCCACTTAGAATCTTTTAGAGCCTCCTCAATAGTGTTAGGTATCTGTTCTTTATCTAAGCAAGCTGTAAAAGCCTTAAATGATGGCATTAGATTACCATAAGCAACATACCTCTGAATGAGGTGTTTTGTACATTGTCTTACCCCTTTCCTTTTAGTAATAGGCAAATAATCAAATTCAAGTAAATGAGAGGGAATCTCGGCTAGAACATTACCTCCATCATTTTCATTGGCAACTGAATTCAAGTCCAATTCTCGGCAAGTGTCGATTACAAAAGCAGTCTGGAATAGTTTTACATTTTTCTGGTATAAACTTTCAATTGCTTAGGAGGCTGAGGGGTTTGTGAGGAAGGTTTGGGTGAATTCTGAGTAGTAACAATAGGTGAAGGATGGGAAGCTGTAGGTGTAATAATAGGTGAAGAAGTAGAAGGGTTTAAAGGAGTATGGGGTTCAAATAACAAAGGATTATTAGTAGGTAATAACTCTGAAGGTAAAGAAGGATAAACCTGATTGGTAGGAGGCTGAAAAACATCACAATTCTCCCCCGATTTTGCGATTGCAGGAAATAAGGTTCCTGTTCAAAAAAGGTGAGATCCAAGGAAGTAAAAAATTTCTGAGAAGGAGGATGATAACATTTGTAGCCCTTCTTAAGTGAAGAATACCCGACCAAGACACACTTCAAGGATCTGGGGTCAAGTTTTGACCTAGAGGGAACATAATCTTTCACAAACACAGTGCAACCAAAAACTTTGAAAGGGAGAATAGAGGACAAAGGTTTAAAATCGGGGTAACTCTCCAAAAAAACAGCTCTAGGTGTTCTGTATTGCAAAACCTTATTGGGCATTCGATTAATGAGATAGGTTGCAGTTAACAAAGCCTCACCCCACAAATACTTAGGAATATTACTAGTGAACATCAAAGACCTAGTTACCTCCAACAAATGCCTATTTTTCCATTCTGCAACCCCATTTTGTTGTGGTGTATCCACACAAGTGCTAAGTTGAACAATCCCTTTTTTGTTAAAAAATTCCCCCAAGGACTTGGTAAAATATTCATTCCCATTATCAGATTTGAAGATCTGAATTTTACTTCCAAATTGGGTTTCAACCATATTGTAAAATTTCTCAAAAACAAAGGCTACTTCAGATTTATCCCTTAACAAATATGCCCAAGTTGTTCTACTATGATCATCAATAAAAGTGACAAACCACCTACTACCAGTTACATTCTTCACTCGAGAAGGACCCCAAACATCACTATGAATTAATGAAAAATGTTGGGAAGGTTTGTAGAAAGATGGTAAATAGGATGCTTTTGTCTGTTTAGCGAGAGGACATATATGGCATTTAAAAGAACTTGGTTTTCTATTAACAAATAATTCAGGGAATAATTTAGCAAGATAATGAAAATTAGGATGCCCTAACCTAAAATGCCATAACATTATATTATCAATTTGCCCTAAAGAAGTCAAAGAGCAAGAAGTATTTGGTAGGGTAGATGGTTGATTTCCGAGGACATAAAGACCATTTTGCAAGCTAGCGAGTGCCAAGCATCTTCCTCGAATTCATTGCCTGCAAAAAACAACCAGATTGATGAAAATGTAATGAACACTTCAAATTCTTGGAGAGTTTACTAACAGAGATGAGATTGCAGGCGAGATTAGGCACAAACAAAACATCTTCAAGCAACAAATTATCGTTAATGAGGACTGAGCCACTTCCTTTGATAGGAGAGAAAGAGCCATCGGCTGTTTTAATAGAACTTGTAGAAGATGAATCCGAAAAACTAAGGAATAATTCCCTGTTACCAGTCATGTGATCAGATGCTCCAGAGTCAATGATCCATGCTGATGCACCTTTGGTAGAAAAAAAAGCAGTAGGAGAACAAGTATTTCAGTATGCTTGTATCCTCCACGAGGGCTAAATCGCTTCACGGAGTTCTTGTCGAACCTGAAATTTCTGGAAAAAACTCCAATCCAGCAGCCTGCTCTGCTATGGATAGCATCTCAAAGGTTGTCGAAGGGGATCCCATTAAGAATTCTAACCTGGCTCTGATACCATGTAGAAAAGCAATTTTCTAGCTTTAGAAAAAACTAATTAACACATAAAAATAAAGCAGGATTTAAGTTTCTGCAAAAAAGAAGAAGAAAACAGAATTGATTTTCTGTTATTGAATATTTTCAAAAAATTACATCCCTTTACAGTGAATTTATAGACTCAAGTATTGGACTTTAGTTACAATTAGGAGTCTTAAGTACACAAGACATCTAACTCTATCTTTTAGGAAGTAAACTTTAATTTAAACTACTATTTACATGAGGACTCTAACTCTATTTTTAAACTTTAATTTAAACTACTATTTACATAAGGACTCTAACTCTATCGGATAATCTAACAGAAGATGATCATAAACCTTTGATTGAGGCCCATGGGAGACTGAATCATGCCATAAAAGGGGTTGTAATGAAAGAAATCATTAAGTGGCTTGACGCCAACAACATATACCCTATCTCTGAAAGTACGTGGGTAAGTCTGGTACAATGTGTACCGAAAAAAGGAGGTATAACGGTGGTAAGTAATGAACACAATGAACTCATTCCAACTAGGACTGTGACCGGTTGGAGGGTTTGTATGGATTATCAAAAGCTAAACAAAGCCACTAGGAAAGATCACTTCCCATTACCCTTTATTGATCAAACACTTGACCGTCTTGTAGGTAAACCCCTTTTTATTATTTTCTTGATGGTTATTCAGGTTGCAATCAAATTGCCATAGCACCAGAAGATCAAGAATATGCAACCTTCACATGCCTATACGGTACTTATGCTTTTCGAAGGATGCTGTTCGGATTGTGTAATGCCCCGACAACCTTCCAAAGATGCATGATGGCACTCTTTTCAGACATGGTCGAAGACTTCCTTGAGATCTTCATAGATAATTTTTTCATTTTTGGTAATGACTTCGACAGTTTCTTCGGCAATTTAGAGAATGTGTTGGCAAGATGTGAAGAAACCGATTTAGTCCTTAATTAGAAGAAGTGTCATTTTTTGGTAGATGAAAGAATAGTGCTCGGCCACAAGATTTCATCTAAGGGAATTGAAGTAGACAAGTCCAAGGTGGACGTGATCAAGAGATTACCCCTACCAAGTTCGGTTAAAGGAATTCGAAGCTTTCTTGGACATAAAGGTTTTTACAGGAAGTTCATTCATAATTTTTTTCTAAGATTACTAAACCCTTGTGCAATTTGCTTGAACATGATAAAGTCTTCAATTTTGATGATTCTTGCGCCCAAGCATTCGAAATCCTAAAGAAAAGCTTGCCTCGGCACCCATTGTCGTTCCACCCGATTGGACGCTACCTTTTGAGCTCATGTGTGATGCAAGTGATTTTGCGGTAGGAGCAGTCCTAAGCCAACGCACAGGTAAGACCTTTCATGTGTTATACTACGCTAGTAAAACTCATAATAGTGCTCAAGTGAATTACACAACAACGGAGAAAGAGTTACTAGCCGTAGTTTTCGCATTTGACAAGTTCCGATCCTATTTCATTGGTACAAAGGTAATTGTCCATACGGATCATTCGGCAATTAAGTATCTATTTTCTAAAAATGATGCCAACCTCGTTTGATTCGTTGGATATTGCTTTTACAAGAGTTTGACATTGAAATTAAGGACATGAAAGGAACAGAAAATCAAGTGGGCGATCACTTATCACGCTTAGAACGCAATAGGGAGGAGGACGCAGATTTAGAGATATGCGATGCATTCCCGGATGAGCAACCGTTAGTTGCCTCAGCAACTATTGATGCACATACCTCGGCAACCCTTGACACGCACGCCTCGGTAACCCTTGACGCGCATGCCTCGGTAACCCTTGACATGCATGCCTCAGCCACCCTTGACGCGCATGCCGTGGTAACTCTAGATGCACACGCCTCGGCAACCATGGAAGCAATTACCACGACAACACGTGCCTCGACAATACCCTGATACGCTGATTTAGTTAATTTTCTTGTTTGTGGTATTTTACCTTATGGCCTTACTCACCAAGGGAAGAAGCAGTTCTGCCATGATTCTAAGCATTACTTTTGGAACGAGCCTCTTTTGTTTAAACGGTGTGCAGATCAGGTTATATGTTGATGTGTCCCTGAAGAAGAGCATCAGAATGTACTCCGACAATGTCATTCTTCACCCTATGGAGGACATTTTGGAGGAACTCGTACCGCGGCCAAAGTTTTGTAATCCGTTTTGTATTGGCCAACACTGTACAAAGATGCCCAAGAGTTTTACAAGCAGTGTGATCGTTACCAGATGACGGGCAATATCTCTAGACGACATGAGATACCGCTCCAAAACATCATCGAGGTGGAATTGTTTGATGTATGGGGGATCGATTTTATGGGACCTTGATTCACGCATGGATGTATTATCAAGGCATGCGCAAATAGCGAGAGTTTTGACTTAGGGATAAGAAGAAACCATTGAAGAATGCTCTGTTAAACCTTGAAGTTGCTGCCCAGCCGCCCAAGTAGTTGCCCAGGCAATTGTTAATTAGTTTCCAAGGCAACCCCACTGTGCAAGTTGCCCTTGCACTCTTTTACCAAGACGATCCAATCGACTATCACACCTCAACTCACGATAACCTGGCCTATTCTTTCTCATTTGATTACATCTTTTTTTACTTTATTGCTTTCTAGTTTATTTGTTAGTTAAACTCCTACAATCTTCTACTTGTGTTCTTTTACTTTTTACAGTGCAAGATTTTAGATTCTTGAAGTGGCACCAATCCAGTAGAGACGATATCTTTTATACTATAACTTACGACGTGTACACTTGCACAATTGCAGAACACTTATTAGCATTCTGATAGAATGCTGGCATTGCATTGTAATTTTGCCTCTGGGTATTCTAGCGCTGGACATTGTACTGGTTATCTCATTGATTTCCCCAAGCTAAATTAGGGTGTTGTCTCCAACCTGCATTATAAGTATTGAAGTTAGGATTATAGTAACGGTTAACATTGCCAACAAAATTTACCGATTCAGGGTTGGCAGGGCATTCATCCACATGATGATTTTCTCCATAGATTGTACAAAATGGGTCTAATGCCTTGACTTCTTAGGACTCATTGTTCTTTTGCAACGTTCTTACCATGCTAGTAAGGTTGGAAACCTCGGTATATGTTATGAAGGTACACATTATCACCTATTGAGCTTATCTATTTATTAGTATGTTATGAAGGTACACATTAGTCATTCTCATTAATTTATCTTATTATCCTATAAGACTCAACCTTATAGGCGCCCATTCCGCACACAGCAAGGGCCTAAATTACCACACAACATCAACGATCCACCTAGGATCTCTATGGGTTTCCATCACACATAATTTACCCGATATTTATCATGTTATTAGCTTATTATTCTCATTCAGGGTTAAAATTCTTCATTTCTCAGTTTTAATGTTCATTTTACACCTTGATGGACCCCTATAACCCTTTGCCTCAAATTATAGCACCCTCAAACGCAACCTCAAAATTATTGGGCAGATTGCCCAGCGAGTATAATACTCCAAGGTGAGTATCGGTACTCCACTGTAGGTATCGGTACTCCCTCATGAGTACCGATACTCCAATTAGGTTCGAAAGAATTAAACCCCAAGTCGTACCGATACGTTACGTACCGTACTGGTACTCATCATCGATACTAGGATCACCCCGTACCGATACTCCCACATACGCATACCGGTACGCCAAGCATTTCTAGGTAATAAAATAGTGGGTACCGATACGCCCTCTTGCGTACCGGTACGCCAAAGCGCTACTGGAATCCTTATCTTGCAAGGGGTATCGATACACGGAGAGGCGTACCGATACTCCCCTCACGACCCTTCTTTAAATTTACAAAGGAGTATCGGTACGCAGCCACCCCATACCGGTACTCGAGCCTAGATTTCAAAACTTAGAGCTCAAGATTTCACCAATCACACCCTTAACCTCTATGGTTAAGTCCCAAATCGATCCTACAAGTTATTGTGAAGGTATTAAGTGGGTTTCTACTAATTTTAAGCCTTAGCAACATCAAGTCTTTACTTTGCCATTAAAGATCAACCAAAGCTTACCAAACCATAAACAATCAAATCATGCACAAAGCCTAATTTTATAAGTTGTAGGAATTCAAAGGAGTTAGTGGTGTACTAACCTCCGACTAAAACTGATGAAGAAGCCCTCAAAGGTCCAATCCCATTCTCCTCTTCATACCTTCAACCAACCTTTGGTTCCACCACTCCAACCAAGACTTACCTTGAAATATAGATCCTTTAAGGCTGATAAAACTTCTCTCAACAAGCTAAGCGTGATTCTCAACACAAACTCTCAAAACCAACCTTTGATAGTGGGGTTTTGGGAGAGAGAGAGTTTGAAATAGAAGAAAGATAGAATTACGGTATGGTGATCTCATTCATTGCACAATGCAGAAGAAAAACAAGCATCCCCCTTCTCACTCTTCAATTTAAGCTTTTACCATTTTACCCCTATTCTCTTCTCAACCCAACCCAACAACCACACAAGCCTAACACACAAGATATCCCAATGGCTCCTATAAGCCCAAAAATGTAGCCCAAACAACGAAGCCCACGCCTCGGGTCAACTTCACTCTTGGATTCAGAATCTGGGTCGTTACAGATCCAAACCTTTTACAATGGATTAAATGCACAAACAAAGACTGTTGTTGATGCTTCGGCAGCTGGCTCATTGCTTGACAGGACATATACTGAGGCTGCTGACATTTTAGAGATGATTGCAATCAATGATTTTAAATACTCCAACTCTCATCAAGATTTCGGCCTTAAACCATTCATCTTCAAGAGGATTGCACATCAAAAGTGGCAAATCTTTGGCCATCAACCGGAACCGGGTAACATCTCATGGGTAAGAGAATTCTATGCTCACTCATCTAACCCGAATAATCCTTATGTTTTTGTTCGTGACAAGGCCATACTTATAAGTCCCGAAAGCATCAACACCTTTTACGAACTTTACATTGAGAAGGACGAGCATCAAGCCTTCGTTGACCAAATCAATCCCAAGCAACTCGACAAGGTGCTTCAAGAACTCACTCAACCGGGAACTCATTGGAACGACGGTAAATACAAGGGCACGGTAAATCGCCTTCGGCTTAAACCCGAGGCAAAACTATGGAATAAGTTTGTTAAAACTTCTTTAATGCCCTCCACACACAATACTACCGTTGATATACCACGTCTTTTGCTCATACATTCTATTTTGCATAATCACATCATTAACTTTGGAAAAATTATTTGTGATGAGATTTTTGTATGCAGCTCAAAAGATAAGGGTTATCTTTTCTTCCCTTGCTTAATTTCTAATCTTTGCAAGGAGATGCATGTCCCGAGTGAGTCTACCGATGAAAAGGCCCTACCCAAGTCTGGTTGGAATCAAGCACTAATCCGGAAGCTAATGGGAGAGGCACCGGAAGATTCTTCAAGGCCTCCAATTGCCACGGCAACTCCTGCCGCCGCGGCAATCCCTAATGCCCAAGCACTTAACGCCAGGGAAACTCGGCCATTAATCCCGGGATACTTTGAAGCACTTTTGAACCCATTGACAAGCCGCCTAAGGCAAATTGAAGATCGGCAACTAATGTTCATGCGGTACATGAAGGAGCACAACAATGCCATCACCCAAGTCATCCTATAAAAGTACCCAGACAATCGCGTGTCGTTCCCAATCTTTCCCGCCGATATCCTTGCCACGGCAACCAAGAAAGCTGACGCCACGGCAACCAACCCTGACGATGCCCCGGCAACCACTGCAAAAGCCAAAGGTAAATCACCTATGCCCGAATCAACTCCTACGGAATCATTTTCTGATTTTTCAGATTCGGACGAGTCCTCCATTGAACCAATAAAGACCGCACCAATTGAATCCTCCAAACGAAAAGCCATTGACATTGATGAAGAGGATGATGAGGACAACCCCGTACGAGGATCGATTCCACCACCGGCAACAAGAAAACAACCATCGCGTTCAAGCAAGAAAATCAAGACGCCAACTAGAAGGAAACTAATCATCTACGATGACGAACTCTCGGAGTAAGTCCTCGTATGCATTTTTATTTTTTTATTTTTTATTTTTCGTTATTTTTATGCATGCATTGAGGACAATGGCTCACTCGAGTTTGGAGGGGGATTGTTATTAGTAGTTACCATGTTTAGTTACATTCACTTAAGTATTACATTTAGGATACATAAACTGTTTGCCATGCCTTTAATTAGAACAAGAATTGCTTAGATTTGATGAATATTCAATGATGACTTTGCCAATGCACTTAATTGATAGAATTTTTATTCTAGGATAACCATGGAAAAACTTAGAATTTTACTAAATTGCTAAATTTGATGAAACACTGTTGTGGTTTGATTGATTTAAGGAGTTCTAGTAAACTTAGGTTGATAATTAACTAATTGGGGGATTAGAATAAAAATTGGATGAAGGCTAGAGGTGCCCGAAATTGGCTCTAGCATATGCTAAAAAATTGATCACTAGAGGTGCCCGAAACTGGCTCTAGGAGGCGTTAAAATTTTTTTTAACTAGAGGTGCCCGAAACCGGCTCTAGGCGATTAAATTAACTTAAGAAAACTAAAAATAAAACACTAGAGGTGCCCGGAATTGGCTCTAGTTAAAACATGTTAAAAAAGAACCCAATGAAGTAATTTGAAAACCTATTGTTTGCATAGAATTCGAAAAATCAACTTGCACACAACTCCGCACACACTCACAAGCATTATAGTTTGATTCCGAGTAACTCCTCAGTTTTTTGAAAAATAAAAAGCCAATCATACTTTGTGCCCCGGTTCAGAGAATTGAAATCAAGTTCAAAGCTAAGTTTGTGAAAATTTGAAGTCTTGGCAGGTAATTATAAGTTTGCATTGCTTGAGGACAAGCAATAGTTCGAGTTTGGGGGTGTGATAAGTGTTCAAAAGTACTATTTTTCTTACCCTTTTTTACTCATATTATTGTTAGACTTAGGCTCATATTAGTTGCATAGTTAGCCATTCATGCATTAATCCATGTTTCCTTCAATCGTTGAGCTTGATTACATAACTTGGTGATTTATGTGGAAATAGATGCTGCTTTGGTGTGTTTTTGTGTGTGTATGTGCAGGATCACTTGCCAAAGCAATGCCGAGCTAGTTGCCAGGGCAATGCATGAAGGATACGCCGAGCCAGTTGCCATGGCATTTGTCGACAAAGACAAAAAACAATATGGATGTCGAAACTCATGGCTTTACAAGCCCAAGATGACATGGAGCAAGGCCCAAGCCCAAAGGAATTTGATTGCCATGCAGAGATTAAAGAAGAATTAAATTCCAAGAAGATAGGAGAAGTTCTAATAGGAATAAAATTATAATAAAGAATTATATTCTTTAAAGATAATTTAATTCCAACTCAAACTCCTCCTCAAAGAAGGACTTTGGCCTAGCCCTATAAATATCAAGGAGATTTCGACAAGACCAATAGAGAGAGCAAGAGGGAATTTCAACAAGACCAAGAGAGGAAGCAAAGGGGAATTTTCGACAAGCTTCAGCTTTTCTTCCTTGTTCGATTGGGTTCATGCTAGGGATTAATTATCTTGTGTTTCTTTGGAACCTAGCCATGAACTAAATTTACTTGGCTATGGTTATTGTGTTTTGTGGTTGTGAGAACTTATTGGTTTTTGTTTAGGTAATAAGAGTTTGCACTTTTCTATTTCAAGGTTTATTCATTCTTGGTTCTTATTCTTGTTTGCGAGTGAATTGGGAGAAGATCTTGTGATTTCATCTATTTATCTAATATCGGGAGAGTTAGATTCAAGAAACGAATGAATATGATCTTTATTCAATCTAATGATGGTGAAGATTAATCCGGCTTAGGAATAAGTTAAGGATTTCAACGGCTAAGAGGAGCGCAAGATTGGTTGTTGTTCACCCTTGATTCACGCAGGGATGTATTATCAAGGCATGCACAAGTAGCTAGAGTTTTGACTTAGGGATAAGAAGAAACCATTGAAGAACTCTCCGCCGAACCTTGAAGTTGCTGCCCAGTCGCCCAAGTAGTTGCCCAACTAGTCGCCCAGGCAACCATCAATTAGTTGCCAAGGCAACCCCGTCGTGCAAGTTGCCACGGCAACTGAGTTACCCGTGCACTCTTTTACCAAGACAATCCAATCGGCTATCACACCTCAACTCACGATAACCTAGCCTATCTCTCTCATTTGAATTCATCTTTTCTTTTACTTTATTTGCTTTCTAGATTAGTTAAACTTTTATAATCCTTTATTTGTGTTTTTACTTTTACAGTGCAAGAGACTAGATCCTTGAAGTAGCACCAATCCCTGTGGAGACGATATCTTTTATACTATAACTTGCGACGTGTATACTTGCACAATTGCGTAGCACTTATTACGCGCAACAATAGGGCAGTTTAATAATTGATAAAAACCATAAGGCTATGGTAAAGGTGTTAGAGATATGTGCGGTGAGACCCTTGTGTCGAGGTTTAGAGCTATGTGGTTAATAGGGTCCTTGCTGTGTGATGATGGGACACCTAGGTAGTCGAGTCATCCCTTGTTGGGATATGGATACCCTAAGTGTGTTGCAACACCTTGAAAATTCTCGAATATTAGATCCCGATGCTTTTTGGACACGGGCCTCATTCAAATATGCTTGATGAGAGATCTCGAGCATGGACGTAGGATCCCGATGCTACGTAGACGCGGGACTCATCCCTCGAGTATAGGATCTTGATGCTATGTGGACGCGAGCCTTGCTCAGAGTATAGGATCTCGATGCTTTATAGACGCAGGCCTTACTCGTAGTGTAGGATCCCGATACTTTATGGACGCGGGCCTCACTCAAGTGTAGGATTCTAATGCTTTATGGACGCGGACCTCACTTAATGTTGTTGGTGTTATCTGTGTGGTGCTAGGTAAATGTATGAGGTTTTAGTATGAGCTGTGTGCGTAATCATACATTCATAATGCCATGTGTTTAGTCGGTTATGGTAGCGCCATTGTTATCTTGCCATGATGTCATTCATGTTGCTTTGCTTTATTTATGATTTGCATGAAGCATGGTTGAGTGGCGGTGTATCCATTGAGCTTTGTTAGCTCAGCGTTCGGAATCATTGTTTTCGTTCGCAGGTTTGTAGGTTTGGATTGTTCTTGGAGGAGCACCATCAAAGAAGGATTCCAGTGTCTCGTCTCATTAGAGTACAATATTTAGGTCATTGAGCTATGTATTCGTAGGAGCCTATTGTATTTTGTAATTCGTATTTGGATTTTCAAACGATCGAGTCAAAGGTCTATAATGTAATTTTAAAAGGAGCTTCATTGTATATGTTTTCAAATATTTATTATGTTTTGTTGGGTTGTAAGTAAATGGATTTTCATAATGGCTTTGCAGATTGGGCTAAACTAGGTCAAAATTTTATGGTAATGGTTTGGGCTTGAGGCCCAAATATGACATCCGGGTCGAGGGTGTTACAGGATCTGGGTCCAATTCGGGAATCCATGCATAGGACACCTCCTTAACAAGTCTTTGAATTTTTCCCAGACATCATATAAGGTCTCATCCTCAGCCTGCCTGAATGTAATGATCTCACCCCGTAGCTAGGCAGTGAGTGTTGGCGGCTGAAATCTTGTCAAGAACTTCTGGAATAGGTCTACCCATGAAGTAACTGAGCCAGGTGGCAAGGATTTAAGCCAAGCCTTTGCTCTGTCTCTCAAAGAAAAAGTAAATAACTTCAGCTTCACGGTATCTTCAGGTACTCTATTTTGTTAAAATAGCTGGCAAATCTCCATGAACTGTTTTAGATGTTGCCTTGGATCTCCAGTGAGTGCTCCATCAAACTGACCTACATTCAAAAGAGTTTGGATCATTACCGGCTTAAGTTCGAAATTGACAACATTTACCTCTGTGCCAACAAGTACTGGCATTAAATTGTCAATGATTGGTGTCGAATGTTCTCTAATAGGTCTCTCATTAACAACTGGGACAACATGTGGTGGTGGTATCTCATTGTTAAGTGGATTTCCTCCATTGTTCACCATACCATTCCCTTCATTACCTTGGTCCATTTCTCGAAATCTTCTTTTTAACATCCGCAAGGTTTTCTCAATTTCTGGATCGTATGGCCACTCGTCCACTACATGATGGATTCTGGTCATACACCGATAAAATAAATAAAAGGTAAAAATACAAACAAAAATAAAAACAAAAGAAAGACAAGTAAAAATTTAAAAACAATCAATTCTGTTGCAATTCCCAGCAACGACGCTAAAAACTTGTAGACTCTCTGAGTGAATGCTGAAAAAAGTGGCAGAAAATATGTCTTGGAAAATATAAGAATATGCCAAAATGAGTCTTTTGCGTGCAAGTATACACGGCCTGCAAGTAATACAACTGGTAAGCTGAGTATTGATCCTACAGAGATTGACTTGGAATTCAATTGCCTTGATTGTTACCTGCCTTAAGATAAAGTTGATTTGATTTGAAATTGGTTTTGAAAAAAATAATTAAAAAGTAAAATAATGAAAGTAAAGTAAAGATGTTGGCAAGGAAGGTGTTTTAATGAATGATGAGCGTTGGCAGGAAATGCATGGTTTTCATGCTGTTCATGCCATGCCAGTCTTTAACAACAACATGTCTTGGCATTGTTTGCCGAGCAGATTCACAATTGGCAAAGCCTCTCTCGATGGTTATTACCCTAAATTGATCATGTAAAAACCCCTATATCTCTATAGTGTTTGTTTTTAAATAAACCAATTTGATTAAGCTTCAATCTATACTCTTAAGGGGTAGATTTTACTCCCGAAGTAAGTTCATCTACTTGAACAACTTCTCTCGAAGCTTCTCTCCTCAGTATTCAACAACTTAATCGTTGCCACCTCAAATCTGTTAAGATATTGAGGAGCAATAGGCCAACAGTGACAGCTCTCGCTTGGCATAGTATTTAGGAAATATTAAAGTATGTCGAATAGTGAAAACATTGCCAAGGCAGGTTTATTATTAAAAACTAAAGCATAAAAATAACTTAAAACTCACACATCCCTCACCAACTATTAAGCTCCAATCTATACTCTTAAGGGGTAGATTTTACTCCCGAAGTAAGTTCATCTACTTGAACAACTTCTCTCGAAGCTTCTCTCCTCAGTATTCAACAACTTAATCGTTGCCACCTCAAGTCTGTTAAGATATTGAGGAGCAATAGGCCAACAGTGACAGCTCTCGCTTGGCATAGTATTTAGGAAATATTAAAGTATGTCGAATAGTGAAAACATTGCCAAGGCAGGTTTATTATTAAAAACTAAAGCATAAAAATAACTTAAAACTCACACATCCCCCACCAACTATTAAATTAGTTCATGGTGAGGGATTTAACCAACGGTGCAGCCCTTCAACATCCAAGCTTCTCGTCCAAGTTGGTCGGACCACCCTTCACGGTGCAGCCGGTCGTCAATCGTCACACACCAACTCCTCACGATCTAATCTATTTTTTTTCAATGCTAGCTTGGTTGGTGTTTAAATAGGTGTGCGAGGAAGGGATAGGATTAGCTCTTCAAATTTTGAACTTCGACTGCCCACGAGATAAGGGATTATTATCTTATCCAAATTTGAATGAGAGCTGATCAGGCTAGGGTTGACGTCATTCTGCCGATGTTGCCCTAGCATCCAAGCTTGGCATGAATCTGCCAACAAGTCTTGGCACCATCTTATCCGTTGTTTTTGGGAGATTGTTTCAATTGCTATTTTCTCAGAGCCTGATCATTTCCTATTTTTGCGGGGTCCAACAGCTTCTTGGCGTGGCATCAAGTTCACTCTTTTGCCAACCGGCGCTTGGCATTGTTCGGTCCATCTGTGCCAACAGCGTTCGGCATTCTCTCTGGCGCTCCTTCCTGTGTTGCTTTTCTAGGCTAAATCTTATGCTAAACCTGCAAAATTGCCAACAAAACAACCCTTCACACTGGCATAGACAAAACTCTAAACTCCTTATGCAAATGCATGATTCTAACAACCTAATGCAACTAAATGCACCTAAATATAAGCAAAAGCATTGTAAGATTGGCATTAAAAACAATACTTTTAGAGAGGTAACAAATATGTATTAGTCATTTTGCCGATCTTCTTTATGTCAATTTTCTCAATGCCGACAGGTATAAAAAACTACTCACAAGCTTGGTGGTCGGATTTCTCTGGGGATCGGTGGATAGCAGAACCATTCATTGGATCAGGTGGGAGCATTTGGTTTTACCCAAGTCTTGTGGGGGTTGGGCTTAGTGAATTTCAAGGTTAAGAATCGGGCTTTGCTGAATAAATGGCTATGGAGATTTGGCGTCGAAGCAAATAGTCTATAGAGGAAAGTGATCAATGCGAAATACAATGAACATTCGAGTTCTTTGCTGCCTTCTAATGTTAAGCCGGGTAATAAGTCTTGAGTTTAGAGAAGTATAGTTTCGCCGTTATCTAATCCTGAGGATCTATTTTTCCAGAATGTCCGTATGATCGTATGACAAGAGCATTCAATTCTGGACTGACCCGTAGGTGGGGAATTCTTCTTTGAAGTATTCATTCCCTAGGATTTATGCTCTTGCCAATGTCAAATCGGGTACTATTGCAGATTTTGGGCATTTTGTAAACAATGAATGGCAATGGCAGGTCCATCTCCGTAGACGTCTGTTTGATTGGGAAATAGCAGTTTGAGAGGAGTTTCTTTCGATCATCAACATTGTTTTTCCAGGAAATTTCTATCGAGACAGCTTAAGATGGGCAGGGTCGTCTAATAGTTGTTATACTGCTAAAGATTTTTGTAATTTATCTTCCTTTGATGACATTTTGGAAGAGGAGGTCTGGAAGCTGGTGTGGTCGAACCTCCCCCCGGCGAAAGTGGAAGCTTTAGCGTGAAGAACGTCGCATGGTAGGATTCCAACCAGAGTTGAACTTTCTAGTAGATGAGTCCTTAATAATCAGAGGTTGGAGTGCCTTCTATGTGCCGATGACTTCGAATCGGTGAACCATCTCTTTTGCCATTGCACTGTAAGTTGGAATATTTGCTTTCGTTGGTTTTAATTGTGGGATCTTACTATTGCAATGCTAGGTGATTTTAAATCTCTCATGTTATTATGATTTTTTTGCTGATATTCCTAGGAAATCTGTTGTCGTTTGGCAACTATGTTTCTTTTGCTTTATTTGGTCAGTATGGTTTACAGGAATGATGTTGTCTTTAACATTTAATTTTAACAACCAGCGCTAAAGTAGGTTATGAATTAAATTATTTTTATAATTATTATTATTCGGTATTTTCAAACTTAGATACATAAACAGTAAAAATAATAATTTATATAACTTTATATCATAAACCCTCTTCACCACTTCATTCATGATTTTTTCCCAATTAAATTAATCCACGTCACTTTTATTTTGTACACTATATTTATCTGTTAGTCAAAATTTTTTAATCATCTTCTTATTTATCTCATTTTCTACAATTCAAATCTTCGCGCATTGTCAACTATCTTCAGAGAAGGTGGTTAAAGCTCTCAGTTGACACTTTTTTTATTTTTTAAATGAACCCATTAAGAATAAAATTTCTCTTCCCCTAAATAGATATTGTTCAAAAAAATCTCCACGCATCAAAATTCCATTTTCTCTACCCTTTCTTTGATTCTAAAGCCATCATAAATTTTAAATTCACCCTTATAATGAAATTTAAAATCGATGCAAACCTCTAAATTCTTCAGATGTATTGTTTTTTCATCCTACCTCAATACCCCCAATTTTGTCTAAACTAGAATGAAATATTATTAGAAAAAAAATAGCCGTTTTTTTCAATTTTGTCTCAATTATAGTCACTTGTTTTTTTTATTGCGACGATACTAGTTTTTGTATTGGTTGTCACTTGTTTTCGCTTATTTTTTATTCGCAAGTTTTGTTGCGCTTTCCTACTGTGGCACGTTTTCTCTGCCTTTATGGCATGTCTCTATCTTATGGCACGCTTTTATAGTTACTTTTACAGGTTTTTGATGTTCGTACGATAACCCTCACATCGTTTATCTCTAATTCATGTTTGTCGGTGGCCATGTAGAGTTTGATCACCTTTTGGGTTGTTTGTCGATGTAAAACGAATCGTCAATTTTTAGAATAGGCGTGAAAGGTTGTTGCCGATTTTGGAAATTTCTTCTAGTTCGTATTTGGACAACTCCACATGAACCCTTCCTACAATGGACCGTAGAAATTTTCTTTTGTCCAAAAATGAAGTATTTGATATGGCTGGTGCATTGCTTATCATTTCTTTTTAGATTTATAGTTTTCTTTTTTGTTGTTCTTTTAGATGTTCTAAAACTTCTATAATGTTTATGCTCTGATTTTATTTTATTTATCAATAAAGCTACCTGGTTAATGTGTCAAAAAATATTATTAAAAAATCAAATTGCATAACTGTCAACCAAAAATAAGAAAAAAAACTTTGCTATGCTTTTGATGTCTAAATCCATAAAAATAGAACATTTAATCTGGATTTATGTTTGATAAAAATAGGGTAAACTATGAAGAATTTATACCAATATTGTTTTCAAATTTCCCCCAAAAAATATGGCACAAGTTAAATTATTTTTGAAAATATTGTTGTTTCTACAGTAACCTGTCTATGAATAGTGATTTTATTTTAAGAATAAAAAAGATCGAATCTAGCAGCCTTCGTCTTTCAACAGTGGTCATAGTGCCACGTGGCGCGCTAGCAGTGTTCGTGACACTGTTCAAAGACGGGCTCAGTTGGCTCCATCTATAAACAGTAATGGCAGCTTTGACCGGCCAGCATGGCAGCTTTGGTCAGCTGAGCCCGTCTTTGAACAATGTTCATAGACAAAGCCAGCTGAGCTCGTCTTTGAACAGTGTCACAGACACTGTTGGTGCGCCACGTGGCACTATGGCCACTGTTAAAAGACGAAGATTGTTGAATTCGACCCTTTTTTTATTCTTAAAATGAAATTATTGTTCATAGACGGATCCAGCTGAATTCTTCTTTAAATTTACTGTAAAAACAAAAATATTTTCGGAAATAATTTGGTTTGAGCCATATTTTGGGGGGAAAATTGAAAATAATATTAGTGTAAATTCTCCGTAAACTACACCGTTAATCTTAAAATTTTATATGTTGTCTCACTTTGATATGAAATAAAAAGTTACAATTGGTGTTTTGTGTTAGGTAATCTAACATTTCTTCAATCAAACATTATAATTTTAAATTCATATCAAATGAACTAAACAAGGTAATATAATATTTTTAATAATATATTAAATAATTTTACATTCAATGTGCTATCCAAAAAAAATTACATTCAATGTACCATATGTTGAACAAAAATATTCTGCCCCTTTTGACGCACTTTTTATGTCTAACATTAAAAAATCAAATCCTAATCTCTAATTTTAAATTTTAAATAATAACCTTACAAATATACCTTACACCCAATACTTTAAACCCTAATATTAATCCTTAACCTCAAACCTAATTTTTCAATGTTACATTATAAATAAGAGCACCGTAAATGAACAAACGATTTTTAAACATATGTTTCCTAAATAGTTTGATACACGACAAAACTAATACATATGAAATTAATTAAAAATACAACACAAATAAATGATTATGTAAAAACATATAAATTATATATTGTTTATAAATAATATGTTGAAAAAACAATCAAAACTTTTTCCTTTTCCTCTATCTGGTGCAATGGCAGTAAATAAATGGGACAACTGCTATTATTTTCGTACCATTTGTGAAAAAAAATTAACTGTCATTGTATCTTATAATAATCCTAGTTAAAATGTAATTTTTGATTTAATTGTTCAAAAATATAGTTTTAATATAAAAATTTCTTTTTCACTCTGTGATTGAAATGTGATAAAAATCTAGTAATAAGAGATAATTAATTTTATTAAATTTAAAATATGAAATGTGATATAAAAAATGTCATGTATAAAATAAGGAGTTTTATTTTGATTTTATAAAGGATTGAGGTTATAACTACCTGATGTTGTAGAGGGATGTCGTGTTAAATTTCTTAAACAACATTTACAATTCAAATTCTGACATTGTGAAGGGATTAAATTATAACGTGAGAGTCAACTTATAGTAAGATTTTATAATATTTAATTCAAATTTACGGACAGTAAGTTAGATATCGATTACTATACCAAAAATTAAAAGACTGAGGTCTTAGTCCTTAACTATCTATATTCGAGTTGCAACCTACACAAATTAATAGTGAATAGTTTAATTAGTTTCCCTTATGATTATTAAATTATACAGTCCAATAAACTAAATACTAATAATTATAAAAAAGAAAATATATGATATGCTAAACATATTCAGAAGAACTTAAAATAATGTAAAAGATTAAATTCTACAACCGTAATTAATAATTTTAAAATTCAAATAATATGAATTTATTCCTTAGATAAAAAATTATTTGCAATATAACCATGATTATAAAGTAGTACTGCTTATATAATATTTTATAATATTAGAGAATAATAGGGAAATAAATAATTATAAAGATAGTTTATCACCTTTCTGCATTTGATCTTATGCAAACTCTAATGTTATAAAAATAATATTATTCATATTTTTTTTACATTTGATCCCTAAATAATTTCTTCCGTTATAAAAGATAACACAATTCATACTTTTTAATATACTAAACCATTATTATTTATTTATTAAAATATTAAATTAGTTAAGATATGTAATTGTTATACAGTCTCAATTAAAATAATTGATTGTTAACATATACCAATCAAAATCTTGAATCAATTAAGGTAATTATTTTTTTTAATGTTTGTGATTTGTTCTTAATTAAAATCTAAATAATTGATATTAATCAAAATCTTGTGGTAATTGATTTTTCAATTCATATATGTTAAGTAGTGATTTGTTTGTTAAAATTCTGAAGATATATGATTGTTGAGAATAACAACTGAATGATTTGTTTAGAAGTTTAAATTATAATTGAACTCTAGAATTTGACTATCATGATAACTACAGATATCTACATCTCAGTGTTCTTCACGGCTATAAATATCCTTCTATCACAATTCTTCCGAAATTCATCACTCCAGTGATTCTTTCTCTGCTTCAATTTCTTCTTTTTGCGTTTAGGGATTTTGGGTTTGTTTTCTTTTTGTGAATTTACAAGATGGAACTTGATCTTTCTCCTAAGTTGGCCAAGAAAGTGTACGGCGTCGATGGTGGAAGCTACTCTGCTTGGTGCCCCAATGAACTCCCCATGTTGCGTGAAGGCAACATTGGTGCTGCTAAGTTGGCCCTTCAAAAGAACGGCTTTGCCCTCCCTCGTTACTCTGATTCTTCCAAGGTTGCTTATGTTCTTCAAGGTATTATCTTTACGGTTTCTTCTTCTCTCCCCTTTCTGGGTTTATGTTTTTTACTGTAATATGATCTGAATTTTACGTTGTTTAGTTTACTGTTTTATCATAGGGTCTTTTATGATGGTGGGGCTTTGCTGCAAAATCTCTTTTTTTTTTGTGTGTTTGTAAGAGAGACAGACTTGATTTTATTCAATCAAATTCTTCTTTTTGGGGTTTCTTTAATCTTCTTGTGTTTTTTTTTTCTTTAATCACTGCATGTAGGTTTCTTTCCCAGAATTGTGTTCTTGTTATATCAATTTGCAATAAGTTTAATTGTACTACGTATGATCTCTTGATACAGGAGCTGGTGTTGCTGGGATTATTCTTCCTGAATCAGAGGAGAAAGTGATTGCAATCAAGAAGGGTGATGGAATTGCTCTTCCTTTTGGTGTTATCACCTGGTGGTACAACAAGGACGACACTGAATTGGAGGTCCTCTTTATGGGAGATACCTCTAAAGGCCACAAAGCTGGCCAGTTTACCGATTTCTTTTTCACTGGCGCCAATGGTATCTTCACTGGTTTCACGATTGACTTTGTGAAAAGAGCATGGGATGTGGATGATGACACTGCTAAGGCCCTCATTGGCAACCAACAAGGCAAAGGCATTGTCAAGCTCGATGCCAATGTTAAGATGCCTGAACCTAATCCTGATCACCGAAAAGGAATGGCCTTGAACTGTGAGGAAGCTCCGTTGGATACTGATATCAAGAATGCCGGCAATGTTGTGCTCTTGACTACTAAAAACCTTCCTTTGGTTGGTCAGGTCGGGCTTGGTGCTGATCTGGTTAGGTTGGAAGGGAATGCAATGTGTTCCCCGGGTTTTTCGTGTGATTCAGCATTGCAGGTTACATACATTGTCAAGGGCAGCGGTCGTCTCCAAGTTGTTGGTGTTGATGGCAAAAGGGTCCTGGAAACCATTGTGAAGGCTGGTAACCTGTTGATTGTGCCAAGGTTCTTTGTTGTTTCAAAAATTGCTGATCCAGAAGGTTTGTCGTGGTTCTCGATCATTACCACTCCCAAGTAAGCCATTTGTCCTCAAACCTGGAGTACAAAGCTTATAATTTGTGAATCAAAATTTGTGTTGCCGATTGTGAAGCATAATTTGTTTTGATTTGTTTTTCAGCCCTATATTCACTCACTTGGCCGGAAGCATTGGGGCATGGAAGGCTATATCCCCTGAAGTTCTACAAGCAGCTTTCAAGGTTCCGGCTGAGACAGAGAAGCTTTTCAGGTCCAAGAGAACCAATGATGCCATCTTCTTCCCACCACCACCAAAATGAAGGAACGGATCTCCTAATCTGTCTGCTAGTCTTAGTTTCTTCTTCAAATAAATGGTTTTTAGGGAATAGTGAATTCAATGTTTAGTGAATAAACGCTTTTCTTTCGGTTTATGTTAGTGAATGAATTAGAAGTTTTTAAAGTTTTCATAATATTACTTGCTTTCTTTGCAAAATTTCCTTGCTGCATTTGAATATTCATATAAATCTTTCAGTTTGATGATCTCCATCATCATATAGATGATATGCATCAGCCATGGTTGAATGGAATTGTTGGTAAAGCCTAAAAGCATTATCTGTCCTGTCATCAACCAGAATCCAAAGGGTCTCACCTAATTTTTCTTATTACAATGATTAAATTGATCACTAGGCAGCACATTGGAGAGTCTATGTTACACTAAAACTAAATGATTCTATGGTGGATGCATTTTACACTTGTTTTGAAATTATTGGTGCGTTTACTTTAGGCAGTGGATTTGGTATTGTTTTATGCATCCACCACATGTAGATTACCATCTAACCAAAACACAATTCCAAATATCATTGATTAATATGTGCTCTAAGTGGCAGACACCGTTTGAGAGCATCTTATTTCAACAACTGCAGCAAAAAAAGAAGTTAGGGTAAAAGGTTTTATTATTGAGTTATGAATATGCTAAACTGCAAAAGCGTGTCGATACCATCGGTGGTGTACTGATTTGTGTGGTGGAGGGTCTCAACGACGGCAAAACCTTGTGCATTTGTATATTTTCCGGTTCCACCTACTATAGCTATATGAGACTCGACCGCTGCTGTACGGTGCACCCCAAAGAAACTGATGGCATTGTCTTTATCGTGATTGTCTTTGTCATGGAACATAGCAGTGAATGCCATTGTATGGCTGCTACCATCCATTGAACTTGCTAGATAAAATCCCTGTGCTTTGCCGATTATGGAAGACCCTAATTCATGTCCTTTGGTCAATTCATCATCGATCACGGTTATGGTTCCGAATAAGAGCTTCTGTGAGGTGGCTCCTTGTGTGACAACTGGGAGTGCTTTGCCATTGACGATGCCACTGCGTTTCTTGGAGAAAGGGATTCGTTCGACTTTGGGGGCATTCGGAACGATCCCGCTCACAACCCTTATTGATGGAGATGAGCCACCGAATATGTCATGCATAAAGAATGACAGTGCGGGTTGATCGCTTGTGCTAGGGGTAGCAGGACCTACTACCGGTGCCGTGTTAGCTACGGGTGTCGGGACCGGGTTGATTGCTATCGTTCCGGACGATGGAAGAGGTGGGAGTGTGTCATCATCAGTGACGGCTCTTGCTCCATTGGAATAATATTTCATGGTGATAGCTAAGAGCAAGAGGTACAATGTGCCCTTAATAATACGTAGCTCTTTGACCATTATAACTTCGTGAAAATGACAAGAAATGAAAGGTTTTTTTTTCTTCTTAAGGAAACATGGATTTGTAGGCTTATATATACATATGGTTGTTGAACGATGATGGATGAACGAGTTAAAACAATGGTGGAGTAGGGGGAAATGGCGTTTGGAGTGGTTCAGAACTTTATGTACATTTGTAGGAAGTTTAGGCAAGTGGAGTTGTTAAGCGGCTTGGAACTTTGCTTTGGGTTAACTCGAAGTGGCCCGTTTCATCTATACAAATTCTTAAGGGATACCCAACATATCTGTACAGTGTAGTGTACAATTTCCATGTAAAACTTTCCTTAACTGCTGTTTTGGATGCTGTTTGAATGAAATCTGCAGACCAAAAAAAAAATCCCTTTGTCAAAGAAGCAATCTCATAGTGTTTGCAGCTTTGGAGGAATAAAACTAACATAACTGTTTTTACTTCACAGTAAAAACAAAAATTAAATTAATATTTTTTTCTTTATTTTGAAATGAAATTAATCTTATTTAACTGTTTTTACTTTATAAAGTATAACCAAATTAAGATTTTTTTGAATAGTCTCAAGGTAATTATAAGATAGTATGTGTTTATACTTTTTCTTAATCATTTGATAAGTCATACACACCTTACAAATAAAACTGAATGAATCTGGATCTCTTAAGATGAAAACCATCCTCTTTCCAACTATGACTAATCGTTGAGTATAAAAATTTGATTTCGACATTTTATAAGTATTTTTGGTCCATCTGTCCCCTAGGCTTATTGTTGTCACTTTTTTAAGGCTTAAGGGTTTAATAAGCCCTTAAACTTTTGCAAAAAAATCAATTAAGCCCCTAATTTTTTGTACCCAATTAAGCCCACAAATTCAAGAAAAAAATAATTTGGCCCTTTGACCAACATTGACCGTTATAAATAAGCCCTTAAACTTTTGCAAAAAAAAAATTAATTAAGCCCCTAAACGTTTTTGCACCCAATTAAGCCCTCAAACTCAAGAGAAAAAAATCAATTTGGCACTTTGACCATTAAATTTAACGATTTTTTAAATCTTCTTGACATGTATCGCAACAAAATAATGTCATTTGTCATTTCTAGGAATTTTTAAACTTTAATTTTTAAAATATATATAAAAATCCGAAAAAAAATCTAAAAATTTATTTTAAAAATATGAAAATATTTTTAATTCTGAAATTTATTTAAAAATAATAAATAATAATTTTTCAAAAGATTAAAATATTTTTAAAAAATTAAAAATATTAAATATTATTATACAATTATAAAAAATAAATTGAAAAAATATATAAAAAATCTATATATATATTTTAGATTTTTTGTATTTTTATATATTTTTTAAAAATTAAAGTTTAAAAATTCTTAGAAATGTTAAGTGACATTATCCTGTTGCGACACATGCCAAGAAGATTTAAAAAACCCGTTAAATTTAACGGTCAATGTTGGTAAAGGGCTTAATTAATTTTTTATTGAGTTTGAGGGCTTAATTGGGTACAAAAAAATTTAAGAGCTTAATTAATTTTTTTCAAAAGTTTAAAGACTTATTAAACCCTTAAGCTTTTTTTAATCTATCACTTTGGGCTTACTCCTTTTTCATCTTACTTCCTTATTATTTAATGAATGGATTTTTATTTCATGCATTTATATATTGTTAATTCAATAAAAAGGTAATTAAAAATAAAATTATATATTTATTTTAAAATTTTATTAATACTAGTGTTATCTAATTCATTGGTGTGTGTATATATATCAGTAAGGGGAGAGAAAAAAGTTGTACGTTTTAAAATTTAACGTCAATCAAAAATCGTTTTAATATAAATATTTTATTATTACACCATACACTTGATTGATATATACATTGGATTAATTAATTGTGAAAATTTTAAGTGTGTTTAAAAAATAAAAAGCGATGTTTATAAACCATTGTTGTGGTTGAACTGTTTTATTTTTCGTAGGAGATGTTATAATAATATCCCCTTTCCAACTGTTTTACTTTTCTTTCTTTCTCTGGTAATTTCTTTATCCTGCCGTCCAACCTTAGGCGACAATTCTAAAAGCTACCAATTCATTTAATACCAAAGAAATGAGAAAAAGAGAGAGGATAAATTACACCAATAGTCACCAAATTTTTAGAGTGCTCTCATTACGATCTCTTAACTTTTATATCGCTTTCATTACGGTCACTACCGTTAAAAATACTGATGTGGCACTTTATTCTTCCGACGAAGAAAGGAACTAACATAATTGAATGAGAATACAACTCCCAGAATTAGTCACGGTAAAAGTCTTACTTGGCATTGAACCCTGAGCTGAAGGCCGAGGAGGTGGTGGATATGAGGGAAATCTAAGAACTTGGTTGTGGTTCTTGTTCTTGGATGAAGACAGGGTCACGTTCCTGTGCCACCGCCCCCAGCACCCACTTTTGCCTCTTGTGTTTCTTGGAACAAAGTTGACCGAAAAGAGGGTTGCATAATATATAATTGAAAAACAGTGATCTTATAGCATGCAAATGAATCTACAACAGATAATTGGAATACCACGTCTAAACTGATAAAGAACAAAAAGAACTAGAGAAATTGAATGCATAGAAACAGTAGTCAACTTATACTTCAGGGTATAACTCAAGAAATAACAAGAAAACAGGAAGTTGATTCGATGAAAAAGAATCACACCAGGTGAAATAATTTATGAAGATTTAACTAGAAACCCTTGTTCTTGATCATGGAGGAAAGAAAGAGAAGAGAAAAAATGAAAAAATAACGTACGATGTCAGTATTTTGTAACGGTAGCTAATGAGTAATGAAAGCGATATAAAAGTTAGGTGATCATAATAAACGTTTCAAATGTTTGGTGATCATAATAAAAGCTTCCTAAAAGTTTAGTGGCTACAAATGTAGTTTACCCATACAAATACTCAAATCGTTAATGTGTCCCACTCCACGTGAAAATCTCTCGAATTTTCTTTTAACTAATTATAACCTTCGGTTTTAATAGAAATATTATAAAATTATCAAAAGGATTTATAAAATTATAGTAGATGAAGAGTTTTTCGATGCACAAAATATTTAAATTAAAATTTATATAATTTTATTAATTTTTTGACAAATTATAAATTTAATATTAATTTTACCTAGAGAGAGGAAGAGAGATTTTAGGTGAAGAAAGAGAGTGTTCTTAGTGGGTCTAGAACCCATGACCTAAGAAAATACGAGGGACAAAAATGAACAACTTGGTCAACCGGCCAAATGTCCTTGCTCATATAATTTTATTAATTTAAATTCTAAAATTCAAGTCTATGACATTGCAATCATAAATCTTAAACTCGAAATTTTAAACCTAAAATTAAAAGTTTTAAATTTTATATTCTAAACTAAACCCTAAAATAGACAAATTTGTATAAAATTTGCATGGAATGTATATAAAAAAATCTTAGATTAATCACATCAACCAATCATTTCTCCTAAAATCATCAAAGTGTACAAACTAACCACTAAATAATAAAATAGTGTCATACAAGGAAATTGTTAAATACCCAATCAAATAACACTGAAAAATGATAGATACAAACAAATACCATTATAGCCACGAAAGAATAAACACCATCAACACTAACATAAAAATGTATAAAACAATTACGGCACGCTGGTAAACTATCTTTAACACAATTCAATCGCATTCTATATTTGGTGACTATGAGCACTTATTACTATAATATAACAAACTTGAGGGTCCAAAATATAAATAAATCACCAAAATAATCAAATAAATGTTAACTAGAGAGGTATTGTTAAATTCAATCATGAAAAAAAAAATGCTACAACAACATACAAAAAATACCTTGCAAAAACAGATAAAATCATCCTCTATTTTTATCTAAAGATAAAAAAACTAATTAAATAAAATAAAATAATATAACTCATATACACAAAGAAAAATATAGTAAAATTTATAATAACATTTTAAAAAATAGAATAAGAACAAGAAGAAAACAAAAAGAGGAAGAAACAACAGGACGTAAAAAGTTAGCCCCACACTTTGGAAAAACTGGACATGGACTTGCAACCAAAAGTGGGCTTCATCATTTGATTTAATAGGTGGGGAGGGCATGTACAATAGTTGCCCGACATTTGGAAAATGATATGCGACCAAGGTTTAACTACGGCAACTAAAGGCAGCCTATTGTATTAAAAAAAAAACTAAAGACAGCCTATTTCATGTCTGCTTTCTATACTTTTCTCCCCGCCAACAAGCCTAGCCATCTAGTGCATTAATGTTAGGGGGTGGAATCGAAAAAATGTGGAATTTGAATCGACTAGTATTAAAAATAATCAAATTTTTACTTATGGGACGGGGACATAAAAGTTTCATCACCGAAGCTCCAATAAAGATGGAACGGGAATTACTATATTCGAACTGTACCCGTATAAATCATCAAGGAAATCTCTAAAAAAATATCCGTAGAGATCTCTGATATTTTACAAAGTTAAATAGCTATAAGAATAATTTACCGATTTCCCCACAAAAATATAATCTTCCATAACCTAAATATGGTCAATTGTTAGTTGTGAAATTTGACCATAAACAAAGTATCATAGGGTAGTAAGTTTAAAAATTCTCCATAAGTTTCATAAAATAATTGGAAAGCTATACATCGTTGTAACCTTTATTCAGTCTAGTTTTGTTTTAAAAATGTAGATCGATTTTAATATGTATTTTAAAAGATATAAAATTTTGAGTGTAGAAAAGTCATAAAAATCAGCAGTAGATTTATTAGAAAACAGTTTTAGCAGTGACCTTGAAAAATTATCAAAATTCTACAAGATAAATCAGGAAATGAACTTTATATTTCTATAACCATACAAAAGTCTAGATTTGTTTAAATCAAATGGTTCTTAATTTCGAATTATATATTAGGAATTATTATTTTTTGAGTGAATAAAGGTCAGAAGAAAATGCTAAATATTTTCTTTTGAAGGTAGCGCAATATGTCATGTTTTAATAGTTAATATTTTAGTCATGTTTTAAATTTTGAAATAGATTGATTATTGGTGGCAAAACTAATTTTGATATTCAATGTGAGATTTATTTTAATGTATTAAGATTTGTTTATTTTTTTAGATGAATATTAACCAAAATCCACGAAGATCAATAAGGGATGTGTATGAGAATGAAAAAACTTTAAAACATTTAAGGTTAATTCGCTAAAACCGTCCTCATACATATTAAAAAAATAAGTGAAAAATTCAAAACTGTCTCCGACATGTTCCGTTGTCGCCCTTGTTAATATTAGATATTATCACAAATTTGATCTCTAAACGCAAAGATGGGGAATGAGTGTTTTACATTTGTATCCAAAATATTGACCAGGATTTTAGATAATGATTGGACTTCATGATAAATATTTCATCGTTTTGGTTCTTTTTATCATAAATGTTTACTGTTTATTATATCTAAAATCAACGTGAACAAGATATGATGAAACGCAGAAGGAAAAAGTGGCAAAAAAAAAAAGGTCTGATTCTGTCACCAACTGCAGACAGACACTTTCACTACATGTCTCCCTACATTCTTCGAGTTATTTCCATCGCACCGCACTGCACTTATCATTACAGTACCAGTTCACGCGAGAAACTCAACCTCATGCTCGGGGGACCAACATTATGTTGTTCCATCTGTGTCTCTGAATATGCAAATAGGCTTTTAATCTAATCCTGAATCCAAATCATGCAAGCTTTCTTCTGCAAAATTTTCAGAACATTGTAATTAAGAACATCACTGTTGAATAGCCCCCACCACTGTTGGGGGGGATAATATCATCTTAGAGATTCCATGACAGCTTATGCTAAGGACTTTTAAATTCAGACAAAGGGTATATTTTGTGATGAAATTCCATCAGAAAGCACAAGAGCACCATACGTCATCTTTATCAAATGTCTCTTATTTAAAAAAAAAAACTAATGTTCTGACAACAGTCCACGAAAAAGCTTACATTTGATTAGTATCTAAGCATGCATCTAGACAAGGGAAACACACAAACAAACTGCTGTTATGCCATAGTTCATACTCTTTTAAAGAGAAAAGAAAGAAAACCCTAGTGTTTTTTTATTTTTTTATCAGAAATGGTGCTGCTGCTGCTGCTGCTGCTGCTGTTGCAGATGGCCAGAGCTGTGCATTCTTCACCCTGGAAACGCTTGCTAGAACACTTGACGGAGTTACATCTCCAATTACTGTCACTTTCTTTGTGGCCAAATCTATACTGAATGATGTCACTCCTGCACATCACTAACCTTCTTAGAGTTTGTTCCATGCTTAATTAACTAATGAATGTAGGCCATTTTTCTATCTGTTGAAAACTCACCTTCCATTTTTGAGATGTGTTTTCTTACTTTCCCTTCACATCCTTTGCAATGGATTGAAACCCTCAAAACCACTACCTGATATCAAGAATCAAGAGATTTTAAGTGCTCCTTTTCCCCCTTTTTGGAACCAGAACAGGAGACAGGGTTAGACTAACCTGGTGACGAGACCGGGCCGATGAACGGTTTGGCTTTGCTGGATGAGGTGGAACCGATGGTGAGACGCGGTCGGAGTCCCGTAACCATTCGATAAAAGGTGTATCACCTAGAAGATATCTGGAGGAACCAGTAGGACTCCTTAGATCATGGATATCAGCCGAACTTTTTCCACGTACATCGTTTGGCTTAACCGAGCTCTTTCGACTCTTTTCATGATGAGGCAGCCCTGGAATTATGGGAAATTCTGATGAACAAGGTGCATAAGGCTTAGAACGTTGGCGGTCGATTGGCCGATGGCCACGACGGACCATGGAACGATGGTCCAGGCTAGAGCAGATGGCTGTTGAAGCTTGAGAAGCACAGAAGAAATCCATTCTTTTCATTGTCTGGAGAAGATACAAGTTTTTAAGGCAGACTGAAACTAATAGTTTTGAGGCCAATTAATCTTCTTTTAAAGTAGGTGGATCAGGGAGAGAGGGCATGGAAGAAAAAAAGCAGCAGTTAGGTCCCACTAGAAAAGTGTTGAAATGTGATCAAATTCTGGACCTTCAAAGTTGTGATTAACTTTAGACATTATTTTAATGTATTCAACTGTGTATGGCATGATTAGTACCACTACTAGTCTCATGGGGGCTATGGATTTTGAAACTGATAATCATGTATCATTGGGTTATTTGATAAGGGTTTGGTAAAGTGTTTATCGAGTGAGTCGATTACGAGTTGAGTAATGTTCGATTTAATTTGATACTCGATAAGTTTAATAAAAATTTTGTTGGACTCGTGCTCATTAAAAAAATTTATTGCTCGTTAAGCTTGCTAGAATTTTTACCATGTTGTTTTAATTAATAATATATACTAATATAAACATGAATTAAAAAATTAATAAAAAAATCAAAATAGTGTGTGAAGTAATTTTAAAATTTAAACTCTAAAGTAACAATCCATAAATACACCAAACTAACATATTATAAAAAAAACAACGAGTTTGCGAATTTATTCAGTCGAGTTGAGTTTTACTCGACTCAACTCTTTAAGGTCTCGAGTCAAATTAACTCAAGTCTAATAATAAACAAGTTTTCACTAAATTGAACTCAAATTACTTTCGAGCCAAACTAAAATATTATAAAAAAAAAAACAACGAGTTTGCGAATTTATTCGGTCGAGTTGAGTCTTACTCGACTCAACTCTTTAAGGTCTCGAGTCAAGTTAACTCAAGTCTAATAATAAACAAGTTTTCACTAAATTGAACTCGAATTACTTTCGAGCTATTTAACTCAGTTAGCACCCTAGGTTTGTATAAAATCATAAACTTGTGATCTTCATATCCTGCATATGAAATCTTATAACCTCACAGAACATGTTAATATAGCAAAAACACGAAGATTGATTGTAATGATTATGGCTAGGATTAATGGGTGAGGTGTTTCCACTTTCTCATCAGAAGAAGGCTGGTGGTCCTTTTACAACACAATGAGTTGAAATCCCAAGTTCCATCATCTTTGCCAAATTGATTAGAGCATTTAGTGCCGACCACTTTATCAGCTTCAGATATCCATCTCCTACTCTGCTGACTTTGCAATCTGTATATTTCTAGGAAGCATCCAGTACATGTAGAAAATATAAGGAAAACTACCTAAATAGTATCTCATTTATTGGCTTATTATCATTTTGGTACTTAACTATTTTTTTTGGCAAAATCGTAGTACTTTTACCGTTTAAAATTGACGAAAAAGTTGATATAAATTTTTTATTTGTACATTATTTTCTCTCTCATAGTCAGGACACCACACGTTATTTTTTAATGTTTTTATTTGTCCAACCTGAAGGTGACACGTGTCACATTCTGATTGGTTGTACAAAACCTAAAGAATAAAATGTCTCTTTTGCTATTGGTGGGATTCAAACTAAGATTCAAACTAGGGACATCATGGATAAACAGTTAGGTGCTCAACCATTAAGCTAAGCAACTAATAGTAATTAGAATCAAACAAAGAAATATTTAACTTATCCAAAATTACCGCCTCAAAATAAAACAAAATCACTATTATAAAGAATCAAACTTGGCACACCTTGTAAAGTGGATATTGTGCAAAGCCATTAAACTAAGTTAATAATACATTTGAAATTTATCAGAACTAATATTTAAGTTAAATTACACTATCACTAAAATTAAATAAATATTTTTTTTTATAAAACTAATATTAAAACATTCCTAAAAAATTAAATTTATAATCTTTATTTGGCATAAAATATAAAATTTAAATTATTTTCAAAATTATTTATAATCGGTAATTATATTATATTAGATAATATAAAATAATAAATTATTTTCTCATTTTGTTTAAAAATTAAAAAACTAAAAAAATAACTATGTATTTATTTTCATAATATTATATTAAATACTGTAAAATTAAAATAATAAATTATTTTCGTTTTTTGGAAATTTAAAAAATAAAATAAATATTCGTTTTATAAAATAAAATAAAATAACTAAGTTAATAATTAAGTTAATAATTTTACAAATAATTTAAAATTTATATTTTATTTCAAATAAAGATTAAAATTATAATTTTTAGTAATGTTTAAATATTAGTTTTATAACAAAAATAAATATTTATTTATTTAGTTTAGTGGTAGCGAAATTAACTTAAATATTAGTTATGGTGACTTCTAAATAAATTATTAATTTAGTTTAATGGCTTTGCACAATATCCATTTTACAAGGGTCCCAAGTTAGATTGTTTATAGTAGCAATTTTATTTTATTTTGAGGCGGTAACTTTATTTAAGTTAAATATTGTTTTTGTTTGGTTTTAATCACTTTGGCTCAATGGTTGAGCACCTAACCTTTTATCCATAATGTCCTGGGTTCAAATCCCACCATCAGCAAAAGAGACATTTTATTTCCTTTGGTTTTGTACGACCAATCAAAAGGCGACACGTGTTATCTTCTGGTTGGATAAATAAAAATATTAAAAAAATAACAAATGACGTGCAAATTAAAAAAATAATAAAAAATTCCACATAAGCTTTTTCTTTAATTTTAAACGGCAGAAGCACTATTTTAAAAACGTAACGTTAAGTATTATTTTGTCAAAACAATAGTTGAGGTACTAAAACGATAACGCGTCAATAGCTAGATACTATTTAAATAGTTTTCCCTAAATATAATATGCGGAAAAATATGTTTTATTTACTCATGAATGAAACATCAGCCCCACAAATTACAGCTCTTTGATTATCAAAAAAAAAAAAAAACCTTTTTCGTGGGGACTTATCTAGACCTTATTATATATAAATGAGGAGTTCATCACGAACACCTATAACATAATTTGCATCATTACCATATCATTTTGGGGTTGAAATGATGATGTTTCTTTTAGAAGCAATTACACAATGTTGCCAGCTGCAGCTGGCAACTTAGTTTAAATTACACTGGCGACTTAGACTGGTACTGTAGATTTTACCATATTCTCCTAAATATAGAAAGGCATCATGTTTTCCCTAAAATTAAACTAGTTTACCATATTTGCCAAATTTTGCCGAAACTAAAAGCATTGGTTAATTTTTTTATCCAGCTTTTAAGCTTACCCAGATTTTTTTTATTAAAAAAAAATTATTCAACAAGAACAATGAACACCTACATCAGAAATAAGTCTCCCAAACTGCCACATAAAACATATTAAAAATTATTATCCACATTGGAGAGAAGAGAACAACCGAAAGCAGCAGGACATAAAACTTAAGCAATAGGAGAGAAAAAATAACAAGATTTTTCAAGCAAAGAATCTGTCGACAATTCGAATAAGTGACACCATACGAGAGCTCCATTCAGAGACAAAGTTTCTAAAGAAATTTTATCTGAATCAGACTGAAAATAAAGAAAACATCAGGCAAGAAGCCAACTAACATCAAGTAGCTCTCATCCTTAAATATAAAAAGAGTCGAAGAAGGGACAACCAACTTCAACAAACACCATCATTCGAGCCTTCGAAACATCGAAGATAACAGGAACAAAGCAGTGATCATTAACTTGCAGATTCACTCACATAAAAAAACAAGAGACCACATGGGAAGGGAGAAAGCCCATATCCATCATTCGAACCTTCCCAAAATCGAAGATGACTAAGCGACATCCCGATAACGAATCTGACAAGACTGAAGCCATAGAGGAAAGATATCTTCAGATCCAGCTAAGATGAAGCCGAGTCAAAAAGATCAACCACTGTAAAGAAATCTCTTGTTCTTAGCCCACAGCAAGACAAAGACCACTTCAAGGAGAAAATCATTCTCAAAAAACAAAACCTGTCATCGTCTGCAACTAAATCCCGTCGCCGTCCTTAACCAACCGTGCAGATAACAAAAAGCAGTCACTCCATCTTGCAAAGAAACAAAAAGAACAAGGAAGATCACCCCGTCACTGTTCTCAAGCAAACGCTCCAAAAAATCGACCCAAAACGTTGAAAGGAGACCGACGATAGTGCTCGGCTGGGGAATCCACACGACCAAGCCACAAATTGAGCAAGAGACCTTCGGTTATGGCCAACGGAGATTGGGGGTTTGGGGCTGAGACGCCTGGGTTCCTTCAGCGGCGCGAGAGAAAATTTTTCTTACCCGGATTCTTCTTTTGTCTTTTAGTTCTTTGGAATCATCAATCTCCTTTGCCCTATATTTCTCGAGTAGTTGAATTTGAATGTATGTGATAAATATAGACATATTCAACTTTTACTTTCATCCTACGTCCAAATATGCGTTAGAAACCAGAAAATCCGAATAACAAACTTATCCATGGCACTGTGGCAGTTATGTGAGTCTCCTTGTAATATTTGTTTTTGAACAAGGGTCTCTTTATAATTCAAACAATTACTTTTTTAAATATATATAGTAATTTTTTTATCATTTAACTTTTTTCTTACTTTTATTTTAATTATTGAAGTTCAAAACTTTTTTAAATTAATCATTAAAATTTTAAATTTCACTAAAAGAACGTTATTTTAAATTCCTATAAAAGTAACCTAAACGATGTTATTTTGGATCCCTATCAAAGTTAACAAAAATCACTTTATTTTTTCTTTTTTCTTCCTCTCGTTGAACTAACCCATATTTCAATCAACGTTGGCCGCCTTCGCCAATAGACAATAAGTCCCAAATTTTCCCACTAAATTCTTTTCATCCTACTGAATGCAAATTCAACGTTTGTTTAATAAAAAAAACACTTCAAACTTTACAAATCTAGCGTTGAATTCTTCGGTTTCTTGTTCTTCAATCTGTCCCGACGGCGGTGGCGGAGTCATGATTTTTATATAGTGGGGTCAAAGTAGAGTATGAGATATGAGGATTCTCATACCACTACAATATAAATATTGTTGACCCCATACCCCACAAATCAAGTGAGGTCAATTCTAACATTTTCTATAAAAGTTTTTATACTAACTCCTTGAAAATCCTATTTAACTATTCAAAAATCTCATACCACAACAAATCAAGTGGGGTCAATTGACCCCCTAATCAATATGTGGCTCCACCACTATCCGTCGGTCGTTGGTTGAAACTCGAACAAATATATGTTGCTTCCTGTCCTAGGAGGACATCTCCACCATTTGGAATCTTCAAATGGTTTTGCACCAGCAATTTGACAAGTCTCTTCTGACTTATAAATCACATTCTAATGGCTACTTACTGAATTATGACTTACATTATGTAAAACTCACAGAGTCTTACAATAATTTATTATCAATGGATGAGTGTAAATTAATAACTGACATTAAATTTTTCTATTTTTTTCCTTAAAAGTCTCCATATTTTCAACTTTAACCCCATCCATTAATTTAACTCTATCATCCTAAATTACACAAACAAAGCAGTTCTTTATTGTACTCCTATATGATATAATTTTAAGCCTTTTTCCGGGTAAAGTTTCCTCTCAGTCATCTCTTGTTATAATATATAATTGAAAGAATCTCCGCTGACTTGTTTATAATTTAAGTACAGGATGAACTAGTGTTTTTGCACCATCAAATAAACTACTAGAATGCAACTCACTGAATGGGTTGAAAGTTCAACCAATCGAATTAGCTCATTCACTTTCTTTTAAACAAATCGAGGAAAACCACACTTGGATTTCAAATTCAAACCTGTCTGAATTTGGCATTGTTTTTTAAAATTAATTTTATATGAAGCTTGTTTATTTTTTATTAACATTTTATTGGATCAAATTATAAAAATTTGTTCGAATATGTGAAGAAAAAAAACTTGCTTTCAGTTGAGAGGTTCAACCCGAAACTAGATTTTAATACGACTCAATGTGTCTACCAATTATCGGAAAACTAGAAAAATAAAATTGGGCTTTCATAAGCTCAAAACATATCTCAGAGCCCAAGGCCCTCCGAGTATTGGCCCAAACAATTAAACTATCTTTTCACCCGCGTTACCGAATTAAGGTTTTGTTTGCGAACTTGTACTATTAAAACCGCGAAACTATGAAAAATTTACACTCTTTGGACCTTCTTCACCGCAAGCAGAGAAACAGAGGCAGGCACCCATGGGTATTGAAAGCCCCAATTCTCTTCAATTTCTGATTTGGTTATATCAATTGTTTGATGATCATAATCCCTTTTTAACTTTTCTTGTATGGTTGTTTTTTTAGCAAGGATTAAGGTACACGGATTAGGGAACAAATCAAAGACGGAGCTGTTGAGCCAGCTCAAGGACTTAAAAGCTGAACTTTCTCTACTTCGTGTAGCCAAGGTAACTGGTGGTGCCCCAACAAGCTCTACAAAATGTAACATCATTCCCTCTCCATTCTTTTACTTGGTTATTCTTCATTTTTTTTAATCTTTTCTTTTTTAGTATGGGTTTTGGATCTTTTTGGTGTTTTGTTTTTAGTAAGGTGGTGAGGCTATCGATTGCACAAGTGTTGACAGCAGGGCCGTTTCTGAAATTTTAGTGGCCTTAGGGTGAACCTAAAAATTGAGCCCTAAATTAGAAATTTAAATTGTAGTTGTGATCAAATATTTGGTTATGTTGCGTTTATCAAGGTTGCAGACATAACGAATGTTATTTCTATCATTGCGGTTATCGCAATTGTGAAATTTTTTAATAACATAGGCTATTGTGAACATAATGGTTGCAGGTATTGTGGTTTTGGATAGTATCTTTACCGCTATATAACAATCTTTGTTGTGGTTACATATTCCTAATTAAATACATGTCTATAATATCAAGTATTGAAAAAAATAAATTTTATGAGTACGTCTATAATAACAATCTGAGCATACTCTTACGATTTAATTTTTTTAATACTTGTTATTGAAGCCGTCGAAACTTATCCAGCTATATATATGTTCATCACTGATTTTTTTTATCCAGCCGTAAGAGCTAAGAATTATATTTTTAATTTTTTTGGCGTAGGCCCTGAGCAGAGTGGGGGCCCTGAGCGGGCGCCCCTATTACTCTGGCCCAGGGACGGCCCTGGTTGACAGTGATATCCCAGAAGCAGAAGGCTGCATTGAGGGAAGCCTATAAGAAGAAGAAGTGTTTGCCTCTTGATCTCCGCCCCAAGAAGACCAGAGCCATTAGGCGCCGCCTTACCAAACACCAGGTTAGTTACAGGCCGATTTCATTACTTAATTTAACTTTTGTTGTAATGTCACAGCTCCTTTATGTTTAATTTATTGGCATTTCCGGATTCTTTTTTTTTAGTAATATTGTGAGAATGAGTATGTATGAAAGTTACAAGCTTTCGTATTCCGACATGTTCCCTATGCTTGTTAGTTTAATCTTGATTGACACTATGGTTAACTTTTCCAGCCTTAACTTACTACAAGTAGTTTCATTTTTTCCATCACCATAGCATGTTGAACTTAATTAGTATGCAGCTTCCAACCTTTTTCTGTTTGGCTATAAGAAATGTACCTTTGGACGTGTTCGATGAAGAGTTTTGTTCATAGTTATGTTTATGCTTGGGGCATGTAGAGCAATAAAGCACGGATGCAAAGATTATAGTTGCTCATAATCCGAAGAACATTGGTGATTTCTGCTGCTTGATGTAATAAAATCTGTTTTGGGTAGTTTAACCTCCTTTATGAAATAGCATAAGCATAAAATCCACATAGATAATGCAATGTTCAAATATTATCTACTTGTTGAAGTGGAAAGCTGTTTTATGAATCTTGTCACCATTTATGTTTGATGCTTGTCAACTTCGGGTTGTAAATGGTCGGCTTGTTTGCGTTTCGTATGCATTTGTCTATTTCTGTTTTTGGCCTTCTCCTAAACTATAGTTTGAATTTTCTGTGCTACACGTTATTACGTGATAATCATATTGGAAACACGAGTTCGTACTCCAGGATGGTTAATTTGACATTTTGTTTTATGCAGCAAACTTTGAAAACAGAGAGGGAGAAGAAGAGGGAGATGTACTTTCCAATGAGGAAGTATGCCATTAAGGTGTAATCTCGAAATTTACATTATGAGGGATACCCTTTATTTTAATACGTTCTATTCTAAATGCCTACTCTATGATATGTTGTTTAAATTTTCACTTTCTTCATATTTCTTCCCTTTACCTTCATTTTTTGTCACTATGAATTATTGGATCTTAAAGAAGAGTTTTGGTTGAGCCTTTTTCTTTTATATTTACATATCAATGGAATACCTCTACTCTTTTTAGTGCCTCTATTTATGTCCCACACTAAAAAAATTAAGTTTAGAGTTTATATTTAGTGTTTAGGGAATTTGAGGTATGATGTATTTTTAGGGTTTAATTTTTAGGATTTAGAATTTAAGGTTAGAACTTAGAATTTAATTTTTTAGTGTCGGGGCGTAGAAAGGACACCGAAAAAAGTTGATTTTTGTCCATTTTTAGATATTCAGTGTTGATGGGTTGTTTTGTTTCCCTAGTCTATCTTAGAATTTAATTTTTTAATATTGGGGCGTAGAAAGGACAAAAAAAAAAAGAGAAAGAGGATTTTTGTCCATTTTTAGATATTCAAGGGTTGATGGGTTGTTTTGTTTACCTAATCTATCTTAGCCTTTGATGGCCAAAATCTAAAATCCGGTTCAGGTTTGATGGTTTCTAAAACTCAGAACCCACTATCTGAATCTGATGTATCTCGGCCCATTTATATTCAAAGGTTGACTAGGTGGATTCAGTTTATATATTTTCATATTTCAATTTATAAATATTTATTCATTTATTAAATAATGATATGAATTAGATGTTACCAATTCAGATTTAAGAAATTTTATTTAAATGCAGTCCTTAAATAAAGCACAACTTTAGCTGTTGGATTTTTTCAACTCGTGATATCGGTTAGTTTTATTGAACAAAAAGGAAATATAATAAAATTAAGGTGAGTCTAGTAAAATAAGAATAGATTATCCACGTTAACCGATATTTTTTATAAACCATCACAGAGTTTAAAAATTAATAACTAAAGATAACTAATAATCGAAGATAAAATAGGACTGTATAGGAAAATGGTTACAATTGAATCAAACAATTTGAAAAGAAAACAACAGATATAACTAAGCATTATTGTTGTAAGCAAAGGATAAACATTAACATAATAATGTTTATATTAAGAGTTATATTTTGAAATACAAGTTGTGTAATAAAAATTTATACAACCTTTCATATTTAAATTATAAAATTTAGAGTCAACACGACTTGGAGCAGATGGTTAAAGATTCGTATTGACATTCAATCTCTTATTCTAGGTCCTGGTTTCTAGTCCTAGTAGGAGCAATCCCCTTCCCCTTCCCCTTCCCCCTAGGTAGAAATTTGTTAGTACCTACAAATACTCACCGCCATGTGTCGAGACCACGTAGCCTGCGAACGTAATTAGGCATGCGATCACCTTTCGCAACCTGTGGCGAACGAGCAAGACTGCGAATGGTATCACACGTAGGATATCCAACGATCACGTTACAACACACGTGATCCTTGCAAATGACAATGCAAACCTAGGCCATCTAGTCATAGCCAATCCAATCACTATGCCACGATAACCCAGTTACGACACATGTCCAAGCAATATAAAAGAAGGCATGCAGTAAAAAGAAAAGGGGACCATCGAACCACAATCTTCAATCCTTGTTCACTTTATCAGTCAATGATTGGTACGTGTTAGGATATTTGTTTTGATATAATAATCGAAAAATGTTTTTGGACTAAATTGAAAATATTGAAAAACTAATTTTAAGTCCAAACAACTTGAGAAATATGTTGAAATGATTTTGGAATGTTTTTAAGTCAACACAATGTTTATAGGTTCAATCTGTCAAAATCTGGCCCCTGGTACCGATACCTAAACCCCGGTATCAATACCTAGAGGACCGTACCGGTACCGAGATATCGAGTACCGATACACGCTTTGCAAATGATTTTCCAGAACCATTTTGGCGTACCGATACCGCTAGGACAGTATCGATACCAAGAGGGGAGTACCGATACCCCATGTTCAGGTATCGATACCCCCAGTGAAACTTTGACTCCAACGGTTATTTCCAAATTAGGCCGATATCGATACCTCAATCCGAGTATCGATACCCTATGTTGCAGAATAGAAGATTTGGTTGGAAAATGTTCCCCAACGGCTCCAAATCATCCACAACGGTCACCAACGGCTAGGAACTCATTCCACAACATAAAAGAAGACCTTGGACACTTGAAGAAGGTTAGAGAAACTATCCAAGCATGTTGATCAAGAGAATTTGAGTTCAAAGCAAATTTCTTTATTTCTCTTGTACATATTTTAAAGAGTGCTTTTCTTGTATATCTTTTGTACTCTTTCTAGTGAGCTTAATTTTCTGTAAATACCCACCTTTGTGAGGTAATTTGTTTACTTCTTATCCTTTGTAAAATGAGAGGTTCTAGTTTAGCCTTAGACAAAAACTAGAGTTGGTTTTATCTTAGCCAAGGAAAAAGATAGGGTTGTAAAGGTTGCCTCCTAAGCCTTGTTAAAAGGGGAAGAATTCAATAGTGAATTGGGAAATCCTTAGTGGTGTGCTAAGGTAGTGGATGTAGGCTTTGGTTAGAAAGCCGAACCACTCTAAAATCCTTGTGTTCATTTTGTCCAATCTTTTATCGGTTTTAGCCAATTTAACCAAGCATCAAATACAACCCTCTTGACGATTATCAGAGATCGATTCAAGCGTGCAACAAGCCTTTCAATTGGTATCAGAGCCTCGTCTCCATCAAAAGACTAACATCCGGGAGTAAAGATCATTTGCTCGAAGTCCACCGTTCAAGAAAATGGCAAGATTTGAAGAAGGTCGCTCTATCTGTGTCCTCCGCTCTTCGAAGGAGAAGCATACTTTCAATGGAGCAATGCCATAAAGTACTTCATCAAATCTCATGATTATGAGGTTTGTGCATTATTGAAGATGGCTACTTGGAAGCTCCTAAGAAGAAGAAGAAGCAAAGAAGTGCAAACGTCACGAAGGCAAAGCTAAACGCAAAAGCGATGCACATGCTTCTTTGTGGCCTCAATGAAGACGTTTCCAAGAAAGTCTCCACATGCAAAAGTGCAAAAGAAATTTAGGAAAATCTTGAGAAGCTTTATGGCAACAAGAAAGGAGAAAAGAAAGATGATGATCAATCATGTGCAAACATTCTCTCCAATCCAAAGGTGGATGGTGTTGTGGCTCTCAATGAGCCCGGGTATCTTCTAACTCTAGGGATCCAAATTCATATTCATTTGAGGAGTTACAAGATGCATTCGATGAATTATTTTTAGAATTTGAGACCATAAATTCCAAATTTAAGAAAATAATTTCTAAACTTGAAATTGAAAACAATTTTCTTTTGAAAACAAAGTTGGATTTTGAAAACCAAAATGAAATTTTGAAAAATGATTTAGAGTTTTCAAAAACAAGGTATAAAATTTTAGAAAAAGAAAATCTTGATTTGAAAGCTAAGCTTGAAAGCTTAACAAAAGAAAAGGAAATTATTTCAAATAATTCATCTTGTCACATAATGGCAAAATGCTCACATTGCCATTATCATGGTCATTCTTCACATACTTGTCCTATAAAGAAAAGAAAAACTTATAGGATTAGACAAGTACGGGTTCCTAAGGGAACTAGGGACATTGGAATTAATGTAAATGGTTCCAAAGCAATTTGGATACCAAAATCCAAGTGAATGTCTCTTGTAGGTGTGTTGGAGCAATGACAAGCAAAACAAAGATATGGAAATGCTCTAGCCACACAAATGAAGAAGATGGGTAACCTCTATGCAAATTTTTTATTTCAATGCTTATCTATTCTTTTAATTTAAAGTCTTGGATAATTGAATTTCTTGAACTTATTTTGATCAAATTATGAAATTCAATATCTTCTAAGTGTCAATTTTTATTTGGAATGCCTGAGTAAGGGGGAGCCATTTCAAACAAAATTCTTATTTTTGTCAAATTTTTTTAACTCTCCATTGTTATTAATCTTTAAAGTTTGGACCATTTTTGATATAACAAAAAGGGGAGAATGTTTTGAAAAATTGAATTTTCAAATGAGTAAGGGGTAGCTTATAAGATATTCAAATTTTAATTTCTTATTCAAAATGTACTTTTACTAAGGGGGAGAATTTCAAAAATAATTTTTAAGTTGGTTTTATTATATCAAAAAGGAGGAGATTGTTAGGATATTTGTTTTGATATAATAATCGAAAAATATTTTTGGACTAAATTGAAAATATTGAAAAACTAATTTTAAGTCCAAACAACTTGAGAAATATGTTGAAATGTTTTTGGAACGTTTTTAAGTCAAAACACAATGTTTATAGGTTCAATCTGTCAAAATCTGGCCCCTGATACCGATACCTGAACCCCGATAATGATACCTAGAAGACCGTACCGGTACCGAGATATCGAGTACCGATACGCGCTTTGTAAATGATTTTCCAGAACTATTTTGGCGTACCGATACCGCTAGGGCAGTATCGATACCAAGAAGGGAGTACCGATACCCCATATTCAAGTATCGATACCCCTAGTGAAACTTTGACTCCAACGGCTATTTCCAAATTAGGCCGGTATCGATACCTCAATCCGAGTATCGATACCCTATGCTGCAGAATGGCGGATTTGGTTGGAAAATGTTCCCCAACGGCTCCAAATCATCCCCAACGGTCACCAACGGCTAGGAACTCATTCCACAACATAAAAGAAGACCTTGGACACTTGAAGAAGGTTAGAGAAATATTCAAGCATGTTGATAAAGAGAATTTGAGTTCAAAGCAAATTTCTTCATTTCTCTTGTACATATTTTAGAGAGTGCTTTTCTTGTATATCTTTTGTACTCTTTCTAGTGAGCTTAATTTTCTGTAAACACCCACCTTTGTGAGGTAATTTGTTTACTTCTTATCCCTTGTAAAAGGAGAGGTTCTAGTTTAGCCTTAGACAAAAACTAGAGTTGGTTCTATCTTAGCCAAGGAAAAATATAGGGTTGTAAAGGTTGCCTCCTAAGCCTTGTTAAAAGGGGAAGAATTTAAGAGTGAATTGGGAAATCCTTAGTGGTGTGCTAAGGTAGTGGATGTAGGCTTTGGTTAGAAAGTCGAACCACTCTAAAATCCTTGTGTTCATTTTGTCCAATCTTTTATCGGTTTTAGCCAATTCAACCAAGCATCAAATACAACCCTCTTGATGGTTATCGGAGATCAATTCGAGCGTGCAACAAGCCTTTCAGTACGGTGAGCGTGGAGCGAGCGCATGACCTCCACATTCTTCAGTAAGCCTAAAAATTCTTAAAACGGGTGAAGATAACCAAGGCAGCCCATGCAAAAAAGTAGTAGAGGACGATAACTCGACCGATCAACTGACAGCGGTGGCAACCCATGCAAAAACAACAAAGTTTATTTATACCCACGAACCGAAACTTCTCTCATACGTTTTATAAAAAAAATAATAATAAAAATGACATTTCTTAAACCACAAAATCGTCGCTTAGGAAAAACCATTACTTGAGTATCATGTTCGCTAAAGTCACTTTATAACATTACCTCACCTGTGGGCAATTGTTAGTACCTACAAATACTGTAACACCCCGAATTTTAGCCCAAATTAAAAACCCTAATTTTAAACTCTCAATTTATGAAACCCTAACATTTGGATATTATTTTAATTCAAAATGTTTCGTTCTAGAAAATCAGAAATTGAGATCAGTTTGTAAAAGTAATCACTTTTGAGGACTAATTCATAATTTTTGAAAGCTCATAAACTAACTGGTAATTTTCTAAAACTTTAAGGACTTGTTGTGGGATTGACCTTTTTAATTCTAATTGAATTCTAATTCTCTTTTCCACCGTCAAAATTAATCTTTTTATATTTGTTTATTTTATTTTTATTTATCTTTTTGATTATTTTAAAAACTTAATTTTGAAATCCCTAAATTCAAAACTCTAGGAATTGAGAATTTAAAAATGAAACCCTAATTAAGAAATTTGAGAATTAATTGAATTTTAAACAAATATAGCAATCTTTTTATAAAGAATTGATATTAGGTACCTACTTTGTGAACCCTAGGAAAAAAGGACTTACCTTGTAATTTACCCATTTGAAATTTGTTATATATATATTCTTCCTAAAGCCAACAATTATTTTGTTGTACCCTAAACATCTCAGCCGTCATTAAATTTTTCCCTCTAAATACCATATGTTCGATACCCTCAAGTCGTGACCGAGTCTTACCTTGTCCCGCCCGGAAACCGTGCTGCGTGCACTCTCTGTTAGCGCTTCAACCCCCCACCGTCCAAGTGCCCAGCTGCTGTCGATACACCATCAACCTGTTGTTTCAAGGTACCCCATTGTCATGTTTTTTTTTTTCACACGTGAACCCACAAAACCCAAATTCAATGTTCTATTGCTTTTGGTTAATACAATTATTTTGTTATATAAATTTACTAAGTTAATATATATATATTCGTTGTTCTCTTGCAATGGTTTATATACATACATTATATTTTTTATATATGTTAAAAAAACAAATGGTTACTGTTTTCTTAATTTATATATATATATATATATACATATTTGCTAATACGACAATTTCTATACTTATTTTATTTTTTTTCCTTTATGTATTATAATATATATATACAAATTAACTAATGTTTTTACTATAGTATATTGATGTTGCATTTCTTTATTTGATAATTAAGTGGTTATTATACGATTAGTTTATGGACGTGCACTGCTCTGAGTTGTAGATATGATTTATGGTCGTTCATACTAAGTTTCTATGATAGAATTATCCAACCTCTTGACACAAGTTTTAACTTATTGAACCGTAGTTGTATTTGACTCGTATGGTTTAACTCGTTTCTGACTTGTCCGAATCGTTTCAAACCAACCCGAATTGATTACCAATTATTCAGATTTGTGTTTTAGACTTTTAGTATGGTGGCATAGTGATTATGGAATTAATATAAAATGTATTCTCATAGGTATCGATATAGCAGGATCAGTATTTCTGATCGTGGGAATCACATTATTCAATAGGTTGAGTTTGCTTTGGCTAAGGTGTGTTCTCTGTCTATGCTATATTCTGTAAAATGTTTTACAAACTTTGCATGACTATTTTTTGTGTTGAGATTTATTGTGATTTGAGATGCCATGCATACTGTGATACTATGATTTATGAGATTATCATAACTTTTGAACTGTGTTCCTCGTATTTAGTATGATATATTGTGTTGAGATTGTGTTCATAAATATTATTTTATCATGCATGGGGTGGGTTGTATGGAGGAAGAGTGGTTTGACCACACTGTGAACGGAGAAATAAGGGGTGAGGGCTTCAGGGGAACTACCTCCATTGTGACCGGTTGGCTTTGCCACCACTGTGATTGGCGTTTGTAGTTGGGTATTATGACTATATATTAGCATCATCTCGTGCACTGTGTTTTTTAACATAACATGTTTTACCTTGTGATATTTTTAAGAAAGATTGTGTTTTTGATTGTTGCACTTAGAGACATATTGGGCTCAATAGCTCACTCCCCTATAGTTTATCTTTCAGATATTTGACTCTAGGCAATCTGGTACTCGGAGGACCTCTTGCATATTCAGTTTATTTCTACATTAGTACGGACCACAATTTTCAAGTTATTATTATTATTTTCATTATATTTTATCAGATTCGGATTGTAATTTAGACTTGAGACTATTTGGGAATTGGGGAATATTTTTCGTATGGATGTTTTATTTTAAATTCAGATATTTTATAATAATTTTTAGTAATTAATAATATGATGAATGATAATTATTTTTAGAGTATTTTGTTCAAAAGAGTTAAACGATTTAATAAAGATAAAATTGGTTTTTTGAGGGCAAAGTTTTCAAAGGTGACTTCCTAAATTTGGCCCTTTCACGTGTCGAGACCACGTAGCCTACGAACGTAATTAGGCATGCGATCACCTACGAACTGGCTAGCACCCTCTGCAACTTGTGGCGAACGAGCAAGACTGCGAACGGCATCGCACATAGGATATCCAACGTTCATGTGAAAATGCAAGTGATCCCTGCGGATGACAATGCAAACTTAGGACGTTAAGTCATAGCCAATCCAATCACTGTGCCACGATAACCCAGTCGCGATACCTGTCTAAGCAATATAAAAGAAGGCATGCAGTAAGGAGAGAAGGGGACCATCAGACCACCATCTTCAACCCTCATTCACTTTATCAGTCAACAAAATTGTTTAAAAAAAGTTTTAAAATCTAAAATCTAAATCTCTAGTCCTAACACCTAAACTCTAAATTCTAATCATAAACCTTAAATTCTACACACTAAACTCTTAAACCCTAACCTACAAGAAAAAAACATGTTACAGAAAAATTGTCAGAAAATACATCTACTATTTTGTTAGAAAAGATGAGAACTTATGAAATTTTTAATCTTAATCTTACATAGAGGGTAGGGGAGGGGGAGATTCTAGGCGAAGTAAGGGAGTACTTTTACCGGGTCTTATAACCTATCACCTAAAAAGTATGTGAGAGTAAATATGAGCAGTTTGGTTAAACGTTCAAATTAACGAGTTATTATAAAGTATAGGTAACAATGGATTGATCCAAAATTAACGAAATTACTTTCGTCTTTCTTCAACAAAATAAAAGAATCGAACAGAAAAAAAAAACAAAAAAGGAGTACGATTTAAGTGAAGGATTTTTAACTTGTATATCCCCATTATTTCCACATGGGTTTTGAATTATGCCTGAACTAAACTGATATGTTCCTTCTGTATAAAGAACCAAATCGGTTTTTATAATATATGTAAATCACAAAGGATGGAGAAATCATTGACCGGGTTTTTTTTATTGGAACCAAACACGTGAAGGACGTGCCATTTAAGTACACGGATATCAATAATCCGATTAGCTCATGAGATTTTATTATTAATTTAAAATAAAATATTCTCTCTTTTTTTTTATCAAATTAGTCCGTAAGTATACATCTAAACTCATGAAGGAATTTATTATTTGAAACTTATCCACTCATCGTTAACAAAATAGTTTGAATTAAGATTTTTTTTCATTCAACTATAAGAATTCATATATTAAAAATGAACGAATAATGTATAAAAGAAGATGAAATATGTAAAGCTCTAACGAAGAAGAAGGTTGACAGAAAGTAGTTTACCAAGGAGGAGCATTGCATGGGAAAGTCAAAATTGAAAGACGAGTCTTGGGCGTTTCCGTAGGAGCCCTCAAACAATGAGGGAAAAAAAAATCATGTTTACCAACTAGTAACGCATAGTTCAGTTTATAATAATTGCAAACAACCGGAAGTAGTGGATGGAGGGGCCAAACACCGCGTAGAAAACCAATTCACAAGATTCAAATGAAAATTCAGTGGTGAAGTCAAAATTTTAAATTATAATATCAGAGTTTTAGACGTTAACTCATATATTTATCAAAAATAGATGAAATCAAATGATGGGTGTCAATATCTTTTTTTTCACTTGGCTCCATCAATATATTTACTCATTTTTTCTTTAAATTGTATAAGATTCATTGCTTACGAAATTTTTCTCACTTGACAGCAGGGCAGACCCTAGCAGGGAAAAGGGGCGCCCGCACAAGACCCAATTTTTTTATTATTAGAGGTCTACTCTTAAAATTTAATTTTTCACAATATTTATTATTAGAGATTTAATTTTTCAATATTCATTATTATGCTCTATTTTTGTAATACTTGTTATTTGGGTTCAATTTTTTCTAATATTTTTATTAGGGGCCTACTCCTAAAATTCTTTTCCCCTAGTTTTTGTTATTAGAATTCCAATTTTTTTTCAATACTTGTTATTAAAGGCCTATTTTTTCCCCAATATTTGTTAGTAGAGACATACTTTTCAAATATATATTTTTTCCAACACTTATTATTATAGACTCATTTTTTTATAATACTTATTAAGGGTCCATTTTTTTAATACTTGTTATCATAGGCTCAATTTTTCCAACATTTGTTATTATGGAGCTACTCTAAGTTTATTTTTTTAATATTTACTATTATGGATCCAATTTTTTCTAATACTTATTTATAAAAGCCTAATTTTTAGGTTGGTTCTGAACCACCAAAATCTAAGGAAAAGGCATGCTTGAGACTAACCCTAAAACTGCCTTAATTCATTAGTTTTGAGCATCGATGTACGAGGCCATGGACAGGGTTCATAATTTCAGTAGTCGGGAGTTAAACACTGAGTTCATCTTCATATAATTAGTCTTAACTTAGCATTTCATCTTGAAATCTACGAATTCATATTTTAATATGAAAGGATAATATAGTGGGGTTTTAGACATGTGCCAGATGAACGACCGCACATGATCCTAAGAAAAGAGGGCCCCAAATGAGCTGAATTAAATGTTTATAAAAGAAAATAAAAGATTTTAATTTAATAATTACACGAAAAAATGACTATAGAAGGCATCCTAATATACTAAAATTAAAATTTTAAATTTGTATATATCTTTGGGATTATAAATTATAAATTATAAAATTTTTTATACATCCCGAAAACTTTTGAACTGCCTCTGAAACAGTGTGTATATTTATCCTCATGTATAAAAAATAATAAATAAATGAAACATGTATATATTTTTCCACATGTATAAAAATAATAAATAAATGAATGCGTAAATAATCATAAGAATTATCAGTTTAATTCAATGGTTATATATGTAATTACAAAAATAAAAATGTTAAATTTAATCTTAAAATATAAAGAATTTGCACCAAACATAATTTAATCCAAATAGACGTTTTGAAAACCATAAAATAAATATTTATCTTGGTCTAGCAATTTAGTGATGTATCTACCTTTCTTAAGTCCAAGTTTGAACCCTATGAGCACATTTTTTTCATATGTTCCTAAAAACACATTTTGCATCAACTGCAATTTAACTTTATGAGCAAATATTGAATTTGATTCGGCTGTCAAATGTTTCTACACCCCTACCAAGACCCAATACCGATTCTCCCATCTCATTTTATTTTCTTTATTTTTCACCAATAAGATGGTAATTAAAATTAAGATCAAATTGAAAGAGTGTGTAAGTAATGAGGGACCAAATGTTTTATCATCCCAATTAGAACTAATTTCATAGAATATATCAATAATGGGGACCAAATGTGTTATTATATAAATTTGATTAACCGTCGTCAACAATTTCGTTAACGGTTAACAACCAGTGGTTTGATTGAAACCAAATTGAAACTTTAGTGACCTAATTGAAAAAATATTCAAAAGTCAAAATAAAACCGACCTCAAAATTTAGTGATCTTGAAGGTAATTAAGGATGGAGGCATGGAGCTATGATTCAATAATGAGGGGTAAGTTGCTTAACTTTGAAATAAATAAAGTTTTAAAAAGTAATTAAATTGTAAAAATTAAGGGAGTTAGGATTTTATTTTACTATTTTTAAAATTGAAAAAACTTAAAAGGTAATTAAATTAAAAAGGTGAGAGTTAAGAAGGAAAAAAAACTAAAAATTAATTAAACCGAAAATTTTAGAAGTAATAAAGACTTATTTATAATAACTTTAAAATTGTCGATGACTTAAAAATAATTAAACCACTAAAGTTTTGGGGCAAGGCAATTTCCTTTCCACATTGAACATGCATCCGTCCCGGAAAGTAGTTTACCTGAAATAAAATATGCACGCGTCGTTAGTTTTTTATTCACATTTGACGTTTTTTGAGTGGGAAAAAAAGTTTAGAAATACATAGACATTTCTTTCTTTGATCGAAAAACTAAAACCGAGCTTAAACTAGACAGCTCAAACAATTACTAATAATAAGTAGGGTAAAATATATCATAAGTTAATTATAGATTGGTGAACAGAATGAATAGCTCCAACGGAAAAGAAGATGATGTTCATTATAGGAGAATCGAGTTTGAACGTATGATGTGTGCAAAGTGTGTATTGTCATAGTGTTAAGAAAAATATGAACATACAATACATGTAATTGCACCAATATATTCGAAAAAAATTATAGATTTGGTAACAAAAAAAGTCATTTTCTTATAAAATTAATAATTTTGTCACTCAATTTAAATTTTGTTACAAACAAGCCACTCTACCGTTTTAATCTCCAAAACTTACGCATTGTATCAATTTGATCCAAATTCAAAAATAATTCAATAAACTTAACCATTAATATTTAAAATTTTCAACACTGAACCCTCCGACCATTTATCGCACTCCATGCTACTATTCATCAGCTCGAAAACCGACATATGTGATAGCTTGACAAACATAGTCACTTCACTATTAGACAACGGACATGCTATTTGGAATAGATCCAATATAACCTTAACGTCGTCTGCTAGTAGACACAATCACTTACTAATACAATTTTTAAATATGATGGTTAAATTTATTGAATTATTTTGAATTTGGACCAAATTAATAGAATGTATAAGTTTTAAGGACTAAATTTGTTATTATATCAAGCCGTCCGTTTCAATTTCAACCATAGATTGACTTGTTTGTAACAAAATTTTAATTAAGTGACTAAATTATTACTTTTAAAAATGCCAGGTTTGTTATTACACTTATAATTAAGTGACATGTAATGTATTTTATCCTAAGAAATAATATTCAATATATCTGTGATTCAATCTCAACACCTACAATTCTTTTCATATATATATATTTTATAATGATTTTATCTTTGAAGTTACATTCATTTGATCATTTCCTTATGGTAACTACGAAAATAGTCACTATAGTTTACCTAGTAATCCCCCATATTTGCAGTTCATATAAATTACAATTATAAACAGCCGAAAACAGTGGATGGAGAAGCCAAACACCGGTCAATGGATCCATTCACAAAGACTGCGTCCAACACTACCGGCCGAAAAGAGTCTCTTTCCCTTCTCTCCAAACCCTAAACCATCAACAATTGCTTATAAAATTCTGGATGAAAATTAATTATCGTTACACCCGATTTTTTTTTGTCTCAGTGTATTTTTGGAGGTATCTCTTGGCACTTTTGTATTTGCGAACTTCGGACGTTGTTCGTAATAACAATTCTTTCAAAAATAGGCTCTTTTCAAGAAGAATGTTATCGGAGTCTTCAAGTTGTTTTGGGAACGGATACTGTCAGGTGCAACTACATAGCACTCACGTGACCAACATGCAAAGTCTAATATTTGAAAATTAGTTCTAGCTCCGCCGACTCACCCATAAGCTATCACAGGACTTGACACTATCTAATCACCTACAGTATTGAAGAACTATAAATACCATGCCCCGATGAGAGAGAGGCAAGTGAGAGATACATTATGTTTCAGAACAAGACTAAACTAAGAGGGTTGTACCTCTCTCCTTCTCCTCTTTTTTAGCTCTGATTACCATATTGATTGCGACTCTCCGTCCTAAATTTACAAGGAATGAATCGCTTGAAATCTTCACAATTTTCTTGATCTACTGTCTCCTCCTCCCTTATTCGTTGCCTCCTCATTTTGAATAAACAATTATATATAATTATTACTTTAATTTTCATTGTCTGACCGTCACAAAATCAAGTGATTCAAATCACAAAATAACTAATTAATAAACGGTGAATTAAGGAACTCATCTAGTTTAAATTTCAGTGATTAAGGTAATTTATTCTTTAAGGTGACTCAAGAGAGAAATAAGATTAGAGTAGTTTAGGATTATTAATAGAAATGTGAATTAAACAAGTTGTTAGTTATTAATTAATTGTTGTTATTATGATTATAGCAACGTTGCTTTAATGCCCTTTGTTTTCTGATACGTAACGAAAAGCGGCATTTTGTATGGAGTTTGATTAGGTCAACAAATCATCAAAACCGTATACTATTTTTTAAAAATATCCCTTTTAGTTTATTTTTTCATCACTATCGAAGGAGTTGGTGATGTTTAATTAGTGATCTTATTGTTCAGGATTTATGACACGTTTTATATTTTTGTAATATAGAAATAATGATGGAACAGGTCAAAGAAACTGTCACATTATATAATTTGATTTTCCAAGTAACTATGGATCAGAATATAATACCTCACTCAAACAGCCGGTTCTAACATTCTACAACTAATGGATTATGGAGATGCCGATACTACTATATTGAAACCATATTAAGGAGGTAAAAAAAAATCAAATATTATATTTGATAAAAAGTGTTTAAGTACACTTTGCATTTTACTTTTCTTTATTTGTTTATTTTAAAAAAATATTTGTTTTTTTTTTTTTAATAAATAGTGTGATATATTTATTTATGAAAGCAGCGAGCTGCCACATAAAAAAAATAAAGACATCAGAAAGGAAGATTAATAGATTCCCTAGTCTATACAGAGTTTCCTATTTGTTCTATCATTCCTATCAATGTTATAGCTATACAATCGTGTGCCAATGGAAAACTTTAGATTATCAAATAGAGCTTCACTTTTTCGATGGGTCCCACGAAAGATCCTTACATTGCGTTCCTCCCATATACTATATAAGAAACCTGTCCATGCTAATTTCAGGAGCAGAGTAAGCAAGGATTTACCCCTCCAACCGGATGTTGCCCAATGCAGGAAATCTCCCCATGATCGGTTCTGATGATGCAGTCCGCATGCCACCATGATCTTCCCCCACAACGCGCTCGAATAATTGCACTCAGAAAATAGATGATCCCTAATTCCATTGTTAGCTCACAAAGTGCACATTTGCCATCCACATCGAGCCTCCATTTCAAGAGTCGGTCTTTAGTTGGGAGCCTGTTGAGGATAATCATCCAAGAAATAATAGAGTATTTAGGGATGTGTTTAGGAAACCATATCAGATTCTGCCAAGCCACTTTCTCATGAGTAAGACGAACTCTCTCCCATATACATCTCGTAGTCATGGTGTTGAGATTCCCTGCTGCGAATAATAGTTCTGCCAAAGGTCTCATTTTCAACAGCTTCCTAATAATACAACTGTATTGGGGCTTACTTTCAGGGTGCCAAAAGTCGACTCCCCTCAAAACATAAGTATGTATCCAAGCTGCCCAAAGGAATCCATGGCCAACTAAGATGCTTCGTATGAGCTTCAAAATTTTATTTATTTGTTTTTCATATCGTCTCAACAGTCAACCCTACCTAACCAAAGAAAAGTAATAGACACAAACTCATAAATAAAGTTAACCTAATGTGACATGTCCATAAGTTTATATTATTAATAAAACGGTTAATTGAGCAGTTAAATGATACCAATTTTTTAATATAAAAATTATACAATTTTTTTAGCTAATTGAAAATAGACCTCTTTCTATCTCTCTAACATCAACTTTGATTTTTTCATGTAGTTTAGCCGTCGACGATGTATTAATTTTAGTATTGATTGTCTATTGCTGATAAATTTTATTTGTTAGTTTTTATTATATTATATTATTTTTTGTTATCTAGTTTTTATTAAGAATAACTCTGTCTTTGTGGTACATTTTTCTCTACCTTTATGACACGATTTTTTCTACTTTGTGATATATCTTTCTCTATCTTTTAGTACTTTTTTTGTCTTTATTGGCGGTCTTTTGGTCATTTTTTATTTTTATTTTTTTCAGGGTTTGGTATGACATCGCCTTGACTGATCAAGATGACATTTTTCATGATGCTCGGCTCTGATTTGCAGTTGTCGGTGATCTTTCAGTAGTTTGATCATTTTTTGTGGTTCGTTGATTGATGCAGTTAAATATTTTGTATTTATCTTTTGTTCGAGTCTTTTGATTGAGTTTTTAACCTTTTTATTGTATGAGCTAAAGTGGTTAGTTTCTTATGTCATTGGTTATTGGAAAATATTTATATTATGTGTTTACTTTACGTTTATGACGGTAAATCCTCATTATAATTTAAATATTTTCTTTTTTTAATAAAATTAACGATTTTTATTAAAAAAAATATCAATGTTTAATATAAAAAATTAGTAATCATAAAGTCTATCTCAATAGCAAAGAAAGAGTTGTACTCTGATTCTCAAAACTGAAGCTTTGAAGATCACTAAGAAAATTTTGCATCAAAAATATATATACATAGACCATCTAAATCAGACTATGAAATCATTAAGAATATTTAATAAGCTCAACTTTCAAATTAAAATTCGATAAATTCATCAAATACATCTCAATATAACTATGGATATATACTCATTAAAAGCAGGAAACTCAACCTTATTCAATGCTTCCTCTGTCGTTCCACCGTTAGGATCTCCAAAACGACAACCCAAACCTCCTCTCATGTCCAAACCCAAAAAGTCACTCAGTTCCTCTTCAATTTTTTGTTTGATGTTGCTTTTGTCCTCCTTGCAGGTTTAGGGGCTGTGAGTTGGTTATAGTTTTCTGTTTTTCGCAATTCACAGTTTGGGGCTGTAGTTGAGAGGGATGTGTTAAGGTTGATGGTTGATGGTGTGGTGATTGAAAGGTGTAATTATAAAAGTTTAGGGTTTAGGGTTTAGACAATGTGTTAATAGTAAGATAAGTAGTCGTCTTACCTTTGTTGATTTGATAAAATTGTCCTTTAGTTCTAAAATTATAAAGTTATATATTAATTTAATAATAAATTTATGTTTTATCCTCCAATAATTTATAATTTAATTTGAGCTCTTAGTAATTATATTTAAAGCTCTTTAAAAAATTATTCACCTCATTAATGGGTTCTTATTGTAATTAACCAACTATTAAGTATCAAATAATTCTTTTTTTATTTAGAGGTTTAAATTTGGATATTTTATGTTTGGATTTTGTATCTAGAAGCATAGTAAAGACAACAATATAATTACTATAATTAAGAGAACGCAGGTGCATTTGCTAAACGCGTAATAGTTGTCAACGGTTAATGCATTTTGTTGATAAAGCATAGGATTATAGATTTTTTATGTTCGAATTGAGATAAATCGAATTTGAATATGAAGTAATTAACTCATATTTTCTTTTTTAAAAGTAATTAACTCATATTTTCATATCCGAATAAAATTGACAAGTCTAGACCCAATCTATGTGGAATACTGTCTTTCTGTGGGTGAAAGCAGAATAAGAGTTTGAATTTAATCGGTCAACTTGTATTCTTGTGGGCAGATTGTACCCTAAAAAGGAAAAAAAAACCAATGTTCCTCTGGGTCAAATATCATATCCTGTTGTCTGTTGCCTCTCATGATATTCCACTATTCTGACTTTGTGTTTACGAATTCGACCACCGAAGACGAAGTTAATTTTCCAGACATAAATTGCATGAGCCGGATGATCATTGGCATTGTAATCTGCTTTCCTTGTCCGAAATTTGAATTTCTTATGAGCCGGAAGAAACGCCAATGTTGATTTGTTTATTAGTGTTGCATACAGTGATCCAAAACCCGAGGCAGAAACCCATTGTAAAAGTCGTTACCCTGCATGGATTTGTACATGTGCTAAATATATAGTAATACCATATATATGTGTGTGATATTTATTTTATATATGTGATATTACGTATGCCAATAATTATATATATAGATATTATGTTTATAGAAAATTATAAATATTATTTTTAATATTAAAATAAAATGAACTTATAAAACAAGTTTTGTGAAAATATTATAAAACGATGCAAATATAATAAACATCCACATAAATAAAAGAAACCATGGCCTATACACGAACATGACTACGTAAATAAAACGATCACCGTCTCAGTCTATTTACCATCTCTAACAATGATGGTTTTATTTTTTATTGTTTGAGGTATTAATACGCCAAATGCTTTTCAAACAAGAGACATGCCATAAAATTTTAGAATTAGACAATCAATAAAAACACGAAAATGTTAGGTTGTCTACAGCAAGAAAGATTTACATATATATTGAAAGAATCATTTAAACGCCATCACAACGGCGAAAAATCAATTTATCTTTCAACATTAAATCCAAATCTCTACCTTGATTTTAATTCATCAACAAAAAAAAGTATTCTTCAAAATTATATATATTTTTGACAATGAAGATTATATATATATATATATATATGTGGATAGCTGTAAATACAAACAATTAAGCCCTATAATACTTTTAATTTATCATATTGGTTTGGTCTAGGTTTATTTTGATGAGTTATCTGATTTTTTTCGTTTGTCCATTATATTTAGTTAACACTTATATTCAGGTGTTAAATGAACCGAACTTGAACGAATAAGATTCTATTCGTGTTCGTTTATTTATTTTTGAAGGTGTTTATGTTCGTTCGCGTTCGTTTAATTTTTCAATATTGTGTTCGTTTGTTTATTTTTGAAGGTGTTCGTTTGTTTAGTATTAGCGAACATGTTTTTTAACGTTTGCGAACATGTTCGTTTACAGGCTCGACAAAATGGTGAAATTACACTACTAGTCCTTAAGCTCCTTATACTTCACAGATTGCACTCCAAAGTTCACCTTGTGTTCAATCTAGTCCCTACATTCACCAATATTTAAATGAACATAAACGAACCAAATACACATATATTCGTGTTCGTTCGTTTATTAAATGAACATTAAAACTTTTTTATACTCATTTATTTAGCTTAAGAAATGATCGTTATACGAAAGGTTCGTGAACAATTCATCGAACATTTTATTCATTTACACCTTACTTATATTGATTATGCCTATAAATTTTTGTAAAACATTAACTTGTACCTTAAAAATAAAAACATTTTATGTTAAACGCAACTATATGATTATAAACAATTAAATTTCCATCTAATTTCCTAGATCATTACTACCCTAGAAAACATCAAAAGGTGCGTAAATGGAAGGCAACGCCGAGTATATTTAATTAATAAATCAAAAGTAATTCTTAAAGAACAAGAGTTGATTTATCGAAATAAGATGTTAGATCTCTTAAATAAGGTAAGAGATTTGAATTCTAATGTTTTGAAAAGAAAAAATTGGTTTGAGAGAATTTTTTCTTAATAGACTTTTATAAAATCTGGTTTAAATGAGTGGGTCAATGAATTGAATTCTAATTTTTATAAATAAAAAAAAAAACTTTGAAAAGAAGCAGGCCATCGTAGAGCCGGAGTGTTGAGACTGTTGGCTGATTTCAACGATTCTCTTATTCTATAATCAATAATTTAACAAATAGAACGGGTCATTGTCAACCCTTCACGTAATTTCAACTAACCCTACTATTTGATTTTTCCAATTCCATCCCACCGCGGGGACTCTTTACCCTCCTCTATATATGCCCCAAACAACCCCATATCCCTTCACATCATATTCATAACTGGTCTGCAAAAACAACATCCAAATTCCACTTCTTTCTTCGTCTCACTCTACTTTCAAACTCCGTTTAACTCTCTCTGCTGCTCTGTAAATGCCCAGAAAAGGAATGAGGACCATCTTCAAATCCCCATCTCCTACGAGGATGACTCCTCCTCCTTCCCCGCTCCACCATACCTTTTCCGAGTCATTAATGGAGGAAAACATTGAAGTTGCCGAGTTTATCATCACCAAATGGGACACTGATGTTGATTCTCTTTTCTCCGATAAGGAGGAAGCCAGACAATATCTGGGTTCCATTCAGAAACTGCAAAAGGCTATGCAATACTTGGTTTTACACCACTCGAGTTCGGAGAAACTCGTCCGAGCTCAGATACTGATGCAAACCGCCATGAAAAGGCTGGAGAAGGAGTTTTACCAGATTTTGAAGTCCAATCGGGCTTATCTTGACCCGGAATCTGTTTCTGTTTCAGCTCACTCATCTTCGAGACCATCCGGTTCGAGGTCTAGCTTCTCGGATTTCGAAGAAGAGGAATTTGAAAACGAGTCGAGGGACGAGAATGATTCAATACCAGAAGTCGAGAGAGTATCGTTAGCTGCAATGGCGGATTTGAGGGCCATTGCGGAAGCCATGATATCAGCTGGGTACGCCAAGGAGTGTATCAAAATTTATAAACTTATTCGGAAATCAATCGTCGATGAAGCTCTTTACCATCTCGGAGTTGAACGGGGGCTCACTTTTCAGCATGTTCAGAAGATGGAATGGGAGGTTCTGGAGGTTAAAATCAAGACCTGGTTAAGCGCTGTTAAAATGGCGGTTAAAACGCTGTTCTATGGAGAGAGAATCCTCTGCGATCAAGTGTTCTCCAATTCGGCTCCCATCAGGGAATCTTGTTTCACGGAAATTTCGAAAGAAGGAGCTTTGGCACTGTTTGGTTTCCCGGAAAATGTAGCCAAGTGCAAGAAAACTTCCGAGAAAATGTTCCGTGTCCTGGATTTATACGAAGCAGTTTCCGATCTTTGGCCTGAGATTGAATCAATCTTCAGCTTCGAATCAACCTCGGCCGTACGATCAACGGCGGTTAACTCCTTGATCAAACTCGGTGACGCCGTTAGAACGATGTTAACGGATTTCGAAACGGCGATTCAAAAGGATTCATCCAAAACGCCGGTTCCAGGAGGTGGCGTCCATCCCCTCACACGCTATGTAATGAATTACTTATCTTTCCTCGCCGATTACAGCGGGATCCTCTCCGATATTTTCGCAGATTGGCCGTTAATGATTCCATCAGCTTTACCGGAATATTACTTCGGCAGCCCCGACAACGAGGAAACCATTTCATCGCCGGTTTCCGTCCGGTTAGCCTGGCTTGTCCTCGTCATGCTATGTAAACTCGACGCGAAAGCCGCAATGTATAAAAACGTGGAGCTTTCTTATTTGTTCTTAGCAAATAATCTGCAATACGTCATCGGTAAAGTCCGTCAATCGAATCTGAATTTTCTCCTCGGCAACGATTGGGTGATAAAACACGAGCAGAAAGTGAAACAGTACGCTGCGAGCTACGAGAGGATCGGATGGAGCAAAGTGCTTGCGTCACTGCCGGATAATACAACGGCTGAGATTTCAATGGATCAGGTGAGCGATCATTTCAGAAGATTTAATTCCGCCTTCGAAGAAGCTTACATGAAACAATGTTCTTGGGTCGTACCCGACGCGAGACTCCGAGATTATATCAAGATCTCGTTGGCGAGACGGGTCGCACCGATCTACAAGGAGTTTTACGAGAAATACGGTGGAGTGCAGCCGAAGAAGGGACCGTGGACTGAATCACTTGTCAGATATACCCCTGATGATTTAGGAAATTACTGGTCGGATTTGTTCTATGGAAGCAGAAGCTCAGGGAGTATTTCGTCAATTTCAAGCCGAGGTGGCAGGAGCCGTTGAACAGCTCTTGTTTGGGGTCGTGGAAAAAACCGCCGGCCACATAGGAATTTACGCTCGTGGCATTTTGTGGATAATAAGACAAATAAGCGTGTATTGACACGTGTATTGAAGGTTGATTAATTTATTCATTACGTTTAAAATTTAAATATATAATTCTTTGATTTATTAACTAATTTTTATACTATCCCAATTGTTTTGTTGTTTATGTCGTTTTTTTTTGTCTTTATTGGGTCAATATTCTCTTTTGAAAGAAAAAAACTGAAATCCACCCCATTTGTACTACATTTGAAAAAATACCCCCTATTCGGTACACATAGGCAGGACTCGTGTTTTGACAAGAGCAGATTCCAAACTTGCATTAAACTAGGTGCGAGTTTGGGCTGATGTGGCGCCGCTTTTCCTATGGCCGGTTATTTTAATTAAATTAAATAACTAGCGTGTAGCTGAACGCGAGTTCTGCGATAAATTGAGATGAAACGACGTCAACTTATCGTGTTATTCTCATTGAACTCGCGTTTAGTGGAACGCGAGTTTACCGTGTAATAGATGAGAAAACATGGATCAATAGGCTTGAGGTGAATTTACACTTTGTTGGGTGATAATTTTTCTTGTTATTTAACATCGACATTGTAGTATAGATTGATCTCTTTAAAACGGTGTAAAAATCATTCAGTATAAGGTATCCGAACTTTGGTAAAAGTTGCGTTAAAAACGCTATGTGGCCTTGTTTTTGTACATTGAGTAACATGAAAACAAGTGTCGGTAGGCATGTTTTAGGTGACTGTACACTTTTTGGGGTGATAATTTTTCTTGTTATTGAACATCTACGTTGTAGTATAGATTCACCTCTTTAAAACGGTGTAAAAATCATCCAGTATATCGTATCCAAAACTTGGTAAAAATTGCGTTAAAAACGCTATGTGGCCTTGTTTTTTTGCTTGAATAACATGAAAACAAGTGTCGGTAGGCATGTTCAATTGGATTTTGGGCTACGACGGGTGATATTTTCTCTAGTTATTGAACTTTTACGTCGTAATACGACGACATATTTTTACATTAGTCCAGAAATCGGGGAGTATAATTTATCCGAGCGTGTTTAAAAATCTCGTTGAAAATGTTATGTTGTCCATTTTTTGATATTATGAAGAACATGGAAACAAAGGGTCAATTGGCATGTGTAATTCGATTTTGGTGTATTTTATCGTTTTCTTTTTTTAACAGTTAGAAGACCATAAAATGTTATGGAACCTTTTCCTTTTATTATATAAACATTGCAGTTAGAAAAATAACTAGTTGATTCAAGGCCCTGTCCTAAGAGGACATTTTCTCCTGTCGTGTCCAGGGTTCTTACATTTCGTACACAGCCTAGGTTGCCATGCCCATTCTCTTGGAACCATATCATTGGCACAATGAATCCTAGTTGAGCGCGGACAACCTTTTTTCTTGCGTTGCAGGGAAGGATCTAGCCGTATCTTAGGTTCATCGTCAACTAATGCATGATCGTGTTCATTATCGATAGGAGGAAACTCGTTGCGGTATACCTTGAATACGTTTTCAAGGCAGTATACCAGATCAACGAGTGTTATTGCATCAAAATGAAAATATGCACATGCAAACGTGCACACATGGGTACTTAAAAGTTTGAAAACGTCTGCAGTCACATATTTTTTGTCGTAAGTTAACAACGTAATTGTTCTGCATGATGCCTTCAAGCGGCCGCGAAAATTCAGTAACCTGAAAGCGGTGGTCGTGACGGGAGAAGCATATAGCACCCATCGTGTTTGCGTGGGACATGGATATTTGAAATTTTTGCTGGAGATCTGGATGGAACTTGTGGCCAGCTTCTATCCAGTTCATTACTTGTTTTCCGAGGGTTGCAAAAAGGGTAGCCAGTCAACAATATGTCGCCTTGACAACGGATATGATTGGTAAATGACGTGTCATGACATGTATAACTTTTTCTCGTAGAACACGCCGCATGACATGTCTGCGCAGGTTGGTGAGAAAAAATGTCCACGAAGGGATATCTTCCTTTTCAACAATTGTGAATGCGACCGGAATACATTTTCTGTTTCCGTCTTATGCAACTTCTAATAGTAAAATCTGTGTGTATTTATCGTACAAGAAAGTTTCGTCGATCTGTAGCATAGGCTTGCAGTGGCGGAAAGTCTTAACGCATTGCGAAAATATCTAAAAAAGGCAAAAAAAATTGGCACTCCCTAAGAACAACCCAATCGTTGTAGTATGACGGCACTGTCTCAAGTTTCACCATTGTTCCTGCATTGTATTTTTGCATCAGCTTCAGCCATGTTCACAACTCGTTGTATGATTTCTCCCACTGGCTATATAGTTGTTGGATGGCACAATATCTTGCATACCATGCTTTATCGTATTTAACTGTATATGTGAATTGAGATTTAATAGAAGCTATACATGTAACGACCTGGGTTTTCAAAAACCCGAGTGTCGACCAAATTCGAATTGTGGGCCAAGAGTTGGGCAGGGTGTGAGACATAATATTGGGCCTTTGAGAACCATGTGGGCTTGTTGGTAGTTTGGGCTTAAGTTTTGGGTTATTAGTGAGAAGTAAGGAGGGCTTTGTGGTCTTTTTGGTTTGGGGTTCTTTTAATTAAATATGAAGATTGGATGAAGTTATCCAATTGATTTCTTGTCTGCCTTTCTCATCCTAGCTCCTAAGTCTCCAACCAAAAATTATCTCCTTAGTTGAATCTTGATGGGTTGTGGTGAGAATCTCGTTTTTCTTGTTAAGGGAAGTTTGTTAGCATTAATGAGCTTTATTTCAAGGTAAATATTGTGTTGAATGGTGGAGAATGGTGTTTTCATGTGGGTGGTGAAGGGAGAACGGGGAAGTGTTGTAGGGAGCTCCATTTATGGTTTAAATTAAGTTTTAAGCTTCTTAAAACTTTTTCAATAGTTTAGTGATCCCTTGGTAATCTTTCTTGTAGTGAAAGAAGTGAGAGAGCCTTCCAAAGGCTTGGGCAAAGAGAAAGTTTGAGTGGGAGCTTGAAGACTTATTCTTTAGGTTTAGCCAAGGTTAGTAAACTTCTAACTCCTGTGTGATCATGTTCATCATCATTTTGCTATGTTGCTTTGACTGTGGTGTTTTGAGTTTATGCTAGAGCTTGAATGATCATTAATGGCAAAACTTATAATGGTTGATGATTAAGGGTAAAAATGGTTAGAAACTCGTCTAATGGATCTTCATAACTTGTAGGATCGATTTGAGGGCTAACCATATAGGTTAAGAGGTCGATTGTTTATTTTTTGAACTCAAAATCTGGGTTCGAGTACCAATACTAGGTGGTTGCGTATCGGTACTCCTTTGTGTAAAGTGAGCGGGCATTGAAGGATGGGACACATACCGGTACTCTATGCCTTATAGGAAATTCTAGTAATGGAATCGTGTATTGGTACGCTCAGGGCGTATCGATACCCGCTATTATGTCGTCTCGAAAGGCTTTGTATACCGGTACGCTAAGGCATGTGTATCAGTACGGGGCGATCCCAGTACTGATATAGAGTACCGATACGGCACAGAGCGTATCGGTACAGCGTGGAGGGACTAATTTTTTTTAATCTAAATAGAGTATCGGTACATATTGGAGAGTACCGGTACCTAGAGACGAGTACCGATACTTACTTCGGAGTATCGATACTCGCTAGGCAATCTGCCCAAGCTTTTACGTTTTGAGTTCGCGGGTTCTAAAATTTGTGGCTAAGGCGCTAATGGGTCTCTGATGATATAAATGACTGATAAAATCAAGAATGTGTGTTTCTTCCTGATCGTGTGAATTAAATGGCTAATTGAGTACCGAAATAAAAGTAAATTGCTTGGGTTATCAACTTTAAAGATCCTTGGTGAATCATTTGAGGTTGTGTCAGGTAAGAGCACTCGTTTGGTTTGAGTCTTTGTTTGGTGGGATCCGGATACCCAGGTAAGTATTGCAACACAATGAAGGCCATCAGATGCGAAATTCTGGATGGTGGTATTTGCTTAATGAGAGATTCTAAGCTGCTCGACGAGAGATTTTGAGCCACTTCGAAGGGAGCTCGATACGAGATTCTGAATGAACTCTTCAAAGCTATTCGATGGGCTAACCCGAGTACCCCTTATTTGCTTGCCCGACGAGTTGGTATACCCTAGGTATGTTTGGGTCTAATGGGCCATGATTTGTCAATTGTTGAATAATGCTATGTTTTAGGCGATAACAGTAGCGCCAATTGCGTTTGCATACCATGATATCATACTTCTAGCACATTCTTAATTATGATTTGCATGAAGAGTAGTCGTGTATCCACTGAGCTTTGTTAGCTCAGCGTACGGAGTTGTTTCCGTACACAAGTAGGTAGGTGGGTATCGTGTTGCGGAGCACCATCGAGGCAAGGATTTTAGCATTGGCCTTGTGGTAGAGTACAAGAACTTTGTTGTAGTAGGCTATGTATTCTAGGACCCTAATGTATTTGTAACTCTATTTTGGATTTATTTTGTATCGGCCGAATACTTTTAAACCTCTGTTTTATCTCGGTGCTCCAATTATCATATTTAAATTTCTATTTTAGACTTATCTTTAATGGATTTGGAAATTTATCTTGAACTTGAAAAGAATAAAAGTACATATATATATTATCGGGTTGGGCTTGAGGCCCAATTGTGGCATCCGGATTGAGAATGTTACAATACATACGGATACAGATACGCGTAGATTAGCTTTCACGAGTGGAAGGATATGATCACACAACACGTGCACATCCAAGTTTGGATAATCTTGACTCAAGATTCTGACGATGCATGTGTGAGGTCTGTCGTATCTGGTTATCTTTCATAGGTTGTTCATCATCTTCAATCGTGATACACGGACCTTCCAGTTACATCCATCATACTTGTGAGGGTATTCTACAATATATTTGTCGGCTTCAGTTTTTCTCACTGTGGAAGTAACTGACCTGCGTATGTTGTAATGTTTAATAGTAGCTATTGCCAGTTTTTTTGTCTTGAAGACCATTCCAAGATGCAGTTCTCCCTCATTTCGTTCAGTGTAATTCTCCAACTGTGGAAATGATGTAGTGTTAAATCCTTCCATATCCACTGTTGTTAAGTGGGAGGGTGGTTCGTAATACGATGAGTTGTTGCCTGTTGCAGTGTAACTGCGCTGGGTAACCATTCCCACAGGTTCTGCTTTCGTATCGTCGTCTATATTTTTTTCACCTCATCCTCTGTATCATCCTCTGTACTGATGGGCTCATCAAGGTCGGTTGGTTCTTCTGGAAATAAACCCATCTCGTCACAATCTGGCCTGACCTCCGTAAGTGGTTATTCATCAGAATTATCCTCGGAAAAGCTGTATAGTTCTATTTCATCGTCAACTTGTACCCTGGTAGGTTCTGCAGACCTAACCTCACCACGAGAGTGCTGATGCGGCCTATATCCAATATCACACGGGTTAAACTCTTGAACGTAGGTGATGATGGCCCGACACCTCTACTGTATGGATTGTACGGTGACTTCTGGGTTGGTCTAAGTCAACCCTCGCCACGCAAGAATGCCTTGGCCTCGATGCAGACGACGATGGTGGCTGGTCACCGCACGTATTTAGTAAGTTGATTCCTTGTCGCAAACTTGATGTGGGGCTATGAGCATTTGATTCGAAGTCAAAATTTACGCTCAGCCAATTTAGAACCACGATGTTGGCTCCGACATTTGTTTCAGAAAATGTTACAAAGAGCTCAAGGTCTCATCCTATAAAATACTGGGTATGGGTATCGATGAAGGTTAACGAGTGTACACGATCTAAAAGTTTTGCCTTGCGTGTCAAAGTGCCAGTCAATGAGCCCGGTCTAGAAGAACATTACATGCTAACACTATCTAATGAGAAAGATATGCGCAAGATGTTTCGGGCATACAAACGTGTCGGGGTTACGAACATCGAGATCACTTAAATTTGATAAAGGTTCAAGTTCATCAACAAACTGCGTCAACAGTCCCCTATTTCAAGACGAGGACGCGGTCTTAACACGAAATTATAGGAGATGGCAAGAGAAGGAAAAATAATTGAGGAACTTAACATCTGACGTAAGTACCGACTACGACGCCAGCGAATCTGATTCATTTTCCTAGATTTTAACTAGGCTTAGTAATTTCATGTCGGTGTACTTATTTCAATTAACAATCTTGTAGTACGTTTGGTTAATATAAGTTTCTACATCTAACCGATTTAAATTGCTTACTTACGTCACATATTTTTTTATCACATCATAAATAAAGTAGAAATCATACAATTACATTTTTTGACAATTAACAATCACAAAATATGAGGAGGTGACAACGTATTTGTCATTGAATTACATTGGAACAACTAGCATGTATGAGGTCTGTCGTATCTTGTTATCTGCCACACATTTTTCAGCCTACTTCTTCGAGATACACGGATTGTCCAGTTACATCCGTAGTCTTTTTGGGCATATTCTGCAATATAGTTGTCCTCACTCGTTTTTTTACCATCGAAACAACCGATCGACGTATGTTGTAGTTCTTAATTGTATCCTCCGCATTTTTCTTAGTCGTGAAGATCATCTTAACTTCCAGTTCATCGTCACTATGGACAACAACATCACACGAATGTCTCCCAATAGATAGGAAATCATCATCTACATTTGCAGCCATTATGGAGTTTGAACGAACGAAATTTGTTGCCAAATATTGAGCCTTTTTAATGAAAGGGAATGGTGTGAGTTTTTGAGGATGCGGATGGGTCTATTTATAGGGGTGTAAATCAACCGGTGTTTGTTCATTCATTTATTTTACATACTGTTCGTACATTTATTTTTAAACGTAATAAACCCCTAAACATGCTAATAAAGAAACATATAAAAAAAACAAGCGTACGTATTTATAGTATGAATCACATACATTCTACAAAACATACAAGATATAATTAGTACAACCCGTGTAGTACACAGTGTAGTCTAGAGCTGACATCGGCTTACTTCTAGAGCTGAATAGTCCAGTAGGGAACCGATGCTCTTCTTCAAGCTCAAAGGTCTTTTGGAGCCTAGTATTGTTCCCCTAAACATGCATACCATGGTAGGGGCTTTGACTCCGGATACAAGCGGGGGTCTTACCTTCGAAAAAAAGATCAAGATCCATGCCTGCCATTTAAACATACCTCAAATTCCCAGATATTGTGATTTGTTGTTGTCATTGCTCGTAAAAAAACACCGAACAATCATCTCACTAGAACTAGTAACCCACGAACATCTACTCATCATATAAATGTAACTATAAATACCGACAAACCACAATATCTGAGAAATTTTTTGTAAATTTTTTCAGATACGTATTTTGTTGCCATTATTAGTTATAATAAAATCGAGAAATTTAATTTTTTTCATTAGACTGCTTAGAGAATTGTTCATTGGAATGGTATTTATACCAATAAACTCGCGTTTAGTACATCGCGAATTTGGTTCAGGATTCCTGAGGTGTCAGATAACTCGCGCTCATCAAGACGTGAGTTTGTGGCATATTCGCGTCTTCTAGGACACGAGTTTCAAGTGGCATCAGGCTTAAACTGTTTCAATATTCCCCTTTACAATAAAATCTGATATCCACCCCCTTTATAGTACATTTGAAAAAATACCCCCATGCAGTACAATTCGTTCGAAAAAATTTATTTATTTCTAGCTGGTCCCGTTAGTTATCGATTCAATAAATAATTATTTGAACAAAAGCAATCGAAAAAAATTCTAGTAGAAATTAATGTTTCAATATTAAAAACCCAATATATAATTATAAGGTTAGATAAATATATATAAATTACAACTCAAGTTATTATGTACGACCTTAAAAAAGAAAAAATTAAACTAATGATGCATATGTCTACCGATACCACAACCCGGTGGACGCCGAGGTCAATCAAGATTGTGTCAACGAGAAAGAGGCTCAACTTGCTGCTCATCATCGTCATCATTATCGTCCTCATTTATGGTTCCATCTCCAACCGTACCACTCGTTCCACCTGGCCCACTTCTGAAGAATAGGGACTGTGGCGGTGTTTGCTGAACAAACTTGTGCCCAAAATCGGTTGACAGTGGTTGAAACAGATAGAAAGGTACGTAAATTAAAGGAAGACTCGACGTGCCACTCATCATCACCGAAAATAAATCGCATGGGTTGCCGACAATAGGCGTGAAAAAACCTTCTGTCAGACTCGGCGAATAAAATGATAAGTGCATCGAGTGGGTAAAAGGTTGTGATCGGATCGGTTGAATGACCTGCAATGGTGTGGGTACTGAGGAGGATGAAGCATTTCTTCTCCTCGATGATGAAGCAGTGCCAGAAGTCGTACGTGCTCCCCTCGTACTTTCAGTCCACGGGCGGTTGCGTTGCACACGCTCAATAACGAAGGCATGCTCCTCTAGAGTCAAAAGATTTGGCTTCTCGTTCACCAAGTACCACGAAAAGTAATATTGGCTGACCGTCGTATCGAACATTACATAGTCACGATAGGGTTGCCGTCGCGGAAGATCTCTTTCCATCCACTAAGCAATCCACTCGATCTGCCTCACTGACCAATCCACCTACCACGTAATATTGTGCAAAAAAATTATTTTTTTTCATAAATATAAACTACGTGCAAATTTATAAAACATTAAATCAATTAAATTTATTATACCTCGAGCTTCCCTTGTCAAGTGAGCCTATGTAATATATCAAAATTTGAAGGGTTTTCTGAGATTCTTTGGACGCAACCAAACTGCCGTAAGACGCGATCGCTCAGATGCCACTCAACTGTAGCATAGATGATGAGTGGTATCTTCGCCGTCCAAGCATTCCTCGTCTTCTCTGAAAATTTCGGCAGACATTCGTGGATACTCGAATCCGCTTACGATGTCCATAAAAACTGTACAATTTACAATTACAACTCAAATTGATAAACATTATTTTAAATATTTACATCAAATTCAAACTCCAAATATTTACCTTATTCTCGGACTCAATCTCAATGTCATGTCTGATAGCCTTCAGACCTTTGGCCAGACTAACATGACTTAAATTACCGCTCCACCTACAAAACAACCAACATTACTTTAATATTAAAAAAATGGATATAAAAAATTTAATTTCTTAAAAATTATTTTTTTCCTTACCTCCAGCACAGTGGAAAAATATAATGACTCAGCACGCTCAATTCGGGTCGTAAAAATGGCATTCTGAACCACGCCCAAGACTGCAACAAAAAAAGACAACCTCCAAAGTCGTGCTTCTCAGAATTTGTGGTCTTGCACAACTCTCTAAAGAGAAATGCCAGTATCGCAGATCCCCAGCTCAGTCTACCAACATCATCAAAATCCCACAAATGCTGCAACCATAAAATATGTACTTTATTGCGAGATTTGTTGGGCACCAATATCTCGCCAATTATTTGCAGAATATGAGTGCGAGCATATGACTACAATAGAAAAATATTAAAAATATTAAAATTTAATAATTTCATTAATATTTGCAAAAAAAAAATTCTTTACCATCGTCACTTCCTCATTCGCGTCCTGTGGTAAATGGCTATAATTTTCCCACAGCCACCACAGAAACACACAACCACCATCCATCCTATCTGGCGCAGCCCCTAGCAATTCAAAACATAGGCCACATAGTCACCACTATTGTGACCTGTAATAGGCTCTCTGTCTACCGGCAGACCGAGAATATGCGACACGTCCTCCAAGGTTATTATCGTCTCACCAAACGAAAGGTGGAATGTGTGTGTCTCCGGCCTCCACCTCTCTACAAGGGCGTTGATCAAACCAACATCCAATTTTGCACCTCCAATAATCTTGGATACATGCAAAAATCCGGACCTCGAAATATATTCTTCTAGACGTGTGTCGGGTCCATTTGTCATCCAAGTGATAAAGACTTCGAGACGACATTCCATCACTTCCTAAAAAATTTAAACATCCACAACTTAATTTCAATTTCAAACTACCGTATTATTATTTTTAAATACAACTAAATAAAAATTAAAAATATAAATAAATAAATAAATAAAACTTACATATTTTGCCAAAAATCGAAGACGTGTTTATGATCCAACCTTATGAGGGGCCCCTCCACTATTTTAAACTCGAGAAACTACAACTAAAATATTATCTTGTGGGGTTTAACTTATGTTTGGTGTGATTTACTTGTGGGGTAGGGGTTATTTATACTTGAACTCGCACCGGTTCAAATGCGACTTTAAGGAAACTTTCGTCCAGTAGGACACGAATTCATTGATAATCCAGGAATCCAAGTTTTTTCTATCGTGAGTTCTTTGTAATTTCAACGCGGTCATTTATTTTTCAACCGTTTCGTTTTCACTACGATAAAACCCTGGCGTTTCGTCTGATAATATCGTTGAACTCGCGTCTATTTAAATGACACCAACGGATAAGACACGCCACATCAGCCCCAAACTCGCACCTAGTTCAACGCGAGTTTGAAATCCGTGCTTGTCAGAGCGCGAGTCCTGCCTATGTGTACCGAATGTGGGGTATTTTTCCAAATGTAGTATAAAGGGGGTAGATTTCATTTTTTTTCCAAAAAAAGAATATTGACCCAATAAAGCTGTTTTTTTTTACTTCATGTACTTGTTTTATCAATGGTTTTGGACTGATTTGAATTAATTAATGATTTAAATTAAAAATTAGGTTTTAGTTAACAAGATGTTGATAAAGAGGTAAATGTCAAAGAGGTGATTCTAGTTTTTACTCGAATATCATTTTCCCTTAATTATTTAAGAGTATATCATCAAAATAAAATTATTTATCGGAATAATACTCAAACTATATAGAAGTATCATGTATAAAAAATGTCTTGTTAGATGTGCTTATGAAAAGGACTATTAACGTTTAGGGATGGAAATGGGGCGGATTTTTGGTTGCTCCGAATTCAACCTAAAAATTTAAAGTCTCAATCCAACTCGTCCCTCCCTGAGGTTAATATATTTGTATCTTGATCCGACTCGATATAATAAAAGTATAATTCGACTTTGGTCTGACCCCAAAATTTTAATAAAAATCTCGATTAAATTTGACCCACCCGAAGAAAATAAAATATTAAATATAATATATAAAAATATAATAAATGTAAATATATATTTATAAATAAACTGTGGCAGGGCGGGGCGGGTCTGAGAATTTCCACTCTAAACCTAAACCCGACCCGACTCAAACTTCTTTAAAATCCGGCCTAGCCAAAAATTAAAAATTTAAAAATAAAATTCAATCCTATCTAATCGGGTAAGGTTAAGACCGCTGAATTCGAGTTTTTTTTGCCATCCCTATTAACGTTGTGCACATTACGTTTTTAGAAAATTTAAAAATAAGAGTGGGTTTAAAATGGAAAGGTTTTGGTAAAATCAGAAGTCCATATTTCAAATCGAGTGGAACGGAAAGCACAAAATGTGTATAAAAATTTGATCTGATCATGAATACCTCTTACTATTAGTATATGCAAAATAATGACAACGTTTGTTGTCGTCATTAAATTAATGACAATAAAAAGATTAATTAATTGGTCGAGTTTATCTCATTTTATATGTGTTTAAATTTTAACATTTATTTTAAAAAATTAATTAGTTTTACTAAATAAAAATGTAATGATAACAATTTTTTATTTTTAAGGATATTGGCACAAATGCTCTCGTACTTTCTCAAATTTGTCAATGTGGTGTCTAAAGTTTGTAAACGTTCAATATGCCCCCTGTACTTTGCTTGTATTTTAAAATGCCTCCCGAGACTAACGATGTTAAGTGATGACATGGTTGAGACACGTGGCACTCTCTTACGATACCACGTGGAACTTTTTTATATAAAAAATACTTAAAATAAAAAGACTTTCAAACAATTTAACCTTTTTTTCATGGCGAAAAATAAACCATACAAAAATTGAAGGGTATAGGAACAATTTAACCCTTTCTTTTAAATTTTTTCCCTTAATCTGTTACGTTTCTTCCCCAATTTCGTGGCCGCAATTTCGTGGTCACCTAAAACCCACCACAATTCGCCCCACTCAAGCTACCAATATTTTGAGATTCCAACCAAAATCTCTACTTGAACTATAGTAATTTTGAGATTCTCTTTGATAAACAACACCGCCCCACTTATTACACCAATATTTGGCACAAAATAAACACATATAGAGCAAAATCTATTTCGGTTCTTTATAATTTCATGCTAAAAAAGGATGGGAAAAATTGAGAGTTGAAGACTCACCATAGCTTAAGAAAATCGGGTTTGATAGGGTGAAGAGAGCACATAAAAAGGTATAATAGTTAAGATCGGCTGCTTTGTTAGATTTCATGTCATTAGCGGCCATTTGAGGTACCTCAATAACCATTTTAAGATGTTTTGCTGTATTTTTTTTTGTTTTTTCAACTTCAAAGTTTTTGCGAAAGAGATAAGTTGGGTGTAGTAAACGTGGAGGCTAATGTTACACTAAAACGAAGAGTTAGTTTAAATAATAAGAATTAATGGAGTTTAGTTGGATAGCTAATGAAACTTAAGCTGGGCGAGGAATTGAAAAAAGAGAGTCAAAATTGTGAATTAATTGGGGATACATACGCTATGAACGAAGAACACATTCTCAGTGTTGGAGATATCAACATTTGATAATTATTCTTGATCTGGTTATTGGGTTTTTCTTTGCCTAGAAAATCAAAACGCTTCCTCTTATATACAACAGACTATAGACCTTCACGATGGTTTGGTGCGCGAGAGAGAAGGACGAGCAGACGAGTTGTGCTAGGGGATTTCAATTGAGGGTAGTCGTAATGGGAAGCATTGATGGTGTCGAACATAAAAGTCAAAGGGTATGTGGTAGCTGACGACGACGGCGGTGATAGGATCGGAAAAAATAGTGTTTAGGGTTCTTGATAGAAGTAGGATGAGGAAAAGATAGAAGAAGATACGGAAAAAGAAATAAAAAATAAAAAGGATAAATTTTTACACCCTTTACTTTTTTGTAAGATTTCTATTTTTGTCTTGACAAAAAAGGTTAAATTGTTTAAAAGCCCTTTTATTTTAAGTATATTTTATATAAAAAAGTGCCACGTGGCATCGTAGGAGAGTGCCACATATCTTAACTATATTATCACTTAACACCGTTAGTCTCTAGGAACATTTTAAAAGACGAAAGCAAAGTACAAGAGCACATTGAACGTTTACAAACTTTAAACACCAATTTGATAAATTTAAGAAAGTACGGGGCATTTATGCCATTATCTCTTATTTTTATTGTCATTTTGTCATACAGTTAAGGCCATACAAAAATCAATCAGCCATACTTAAGTTGTAATAATCTTTAATGTGTATAGTCACTTTAGCCTCTATTATTTTTTTGAAGTAGTTTGAACTTAACGTTTTATTTTAGGTTAAAATAGCTCATTTACGGATAAATTTTTTTATCATCGATAATTGACATAAAATGACATGGCAAACCTACACGGCAGAGTGCGCTGACATGACAATGTCATATAGACAAAGGTGTTGATTTGAAAGAAAGTTACATTAGTCAAAAATAATTTTATAAGATTATATAAAATAGAAAAATTAGTTTTTCTGGTGATCTGTCATTCTGTTAAATCATTTCAAGTTATTTACCGTTAGTTGACTAACAGTTTTCATCCGAAGATGAGCCATTTTAACCCAAAATAAAACGTTGATGCTTAAATTGCATAAAAAAGAATAGGAACCAAATAATTAATCATTCAAATATCAAAGATATTTTTTGACCATATACCTAAATTTTACATATAAGTAGGATGCTTAAAACTCTTTTAAGAAATAAGACTTTGTTATTATGTCATTTAGCTGATTAAGCATTAGTTCGGTTGCAATATTTAAAAAGCTGTAAATTTTTGTATGTTTAAGTTAAGGGTTGATGGTTATGAATATGTTAGGCATTATAATGCGTACCTAGAAAATTATTTTAAAAATTAATTATGATATCATTTTTAATGACATCAACTAGACATATTAGTTTAATTTGTTAAAAAAATTAACAATACTATTAATTTAGACCTATTAATCAGATTTATATATTAAATTTTAAATATTTTTAAATAACTGACATAACAACTCATTTTTCTTAAAAAAAATTCACTTAAAAAGTTAATCTCTAAACTTTTCTTGCAATCAGGTACCTAATATTTTTTTAAATGACAAGTGTTCATTTTTAGGATTTTAAAGCCTAATTTTAAAATATGTAAAAACAGTATCCTTTAACTAAACAATGGTAAAATTATAAAGTGTGAACTAGTCATAATTAAACCAATGTAATTAAAAATGTTAGGTATCTTAAGTAAAAAAATGTTAGTATCTAACTGCACCAAAAATATTTAAATATTTAATTGCACAAAAAATTAGATACTAAATTACACCATTAAAAAGAAAATTTTAGTACTTAATTGCACAAAATAAAGATCAGATAATACATTGACCGGCAGATATATATGGATTTTAGGATGGGTTAATCTACATTTTGAACTTTTTAAAGTTTATACATTTGTCTTTAATTTTTTAAAATATTATAATTTAATTTTTAATTTTTTAATTTTTATGATTTATGTTCATTCTTAAATTTTAAAATTTTATGTATCTCTACTCTAAAAAATATTTATGGATAAGCCATTTATCACATTACACATAAATACCAAAATTAGATACTAAATTTACCCTTTTCAAAATTACCCTGGAGTCGGATTGTATAACGATTTCCCGTACATTGGTATAAGGATCCGATCCAGTCCATCCGGGTCATTCACATACATATATATACATTTTGAAGAAAAGTAAGTCATGTAATCGTCTCGTTCCCCGCCTTCTCTAAGTTTCTCCCACTCACAGGTCTCTCATCTTGTTTCCCTTTGAACAAAAGCCAGAAAATCCCTGCGCCAAACGCAACCTTAAACAATCCCTAGCAATGGAGGACGACAGCGAGTACGATCCTCAACTAATGGACGACGAAGAAGACGAGGAGATCACGCTGGAAGACGCGTGGGCGGTTATTTCCGCTTATTTCGAAGAAAAAGGTTTGGTGCGTCAACAGCTCGACTCCTTCGATGAGTTTATCCAGAACACGATGCAAGAGATTGTATCCGAATCGGCCGCTATCGAGATCAGGCCCGAGTCACAGCACAATCCTGGTCACCAGTCTGACTTCGTGGAGGTTCTTTCTTTTTATTTCTTTAAATGAGCGTAAGAATTCGGTTTCTAGGGTTGGAGTTGGTTCGTATTGGATTGCATTGTAGGTTAATTGGTTGTTTGGATGAAAATCTAGAGTATAGGGGACCGGTCTGATCGGGCTCAAAGGTTTAAAGTTTTTGTTCCTTAAGTTGGTTGTTTATTTTGTTTGGTTTTCTAAATATCAGTGCTTATTTGCAGACTATCTATGAGATTAAATTTGGTCAGATCTACCTAAGTAAACCTATGATGACCGAGTCGGATGGTGAAACTGCTACTTTATTTCCAAAAGCTGCAAGGTTGAGGAATCTCACTTACTCCTCTCCATTGTATGTCGATGTAGCTAAAGTAGTTAGAAAGAAGGGGCATGACGGTGAAGAAGTCACCGAGACTCAAGATTTTTCCAAAGTGTTCATTGGGAAGGTTTGGTTTCTGAACTTTCTAGTTGGGAATGTGCAAATTTAACTTTCAAATTTCAATATTGACTCTCATTTTTCCTGTTTTGCATGTTATTAGGTTCCTATAATGCTTCGTTCAAGTTATTGCACACTATATCAAAATTCTGAGAAGGATCTGACTGAACTTGGGGAGTGTCCATATGATCAAGGTGGGTATTTTATCATCAATGGGAGTGAAAAAGTTCTAATTGCCCAAGAGAAGATGAGTACAAACCATGTGTATGTCTTCAGAAAGAGGCAACCAAACAAATATGCCTATGTGGCAGAAGTTCGGTCCATGTCGAAGTCCCAGAACAGGCCACCAAGTACCATGTTTGTGCGGATGCTTTCGCGGACCAGTGCCAAGGGGGTAAAGCTAATTACTTATGCCATTTGGATGCTTTTCTCTACCTTCCAATCATTCAGTGCAGTAGTTAGTTACAAAAGCAAATGATTTTGCATTTTTGTTGGTTTCCATGCATAAACTGCAGGGTTCTTCAGGGCAGTACGTTCGTGCTACTCTTCCATATATTCGAACTGAAATTCCTATCATAATTGTGTTCCGGGCTTTGGGATTTGTTGCTGATAAGGACATACTAGAGCATATATGCTACGACTTCTCTGATAAGCAGATGATGGAGCTGCTTCGGCCTTCCTTAGAAGAAGCATTTGTGATTCAAAACCAGCAGGTTCTATTCTTTTCCCTTTTTCTTTTCAAAGTTCTGACTTGAGGTACTGCTCAGGTTGAAAGATTGATTACAGTGAGTGTTATCATTGCTTCTGTCTGAGCTTGTTCTTCACATTCTAACACTTCCTGGATTTATGTTTATGGAAGTTGCACCTTTTTGGTCTATCCACCTGAAGTGTTATGTGTATGGTTATGAGATGGCTAAAAGTAGGGCATGAATGATCCGATTGAGATGTTAATAATTTCTTCTGCTTGTTTTTCCATTTGGCTTACCTTATTGAACCCTGCTGATGTAGTTATTCTCGTACCTCAGGTTGCACTAGATTATATCGGTAAAAGAGGAGCAACTGTTGGTGTTACCAAAGAAAAGAGGATTAAGTATGTTCTGTGTTAGCAAATTTACGAGTGATGAAATATTAAATGTGAATGTTCGTAATGCTAAGTGAGAAGCTTATGAGCATCTTCCTTACAGGTATGCTAGAGAGATCCTTCAAAAGGAAATGCTTCCTCACATTGGTGATGAAGAGTATTGCGAGACAAAGAAAGCTTATTATTTTGGGTAGGTATATTGGAAATTGTTTGAGTGTGTTATTGAATTATGATTCTTTTTAAATTATTGCTCTTTTTCCAGGTATATCGTTCACCGGCTGCTTCTTTGTGCACTTGGCCGAAGAGCAGAAGATGATAGAGATCATTATGGCAACAAGAGGCTGGACCTTGCTGGTCCTTTACTTGGGGGCCTCTTTAGGATGGTCTGTTTTTAGTCTGATAGTTATCTATACGTCCAATGCTCATCATCATCTGATCTTTGGTTTTGGTTGTGATTTCTACTGCTGCAGCTTTTTCGGAAGTTAACTAGGGATGTGAGATCTTATGTGCAGAAGGTTCTTTCCAATAATCATTGTTTTCTAGATCTCACTACAATTTACCTTTTTATTTTTCCTGCGTTTGTGCTCAAGGATTTTATTTCTGGATGATAGTGTGTGGATAACGGAAAGGATGTGAACCTGCAATTTGCTATCAAAGCAAAAACTATTACTAGCGGTCTTAAATACTCACTTGCTACCGGAAATTGGGGGCAAGCAAATGCAGCTGGTACAAGAGCTGGAGTGTCACAGGTTAGAGTTGATTATCAAGTTTATTTAGTGCAAGTTTATACTGAATTTTCCCATCCCTTGACTTTTTCCATAGCATAAAGTACCTGTACCTTGACCACAAACCCTTCCCCAGTTGGAAGTCCTCATGATGTTCACATGTCTTCTTTCTAGGTGTTGAACCGTTTGACATATGCGTCCACTTTGTCACATTTGCGAAGGCTCAATTCTCCTATAGGACGTGAAGGTAAGACTATTGCTGCTGTATATTAGTATTCCTTTGTCCTGCCTACTTCAGCATGCATTGATTGGCCTCATTTGACAGATTTTATCTTGTGGTCCTTAGCTAATTAAGGTTTTGTTTACCAGGGAAATTGGCTAAGCCGCGTCAGTTGCATAATTCTCAGTGGGGAATGATGTGTCCAGCTGAAACACCAGAAGGACAGGTGACTATCTTGCATTTTAAGCAAACCTCCAGATTTATCTGTTGAATAACAGTCCCTTACCATGTTTCAATCATAATTGTGGTTGTGGTTGCATTAGGCCTGTGGACTTGTAAAGAATCTTTCCTTGATGGTATACATAACGGTTGGATCAGATGCAAAACCTATTGAAGAATTTTTGGAAGAATGGGGTACAGAGAATTTTGAGGTGCATACTCATCATATTTTTCTAATGAATTTATCTTCTTTTATTTTTCCCCAGTATTTTTTTTACTTATTTTGACATTTTCATCAATTTTCAGGAAATTTCACCTGCAGTTATTCCTCAAGCTACAAAAATTTTTCTCAATGGTTGTTGGGTTGGTGTGCATCGGAATCCTGATATGCTTGTGTCAACATTGAGACGGTTGAGAAGACGGGTATTGTACTCTTTGTGTACTTGCTATCTTTCACATACAACTTTAGTGAAAACCTGTTGCAATAATCTTTCTGCTTAAGCGGAATTTCATCTCAAGAAACTGTTATGTGGTTAGCAAGTTAATAATGTTGTGGAGTTCTGTTATTAGTTTTATGAAGTATTGGCTGTTGCAACAGGGAGTTCCAGCTTCCAGCATGATTGAGAAGCATTTTCTTTTTGACATAATACATTATAATTTGAAAAGAATGCTGTATATGTGTTTGGTCTTTGACGGATCTTTACATGTGTAGGTTGATGTCAACACTGAAGTTGGTGTTGTTAGAGATATTCGTTTAAAAGAACTTAGAATATATACCGATTATGGTCGTTGCAGTCGCCCATTGTTCATTGTGGAGAAGCAAAGGCTTCTAATAAAAAAGAAAGACATTCTTGCACTGCATCAAAGGGTGAGCCATGTGTAACCTTCTATATCTTCTTGGACTTCGCTAGCTTTATCTCCTTCCTGTATATTCATTGGTTGTCCTCTTTCAGGAAAACCCAGATGACAGTGGCTGGCATGATCTTGTAGCAAAGGGATTTATTGAATATATTGACACAGAAGAAGAAGAGACAACAATGATTTCCATGACAATCAATGTGAGAAACAAGAGTCTTATTGGTCAAAATCTAGAATAAACTGTAAATGCACCTCAGCTTCTTGGGAACATAAAAGGCAAAATCATAACTTTAATTGCTTAAAACTTCGTTCCAGGATCTTATCCAAGCCAGAGTCAATCCAGAAGAAGCTTATTCTGAAACTTATACCCATTGTGAGATCCACCCCTCATTGATTTTGGGTGTTTGTGCTTCAATTATACCATTCCCTGATCATAATCAGGTATTCTTATGCTTGTGATGAACATCACCTGATTGAATTTGTTTAGACGTTTGTTGCATTTTACTCGTGTACTATTCATTGTATCAGTCCCCACGTAATACCTATCAATCTGCTATGGGTAAGCAAGCAATGGGTATGTATGTCACCAACTACCAATTTCGAATGGTATGTATGCTTCTTATTTACGTGATTATAACTCTGTCCCACCTGGAAAATATCATCATTTTCCCTTCCTTTTGTTACATAGGATACATTGGCCTACGTGCTCTACTACCCCCAAAAGCCACTTGTTACTACACGAGCTATGGAACATCTCCATTTTCGGCAGCTTCCTGCTGGCATTGTAAATTTGAAATATCTATGATCAGTTTTCTTAGTTACTACACTTTTTGCTATACCCTTACAATTGCTTCTTTGCATCTTTTTTCTTTCTTAGAATGCTATTGTGGCCATTGCCTGCTATTCTGGATATAACCAAGAAGATTCTGTTATTATGAATCAATCATCAATAGACCGTGGATTCTTCCGATCACTTTTCTTCCGTTCTTACCGGTAAGATTCTGTTGAAAACTCCTTTAACTACCTCTCCCTTTTTAGATATGAGCCTTTTGGATCCCATACTTGAGCTTGTCCTTACCCCACATCAATGTTCAATGTAAATTTCCATTCTTTTCACTTTGCAGGGATGAGGAGAAAAAAATGGGGACCCTTGTCAAAGAGGATTTTGGCCGACCAGATAGGTCTACTACAATGGTGAGAACTGAGCATGGCTTCACTTGTTTGCTGATTTTTGCCCCTTGAAATGTTGCTATAACATAAAGCCAAATTTAGTAATTTAATTTAAAATAAGCAAACGGTTTCAAATGGGAAACCAATTCAATTTGAATTCTTCTATTTATGTAGTATTAAATCAAGGATTGAGTAATACCTTGGAAGAGGATATTGGCATGGACAAAAAGATTTCAATTTGTTGTTTGTCACTTATTTGAGTCTTGGCATATGACACAATTTGCTTTTTGCAGGGAATGAGGCATGGCTCTTATGATAAATTGGATGATGATGGTCTTGCACCTCCGGTAAGAGCCAAATTTAGCATGCTGCTTCTACGTTCATCTCATTGTCATACAAGATTAGTTGACTTAACCATACTTACCTGAAAATAAATTATTGTTGTCCATTAGGGAACAAGAGTTTCAGGTGAGGATGTAATCATTGGAAAGACCACACCTATTTCACAGGAGGAAGCTCAGGGTCCCGCAGCACGCTGTACAAAACGTGATCATAGCATAAGCTTACGTCACAGTGAAACAGGCATCGTAGACCAAGTAAAGTCTTCTCAAATTGTTGTTACTAATAGTTTTAAGTGGGGATTATTCCACCAGTGTTTGTTATCATGTTAAATAATGTGTAAATGGATATGGGGCCTGTGTTTGGTGATTTTGTCATTGTACTACTACTCTGACCATTTCTATGTGTGTGTAGGTTCTATTGACAACTAATGCCGATGGGTTGCGATTTGTGAAAGTAAGAGTACGATCTGTTCGGATTCCCCAGATAGGAGACAAGTTTAGCAGTCGGCATGGTCAAAAGGGAACTGTCGGCACGACTTACACCCAGGAAGACATGCCCTGGACCGTGGAAGGCATCACACCTGATATCATTGTGAACCCTCATGCTATTCCTTCCCGAATGACCATCGGTCAGCTTATTGAGTGTATCATGGGAAAAGTTGCAGCTCACATGGGAAAGGAAGGGGATGCTACTCCTTTTACAGATGTCACTGTAAATTCCATCTCTTAATTTTTTTTAATTATTTTGATTAATTAGGTATTTTCTTGAACTGTGTGAAACGCTTATGCCTGCTTCAGAACTAGCGATGGCAGGCAGTCTACTTGCACTAGGTTTAACATTTAGAGACTATGGATGATACATTTTAGTCCTTTTGGTTTGATGTTATAGGTGGATAACATCAGCAGAGCACTTCATAAATGTGGGTATCAAATGCGTGGTTTTGAGACAATGTATACTGGGCACACGGGCAGGCAGCTTACTGCTATGATATTCTTGGGGCCAACATATTACCAAAGACTGAAGCACATGGTTGACGATAAGATCCATTCACGAGGTCGGGGTCCTGTTCAGATTCTAACGAGGCAGCCTGCAGAGGGACGATCCCGTGACGGTGGTCTTCGATTCGGAGAGATGGAAAGAGATTGCATGATTGCACACGGCGCTGCCCATTTCCTCAAGGAGAGATTGTTTGACCAAAGTGATGCATACAGAGTCCACGTTTGTGAGCGATGTGGGTTAATTGCTATCGCGAATCTAAAGAAGAGCTCATTCGAGTGCAGAGGATGCAAGAATAAAACTGATGTTGTACAGGTAACCCGTTGGTTTCCCTAGTTTCATTACCCATATTTTTTTTGACAAGTCGAAGTTGAAGCTCATTTATATATTATTGCTAATTTGCTTGATATTTTGGCGCCATGATTATACTAATTATGCTTACAGGTTTATATCCCTTATGCCTGCAAACTGCTCTTCCAAGAACTTATGGCAATGGCGATTGCTCCGAGAATGATGACAAAGGAACAGGCAAAAGACCAAAAGAAGAAAGGATCGTGATCTAGGTGGGTCGGGTCCAGTTTTCTTTCTCTTCGTTACGAATGAAGTGGAGAGTCAGATTATTTTTTTGAATTATTATTTTATTTTTTGTAAAGTTTATAATTAAAAATAAGCTAATTCTTCATACATCCGAAATTTACTTTTTCATTGCTCTTAGACTAAGGTACATGTGTTCTGGGTAAGAAACGAAGGGAAAATGAAATATGGAGCATGCATGAAACGATGGTACGTCCTCAGCATTTGTATCACAAATAAATTTGGTTCTAAGAAATTAAACTTGGAGCATATCTGAAGAGTAGCCTGAAACGAAAATTAAAATTGGTTTGGAAAAATGAGCTGGTGGATCTTGAAAAAGGGGAATTTTTTGTTGCTGCCAGGATCGAACTGGGGACTTTCAACTGACATGATAACCACTACACCACAGTAAAACACAAATTGCTTTGGTCTTAATTATAATCATAAAATGAAGAGTTCCCTCCAACAACACACGCTAAAGGACAAACTTGGATCAGATTAAATAATTGGATAAAGTTTACAAATGGTCACTGAACTTTGTTAAAAAAATGAAACGGTAACCAAACTTTTAAATATTACAAAATGACAATTAAATTTTATGTTTTATAACAAAATGGTAACTCGGCCGTTAAGTACGTGGCTATTATAAAACTTTGTATAATAACACATTTAATCCTCTATATTTATACATTCAATCAATTTAGTCCTAATTCGAAAAAAAATCATTAAATTTAACCCTCATTATTTACACATTCTTTCAATTTGGTTCTTAAAGCAAAATTTCAAAGTTGTTCTATGCAAGATATAGTATACAAGAAAAACTATGCAGCAAATGATTCTCGAGTTAAGATTGAATGCAGGGTCTTTATATATATATAATTTGTTCCTTTTAACTTGAATTTAGTGTGCTGATGTTGAACGACGTTGGCTCTGGTTAATGTAGGTATCGTGAACATGTGCCGGGTGATAAAGACCTAAGGCTTAAACTCCTGAGAAAGGACTCGCATATACGCTCCAGTGGTAAGGACAGTTATTTGGCAATAGTGAAAACTAGAAATCACATGAAACCAAAACTACTTTTATAAGCATTCATCTTTAGAATTGAAATATGCACAGTGAGATTAGGAAATACACGAAAATTTTGGATCTTTAGATTCTCTTTACGCTTTAATGTCATTTTTTCAATGTTTTTTCCGCTTCGATTATGTGTTCAAAATTCTCTTTTCTAACTGTTCCTTATCACCTCTTCCTGTTAATGCTTTTTTGCTGTCTCAGGCCATAATACAAGGTTTAAGAGAGTCTGGTGTATTCAGCTCCGTTATAGCAAATGCCCCTAGTACTACTTCAAAGGACAAGTTTTTAGCGTCCATTGACAGCAGTAACTCCTCTAGAGTTGTTTCCCTGGATTCTCACGCTTAAAGATAGGGAATTACAGACAGCATCAACCATCTGTTAGGAAGGTGCTGGAAATTGAAGCTAGTGCAGCTCATGAGTAAGAAGCTGTTCCGCCATTGTCGCCCCCCTGCATGGACAATGACGACATCGGAGCAATGATATGGCTGATCTGCATGCTTCTTTATGATCTTCTTTAAGATTGAATGCAGGGTTTTTTTATATTGAAAGAATGTGTAAATAGCGAAGGTTAAATCCAGGGTCTTTTTAACTCGAGTTAAAATACCCTCTATATCTTGCATAGAACAACTTTGAAATTTTGCTTTAAGGACCAAATTGAAAGAATGTGTAAATATAGAGGATTAAATATGCTATTATACAAAGTTTTATAACAGTCACGTTAGGTACTTAAGGCCGAGTTACCATTTTGTTACAAAACATAAAGTTTAATTGCTATTTTGTAACATTTGAAAGTTTGGTTACCGTTTTATTTTTTTTAATAAAGTTCAGTGACCATTTGTGAACTTTACCCTAAATAATTCGTAGACATCTAACCTTTTTCTAAATATATTGATTATATTCTAAGGGATAGGATTATAAACGTATCACACCACAAACACCGAAAATTCAATGCGTAAAAATAAATACAATAAAATTTTAAGAGTGTGAAAAACATTAAAATACAAAACCTATCACTTCCAGAAGAATTTGAATAAACTTCTGAATGAAATTCAGCAAACAACTACTTTGACCAGAGTGCTCTATTAAGAAAGTAAATTCTTCTGCTACTTATTCTTGACATATTGACACAACCACAAAAAGGAATCATAAGCATATACAGATCGACATCCTTTGCTGACAAAAACGCTCGTTTATACTCATCACCCGAACGCTAAACTGTTAAAAAAAGGCATCTGTCACAAAAACAGACTATAACTGTTATAAAAGTATACGAAGGCTCTGCTATAAAAGTAGACGAATGAACTGCCATAAAAGCAGACAGAAAAACTGTTATAAAAGCATATGTGATATGAAACTAACAAAAAAAACTTGAAAATAAAGTATTCATCAGCAAAGATGAATTTTGTTTATATACAAAATTAGTAAAACGGGCAAAAGTCACTGTCGAAGAAAATAATGCAATAAAAAATTAAAAAAAATTCTTTGTAATCGCCGCAAAGCAAATGGGAAGAGTGGGTTAAAACTTAAAGATACGATTAAATAACTAAGCAAAATAAATCGATATACTTATGAGGATTTATAATTAAAAAAATAATTTGTAATATACTTTTATCTGTAATTATTTTTTCCAGAAATTACGATTTTGGTATCTAAATTTATTTTTATTCAGTTTAATTAATTTATACTTTTATTTGTAACAAACCATTCTATCGAAAGATATCGAGGCCTTTTTCTTAAAAAAAGTCCACAAGATTAAATAACTAAGCAAAATAAATTGATATGGTAATGTGGAATGAGATAAAGAATCAACCTTGAGGAACATAGAAACAATGGGGGAAGAATAAACCTTGGAAAACGTATTGCTACCAACTACGGCATTAAATAATATGGAAAAATTATTAGACGTGTCTGACTCACCATGTCATCCATAGTCTCATCTAGGGGTGTAAACGAGCGAAGTCGAGCTCGAGTAGTGCTGAGCTTGACTCAGCTTGTTAAGATTTCGAGCTCGAGTAATTTTTAACGAGCCTGAGAAATCTGAGCTCAACTTGGCTCATTAAGAACTCGATTCGAGTTCGAGCTTAATTCGAGCCCAATCGAGTCAAGTGTTGACCTATTTTCGACCGTGCCGGACTCGAGTAGCTCGCCATCTGTCACGTCTTATTTAAACGCAAGCTTGTTAATTTTAGGGTTTATGGTGTTAGTTTAGGGTTTAAAGGTTTAGGTTGTTGGGTTTAGAATTTAGGATTTAGATTTTAAGGTTTAAAACTTATGCTTAGGGTTTATATTTTAGGGTTTTAAGTTTAGGAATTTAAATTTTAAATTATAAAAAAATAAAAAATTTAGTATATTATATTTCCGAGTAGCTCGCGAGCTTTTCGAGTCAAGTATCAAGTAGCTCGGCTCGTTAAGAACTCGAGCCGAGTTCGAGCTCAAGTCGAGTCCAATCGAGTCGAGCTTTGACCGAGTCGGGCTCGAGTAACTTGCGATCTGTATTGTCTGATTTACAGCCCTAGTCTCATCCAATAATAATTTTTCATCTCATTTTTTTCAAAGTGAATCTTCACCTCTTTCCTACATGTCATTAAATGAATAAATCTCATTGGATGAGACCATTGATGACGTGGTGAGCCGGGACCATGTAATAATTTCTCAACAATACACCATGGTTTTCTTAATATTATATGGAAAAATAAAATAAAATAAAAGGCGAAATCAACATAATCTTTGTGGCATATTAATGTCTATTTTTCAGTTACGGTACTGCAATTGCGGTTTGTACAACACAAAACTAAACTGGTTAAATCAATGCCATAAGATGGACCGAATAGTGTTAGAGAGGGAAGCCGCACTCTTAAAAATTTTAAACTAATATGTAGTTTATGTATTTTTTATCGATTATCTAAGTCTACACCTTTAAAATTTTGTAATTTTGCACCCGTTAAATTTTTAATATAAAAAAAAACAGATTCTGTGTAATAACGACATCTCTGCATGCAGCATACAAGTACAGAACATATTGATTATCCTTTAGTTCATGATATTTGCTTACAATCACATTCTCCTTTAATATTTTTCTTCATGATAAACTTTGTTACATTCTCAATTATGCAGGCTAAGATGAGATTAACAAGTTCGAATATTAATTAGTATAGGAAATCGCTTAGATTAACAAGTTCGAATATTAATTAGTATAGGAAATCGCTTAGATTACAAGTTCGAAATACACCCACATGTTACTCAAAAACCTCTCGATTTTAGAACGGTAATTGACAATGGTTCTTGAACTTCTTTTACTAGAATTCACGAGGTTGAGAGATGACACGATTTGAAGCCCCTGTTTCCTTAGCTCGCCTCCCAAACAAAACAAGATGATTCCGTAGGCGTATACAGCTTCGACTCGATTGGCGTTGAATTCCTAGTCCAATATCAAGGTTATGGTGCTATTGGGGCTAGATGTTCTCTTCAAGTCCGTAACATTTACGATGGTTATTGTCAGCTCGATATTCAATTGCATGACGATGCAGAGTTGACAGATTTTGCTGAGCCGACACAAGTTTTGGATTCATCTATTGATGCTATGGAGGTGAGTTAGGGTGAAATCCAACAATTTGATGAAATGTTGGTGCCAACGGCTGAAGTAATTGATGGTGAAAGCAGTAATTCAGAGCGTGGTGAAGTTATGGTCAGTGAGATGATTCCTGTTGATTCGGATGACAAAACTCAAGTAATCGTTTCTGATAAATCTACTGATGAATTTCTGAGTGAACTGCCACAGAACAAATTCCTAATTTTCAAGGGGTGTGGAGAGTTAACTAGGGGCCTCATGAAACTGTCACCAAACCAAGGTCTATTGTTGGATTCATTAGTGGTGACTACAGAGGTTTATTCAGAAGCAGCCCAAGTGTTCGATGAAAGGTATGTGAGAAAAGATAAGGACTAAAATGCAGTAAAATCTAATTTTACGTTTGTTGAGAATGATGATCCATACATGTTTAGGCTACTGTTAATGGGAAAAAATTATTACTGGTAGATAAATACTCAATGTGGCAGGAAGTTGTTGAAGTGTACAACCCTTATAGATTTAGGCTTTTAGTGATGGGGAATAATGTCACCTATGATTTCGATGTTGCAAATGTCATAAACAAAGGTGGTTTGGATACTGTTTTTCATGGCATTGTCATAGGTATATTGTTCGCAATCAAAAGGCTTGATACGCTCTCTTTGCAAACTGATAGAGAGTTCCAAAACGAGTTGCAGATTTTTGGTGGGCTAGGATCACCTTTTCTGGTTACCATTATGGGGTATTGTGTTGAACAGAACAAGTATTTGCTTGGGACTGATAATCTGCCTGATAAAAGCTTGCAAGAATCATTTTTCGTAGGGGGTTATTTGAGCATGAATTGGCAAACAAGGTTTGATATTATCCTGGACGTTGCTGAAGTTTTTGAGTTTCTTCACTTCAGTTGGGATCCACTAGTGATTCAGGAAGATATCAAACACAACAATATGTTGCTTGATTTTGATTATAGAGCAAAGATATTAGATTTTGGGTTGTTAAGAATTAAAGTAAATGGTCAATTTGGAGTGAATTTGTACTGTCAAGATTTGAAGAGTCTAGAGTTATGAAAGAGCCATGAATTATCTGGTACTTTTGGAGGAACTACTAATGCACATACATCAGCTATTGAGACTCTTATGGGGAGTAACAACATAGAGGTAGACTTTACCCTTTCTCTACAAGCTTCTTATTCTAAGAATTTTAAAAATTGCTATAACGTTAGGGCTCTCAGTTTAATTTCTCTGAGTTATAATGTTAACTTAGCTAGTGAGCGTGATTGTAAGAATGGCATTAATGGAAAGGGGAAGGAGCTTACTTGTATGAATACTGGTGGGAATGATTGGAACACTAAGTGGGTGCCTTATGATGATGACTTTTGTAGTATTGATCAAAGTAAGGAGCTGATTCTAAAAGTTTTGAGTCCACAAACTCAGGAAAGTGCCCCAAACTTATATGATGTTGTACGTGTTCAGTTACCATCAGATGATAATCATGTTGTTAATGAAATTTATATTCTGCATCACTATGTTTTGACCTGGAGGTCATTCTACGCCATCCCTTGCTATGATATTTCTCTTTATAGTAATTCATTTGATGTTTTAATTGGAGGAGAAGGGATAATATTAGAAGGCCAGCATGTTCATGCATCAAAATTTTTGGCAGAACTACAACGAGCTGCTAAAAATGAATTTGAAATCCCTGAAATCTTATGTGAGTAGTCTCATTAGTGTAAGAGAAATCCTTCTTTCTTTAGATAAGCAATTTCAAACCATTGAGAGGCTCTTTGAACGTCTAGTTGCACTTCTCGACAAGAAAGAAGCTCAGTTTTTGGCCTTGAATGAACAATGCAAAGTAATGGCCTTGATTGCACTTCTTGAGAGTAAGGGTTATCTGAAGAAAGCTGAGTTACATTTAAATGAAGTTGTCGGGGTGAAAGTTACGGAAATTAAAACTAGTATTGAACTTTTAGAAGGAATGAGCCACAACCAATCAACTTTCGAATCTGGTTCACAGAATCTCCTAGAGGTTGTTGTGACAATTGTTTGTCATAGCAACAAGAATGTCAAAGAGAAACCACCGGATATTATCATGGATGACAAGGAGGTGGAAAATGCTGTTGCTGCTTGTGTTTCCCTGCAGCTTTCACATCTCTTGGGAAATGCACAGATTGAAGAGTTTTATGAGCAGGAAAAGTTGTGGTCCTTGAAGGATCTCAATTATTTAATTATCATTTTGAGACAGGTTTCTTGGCTACTCCTAGGGGTGATTCATTCAACTTACCTCAGGCTGAAAAATAGATCTCCAACACTTCTGCTCATGCTGCTCGGTTCCAAAATTTTGATCCTTGAGGTCAAGGATCATTTGAAGAAGGCATCATTGTGATGAATCAAAGTGAAAATGCTGCTGTTTACGTTTACGTTTAGTCTTTAATTTCAGTTATTTGTTTTAATTAAACGGGGCGGTTTAGCCACTCTTGTAATGAGCTGAACGGTGTCGTTTAACCCTGTTAAGGTTAAAAGGTGACTGCAGATGCAAATCAGGGTATCGAATGAATGAAATGAAACTGTCTTTCTCTGAAAATTCTTTTATTCTCTTCTATCTTTGCTCGGCTCTTTTCTCATCCCTATAAAATTCTGTTAGTTCGATTTATACTGTTACACAAAGACCGGATTTCGGCTTTCTTCGACTGAAACAATCGACCATTCCTTTCCTATATAATGCTTCGGCGTTCTCGGCAGCTATGCATCTTTTCTGAAAAAATCTCTCGCTTTTTCGCCATGGGACAAAGTTAAATTTTTCCATTGAAACATTCTCAAATATTTGATCGTAGTTTGATGTTCCATGAAAAGCCTTGCAACTTAATCTGGCGTTTACAAAATCGATGATGAAATTCGACGCTGTATACTTGAGAATTTCCGACAACAAATCTTCCGGAAGAGATCTTACGATGTTGTTTGTAATCTTCCTCGTCATGTTTTTGTTTGAGATCATGAAGAAACTGTTGTATATGTATATATAGGAAGGGAACTAGAGGCGCCCGGTGCCATTAATTGGCGTGGATTAGGAAAACAAAATCCTTAATTAGTAGGATTAAATATTTAATGCAACTTTTATTTGAAGTTAATATTGGTTTGCATGTCGGTGATTTGCCCTCAGTTTGATTCCTGTTTTTGATTGGATTTCTTTTCCTTCAAGTTTCTACCTTGCCTTTGGGGTGTTAGGATTTTTTATCGTTAGAGTATGATTTTATTAAAAATAAAATTATATAAATCAATGTATAATATGTCTTACTAAAAACCTATGAGTTAATTGCACTACACATCCTCAAACTATGACACTCATTTTAAATTAGTCCCTAAACTTTAAAGCATTCTAATTTCATCCTCAAACTATAACCTTCATTCCAAATTGGTCCCCAAACTTTTGAGCATTCCAGTTTCATCCTTAAACTTTGACTCTCATTCTAAATTGGTCTTCAAACTTTTTGAACGTTCTGATTTCATCCCCAAATAATCAATATATGCTAATCATATCTTTTGTTAATAAAACCGTTACAATGTCATGAAACACTTATGTGTATTATGTAATAATATGATGTGATATAAACGATAATTTGATGATGAAATTAGAACATTTAAAAAGTTTGAGAATCAATTTAGAATAAGAGTTATAGTTTGAGGATGAAACTGGAATGCTCAAAAATTTGAGGACCAATTTAGAATGAAGGTCATATTTCAGGATGAAATTGAAATGTTTTAAAGTTTGGGGACTAATTTAAAATGAGGGTCATAATTTGAGGACGTGTGGTGCAATTTACTCAAAACCTACTTAAACTTAAATGAAGAAAAAAATACACACTACAACAAAAACAAGCAAGAACACTAAAACAAAGGACCAAGAACATGAAGCTCGGGATCAAACACGCAGCTAATCAACACCAAACTCCATGCATGCACACACAACACCCTCCAGCCAATCAGCTTCATCCCCTAGCTCGCCCAAAGCAACCAGCACAAATGCAACACTCAGAACCATACTTGCACCGCAGAAGTTTAATCAACCCCACTCTTAGCTAATACATCCGTAAAATCATTTGCTTCTCGAAAATCATTAAAGAAACAAACACCATGTATAACACCACATGCCTCATCAATCCTTAAGAAATACTCTCATAGTCGTTAAGGACGACACTCGCAATGTAACACCCATGATGCGGCCACAAGCGAGTCGAATTCAGCCACAATAGGCAGCTCTTGTCGCCAAATAGATCGCACCATGTCTAAGACAAAGTCAATGGCTCTGAGTTCCGCTTCATTAGAATCCGTCACACCGTAAGGGCAGGAAAATATAGCCAAAACACGACCATCCAAATCACGAAGAACACCCCCACAACCTCCACGTTAAACTTCCAAGAACCGACAATGGGAGGACACCATGTAATACCAGAACGAGCAGCCATATTCCCCACATGTGGTGTACACAATAAAAGACACTCCCACCATTGAGCCTGTAGAATTAAACTCTCATCCTTACTCGCCTTCACCCAGTAAAAGGTTCAAAGCTTAATCAAAAAAAAAAAAATTCAGCCATCGACCTACGATTTTGATTAAACAACACCCCATTCTGTGCCAGCCATGCCGACCAAAGCAAAGAAACACAACACACCCAACCAGCCACCATTGACGCCTCGCACCCACAAGAAAATCACTCAAACCTTGAATTACTAAGTCCTGTAACGAATTTGGTAGAACCAACAACACTCTCCACCATTGGAAAAAGCTATACCAAGTGCACAAACCATCTTTGGTTTGTGTTTGCTTATATCACCACCATTTGTCCCGTTGGATTGTTTTTTTATCGGATGGCACTTGGGTTATCTGAGTCGGTTGTTGGGGATGCGATAGTACCTTTCGATCTCACAAAAAAGACAACATCGGCAGTCTACCCAAGTGCACAGACCATAAAAAACGTTGAACTTTGGGTGGCACCTCAATCTTCCAAACCATCGCCTCCCCAACAGCCGATTCAGGTAACCCAAAAAAAGTCATAAGTTTAACCAAGTCCTTAACCAAGAACTTACCACAAGTGCTATGCTTCTAGATGAAACAATCCTCGCGAGCTACAGCCAATGAAACAAAATACACAACAGCTTTGAGCTCACGTACCTAGCGAATTTCGAACAACCGCAGGTCGCGACTAAAAATTGATCCCATTCTTCATGAAGAAAATATCCCTTCATTGCATACATTGTAACCGTCGCTAATTTATTACTCGCCACCTGAATCAGTCATAGAAATAATACACAGTGCATCATCCGAACACCACAAGTCGTGCCAAAAAAGCACCACCTTACCAATCCCAATCAACCACCGAAAATGATGCATATTCATAAAACGTTGCATACACTCGTCTTCTTGAACTTCAATAATTTGACGTCAAACCGCAGACATATGTCGATGACCACTCGAATTCATCTTCCACGATAATACTTGTGTCTCGTATTTGGCACAAATCAACATAATGATTCATTCTCGGAGGCATACCACCATGCCCATTTGCCTAGCAATGCCAAGTTACGTAAGCGCAAATCCAAACCCACCCGCACGCTTCGGGCCACATACAATACTCTACTTGGTTCTATGTAATTTGCGTTTTAAATTCACATCCCCTCATAAGAAAGAGCGACTAATCCGATCCAATTGACGCATCATCCCTTTAGGAATTGCAAACACGCTCATGTAATGAAAGGGCAGCGAGGAAAGAACCGAATTGACTAATTGCAACCTCGCAGCCATCGACAAAGAATTTTTCTTCCATCCCGTGAGACGTTGCCTAAACCTTTTAATCAACAGTTCCCACATACTTGAATTCCTAGGATCCACTCCAACCGGCATCCCTGGATATTATTGGTTAAAATTTGTTCAAGCCTTTAAGTCATTGTATTTCTGATATTTAAATTTTAGTTTTTTTATTTCCAGAAATTTAATTCTTCATTTTTCGGATTTAAAATTTCAAATGTAATTATTAATATAGTTAAACTCAAGCACACCTTGTAAATAAAACTAATTAAACTTGAATCCCTTAAGACGAACAATATTATCTTTTTCACTAAGATTTTTATCGGATTCAATATTAATAATTTTTTAAGAATAAACAACATAAACTAATGCAGCTTTTTTAAATGCAACCAAAACCAAGACCACAAACAGAATCTTACCTACTATAATCATTAAATGATATTTAGAAGGGGAAAAGGCTTAAACTGCTGCCTACAACATAGTTCTTAAATCCCAGGATTGAATGGCTGCCTAGAATACAACTACAAGAGTAATTTATTTGTGTTAAGACTGCATTTGGAATATTTTATATTTATGTATTAAAAATTAATAACTGGATGCGCATTCTTATAGAATGGTAGTTTTTTTTTGGTAAAGTACACAAACGGTCACTAAACTATTCCAAAAAAATATAAAATTGTCACCAAACTTTCAAAAATTACATAATGGCATTAAACTTTAGTTTTTGTTACGAAATGGTCACTAAGCCGTTAACTGTTGTTAACTGGGTGACATGACAGTTACAAAAAATTATATAACAACACATTTAATCCTCAATATTTACACATTCAATTAATTTAGATATCAAGAATGAGGGTTAAATTCGGACTAGATTGATTGAATATGTAAACATGAATGATTAAACGTGTTATTATTCAAATTTTTATAACTGTCACATCATTCAATGAACGACAGTTAACGGCTCAGTGACCATTTTGTAACAAAAATTAAAGTTTAATGCCCATTATGTAATTTTTGAAAGTTTGGTAACCATTTCTTATTTTTTGGAATAGTTTAATGACCATTTGTAAACTTTTTTTTTTTTTACTAGAATGGCATTGATGGTACTATTGGCATGCAACAGAAATGGAGGCCTGGGTCTTAGGAAAGCTGGGTACGCTCTCTAAAACGACTTGACACTTGTTCATAAACTGGTTTGTAAGGGGTGCAAATATTGGAATAAGTGAAGGAAAAATGAAATGGTTGAGATATATCACACACAAATTGAATAAATGAATATTGGAATCCAGTTCTAAGAAATGAAATTTGGAGCTGAACTGAAACCAAAATTAAAATTGGTTTTGAAAAAGGTGGATTCGGTAGCAGCTGCTGAGTTCTGAGCAGTGGAGGCGCATGCTTTGCTCTCAAAAAGATCAAATCCCATGTTGCTGCCCATGATCGAACTGGGGACCTTACACCACAGCAGCAACACATTCCTGTTTTCGCAGATTCAAAACATATATAAATAAAACGTTCTCTTCAAGAACACCGATTAATGACAAAATTGTATAACGCATATTAAAAAATTTGTAGATATCCAACTTATTTTTGTGGATTTATAATATATAAATGCTAATTTGTAATATATTTTTAGGATTATTATCTCATACACATGTGGTGAAAATTTTTTGTTTCTATAAGTGCCTCTATTTTAGGGTTTAGGATTTTAGTTTAGGGTTTAAAGTTTAGGGGGTTTAGTGTAGGGTTTTAGAATTTAGAGTTTATGGTTAGAATTTAGGGTTCATGGTTAGAGATTTAGGTTTTAACCTATAAATCCTAAATTTTAACCTTAAACCCAAAATTCTATCAACAACCCCTAAATTCAAAACTACTACACTTAAACCACTAAAACCTAAACACTAAACAAAGTCCTTAAACCCTAAAACTAAGGCGCTTGTATAAACAAAGGGAAATACTTTGATACTCATACTTTTATCTGGAATTGTTTATCTTCAAAAACTATGAAATTTCATATCTAAATTTATTACTATTTTTTACTGAGTTTAATTAATTTATACTCTACTCCAGATAGTAATACTCATGTTTAGTTTGGATAAATAAACAAAGGAAAATACTTTGATACTCATATTTAGTTTAGGATTTAGGGGTTAGTGTGTAGGGCGTATAATTTAATATTTATGGCTAGAATTTATAGTTTAGGGTTTATAATTTATAGTTTAGGGTTTAGAGTTTAAGGATTTGAGATTTAGGTTTTAAATTTTATAGAAGAGTTGTGTAAATTTCTTTTACACGGCTTTATAAAACTTAGAGATATCTAATTATCTATTAGTTATATTGTTATAGATCCGATGTAACTTTCGTATTTATTTTTTTAACCGTTGGATGAAGATAAATGAATGACTGAGATTAATAGTAGGAAATGAGAAGACTATCATATGAAAAAAGATAAGAAATAATCTTAGCCATTTATTTACACTCATCTAACGGTTCAAAAAAGGTGTAAAAGTAATTGAGTATTACACAATGTAAGTGGTAGGGGTGTTCATTATCGTATATCGGATCGAATCCGATCCAGTTTTTCGGATTAACAATATAGTGATCCGTATCCAATTCGAAAAAATAGGATATCCGGATATTTGGATACCAGATATTCGAATATCAGATTATCCGAAAATATAATTTGATTTAATTATTTTTCGAATTTGAAGGTCGTATTTATGAAACTTTCAGAATTTCGAATATAACAAACAACAAATTGCTAAATATAGCAAGATTCACATCTATAAAAATTTCGATTTTTTTTAATTTTCGGATATAACAAGCATCAAATTGTTAAATATAACAAGATTTATATTCGTGAAATTTTGAATTTTCGAATTTTTGGATAATCCGAAACTTAAAATATTGCGATCCGTATCTAATATGAAAACTTTAAAATCGAATCGGATATCCAATCCGAAAATAAAAATCGGGTTGGATATTCGAATTTTTAGATTAGATCAACGGATAATCAGATCGGATATTTTTGAACTCTCCTAGTAAGTGGATCCTAATATACATATATATACTTTGTCTAATAATATAAGATATGCATATATACTTCGTCATATTTTTTCATGTGTCATATATTTCTTCATATTTCTTATATCGATATATATATATATATATGTACATCAGAAAAATTGAGGGACTCGAATCGAACTTAAAAATCAATCAAATAATTACTAAAAATTTTGAGTTATTTGAATTTTCATTTTACAACTCAAACTTTATTTGAATTTTCTCGAGTCGAGTCAAGACGAGTCGAGTTTTTCACCTCGAGTTGAGTCAAAAAAATTAATTTTTTAAGTCGAATTTTATTCACCCTAAATATTACGAGTCAAGAAAATTTGAAATTTTTTGGTTTAAATTAAATCTCATACTAGCACTTATATTTTACGATTTTGTTGTTTTTTTCATAATTATTTATATTATAATGTAATTACACCGATTGTCGTACAATTTTTAGAACGATTTTATTTTATTATTTTGTTAATTTTAAAAACTAACACCCCATCTTCCGTCTACCACTAATTACCATTGATAAAAAAACAAGGGTAAAATTTACCTGATGTCTCTTTTGTTTAGACCGTGTTTTATTTAGGTTATCTATTTTGAAAAAAATGATATTCTTACCACTTATGTTTTTGATCTGTTTTATTTTGATCATTGTGCCATTAACACCCGTTAGTTTGATGACGTGACATATTAGTTAAAAAGGTTAATTTATAATTTGACTCCTAAACTTTAAACAAAATATTAAATTGACTCCTAAACTCTCTCAACCTCACTTTTATCCCACAATGTCGCTGCTCCGGCCATTTTTTTTGGTGGGTGACGACTCCGACCACCTCTATCTCCTGCTCCGACTGAGACAGAGACGCCAGCAGCTGCTCGACACTGATGGTGACAAATTTCAATCCTTTTTCTATTTATTATTGTATCTATATACATATATTTTGGAATTTTGAAAATCTGCTTCTAAGATCTGTTTGGGATTTTGGTAGTCGCTGGATATGCAATATCTCAAGGAAGAGTCAAGTTACTTTTGGTTCAAAGGTTCTGGTTTCCTGTAGGGCCTTGCAAGGTCACACTGGCCAGGTATCATTTCTTCTAATCAAATTTGCTAAATAGTTTAAATTTGATTTGTTTTTGAAAATGGGGTTTTGTTCTTCTTTCTCGTAAATTTCTTTACTACATAACTTGAAGAGGAGCAGATTCCTGGTTTTAATAGTTTTTGGAAGGACCTTGTTATTGGCTGAAATGGGAATAAAACAACTTTTAGATTGGACACCCGAAAGAAATCAACTTTGTTTTTGCAGAATGATTGCACAAAAACAGCCTAAATATTACTTGTCATGGTGCTGACTATATATGATGTGCTGTGTTTGAATTTTAATTCCTAAGAAATATGCAGGTATATTCATTGGATTGGACACCCGAAAGAAATCAAATTGTAAGCGCCTCGCAGGATGGACGCTTAATCGTATGGAACGCTCTAACGAGCCAGAAAACTCATGCCATAAAGCTGTCTTGTGCATGGTGTCACGGACATGCCCCTTTTACTCGGTTGGTAAGCCGTGCGGCACTTGGAATGGGTGTTACCCAGACAAGTCAGCCGTTCTCATGCCCCATTGTCGAATGAGTCATCTCGGTCTAGCCTTCTCAGGGTCACAATGTGCTAAGGCTTTAGAGTTTTGAATCCCGCAGGGCCTAGCAATAGCTGCACTCCAACCTCGTACTTCAGCCACGAGAGCGATATGGGGCCCTATGGCCCCAAACCGTCCCTAGGTATTTCTCCCAAGGAGACAGTGCGCCAACCACTAGGCCCCACTGCCCGCACACCTAGACCCCACATGGGCCTATGAGTAGGTCACTTACACCAAGGAAGCTCGGTCGCTAGCCCAGGCGAGGGGGATGGTGGAGACCCGACACCAGACCACTTCCCCCTAAAGAGCTAAATAAACTTACCAGGAATGCCGTGAGTAGACGTTGCTTCGTCCCAAATGAGGACACATTCTGGATAGGGCCTTCATCGTCTTCCCAAAGCATCTTAACTTGCATCCTTGACTTGGTAGCTCCTCAGGAATTGCTCATATCATCGCTCGGTCCTGAACGGGCTTGTCAAGGCAGGGTCGCAATACAATAAGGGATGGCCTTGACATTCTCCCCCACTTCCTCTATAGATGGCCTCATAGATGTAGCCCAAGAAGGGATGGATCTCATTGATGTTGACACAAGTTCTTCATCACTTGTTGAGCCGATATGGACATCTGTGGCAGCACATCTTCGATTCGTGCTCGATTTGATATGTTTTTCTTGTCCCGCCATTTGATCATTCAAGCACTAATTCAAGCCTCGATCCTGAGTTCTTTCTATCTCCCTTTTGACTATGTTGCACATCCGTAACCGTCTAGACTGACCACGACTCATTATGACCCAGTTCCACTTCTTTCATGTTGAGTTTTAGATTCATGCTCCCCCATTTTTACTCCGATTGTGGCTCGAGCAAAAGACAAGTAACGAACCATTGATCCACTCAAACAAGTGCCTTGTAGTTTCTTTGTGCTCCACGATCTGCCCATTAACCTACACAAATACAAAAGTAACATACCTGGCCACGAGAAAACGTGTTATGACTCGTCACCCAATGGCTTGCTCCTCAGCGTTAAGCATCTTCGCCAACTTTGCCTCATCTCGTACCGAGACCTCCAAAGTACTGAATGTGTCACCATACATATATCATCAATATTAACCCAAGTTTGCCAGTACATGCTGGTGTTGCACTTGGTTGCTTAATAATGCAAAGATAATCTCTAGTTGCCAACACCGTATAGAATTGTACTTGCCTTTTTTTCTCCTCAATACATCATGTATTATAAGATATACAAGCAATTTTATCAATGAAAACATATTCACACAAGTCTCGTATGACACCTGGTTGGCACACATTGCCTTATGCTACCACCAATCATGGTATGCCTTTGTATGTATACCTCAGGTGTTTTGACTATTTGAGAACGCAGTCACTAAGACAAGCTAATATCATCCACTCGTGAGGTTTTCTTCTTACTCAATTATACCTGCACCATTTGCCAAGTGAATGCACACCAATATTCTCTCGAACAACCTTGCCCTTGTTCCAGTAGCAAATAGATGGTCATGTGCCCTCACTAGAACTTCTCAATGGTCTCCTATGGCCCTTGTAATAGCCAATCAAGTTGCCCCCTTATTTCGTTTCTCCTTCACTCCCTTTGTAACAGACAGAACTGTTGATTAAGCACAAAAGTACACATTTGATCTCTTGGCACACATGGCCTATATTCTATGGTAAGTTAGTTTCCCCCATCTACTGATGTCTTCCCCATTATCCACTTATTAAAAATAGTTCATCTTGTTATCACGCTAGCAAAAGAACCTGTATCAGCACCTCACAAACATCATATCAACATTAGTCTCGTGTTGTGGACTTCAAAATGATGTCTCACTTGTGCCCTCTACGTGTGACTTAGGTTCTCGTAGGATACCAAACTCTTCCCCATATGCCCACGACATCTAGTCAGTAAAGTATTCTCATGTAGGATCAATACCTCTTTATTCTCTTACATAATCTCGAAAAGAACCTGTATTCGCTAAATCCCTTAGCTTCTTCTGAGCATTATATTCTACATTTTCGGGAAAGAATGAGCTCATTAACTCTTCCTTCAGCTCTTTCCATATCTTGATAGAACAAACAACATTAATAAACTTGGACCGCCACCACAACTTGGCGTCCCCTATTAGATACACCGAGTCCACCGAGACCTTGTCTTCATCTATTTTAGTATGTGTATACCGAAAATAATTCTCGATGTCGAACAAGAAATTTTCAAGCTCCCTAGCATCTTTGTTCCCTTCATACCACTGAGGTTCTGAAACCCTAGTCCTCGGACTTATCTGCTGTCATTAAATTGCCCATAAATATCTGTATCAAGTTAACCTGAGTCTTGATCTCATCTAGTTCGAACTTCATATGACTTAATGCTTCTTTGTCTTCATTGCTAAAATCTTTGATAGCTTGGGTCAACTCTTGCTGTGTTTCCTCTATTGCTCAAAGCCAATCATTTGATGATATAGCTCTCATGGCAGCCACTGCGGCCTCAAGTTCCTCGAACCGACTAGGGTCTATCGACCCACCACCTTGTGTCGATGTCCCAACACCTGGGTTTGTTCCCTCTCTAGGGCAATACTCGTTCCACGTTTTCACGTTTGTCACCATTTCTGTCGACACACACAGAATCATGGTGCCTGCACAGACATCATCTTTTACAAACGGGTGTGATATTTGTACCGTGTCCTTCTTTGTTACATGAAGCTGACATTTATCTCTGTTGCATACGACCAGGGCTTTTGACACCTGCCAAACCTTCAAACTGTCGGGTTCTTTAATCGATTGCCCCACATCCCTCAAGGAATTAATAGGAATACCTGCCTTTATAACACACACAAAGAGAAACCTGACCACGACATTGGTTAGTTCGATTACATAACAATAAAATGAAATGTACCTTACAAGTTCCATGGGACTTTCCAGTACGTCCCCCACTGCAATTCACGCTCCGTATTGCCAAACTCTGTGAGGTGCTTTATAAACTCCTTTACCACCACATTTCTCTTTTTGGGTAACACTGACATATTCGTGGTAGCCAGGTTTTGCTTCTGATCTCTCGGTCCATACATTAGTTTTGACCTAAGCCATGGCTTTATTAGCTCGCCCCACCAAATAGCTTGTCGGTAGTAGCCCATATCACCACTGCCCAAATTGGGGATTTTGTAACACTTGGGTGAAATCTGAATTGTACTTGAACCATCACCACATACCCCTCGAGCTTGTCTGTCCTACGCTCACTATTTTGGCTCTGCTTGTGAAAGAACTTCTAAGGAGAGATTTTCTCAGATACACCCACATTACCAAGTTGTACCACCCTTGTGTTTCTCACCCAAACGGGTAGCTTTACAAATAGCATTATGCCTTACCATAGCCAACATCCCCATCAAAGGAAGATTTTCGTGCCAAAATGAGTTTTTTTCCTATCCAAGATAAAACTGTATTGACTCGCACAACCTTTGCCATCCCATATTTGCAATCTATTGCTGAAGAATCTGGTCCAAACTACCACATTGCAACACATTTCTTTCTACCTTAAGACCCAATGTGTCTTGAGAAAATTGCCATTTACAGACAAATTATTAGCTATGAGAAGCATTCCCCCTTAGGCTCCTTGATTTTATTTGACAATGTAACAGATTTTTCCCTCGAGAACCCATGGTGTGTCTACCGCTAAAAGAGTCTACATCAATAGAAGAGAGCATACCAATAACTCGGCACTCCCGTTTACTTCATTCTAGAGGGGCCACTCTATCCAGCCTACATCATCGCCGCGATCCTTTGACCACTTCATTAAATAGTTCGAGGTCATAAGAGTCTTGTCCTGCACCTTTGGACGATCACACTGTACCAAAGTACTCCCACAACAAACGAGTTTTATCATAATCCTTTGACTTTATCAATGAGCAAATCTACAACCTTGAGGAACACGACTCTGCCGCATTGATTCCCCTGAACATAAAGCAACTATAGAACTGTCTCAAGTTGTCTCCAACTCTTCCCTTTAGGGTTAGTCTGCGAACCCATGACTATCCATCGTATCAATCTATATCCATTTGTACACACTTCTCTTTTCACCTGGAAAAAGATAGTTAAGCAACAACAAGCACCACAGTGCCAAGATAAACAATATTGCCATTAACTTCCATCAATCAAGAAATTATCACATTACCCTGGAAACGACAAGCACCAATATGTTAGATTAACAAAAATAAGCACGTTTTATGCTTCGGGCTGCACACGCCCTTGTGCTAACAAGACAAAACAAACATCAATAAGCAAAGGTTACCGACACAAGGCAATGTATCAAAATAAGCATCACTATTACCGATAGCCACCATAGGGAATGACTCTCCTCTCGAGTAGCGCATAAGCATCCCTATATTGCTAGAATTCGTGCCACCGTGCTACGAGGAATACACACTTCATCATGTCCCATAGACAGCCATTAACGAGCCTTTAAAGCAACCATAAATACTGATTGTGTCCCAAATCATGGACAAGCATGATTTTGCAAAGATCAATCTCGTCCACCAAAAGTTCTCGTGTTTCTTTTCGTCTTAACTCGATCATCGTTTCGATCAGCCAACAACAATGCTACACCCGTAACGAAAAAATGAGCACCACTGTGCTCTAATTCACACGCGCAACTATGCTAATGTAACACGTCGGCACTACCTTGCCAAAACCCACCATTAGACACATTTGCGTCTTGACTAGGTCTTGATCAATCAACATCATAAGGAGTCACCCTGCCTACTCCACTCGCGGAAGTGCTTGGCGTAGGTTCTAGCCACCCTGCCTACCCCCACATGCCGCTTGGCGTGAAACTAGACCGCCCTGCCTACTCCACTGATGGATGCGTTTGGCGTGACATTACACCATCCTGCCTACTCCTTGAAGAGAAGCGTTTGGCGTAGGATTCAACCACCCTGCCTACTCCCCACATAGGAGCGCTTGTCGTAGTCCCCACCCTGCCTACTCCAGTCTAAAGAGTGCTTGGTTTACTGCCATTCCACCCTGTCTACTCCATTCACCGGAGCGCTTGGCGTAGAATCCACAATCTAGCACCTCTGTGCACAGAAAAAAAAGTCTCTAGTCTTGGGATATATAAACGAACATCCTATCATACATATCTTTTGAGGAGATGTCTTTTGAGAATAGAGTAATGACCCTGTGACAATATATAGGAAAGGAACTAGAGGTGGTGCCATTAATTGACGTGGATTAGGAAAACAAAATCCTTAATTAGTAGGATTAATATTTAATGCAATTTGAATCCTACTACTATTTTTTCCCTGAGATGATTGCTTTCTAAAAATCTCATTGAGTTTTTTTCCTACATCAATTTTTTTTTTGGCGACGACCTTCATGTTGTCGGCTGGTTTTTAGTTTTTATGTTAGTTATATATAAATAAGATTCTTCTCTTTTGATGAGAATTATTTGTTTTTGTTTAATTCCATTTTTTTCTTTGTTTTGCTTTGCCGAAAGTCATTTTACATGTGTTAAAGTTCTTTGTTAAAAAATGTTTAATGCAATTTTTATTTGAAATTAATATTGGTTTGCATGTAAGTGATTTGCCCTCAGCTTGATTCCTGTTTTTGATTGGGTTCTTTTCCTTCAATTTTCTACCTTGCCTTTGGGGTGTTAAGGACGCAATGCATGTTATTATTATTAGTATTTTTTTATCGTCAGAGTATGATTTTATTAAAAGTAAAATCATACAAATCAATGTTATATTATGTCTCATTAAAAATTTATCTAAATTTAAAAAAAAAGAATTACAACACCTCAAAAAAAATAATTGATGCATAAAAAGGGGGAAAATAGGAAAAGTGCTATCAATGGGATTTAAACCCTTAAATGGAGAACCCATGATTTAACCATTTAAGCTAAGGCAATCCTTAAACAATGGTTACTCCAGCTTATTGATAAGCTATATTTTGTTCCTTCACAGAATGAAATAAAATAATAAGTCTGAATCAGCCCCACCTACCGTATTGAATGCACCCACCTTAGATCTGAAAAATATCAGATGGATCTAGAATTTTGAAAAGTCTCTTCATCTCTCTTTTTTCGTCGTGCTGCTGATCTCTATCATCGTCGCGGCGTGGTCGTCACAGTCACCATCGTTGAGAGCACCGTCACACCCCGACCCCAGCGACGTCAGTTACTCACTCAATAACACCACTATTTGCCTCCAAATCTCGTCAGAAGGCTTGCCGAGAACCAATGCTTATTCTCTGTTTTGCGTGGATCCGCCATCGTCCATCGTTCATGCATTACACCGCCGGTGTCTGTGGCTTCGATGTCGTCCTACGACCAAGACCCAGCCTTTCACTCACCGAGATCTCTCACTGGCTGCAGTGGAAAACGCTTGGAAGCTTCAGCGAGGAGAAGCTTTACCTTTTTAGTTTGGGTTCTAACGATTTTTTAGCCGTTATCGGCCGTCTTCAGCATCAGTATTCTCATTTCCATGTATCCAAGATTTTGAGGGATGTCAAGTTTGAGCTCGAATTCAAAAGTGATCGAAGGGAGTTTCAAGGGTCGACCGATTTAGCTCGGGGTCAAGGTAATACTTTACTACCTATTGCATGCTTTACGAAACACGTTGGTAGGTGATTATTGCATGAATGAATATGATTATTCATGGATTATTTTAAAAGTCGTGCTGAATACTTTAAAAGGATAATAATCTGGTTAAGACCCAATTAACTCGAACAAGAAATTGTATATCTGGTAGGAAATTCCAAGTTGCGTGAATAATAGATAAAATCATTAATCTTGAATCTTCAATATTGATTCTTTCTTGTTAAAAGATTTAATACCTGAAATACTTGGTTGAGAAGTAACAAAAATACCTTTGAGATGTAAAAAGGACCTGAATACCCTTGGAAGTGGTAATAAATCTGGGAATTCATATATGACCCGATAGAATACCTGATTCCACCTATTACATTTTCGATTGTTTGGAAAATTCTGAAATCAGGTTTCTAACCTTTGAGATTGTGAAATGCCTATATTTTTGCAATTTCTAAATAAACATCTGAAAAGCCTTTTTCTTGGAATTACACTAAATAAATATCGGGAGATCAATTTACTAAAAGTACACTTTATGACCAGATTGATTGAAATGACTAAAATATCCTTAGGTTTTGAAATGTTTGAAAATACCGTTAAGCACTGAAACGACTGTAACACCCTCGGACTCTGAAATAACTATAATACTTCAGTGACTTGGAATAAGTGGACCTTTTTCAATACTAAAAGTTCTGATACAACTTAAATGATTGTAATGCCCCTACGTGATATAAAGCATGGCTAATGTATGGCAGCCACTCTTGATATTGCTACAGTACATGGAAAATATCGTACGAATACATGTTCGATTTCACATAGCACGTTCAGTGATTGATTGATGAAGGCGATCTATTTTGTTATACACTGTAGTCGGTTCTGAGAAATGAATACTTAAGGTGTACTTATCCGGTTGAATGGTGAACACTGTAATGATGAGTTCTGATTAGTTCAAAGGGACTTGAAACTTGATGAGCAATTTGAATTCCTGAATTCTGCAAATTACCGTTTTCCAACTTTGTTGGTTTAAATTACCAAAATGCCCATGAAGGTCGGAATGTCCATAATTCCCTTGTAGGATTAATGATTGAATCACTCATGATATTTCTGAATTACCAATGATCCTGATGTATCAACTTCTGAATGTCGGATTTGAGCCATTAGTACCAAACCTCTTTTTATAGGGGTCTCGTTTTGAAATCAGTCCAAAATTGTCAGATGTTCAATATTTTCTCCGTTTTAAACCAAGACTATCTGCTCTGATTTAAAAGTATGACTCTGATATCCAAAATGAAAGCACAATTCTTGGCTTCTGTTTTTTTATACAAAAATATATCTGACACATGCTTTCTGATATTACTATCTACTAGATAAAAATTGATTTTATCTGAGGGTATATTATCTGGTTATAATTGAAGATCTGTAGGCTCAGCGCTGGTAAGACCTTCTGGACCTAAGATATTCCCCTACGCCCAATGGGCCTAGGGTAAGTCTTTCTGGATACAATTTTGGGATACTGTATATCGGTGTATGATTAAAGGGTAGTTAGGTAATTAAAATAAAACTTTCCTTTTTCTTTTAAAATCTACCCTACTGAATTAATTTACTAAAGTCTAAAACTCTCAGTATGTTTCTAATCCGCTCTTAGTGAAACACACTAAACTTCCTAGTGCAACTTTCGTGATCTATCTATCCTCTAATTCTTCAGTCTATATGCTTTTCGCCTGATACTCACTGTTTGAATAAAGAACAACTCTATTATCTTTAAATATAACGTATTTATTAAAATATCAAATTGTATTTGGAACATGTTGTTACCCGAAATGCCATGACAACTTTATGCTCTGCCATATTTCTGCTTGTACCTTTAACATCTCTTGGTAGTTCTGTATTACTGAGCTTTTCCAAGCTCATATTGTTCTTTACCATCGCAGGTTAGAAGTTTAATCATGGTGCAGTTTTAACATCAGCAAAAGAGTTCTTTGGTACTGTTTGTAGAGTACGGTACCTGTGTAGTTAGGGGCATGTATGTCAAGTCTTGTTTTTATTTCAAAGTCTGAAACTTATATTTATAACTTGTATCATGATTTCAGTTTTATTGTTTGAATGATTTCTAAACTGATATTTTAATCGAGAACTTGTATTATGGTTTTAATTGGTTTGACAATTTGTCTATCTGATATTTTATTGTGGGTCACTCTGGTGACCCGAATATGACACCTCAAATTGGATTAGGTTACCCGTATTGATTTGTGTATGTTACAAGAATATACACTATAACATAAATAAGCAAGAACATAAAAATGAAGGACCAAGAACAAGTTCGGGATCAAACACGAAACTATCTAACACCAAACTTCATGCACGCACACGCAACACCCTTCAGCCTATCAGTTTCATCCCTAGCTCGCCCAAAGCAACCAACACAAATGCAACACTCATAACCATATATCAGTTCTATACTTGCACAACAGAAGTTTGATCAACCCCACTCTTAGCTAATACATCCGCAAAACCATTTCCTTCTTCAAAAATATTAAAGAAACAAACACCATGCATAATGCCACACGCCTCATCAATTCGCAAGAAATACTCTCATAGTCATCAAGAACGATACTCGCGATGTAACACCCATGATACGGCCACAAGTTAGTAGGATTCAACCATAATAGGCTGCTATTGTCGCCAAATAGATCACACCACCATGTCTAAAGCAAAGTCAATGGATCAAAGTTTTGCCTCATTAGAATCCATCATACCTTAAGGGCGGAAAAATATAGCCAAAACATGACCATCCGAATAATGAAGAACACCCTCACAACCTCCCAACCCTGATTTACCATGTGCCGAACCTGTTGATGTATTGAGTTTGATACTGGATATCATATTTTATTTTGTGTGTCAGTAGTATTGATAATTACTAGCTATTGTCTAGGCTTTTATTAGTCTATTTACTCCAGTAAGTAGACAGTTGCATTACTTTAGACTTTTGTAATCCTATTAAATGAAATGTAATGAAGCAGATACGTGTGAGATTGTTGCAACCTTTTTCAGTTCTATTTTTTTTCTTTGTTCTTCTTTTATCCTTTTTCACGTTCTATCTTCCTTTCCAAAACTTTTTTTCTACAGCACACTTTTAAAACTATTTTTTATATAACTGCAAAACTGGTTTTCTGCAGTACACTAACACTACAAAACTGATTCTATGGTTTTCTGTAGCACACTAACAGTGCAAAACTGATTTTCTGCAGCACACTAACAGAACTATCCACGTTGAACTTCCAAGAATCGACAATGGGAGGACACCATGTAATCCTAGAACGGGCAGCCACATTCCCCACATGTGGTGTACACAATAACGGACATTCCCACCATTGAGCCTCTAGAATTAAACTCTCATCCTTACTCACCTTCACCCAGTAAAAGGTTCGAAGCTTAATCAAAAAGAAAATTTCAGCCATCGATATACAATTTTGATTAAACAACACCCTATTCCGTGCCAGCCATGCCGACCAAAGTAACGCAGCACACCCAACCACCCACCATTGACGCCTCGCACCCACAAGAAAATCACCCAAACCTTGAATTACAAAGTCTTGTAACGAAGTCGGTAGAACCAACAACAATCTCCACCATTGAAAGAAGCGATAGTACCTTTCGATCTCGCAAAAAAGACAACATCGGCAGTCTACCCAAGTGCACAAACCATAAAAAAAACGTTGAACTTTGGGTGGCACCTCAATCTTCCAAACCATAGCCTCCCCAACAGCCGACTCAGGTAACCAAAAGAAGTCATAAGTTTAACCAAGTCCTTAACCAAGAACTTACCACAAGTGCTATGTTTTCGGATGAAACAATCCTCGCGAGCTACAGCAAAAGAAACAGAAGACACAACAGCTTTGAGCTCAAGCACCTGGCAAATTTTGAACAGCCGCAAGTCGCGACTAAAAAACTGATCCCATTCTTCATGAAGAAAAGATCCCTCCCTTGCAGACATAGCAACCGTCGCTAATTTATTACTCGCCACCCGAAATAGTTATAGAAATAATACACACAGTGCATCATCCGAACACCACAAGTCGTGCCAAAAAAGCACCACCTTACTACCAGTCCCAATCAACCACTGAAAGTGATGCATATTCATAAAACGTTGCACACACTCGTATTCTTGAACTTAAATAATTTGACGTCAAAACGCAGACATTTATTGACGATCACTCGAATTCATGTTCCATGATAATACTTGTGTCCCATATTTAGCACAAATCAAAGACCGCCATAATGATTCATTCTCGGAGGCATACCGCCATGCCCATTTGGCTAGCAATACCAAGTTACATAAGCGCAAATCCACCACTCCTAACCCACCCGTACGCTTCGGGCACATACAATACTCCACTTGACTCTATGTAATTTGTGTTTTAAATCCACATCCCCCCACAAGAAAGAGCGACTAATCCAATCCAATTGACGCATCACCCCTTTAAGAATTGCAAACACGCCCATGTAATAAAGGGGCGGCGAGGAAAGAACCAAATTGACCAATTGCAACCTCGCAGCACAAAGAATTTTTCTTCCATCCCGTGAGACGTTGCTGAAACCTTTTAATCAACGGTTGACACTAGTTCTTTTTACTAGTCTTAAGGAAAGCTGGCTTGCTCTCTAAAACGAGTTGACACTTGTTCATAAACTGGTTTGTAAAATATTGGAATAAGAGAAGGAAAAATGAAATGGTTGAGAAGATTACAAACAAATTGAATAAATGAGTATTGGAATCCATTTCTAAGAAATGAAATTTGGAGCTGAAACCAAAGTTAAAATTGGTTTGGACAAAGGAGCTGGTGGCTTTTGGTAGAAGCTGTTGAGCAGTGGAGGCGCATGCTCTGCTCTCAAAAATATGTGAAATCCTATGTTGCTGCCCAGGTTCGACCTGTAAGACTGATCTATGATAACCACTACACCACAGCAACAACAAATCTATTGTTTCGCAGATTAACAAATTATAGAAATGAAAAGTTCTCTCCAAGAACTCAATAACAAAATTGGATAACGCAATTTGAAAAATGTGTAGATATCCAACTATTTTTGTGGATTTATAATATATAAAGGCTTAATTATAAAAATAAGTGCTTAAATTATGTCTTTTTTGTAATATGTGCCTAAAGTTTTTTTTTTGTTAAAATATGAGTCTCAAGCTTTTTTTTTTTGGCCAAAGTAATGCATCAGTTGTCTTTAAAATAAACAAAAAATAAAATTTTAGACACCTATTTGAGCCAAAAATGAAACTTTAGGCATCTATTGCAACATATATATAGTTTGAACACTTATTTTATAGTTAAGTCATATATAAATACTAATTTGTAATATACTTTTACCTGGAATTGTTTATCTTCAAAAATTATGAATTTGGTTACCTAAAATTATTATTTATTTTACTGAATTTAATTAATTTATACTCTAATCCGGACAGTAATACTCATATTTAGTTTGGATAAATAAACAACTTCATATTTAAGCTTTAACAAAATTAGAGATATATAATTCGTTGTTATCTATTAGAGTTATATCTATCTAGATCTAATGTAACTTTCATATTTATTTATAAGTGAATAAATGATTGAAATTAACAGTAAAAAATAAGAAGATTGTCACATGAAAAAGATAAAGAAATAAACTTAGTCATTTATTTACCATCATGTAACGATAAAAATTTATTTTTTTCCAAGTGATAATCTTCACATATTCTACTGTTAATCTCAGTCATCCGTTTCATTCATCCAACGATTCAAAAAACATGTAAAACATGTAAAACTTTTACATTGTGTAACTGGATCCTATATACAGGGGCGGTTCAAAGATTTTGGGGGCATGCGCAATTTTTAAAATGCAGCCCTTAATTTATAATCGGTAAGAGATAAAAAATTTTCTTTCAAAAAATTACCTTAATAGAAAAAATATTATTATATTATCCTCTTGAGCAACAAAAAATTGACTTATAAACATCTAAAAATCAAACATTTTCACTTAAAAGGTGTCATTTTTTTGCATGTTTAAAGTTTTAGATAATTGTTATATATATACACATAATTATATATACAAATTTATAATTTTTCTACAACTATTTAACTTAAGTTCTCTATTTTTAGGGCCCCTCTCTCGGGGGCCCTGTGCGGTCACTCCTATCGCGCCTGTCCAGAACCCCATTGCCTATATATCATGTGTCAAAAAAATAGAATTTTTTTGTTTAAATTAAATCTCATACTAGAACTTATACTTTACGATTTGGTTGTTTTTGTCATAATTATTTATATCATAAGGAAAATTACACCAACTGTTGTTTGATTTTTAGGACGTCTTTTTAGATGAATGTGTAAGTTGTATTCCAAACCAGCAAACAGCTGCAAAAGTTAATTACATATAAACATATCTATACCACCTATATTCTATGTATCCAATCCTCATTTTTTATAAAGATTTCCATATAGTAGGGTCATAGTGAGGTATGGAATTTGAAAAAATTCTTATAGCACTATAATAAATATTGTTGACCCCATATCCCAAAAAATCAAGTGGGGTCAATTCTTATATTTTCTACGAAAAATTCTAATTTTTTATACATTTTAATGGGTTTGAAAAACATTTTAGTTAGATTAGTGGGGTCATTTGTACCCTAAAGTTTCTTAATGCATCCGCCCACTACCTGCTGCTGAATTTCCCATAGCTTTCCCAACAACTTTAGCCTAACCCCATCCTTTACTGACTTAGCAACATCAAGAACAGAACTATGGGGTCCCTAACATAAGACCATTGATAAAAAGACGATTAGTTGAATGACAAATTTATAACTTTCATAATTAAGTGTCAAAAAATTTACCCATAATAAGTATAATGACTACGGATGTAATTTATCTTTTTATTAATTTTACTTATTTGAACATTTATACCGTTAAAAAAAACATATATTTGTTTCCCGTAGAATGAGGTCTACAAAGAATAATCAGAAAAATCTGCGCTCTGATATCAAATTATACAAATATTTAAGCATTTTTACCATAGATGCACATTTATAAGTAATCTAGGTGTTTATTATCCTGAATTTACATTCACATAGAATACAACTATGTATTTAACACAAATATATTTGTTGACTGATAAAGTGAACAATTATTTCTGTGATGAAAGGAAGGTGGTTCTAATGATGGTGAAGGTGGGTCTGAGTTGGTTGTCAAGTATTCTAGTATGCTTCTTGTTGAAGAAGGTTAATCGTGCCATTACTCTCTGTTGCAAAGCTATTTATAAGAGTTTGGATAGGTGACAACGGGTGTTGGTAGGAAGATGTCGTGGTATGGGTATTGATTGGACGTCGTAGGGAGCGATGGCCTAGACTAATTTGTCATCAGATGGGGTCACGTGTGCTGACACGTGGTACGAATAATGTTCGCATGTTCGCGAGAGTCATAAGTGGTTGTCCGCATGTTTGGAGGTTCGACACGTGGTCCGTGATAATGTTCGCATGCTTGCGGGGTTGTAGGTAGTCGTCCGCTTGTTTAAAGGTTCGCAACCTAGTATTCTGGTAGGCTCGCATGGTGGTAGTTCACAAGTGATATTTAAATAGTCGGGCTTTGCACAAACAACTATAAGTAAGCAAAAAATGATGTTTGGTAAATAATTTTTTGAGTCAAAATTAGAAATTTAAATAACTTTTAAAGATTTTACTAGTCAAATCATGATTGTAAAGCAGATTGAATGAAAACTCTCAAATTAAAAAGTTATTAAGATAAATTTTTTGCGCTTAGAAGATTTGACATAAGAATTATAAAAACTCTTTTAGCATTGACAATTACAAAAAGTATCTAAGTAACTTAAATTTACACAGTGACATTTGTAAGCTTATAAAGCTAATATTTTTTGCTTTTTAATTTTTTTTATTTTCACACATTTATATTGTATTTAAATAACTCAAATAAACTATTCAAACAAGCATTGAATTAACTATGTCCTTATATGTCATTTTGCTTGTTCAAATAGTTTAACAACTATCAGTTAATTGGATATCCAATTAACTAATGCAATCCGCTAGTCAAATTAGCTAATCCAATTCATTATCAACTAATATAATCTGCTATCAGCTAATTACCAAATATGGATAATGTTAAATAATTAAGCAAAATAAAATGATACGGTAATGTGGGACGAGGGACATAGAACGGGGGAAGAATAAACCTTGGTAAACGTATTGCAAGCAACTACGCTGATGATGTTGCATCCGGTCCTGCAGCCAATTGGTCCTTATAGTAGATGTACCATCGTGTTCCGGTGCAGAACCATTTGTGGTAGCATCACTTTCTCAGCAGAAACAGATCCATCTGAAGCAACATCTTTTCCGTTTTTGGTGTCCTTTTCGTCCATTACATCTTTACCGTCCTTTGCTGGAGGAGGTGGAAGCATGTGAGGTGGGGGAGCATGCTTCAGCTTCACAACAATGTGTCGCATTCTTGAATGTTTATCTCATTTGCAGACATAATATTGCGATCATTGAAGTAAATATCGTCGACGGAGAGAGTCGAAACCACAAAAATAGCACTCATAACAACGCGTAATCAAGACGTCCATATTAGCTGGGTAAAATCAATGTCATACCATACAACTGAATATTGAGATCTCTGCATGCAGGATACAAGTACAAAACAGATTGATTATCCTTTAGTTTATGGTATTTGCTTACAAACAATCACATTTTCCTTTAGTATTCGGATTGTGCGTTGCTTTCTTCCATACTTAGCACACCTTCATACCCCATTAATCATGATTAACATTTGTAGCGTTAGCAATTATGCAGGCTAAGATAATATTAGCAGGTTCGAATATTAATTAGTACCATAAATTAAAAGAAAAGATACAATTAGGAAATTGCTTAGATTACATGCACTAGGCTAATTGACTAGACTTTTAAGTAATTAAATATTTCATAAGCACCCTACAAAATAAAGTTGCTTCACGATCCCAGAAACAAGAATCGCAACAATGGCCCAAGTCATTGCTTGTTTCCCAAGCTTTACCTTCAAAAGAACTTGAACACATTGATTTCTTCCTAATTCCAGGATCACAATTGCAATCGACTTGTTTCGGCTCGGTCAATGCGAAATACACCCACATGTTTCTCAAAAACCTCTCGAGTTTAGAACGGCAATTAACAATGGTTCTTGAACTTCTTTTACTAGAATTCACGAGGTTGAGAGATGACACGATTTGAAGCCCCTGTTTCCTTAGCTCGCCTCCCAAACAAATCAAGATAATGCCGTAGGTGTATACGGCTTCGACGTGACCTTTTTCGGTCGCTTTTTCCAAACAACGAAGACCGAATTCCGGTTTCCTTCAACTGAAACAATCGACCATTCCTTTCCTATATAATGCTTCAGTGTTCTTGGAAACTATGCATCTTTTCTGAAAAAAACTCTCGCTTTTACGCCATGGGACAAAGTTAAATTCCTCCATTGAAACATTCTCGAATATGTTATCATAGTTTGATGCTCCATGAAAAGCCTTGCAACTTAATCCGACGTTGATAAAATCGGTGATGGAATTCGATGCTGCATGCCTGAGAATTTCCGACAACAAATCTTCCGGAAGAGATCTTACGATGTTGTTTGTAATCTTCCTCGTCATGTTTTTGTTTGAGATCGTGAAGAAACTATTGTATATGCAAATAGTATATGTATATATAGGAAGGGAACTAGAGGCGGTGACTAGGAAAATAAAATCCTTAATTAGTTGGATTAAATATTTAATCCAATTTTTATTTGAAGCTAATATTGGTTTGCATGTCTGTGCTTTTGCAATTAGTTTGATTCTTGTTTTTGATTGGATTTCTTTTCCTTCAAGCATTTATTTGAAGTTAACATTTGCTTCTTTATTTCTTTTCCTTCCGGTTTCTACCTTGCCTTTGGGGTGTTGACGAGGCAATGCATGATATTAGTACTAGTATATTATTGGTTAAAATTTGCTCAAGCCTTTAACTCATTATATTTGTGATATTTAAAATTGTCTTTTTTATTTTCATAAATTTAATCCTTCATTTTTCGTATTTAAAAGTTCAAGTGTTATTTTAATACAATTAAAATAGGCACCCTTATAAATAAATACTTGAATCTGAATCTCCTAAGAAGAACAATGTTATCTTCTTCATTGGAATCATTCATCCTATTCAATATTAATATTTTTTTAAGAATAAACAACATCCCAACAAATGTCCCAGTAGAAAAGTGGATGATGTTTATCATTTTTTCGGTGCTCCTATTTATACTACATCATTAAAAGAAATAAGTTTAGGGTTTAGGATTAGGGGTTAAAGTTAGGGTTTAGGATTTGGAGTATTAAATGTATGATGTATTTTTAAGGTTTATAATTTAGGATTTAGGGTTAGAACTTAAGATTTGATCTTTTAAGTGTTGTGGCACAAAATGGGCACCAAGAAGATACAGAGGATTTTTGTCAGCCAAGAATACAAGAGTAATTTATTTTGCGTTAATGTATTTTGGTCAGACTGCATTTGAATAAGTGGATGCACATTCTTATAGAATGCTAGTTTTTTTTTTCCTAGCCTTAGGAAAGCTGGCTATGCTCTCTAAAACGAGTTGACACTTGTTCATAAACTGGTTTGTAAGGGTGAAAACATTGGAATAAGAGAAGAAGTATGAAATGGTTGATGTTAGAGTTATGATTCAAATTCTTTTGGGATTTGGTTTGAAGTTAGAATCCTATTTTTAGAAGATCTTGTTTACTTTATATTAATTAAAGGTAGGGAACTCAGTTTGAGTAGAATTTGTTTCTATGCAAGTTTCCTCTGTAAACAAGGAATCTATCCCTATAAATAGATACTAGGGATTAGGGGTTTAGACAGAACATCATAAATCAGTTGTAATCTCTTTTTCCATCATAGTGAAAGTTCTCATCATCTACCTGTGGTTTGTCCCTTTTGGGTTTTCTACGTAAATTCTCGGTGCTATTTTTCTTTTTTGTGTTTGCGCTTATTTACTTGTCCCGTCATTATCATCTCGGTAGTATAACAAATTGGCATCAGAGCTTTTCAGGTTACTCAAGATAATGACGACAGTGAAGTATGAAATTCCATTGCTGGATCGCAACGTTTTCTCTATGGCAGGTGAAGGTTCGAGATATTCTTGTTCAGATGGATTTAGATGATGCATTAGATGGGTTTGATAATATGCTGAAAGAATGTTCGGATACAGAGAAGCGCCGCAAGGATAGAAAAACAGCTTTTCAGGTCTGTTTGCACTTATCAAACAGTATTTTGCAGGATGTTCACAAAGAGAAGACAACTGTCGACTTATGGGCAAAATTGGAACAAATTTGCATGAAGAAAACTTTGACCAGCAAGTTGCACCTGAAGCAACGCCTATACTCCCACAAGTTAGCAGAAGGTTCGTGTCTTGAGGAGATCGTCTCAGATTTGGAAACGATGGAGGTAAAGTACAATGAGGAAGACTTATGTTTGATTTTACTTTGCTCATTGCCCGCTTCATTTTCTTCTATTAGAAGCACCCTCCTATACAGCCGTGATACCCTTACTCTTAAAGAGGTATATGATAATTTGAATTCACATGACAAGATGCAACATCTTACCGGCTACAAGTTCCAAGCAGAGGGTCTCATGGTGCATGGATCGACTAGTTTAGACCGCGAAAGAAAAGGTGATCGTAATTCCGGCAGTCAAAATAGAGGTGGGTCCAAGTCGTCAACTCGAGGTAAAACATGTTATTTCTGCAAAAAGAAATGTCATATTAAATCTGAGTGTTACAGATTACAGAATAAGATAAAGAGGGAATCTGAGAATTATAATTCTAGTGAAGATGAAGCTGATATTGCAGAGGAGTATAATGACGGTAAACTTTTAGTTGCTTCTGGTGAAGACTTTGTAGCGAGTGAGGAGTGGATTCTTGACTCTGGTAGTAGTTTTCATATGAGTCCAAATTGGGATTGGTTTGCGACGTATAAACCTGTGTCTACATGTGCTGTCTTGTTGAGAAATAATATCTCTTGTAAAGTTGTAGCTATTGGCACAATTAAGATTAAGATGTTTGATGGGATTGTTCGAACACTTGGTAATGTGAGGCATGTTCCAGATTTAAGAAGAAATCTGATTTCGTTAGGTACTCTGGATTCAAAAGGGTACAGATAATCCAATAAAGGTGGAGCTATGAAAAATTGCAATGACGCTCTTGTTGTGATGAAAGGGTATAAAAGAGCAGCCAAGTTTTATGTTCTGCAAGGTTCAACTATTTTAGGTGATGCATCTGTTGTTTCCTCATGCGTGTCAAATGACGATGTTACTAGTGAAGGCGTCTTGACAGAATCAAGTAAAAGAGGATTTTGTATTGAACATGACAATCGTTGGCATAACAGTTCTGGTAGGCAGAAAAGAGTCTGATTTCGTGGGCATAACGAATTTGAAAAGAAGAATAAAGTTGAATTTCGTGGGTATAACGGATTTGAGAAGCTTAAGAGAGTTCGATTTGTGTCAAAGATAAATAATGAGAAAGGTAGTAGTGTCATTGATGATCGAGGTCGTGTTATTGCTCGTGATGATATAGTTGTGAGCAAAGTTGGCACTAATGTTGATCTTACCGACGTGAAGACTAAATTACCATGTATATCCAAGCTTGGGAAAGGCTTGGATTCGGTCGGTGTTCATTGCTGAAGACTGCCCCTTGAAGGGGTTTCGTGGAAGAGGTGGAGATATTGTTCGACAGGAATTTGTCTCAAGGTGGAGATTTGTTAGAGTTGTGATCCAAATTCTTTTAAGATTTGGTTTAAAGTTAGAATCCTACTTTTAGTAGATCTTGTTTACTTTATATTAATTAAAGGTAGGAAACTCAGTTTGAGTAGAATTTATTTCTATGCAAGTTTCCTCTGTAAACAAAGAATCTATCCCTATAAATAGATACTAGGGATTATGGATTTAGACAGAACATTATAAATCAGTTGTAATATCTTTCTCCATCATAGTGAAAGTTCTCATCTTCTGTCCATAATTTTTCTTTTTGGGTTTTCTACGTAAATTCTTTGTGTTATTTTTTTTCTGCGTTTGCGCTTGTTTACTTGTCTTGTCATTATCGTCCCGGTAGTATAACAGTTGAGATGATCACAAACAAATTGAATAAATAAGTATTGGAATCCATTTCTAAGAAATGAAATTTGGAGCATATTTGAAGAGTACGCCTGCAAACCAAAATTAAAATTGGTTTGGTAAAAGGGAACTGGCTTTCGTAGCAGCTGCTGAATACGATCAAGGGGTCAGTGGAGCCGATGTCTTGCTCTCAAAATAATAAAATATATGTTGCTGCCCACACTGACGTGATAACCACTACACCACAGCAACAATACATTCCCATCTTCGCAGACCAAATTTTATAGAAAGGAAGAGTTATCTCCACAATTAGTGACAAAATTGGACGACGCATATTAAAAAAATTGTAGATATTAACTTGTTTTGGTGATTTGTGATATATATGTATAGTAAAATTTTGATATAAAATGATGTATAAAATTAATTTTATATAAGTATATATATTTATACTATAAAATTTAAATCATAAATTCTTAACTGTAGTCCTAAAAAACTAAATTCTAAACCTTATACCCTAAATTCTAAACACTAACCTTAAATTCTAAACTAAAACCCTAACCCCTAAAATTAAAATGCATGTGTAAACTAAAATTTACACGGCCTATATATTAAAAAAATATTCCATGTATAAATGCTAATTTGTAATACACTTTTATCTGGAATTGTATATCTTCAAAAATTATGAATTTGGGTATCTAAATTTATTACTTGTTTAATTTTTTATTGAATTTAATTAATTTATACTCTAATTCAGATAGTAATATTCATATTTAGTTTTGTTATATTTTGACTCAAATTCTAATTGGTAATTAAGTTGGGTTTTATTGTAATTCTAGTGGTTGAAGATTACTTGGTAATTAAGATTTACTTTAATGTGTAAATATCTATTTTAGGTAGAGATATTATTGAATAAGGTTTCTTGGTGACCAAGTATTTGGGTCTATAAATATAGACTATGTTTAACCTTTTAAATTATGAGAGAACAAGAGAATGAGAGAGAGGGGAAATAACTCTAGAGAGATGTAACCACTTTTAGGATCTCTACAACTATTGTGCATACGTTGTAGAGATGAGTATTATAGGGATGTTGGGAAGAGTGTTTTGGTTCCACCAGGTCATGGGATTTGTACATCGGGTTTTGGGATTACATGGGTTATCATATATTTGTACTCTTCAGGTTCTCTACGTTATTAGTGGATTGTTTGTTTCTCTCGTCCGTGGAGGTAGGCTATGTTGAACTACGTTAAATCTTGTCTCATGTGCATGTATTGGTCTATGTCGTTATCACTTTGGTTATTTTGTCGCATACCAAATTCCTAACAAATGGTATCAGAGCTATGGTTCGAGCTGGGCGATTGTGGATGAATTATTGCTGCGGACTTTGCGGTGCGATGTTGGAGACATGCTAGAGAAGTACTACTGCAACGAGCTTTCAGTTGCAGGGAATAATTCTCAAAATTCAACGGTGCTTCAACGGATACTACGTAAGAATTGGAGTTGTTGAAGACTTGACGGCGGTGCTTCAACGGATTTTTGGCTTACGTAAAAATTGAAGTTGTTGAAGACTTGAAGACCAATGCTCGAATAGAATTTGTGTCAAGGGGGAGATTTGTTATATTTTGACTCAAATTCTAATTGGTAATTAAGTTGGATTTTATTGTAATTCTAGTGGTTGAAGATTACTTGGTAATTAGGATTTACTTTAATGTGTAAATATCTAGTTTATGTAGAGATCTTATTGAATAAGGTTTCTTGGTGACCAAGTATTTGGGTCTATAAATATATACTAGGTTTAACCTTTTGAATTATGAGAGAACAAGAGAATGAGAGAGGGGGGAAATTATTCTGGAGAGATGTAACCACTTTTAGGATCTCTACAACTATTGTGCCTACGTTGTAGAGATGGGTATTGTAGGGATGTTGGGAAGAGTGTTTTGGTTCCACCGGTTCATGGGATTTGTACACCGGGTTTTGGGATTACATGGGTTATTATGTATTTGTACTCTTCGAGTTCTCTGCGTTATTAGTGGATTGTTCGTTTCTCTCGTCCGTGGAGGTAGGCTATGTTGAACCACGTTAAATATTGTCTCTTGTGCATGTCTTGGTCTATGTCGTTATCGTTTTGGTTATTTTGCCGCATACCAAATTCCTAACAAGTTTGGATAAATAAACAAATTCATATTTAAGCTGAGATCCACTTATTAATATAGTGACTAAGAATGATCATATTGCCTGATCTTGTATGGGTTCGAATCTCGATATAAGTATGTAATATCTTTGTTTAATAAAAAAACACATTTAAGCTTTATAAAAATTAGAGATATCTGGTTCTTTTTGGACGAATAAAACAACTATTCATCCAAAAAAATAGAGATAGTTGATTCGTTATATATATCTAGATCCAATGTAACTTTCATATTTATTCTTTTAGACAGTTGGATGAAGGTAAACCGATGACTGAGATTATAGTTGGAAATGAGAAGATTATCAAATGAAAAAAATAATGAAATAATCTTAGCCATTTATTTACTCTTATCTAACGATTAAAAAAATGTGTAAAAATAATTAGGTATTACACAGTGTAAGTGAAAAATTAGAAAAAAAAATGTTTAAATTAAATCTCATACTATCACTTATATTTTAGGTATTAACAATTACATTTTCCTTTAATATTCGGATTGTGCGTTGCTTTCTTCCATACTTAGCACACCTTCATACCCCATTAATCGTGATTAACATTTAACTTTAACAATTATGCAGACTAAGATAAAATTAACAGGTTTGAATATTAATTAGTATCTGAAATTAAAACAAAAGATACATATAGGAAATAGCTTAGATTACATGGACTAGGCTAATTGACTAGACTTTTAAGTAATTAAATATTTCCTAAGCACCCTACAAAATAAAGTTGCTTCACGATCCCAGAAACAAGAATCGCAACACTGGCCCAAGTCATTGCTTGTTTCCCAAGCTTTGCCTTCTGAAGAACTCGAACATAATGATTTCTTCCTAATTCCACCATTACAATTACAATCGACTTGCTTCGGCTCGGTCAGTGCGAAATACACCCACATGTTACTCAAAAACCTCTCGATTTTAGAACGGCAATTAACAATGGTTCTTGAACTTCTTTTACTAGAATTCACGAGGTTGAGAGATGACACGATTTGAAGCCCCTGTTTCCTTAGTTCGCCTCCCAAACAAATCAAAATAATGCCGTAGGCGTATACGGCTTCGACGTGACCTTTTTCGGTCGCTTTTTCCAAACAACAAAGACCGGATTCCGGCTTCCTTTGACTGAAACAATCGACCATTCCTTTCCTATATAATGCTTCGGCGTTCTTGGCAGCTATGCACCTTTTCTGAAAAACTCTCTCGCTTTTACGCCATGGGACGAAGTTAAATTTTTCCATTGAAACATTCTCGAATATTTGATCGTAGTTTGATGCTCCATGAAAAGCCTTGCAACTTAATCCGGCGTTTACAAAATCGATGATGGAATTCGACGCTGCATGCCTGAGAATTTCTGACAACAAATCTTCAGGAAGAGATCTTACGATGTTGTTTGTAATCTTCCTCGTCATGTTTTTGTTTGAGATCATGAAGAAACTGTTGTATATGCAAATATTATGTGTATATATAGGAAAATTCTTAATTAGTAGAATTAAATATTTAATGCAATTTTTATTTGAAGTTAATATTGGTTTGCATGTCGGTGATTTGCCCTCAGTTTGATTCTTGTTTTCGATTGGATTTCTTTTCCTTCAAGCATTTATTTGAAGTTAATATTTGCTTCTTTATTTATTTATTTTCCTTCAAGTTTCTACCTTGACTTAGGGATGTTAACGATATGCCTGTTATTATTACTAATATATTATTAGTTTTTTTTGTTCCCCTATCGGTTTTCTAGAGTTTTGCCTTGACTAATCCGGATTAACATGCATTGCACACCCGACTTTGGTAGGTGAGTCTCCCAATGGAGATTTTCTGTATACACAAGGCCTCGAACTCGAAACCTGCTAAGCAATAACAGCTGCTTACCACTTGGACCAACCCGCTGGTATTAATATATTATTTGTTAAAATATGCTCAAAGTCATTGTATTCTTTGTGATATTTAAAATTTAGTCCCCTAGTTTATTTCAGGAATTTAAGCCTTCATTTTTCGTATTTAAATTTTTAGTGCAATTATTAACACTGGATAATTGAATTAGGACTTTTGAATTTGAAAGTCGAAAGACTAAATTCTAAAACTATGAGAATTACAGAAATGGGAACATATTTTACCCTATTTATTAGTAGTAGTAAAGAAGAATTAGTATACGGCACATCTTGCAAATAAAATTTCTCGAACTAAGGTATCCTAAAGTAACAACATTATTAGTAGTGAAGAAGAATGGCATTAACGGTAATGTTGTCATGCAATAGAAATGGAGGCATGGGACTTGGGAAAGCTCGGGCTATGAATCTGGCCATGCTCTCTAAACCAAGTTGACACTTACTCCTAAATCATGATGCTCCTTGGTGTAATGTGTTTAAAAAAGAAATATCTTTACAGTGAATCGTTTATGAATGTTGCTCCTAAGCTTAATTCTTCTGTGACTGATGAAGAGGACTTTTGAAAACGAGGCCGATTAACACGGATGCAAATGGAAGATTCGAAACAATTGGAATATTAACTTTTGACGTGACTCGTGGGTTGGGTATGCTCCACAGTCACTTCCGCTACGGATGTCCCAGGCAGAACACCATTCCGATTTAATTGGTTTTGTTACGGAAGATGATCAATGGGATCATCAAAAACTATCTGGCAAGGTTTCAGATGTCGTATTTTGAGTACGAATAATTTAGCGCTTGATTGAATTTGGAGAATTACTTGCCCAGAGCACATTTGGTCAGCTTACCTTGATCGTTTAAATACGAATCAAGTGAGGTTGCAATGGTCTCGGCTACTACATGCACCAAATGTGGTCACAGATCGGGATTGGCTGCATCAGAATTGTGTCGATGATCCCGGGTGCATGCTATTTGTGACAGCTATATGGAGCCTATGGAAGAGTCCTAATAACTATGTGTTTCAAGGGAAAGTCCAGACAGCAGGACAAATTCTGGTATATGCCAAGCACTTTGTTGCTGATACTGCTCCAAAGCTGGTGCCTGGCCCTCGGTGGGTGTGCTGGCTTACCATCGTCAATGGTTTGGGTGCTGCAGCTAAGAAGGGTTCAGTGAGGGATCAACTGTGAGGGGTGCGAACTAGTTTATGCCTTACGAAAGATGCTTTTCTAGTTGCACAGTTCCTAGAACGCCCGTATGATGGTTATCATCCTTTGGACACCTTGGTGAATGATTGCTTGGACTCGATTCGAGAGGGTTGGGTTTCACAGATCCAACATATTTTACTCGAAAGTAACAGTTGTGCAGACCATTTGGCGAACTAGGCGCAACACCTTCAGTTGGGCATAGTTCATCTTGAGGAACCTCCGCCAAGTCTCACACCCTTGATGTTGGCGAATGCTAATAATGGCCAAGGGACAGTTTGCCATAAGATGTTAATCAATCTATGTACCTAAAAAAATAGATTTGTCAAGGCGTCATCTTAAAATCAGTATCGCCTGCAACTATGCATATTGACCAATGTGAAAGGGAAACTACGTATCTAGACCAATAGAAATATTATTAATCCAAAATGGCTGTGAAAGAGAAATAGAGGCTAGAAAAGCTGGTCGGTGAAATTTGATAGACAGAAACATGCTGAAAGTTGCTAAACATTCCAAAACTACACTAATGTCCTAATGATTGAGTTACAAGTACATACTTTAGCTTTACATCCTTATGAGGTGGGGAAAGAAACTGGCTAATGTTGAGGTAAAGCTGGTCTCTTTTCCACATACTCGTAATGGACAACAAAATTATCCTGAAGTTAAATCATATAGTCAGCAACTAGAGTCATGAATAACAATAAAAAATAGAAAGCAACATAATAATGAATTAGGAATATTGTAGTTCTGACCTTGCGTATTGTTTCAAATGATTTCGGATTAAAGCAGTGATAAGAACCTCTCTCATATGTGTTTGTCTTCACTAGCGGTTCAACATTGGGAACCCTTATGAACCACGTTCGGTGCTCCTTGTGGTAAAACCAGCCTCTATTATAACTGCCAATAAGAAGTGTTAAAATGAGGGCAGAAAAAAAAGTGAATGCATAAAGATGTCAACACAATTCATTCAGTCGAGAGCTTACAGTTCATTTGCAGCATATAACTGAGCTTCGTCTTTTGGCATGCTGTGTTAGAAACAGAGAAGTTCAGATAACTAAAATAAAATATTAAATTAAACAATAGGGAGGCAACAAATGCTAAATTGAACAAACCTGTAAAATATATAGAACAATGTCTCCACGGTGAACTTTGAAAAATAACCTTGCTGCATGCATAGAAGGAAATCAGACAGTCGGCTTGAGTAACCAAAATACAAAAAGTGAAAAACAGCTCACATGTAGAGCAGGTGGCTGCTTAGCATAATAACTTTGTGGCACAGTGAACTCTGGGTCACCCTTAGCTTGTTCATCAGACCACGGAGAACCGAAAGTCTTGTGAAGATTTCCCGACGAATTCAAATTCAACCCAAGTGTTGTCAGATCAATTCCAAGAGCAAGGGAAGTCAGATCGGGATCAGTCATCTTTATTACACTTAGCAAACCAAGTAACCCAAATGGGTCAGAATTAGACTGCGTAGCCTGCACTGATTTCAGGCCAGGTTCCCTAAATGACTGATTAACAGCTGACATCTGTGGAAGACGAAACTGCGACAGGTTTTGGTGTTGCTGATATTGTTGGATGAGCTGGTCATAACCCATACCAGAAACCGTATTTGATGAATTTAGAGTTCTTAGCCCAATCCCAGGTGGTCCACTGGTCTGAAGAAAGATAAAAGAAAATGATAAAAGTCGTTCTTTTTTTTTTTTGAAACTGCCGTTTGTTTATTAATAAAGAAAGAAACTGAAGTCTTGAAACAAGCATTAAATAACGTGAAAGCAGTAAAAGCAACAAAATAAAGACTAGCCAGCTAAGCAAATGTAAAGCTGAAAACAAACAGACAAATAAAAGTAAAGCTGAAACACAATAGAAACTCTAACTCAAACGGCAAAGAATTATCCCTCATCCCAAGAGCTTGATGAAGCATGTCTGAAGTGGAGAACGAAGAGGAAGGAATAAGCATGGGATTTCCTGAAAAGAACTTCAGATGAATCCCCAAAAAAACACGAGAAACTGAGGCCAAAGGTCTTCTGAAAAGTCATTCTATTATCTATCAACTAAGAAAACATTGATGAACAAATAAAATGAATAACTGAAATATGTCCGTCCTAAGGAAGTCAAACCAATTTCTTCGACTTTCACTTTTTACTTCTCTTCACATGCTGTTATAAGAAAAAGGGGGCAAATTTAACAGTCTTCCGGTTCGATCAAGAGTGAATCTCAATTCAATCCAGGATGTGGATGCTTTTATTGGAAAGCAATGTCAAAGAAGGAAGTCAACAGACAACAAATTTATAGAGGCAGCAAAGTAGAGTTTCTTTTTTTTTGGATAAGTAATTAGAGTTTTATTTGTTTCCTCTATTACATTAGATTTTTATTTTTGTTTCCTTTATAACATTAGCCTTGCACGTCAAGATCCTATATGTTAAAGATCTTTATTTTATGTCCATTAGGACTCTTTCCCTTGTCACTAAAGGCCTATAAAAGGCTGCCAATATGGAATAAAAGAAATAAGCAATTATTCTATCATAAATTTTATTCTTGGAGGGGGTTTAGTCAAAGACAAATCTGCCTCTCTGATTAACCATAGGTAGAGCAAGAATTCTTTCACACCTAGACTTGTTACTAGATCCTACGCAAGGCTCATAACATCCAGCTGCTAAAACACTCTCAAACATGGATTTTCAAATTAGTACTGAATCTCTTCTCCCAAGCACCATTAGAGAAAGATGCAATCTATAGAGATCCGTGTACCTCATTATAACCACTTGGTTACATTTGAAAGCAACCATTTACAGCACCGGATTACCATACCTGTGAATGGTAGATCGAATGCGAAGAAGGGAAAATATCTGAGCCATGTAAATGGAGAAGATCTTGGCCGTTTACAGGTGAAAAGGAGGCAGCACTACTACTGGCTGATGGAGCGTGTTGCTTCTGTGGGAGATGTGATTAATAGGATCCACAAGTATTAGATAAACTCTCAAAATATATACATCATGAAGAAAACAAAACATACTTTGCTAGAAAATGAAAAGGAAATAAATAGCTGACAGTAAATACAGCATTCAATTACTTTAAAAGTCATATATGAAAAAGAAAATAAACCATAAATTTTAAATTTTGTAAATGTAACTCACAGATAAGTGTTGAGATTGCATCATCGACGCGGTATTGTCATGAAGTTGTTCTTTCTGGTGCATATCCATTGCATAATCAGCATTACCACCTATACAATATCTAATAATAAGGTCAAGAACATAATAATATTTTACTAAAATAACAGCATCATACGAATGAAGATGTTAAATGAACAGAACAGTGAATAAATTTCAGTAGACAGAAAATATACTAGATTGATCAAATTAAATACAGATATAACTTAAAGCTGGACTTAAAAAGTAAGAAAGAAATACATTTATTTTTGTTAACAGAAAGTAACATGCATTAAATCAAAACCAGATCAAAGAATATTTGTGCACCTTTAAATCCTGGTAAAGCAGGGAAATCCTCATTTTGAATGCTAAATTCTTGGTTTTGTTGAACAATGGGACTAAGACCTTGTTTTCTCAATGAGCCTGCAAGTTTAACTTAACATATTAGGAATTCAGCAGCAGGAAAAAAGACAAATGAAGAATCAGAAAGTATCTTTCTTCTGTTACCCAGTTGTCCTTGAGGCCCTCCAGCAGAACTAGGACGACTTGTTAGCTGAGGAAAATCGTTATTTATGTCAAAAGGATAATTGTCGTTTGGGTTCAAGTCATTCAACATTCCCATGGAGCTAAGGTTGTTCACAGCTTGAACATGGCTCTGGGAAAGAGAACCCCCTACAGAAGGATAAGAATTGCCTAACATTGAAATCATCTGTGGAGATCCTGAATACAGAAAATGTCATTCATGTGAACAACTACAGCTAAATTAGTAAATCTACAAGATGCATATTCTATCATACAAAAGTAACAATCCATAAATATAAAACATGTATTCAGGATCAATTAAGAATAGGAATCAAACTAAATTCTAATAATATGAAGTGGCCAGAAAAAAAAAAAACAAATAGAGCATGAGAGGTGGTAAATTAACCAAAAATTCTGGTCATCATATTCATTTGTACCCAAGGGCAACAATAGCTAGCAACACGGGCAAACAGAGTCTTCTTTTCAAGCCAACAACAAAATCTAGGGGTAATTGGTTCAAGGTAGCATACCCTGAGGAAGCATACCACTCATCAACCGATTCTGTCCCTGCACACTTAAACTTCCAGATCCACTATTGGCATTTAAATTCAGACGAGATGCAAGACCAGGTACAGATAATCCACCACCAGAGCTTATGCCCCTCCCAATGTTGCCCCCACCAACCATGTTTCCTATTGAACTCGTTAACCTTGTACCTGCATTTCCCAAAATTGGGGATACTCCCAATCCTGGGGCAGCATTGAGGTTACCAATTGCAGCAGAGGAAGGGAAAATCCCAGGTATAGAACCACCAACTCCATTTGTGTTACTACTAAATCCAGTATTTCCTACAACACTAATACCTCCTCTATTCGTTACTCCTGAATGTCCGTGGGAGCTACCATGAGATAACTGCAAAATAGCATCCATAAGAAAACGCAGTACATATTACAAGAATGTAAGATTTTATTTCTTCCTATTAATTTTCATTTTTGTGTTTTTTTCCCAATGACATGCATGAAGGGTGAAGGAAACAGAAATAACTTCTATTGAAGCAATCATAGAAACTCAAATCACAGTATGATTTATAAGCACCTGAGAAAGAGCAACAGGAAGATTATTTGATGCAAATCTTCCACCAGATAGGCTACCAGTAGGTTGCTGAACCTCAGAAGTTGGAACATTACCTAATGTTGAGTTTCTTGATGTGAGTGTACCAGGCATATTGGGAACATTAAAGCTACCATGAACATTATGCAAGCCCTGAATATTGCCTGCAAAACAAATAATACAATTGCATGAGTTTAGAAGAACATAGTTGTGTGGAAATCCAGTAAATCTACCCACCAGCATGATGGAAAACAGGAGAGGCTGCACCAGACTGACCAGAAAAAGATGTTGCAAAAGAACGCCCGCTACTGTCTGGAAGATTTGATGCTGATCCATTGATAGAAGACTGCAACCAGATACACATAGTAATTTCCAGTTAATAGAAAAACATGTAATACAGAAATAAAAAATAAGAATCTAACAGGGAAAAGAATACTGACAACAGACACGAATCACATGACACATCCAAATTTGATTTTAAGTTACAATTAAAAAGACGGTAGACTACAAAAGGAAGAATTTTTCCAAACACTCCATCATTAATGATCTACAATTACTAATGTTTCAAACCAATTGACATTTAATGGAGCACCATTGACCTATATAATCAATACATTTGTACTCTTAAGTTCCTAAAGCCAGTATGCCAGAACGTATTAATATGGGAAAGTACATACACATACGCATAAAAACAGAAGCAACAGAATCCAATCTGTTGCATCTACAAACCACGAAAATATAGATCAGGTTATAGTCCGCTAAAACAACTAAATTCACCTACAGAAGCCACATACTTCATTTAGACAAATGAAAAAGGGAAGTCCAAAAACAAGATTGATGTTCTAAAAGATTGCAACTCCAAATAAATTGTTTTCAGTTTAAGTAGTGATACATTTAGCAACCCCGACATTTCACAAGTGTGTCAATAGGTCATGCAAAGAACCACTCCTCGTTGAGAAGCAAACCAGATTTGATAAACTGGTACAGTATATATAGCCTGAAAAGGAAAAATAGTTGTGAGAAGCTAACCCCAGAAAGACGAGGTTACATGTGTCCATTCAGAAGATGCTGAACCAAACCCAATTTTACTAGCAAAGCAAACCCAAAATACTTCACCCAAGTATAAAAACAATAAACTAAAACTATTTTCTGTAACTTTCAATACATGGCCCCAAGAAAATGATGTCAGCTAAGCTTATCGACATCGCATTTCGCTACATACCGCTGTCTTTTTCCACGTTTCACTTCTAAATAATGATTGCACACCGTATTTTCTCAAATAAAATGACAACCGAAGTATAAAAACTCAAGAAAAATAGTACAACGTAACATGTCTTACTCTTTATTAAGTTTTAAAAGCGGGGGGAAACCGTATGGCATTAATTCAAAAACTTTGGGCCTTGAAACCTTTCCACAGTATTCAAATTAAGGAAATTTTGTATAGTACGAAAAAACTACAATCCCTTAACAACCCATACAAATAACATCAGTAGAACAAACCAAATTTGCACCAGCCATACTAATGCAAAACATTTTAGGTTAAAGAACGAAAGCAAAAGAAAAACAGAAATAATCAGTGTAATTGATTCACTGTCATCTTAAACAAGCTAATCCTCCGTATTTTCTTAAAGAGGAAATGAGGGGTAAGGGGAAAGACAATTAGATATGGAAGATTTTCTATGGAGCCATAAATCTCATTTCCAAGAACTAAGATTTCAATAATTATAAAATAAATGAATGGGAAAAAATACACTACTATTCAGGTCAGTTCAGTTGAACTAATCGGCCGTCTCCACGTTTTCCAGGGTTTCTAAGTACCTAAACAGCAAATAAAAAACACAGAGTCCACTATCCTATTAAAATCCTTAAAACAATATATTCAGGAAAAATCATAAGATCGAATTTCAGATGAAAAATCAGTGCGATTGGAGAACGAACTCAGACACAAATCAAGATCGAACTCAGGAAAGAGTGATAAACCTGAAAGATTGATCAACGAGCGAGATGGGACTTTAATTTTTTTTTTTCCGTGAGCTGAGTCAAAGAGCGAGTTCTTGCGCTTTTCCTTGGGTCCAGTTTTTTTTTTTTTTTTTTTTGCGTTTGCCCTGAATCGAATGAGCCAAAAAGAGATGGCGGAGCAGGGAGAAATAAAATACGCTGTCGTTTGATGATGTGCAATTGAAGAAGACGAATAATGTTTTGCCTTAGCCAAATTTCGGCCCAATTCAAATACATTGGGCCTCTTTTCAAAGCCTATAAGTTTAATTTAATATAATTTGATGTCTAATTGGGCCTCTTTTACCAAAATACACAGGAGCTTGGCATGGGCTTGCCTTTTGCTGATATTTCTGGCCCATATTTTCACCTATCAGATGTAATGAGTTTTCTTAATTAAAAGGCTTTAATACTAAAATAAGTGTATAAACTATTTCATTTTTTTAGGTGTTTAAATTTTTTGTCACTTTTAGGTGCCTCAACTATTATTTCTGGGTTAAAGTAGGTGTCTCAATTGATCTTAAAAGGGGCAATAAGTGATAGTTTGGGCACCTAAAAGGGGCAAAAAAAATTAGGCACCTAAAAGGGGCAAAAAAAATTTAGGCACCTAAAAGAAAAAACGGGATAGTTTGGGCACTTATTGATATTAAGCCTAATTAAAAAGAGTAATTAAATTTATTAAATAAAAAAATAATACAACAAGATTATAATTAGGAATGGACATTTCACTAGATCCAATCGGATTTAGACCCAATTGAGTAGTATTCTTTTGTAAAAAAATTGAGGTTGGGTCAGTTTGGGGTTTAGTGTAAAAATATTTGACTTGATTCGACCACTAATAGTCTAATTTCTCCTATACCCTTTAGGAATATTTGCAATAATATATCATCTTTATATTTATTTTACAATTAGGTCTTTAAAATTATTTTTTACAATTGGGTTCCTAAACTTATTTTTTTACTATTAAAACTCTAAAATTAATTTTTTTTACAATTAGGTCCCTGAAATTGATTTTTTTAATCTCGGTCGGGTCAGGTCAACCAAAAACCTGACCCAACCTGTGCACATCCCTAATTATAATATCTGCAAATAAAAATTTATAAAAATTAAAGCAAATAATTACATTCATCGGTTATTTCTCTTAAAAATATTATAGAGCGCAAATTAGTTATTTTTTTAATAATCTAAAAGTGACTATAAGGTTGTGTATGTTCATACATATATTCATTTGACAAAGCACATACCTTGCAGACAAAACGATTGAACTCGGGTCTCCTAATATGAGCATCATCCGCTTTCTACTAGGACCACTTTGTTGGGTTTAATTTTTTTTTGAATTAGAACATATTAGTTATTAAATAATGAAAATATAACATACATAAAAGAAGTTAAAAAAACTTAAGCAAGTAACTCAAAAAATAGAAGATATAAACAAACACTACTATCGGTGATGAAAAATAGAAGATATAACCATCATCAACACTAATAGGAAAATAAAAATAAATATAACGACAACGACGCGTTAACAATTGATTTATTACAACTCAAGCACGATATATCTGTGTGATTGCGATTAATATGAGAAAAATAATTCAATGGTCTAAATATAAAAAAGATCAATAATATAACCAAATAAATATTAACTTTATAACAACGTCAAATTTAACTCCTAAAAAGGAGAGAAAATGTGACACACAAAAAAAAACCTACCATTGTTATTAATAGATTGAAGGACTTATTGACCAAAATAACATAAAAGCTCAAATATGTAAGTATAAAACATAGAAATAGAAAGAAAAAAATGAAAACACAATATAAATTGCGACAAAAACAAAAATAACAACCGCTTAACTAAAATATTGTCACCAATAAAATTTTGGTTTATTAAAAATGAATATTTGGTCATAATATAATTTTATAAAAAATATAAGTTACGAAATCATGTAGCATTTTCAAATCATAAATGTGACAACATGCAATTGTAATGGTTGTAGTCAATTTTTTTTTTTTTTTTTGTATTTTGTTAAGTAAATTAGGTATGTATTCTCTCAACAGTAGACACATGGCTTGTTCACCTTCTAGGCTCAACGTCATAAATTAACGAAGATATAATAGGTGGCCAGTTAATTAACTTTTTAAGAATTACGTGTTTAACTTAAACACGTCCATCTGTCACCGCCAGCCTCTCAACAACTTTCTTTGATGGGATCATCATCATCATCATTTTTATTAGGTTTAAGGGTAGAAGTGTCAATCGAGTAGTTCTGATAGAGTTCATGCCGGGTTATTTTAGGTCGAGTTATTTCAGGTCGAATTAATTTTTTGTTCGACTTATTTTTTGTTCAAGTTTAATTCAGGTTAAATCGAATATGATTCGAATTTAATTTGAGTCTATGTTATTTTAGGTTAAGTCGAGTATCGAGTTGAGTCAATATTTAGTCAATATTTAATTGGTTGATTTCTGGCCTGATCAATATCAGATCAGTTAAATTTTTGATTTGGGTCAATATCATATCGCGGTTACTTTTTCATGTCGGTCAATATATGAAGATGGCCTTTTAAAGGAGAAAAGATTGTATTAAACCATTAAAATATTACTGAAGTTGTTTGTTAATTAGTAATATAATGCAAAAAGATAATAAAACATACATATTTAAGCAAATTAAATTCGAGTTACTTTAGATTTAGATTACTTTCAGTTCTAGTTACTTTCAATTCGAGTTATTTTTTAGTTCAATTTGCTTTTGAATCTGGATGATTTTCGATTCAGGTTGTTTTTTGTTAAAAAAAATCTAGTTACATAATCCCATCCAATGAGGATTGCTAGTAATAATAGAGAAAATTAAATATAATGATTTTTTTAACGATAATTAAATATAACGATAATTAATTTATTATTGTTGCAACATAATAATTAAATATCGGTTCAAGTCATTCTTTTATTATATTTTCTATTGACGTTACAATGACTGATCAAGATGACGCTCTTTTGGTTATCTTATTGATCTCTTTGTTTTAGACCTTTGAACTAGATTTGAATACGTTCTCACAATCACATTTTTTGTTCGCGATTGAGTTATGGTAATAATCGTGGTGTCAATGCGCCTCATTGTAATATGTATTTTTATGTTGTTTGTTGATGGTTTTACCTTTAATCGTCGTTCTTTGGTGATGTTAGTATCTATCTTTGTTTCGAGTCTTTGGGTTGGGTTTTTTTACCTTTTCCTTGTATGGTTCTGTTATGATCTCGAAACGCTAATTCCTTGTTTGAATGGTTGTAAGAATATGTTTAGATTAAGTGTTTTTGTTTACTCATATGTAAACTTGCATTGTAATTTTGGATATGTCCCCATTTAATAAAACTAGCGGATTTCAAAAAAGAAATTAAGGGTAAAATTTTGATGTACGGGCTGTGTAAAATAGATTTTACACAAGCCTGCATATTTACCCTATAAAACTTAAGTTTTAAATTCTTAATCTTAAACTCTAATAAACTAAACCCTCAAATTTAAATCATGTGCGTTAAATTTTAAATATTAACTTTAAATTTTAAACCTTAAACCTAACATTTTAATGTTAAAGCACAAACTAAATTTTTAATCCCTAAAATTAAAAAATTTACGTAAATTAAAGTTTACACCTACTGTCTCAAAGTTTTTTCATAATTAAATGTGATAAGTCTTCTCCATGCAAAACAATAACACACCGTCCACGTGCTTTCCTCCATTTTCAATTAGTTGTTTTCTCCACTTCTGATTGAAAATGAAAGTTTGCCTACAAATTAATTGCTTGAATAACTATACAGATAAAGCTAATAATTAAGATACAAGGTTAGGCCACACGTCCCTCAACAGTCTTATAATTCAATTTCGAAGGAATTGAGTTTGATTTATTTTATTTTCCTATATGAAAATCAGATAATTTATGCATTCAATATTATTTTTTATGTTATGTTAAATTTAAAGTTTTATATATATTTTGACTGTGTGTTAACATCATATCTTTAATTTTCTTTTATTACAATGTTTTATTAATATTACCGTCGATATAATACAGAAGAAGATGCGAGATAAAGAGTTTAAATAATTAAAATATGTATGTTTAAAAAATCATGAATTTAAAAATAAATGACTCTACCTACTTTGTTTTTGGGTAAGTATAAATCAACATAATTGTCATTAGTTATTAGTTTAAAAAAATCCATCCGGAGAATTCTATAACCTAAGATCGTGCCGGAAATGAAGTGATTGAAAAATGAAAACAAATTAAGAAAATAGTTGCAAAAGGATATGATGCCAGCATGGATTCACCGAAAGACGATCTAATTGAGCTTCCACGAGGGCCAGTCATTCGAGCAAGAACCAAACAATTCAAGAAAGCTCTCATAGGATTAATCGAACAAGTTTGGGACATTAGGCAAGCTTTGAATGTTGGACTTGTGTCATCCAATCCATACAATTTGTTGCATGTGAGCATATTGAGTGAAAAGAGAACATTTTAATTTATTTGAAGCTACATGTTTTTAAGTGTTGTTACATTTTAGTTAATTTATTTGTTTCTACATGTTTCTTATATTTCTATTATTGTCACAGTTTTTATGTTCCCATATTTATGTCACATTATATGTTATTTTCACTTATTATTAATTTGATTTTTATGTTCACAAATTATGTCCTAGATGCATCCTACTTGGCGAGCCACATCAAACTTGGAAGAAAGACTCTACACAATTTTTAAGAACATGAGGGTACACAGTCGTTGTAACCAAAACGAAGCAATACCTCTTGTGGTGACTCCCTGAAGGAGACTTTAACTCTAATGATCTCCCTTATCAATATCATTGATTGCCTGGTGCATGACTTCTAAAAACGAACGACGACTCAACTCGCCTCAAGCACTTACCTTAAACTCGTCATGATAACTCATTTCAACAACTAAAGCAGCTCCCAAACTCGGCTCACGCAAGAGTCTTACACTCCAAAATATAATGTGTGAAACACGTCATCTATCCCCTCACTCAGATCTATCATCGCATGAGACCCCACAAAGGGATAAGGTCATATCATAATCCTCGAATATCGTGCCAAAAGGTAGCATATACACCGTTGAATCTTACAACCCATTCTGCAAACAACCCAATATGACTTTCTATCTAGATCTCACCCTTGCCGAAAATAACAATGGTACCTACCAACAAATATCATTACTCAAAGAAATCCCATCGAAACTTTGTATTTACTAATCCTTTACAAGATCTACGGTCATCCATTTATTTTCTACTAAGAAACATCAAAGCATCACAACAACTCTGAAGAATTCTGTAACCCCCTTGACCCGGTCTAGCCACCAGTCCGAATCAAGGAAGCTACATTAGGTTTGCCGAAGCAAACCGGCGAGATACATAAAACCTGGTCCATTTTTTTTCCTTTTTATCTTTTCTAGATGCCAATCATTAATCCTACATGTTCATACAGATAACAAGTGCAACCCAACTCAATCGGGCATCAATTTGACATCCAATTGTTCACGCTTACAAACTTGGGACCAAATTGTAATTTGACCAAGTTACATGTCAAAAACCCACTTTTAAGTTACCTACCTTAAATTAGTCAGGTTTCATGCATATGTATCAAATTCCAACTCAAGCCAATCATTTTATCATATACAATTGCATTGTCAAGATTCAGGGACTAAAATGCAAAAGAAGCAAAATTGGCCAAAAGTGACATTGACAAAATAAACAGTCATCCGTACCGATATGGGTAAGCCTGTATCGATACGGTTTGAAACACCCTGTTTCGGTACACCTTCATACCGTATCGATACGCCTAACTAAATTGCCTAACTTTTGAAATATTTTAAACCGTACAGATACGGCATCTCAAGTGTTTCGATACGCGGGTTCGAGATAAAAAAGAGAATCCCAGAGACATAAACTCGTACCGAAACACCTATACCCGAATCGGTACGCCTGACCAAAAATGTCTGTGCGTATCGAAACGCACAAGACCTGTACCAATCCCACAAGCCTAAAATTGCCTAGCCGTATCGATACGGTCCCCCGCGTATCGATACGCCTGGGCCCATAATGTCACATTTTGCTGGTTTTTCACTCTAAAAGCATACTGATAAGTGTTCAAAAGTACTATTTTTATTACCCTTTTACTCATATTATTGTAAGACTTAAGCTCATATTAGTTGCATAATTAGTCATTCATGCATTAATCCATGTTTCCTTCCATCGTTAAGCTTGATTACATAACTTGGTAGTTTTTGTGGGAAAAGATGCTGCTTTGGTGTGTTTTGTGTGTATGTGCATGATCATTTGCCAAGACAGGGCTAGAGCTAGTTGCCAGGGCAATGCATGAAGGAGACGCCGAGCTAGTTGCCAGGGCAATTCATGAAAGAGACACCGAGCCAGTTTCCATGGCAATTGTCGACAAGAGCAAAGGTGATATGGTAGTCAAAATTTATGACTAGACAAGCCCAAGATGACGTGGAGCAAAGCTCAAACCCAAAGGAATTTGATTTCCATGTAGAGGTTAAAGAATAATTAAATTCCAAGAAGATAGGAGAAATTCTAGTAGGAATACAATTATAATAAAGAATTATATTCTTTAAAGATAATTTAATTCTAACTTAACTTCCTCCTCAAAGAAGGACTTTGGCCTAGCCCTATAAATAAGAAGGAGATTTCGACAATCATAGAGAGGGCAAGAGGAGAGGATTTTCGACAACTCCAAAGGGCAAGAAGGAAGAGATTTCGACAAGATAACAAGGAGGGAGAGAGTTTGATTTCTTCTTCTTTGCTTCTATTAGATTCATGGTTTGGGGATTATTCTTTGTATATCTTTTGAACCCAACCATGAACTAACTTGATTGGTTGGGGTTATTGTGTTTTGTTGTTGTGAGATACAATTGGATTTTGTTTAGGTAATAAGAGTTTGCACTTTCAATTCAAGGTTTACTCCTTCTTGGTTCTTATTCTTGTTTGCGAGTGAATTGAGAGAGGATCTCGTAACTTCATCTATTTATCTAATATCGGGAGAGTTAGATTCAAGAAACGAATGATTATGGTCTTTATTCAATCTATTGATGGTGAAGATTAATCCAGCTTAGGAATAAGTTAAGGATTTCAACGGCTAAGAGGAGCGCAAGATTGGTTGTTGTTCACCCTTGATTCACGCAGGGATGTATTATCAAGGCATGCACAAGTAGCTAGAGTTTCGAATTAGGGATAAGAAGAAACCATTGAAGAATGCTTCGCTGAACCTTGAAGTTGCTGCCCAGACGCCCAAGTAGTTGCCCAGGCAATCATCGATTAGTTGCCAAGGCAACCCCGCTGTGCAAGTTGCCACGGCAACTGAGTTGCCCTTGCACGTTTTTACCAAGACGATCCAATCGGCTATCACACCTCAACTCACGATAACCTGGCCTATTCTCTCTTTTCTTTCATCTATTCTTTTAGTTTATTGCTTTTACTTTTCTCGTTAATTAAAACCTCTATTATCAATGGTGTTTTTATTTTCACAGTGCAATAACTTAATCAAAGTGGCCCAAACCAATCCCTGTGGAGACGATACTCGATACTCATATCACTTTATTACTTGCGACGTGTATACTTGCATATTTGCGTAGCACTTATCACACGCAACAAGTTTTTGGCACCGTTGTCGGGGATTGGCAATTGGTGTTAGTTATTTTTGTTATTGCATTTTTTTTCTCTTAGTTTTACTAACTTTTCTTTTTGTTTGTTTTATCAAAAAAAATTATTAGGTGCGCTACAAGTTAAGGGACATCAACATGTCGGGAAATAAAAGCCGATCTATTCGAGAGATGATGTTGGAAGATATGAATCAATATAATCAAGAGTTTCTTGCACCCTTTGATGATTACCTATACCAACCGAGAAAAGCCCAAAGAACTTATACAGTGGAAAAATCTTGTGCTATGTGTGGAGAACATCATGTGTTTGAAAATTGCCCTCACATTTTCGGTGCATATAACTACATGGAGGACCATAGAAGGAACCAGCAGCAAAATTCTTCATGGTATGGTCAAAAAGCTCAAAATTGTTTTCACCATAACAATTTTGCCGCAACAACAGATATGCCATGGCAATGTAGTCCTTTTCAAGAGCATTCCAATTCCTTGGAGGAAACGTTACTAGCTTCCTTGGCTAGACTTGACGGATCAATTGAAGAGATTCGAGAACTATCAAAATCTATGGATACGAGGATAGCTCAGTGGGATGCAACCTTAGGGGATTCAGAAGATCAATTGGGGAGATCCACATATATCATGGATAACATGCACCAACAATTCATTCCTAGGGATACTGACGTCCCAAGGCAAGAGGATAAGGAGCAATACAAAGAAATATCTCCGATGTGTGAGGAACAACTAGAACCTCAAAGTCAAGAGGATGCCAATGAGAGAGATTGCCCAACACATGATGAGCTTGAACAACAAATTACCTCGGCAATGATTGAGGAGCCTGAACTGAGCAATGCCGCGACAACACTCGGTGAAGCTGAGAACAACAATACTACAGCAAATTCTGAGGAACCTGATGCCCAGAAAGTTATAACGTTGATGTTGAAGCAGGAATGTGTAGATTGCTCTCATCTACAATTGCCACGACAATTACACGACCACATACAAGATCAACGAGATGATAATACTTTGCCAATGGAATATGAGCAGGTAATAGTTGAACCTTTTGAGTTCTTTAAAAACTCACCTCGTCCATTGCAGGTATGTCTTGAGGAACCGAGGTTGGTAGATTTGAAGCCATCGAAATCTCTACTGATGGAGATATTTGAGAGGCCAAAAGAAAAAGGTGTTTGGATTCATAAAGCTCTTCAGAAAATTGATTCTTCCCATGACTTAAAGCAAAATTTGACAACTGATTGCCACAGCAATTGGCTTGAGCAGCAATTGCCACGACAACAAAGGCTACATCCAACCATGATAGAAGTCGACAAGAATGAGGTAATTGAATGGTTGAGAATGGATATAATTTTTCCTATTAATATATTTGTGCCTTCAGGAATAGTAGCAAGGTGGAGAGTATACATGGACTACAAGCGAACAAAGAAGAAAGACACCTCCACCATGGTAATGCAAAAGGGAGTAGCTGGGAGCACATTGGCCCAACTCTTTTTGGGCAATATTGTCACCCGATGGAGGGTACGGATGGACTATAAGAAGTATCGGAAACGACTCTCCTCAAGTTTTCTCAGATATGTAGTAACATTAGAAGTGGTCACTTTAGGAGATGTCTGAGCATGCTCTCCTTTCAATATTTTCTTTTTCTTTTTTCTTTTTATTTTCATTTTTATTTTTAGGAGATATTTTATTTTTCTTCATTATATTTAGTTTCCAGGTTTTCTTTATTTTCTTTTCCACAACAAGACTCACAACCACCATGCTAAGGAAATTTACTGCCGACTACTTGCCACAACAACCACAACAGAAACTGGTGATGCCCAGGCAACAACAATGGCTTCGGCAACTACTGATGCCCATGCAAGTGAACCTGTATCGGCAAACATGGATCAAATCAAAGCAATGATATTCGCGCGGCACCAGCATTCAACCATCGACTGAAAAATGAATCAAGCAAACGGCACGAAGGAAACTTATCAATCGAGGTGACGACCTCTCCGACTAACTCATTACATTTAGTTTCTTTTAAATTTTATTTCACTCTTACATGCATTGAGGACAATGCTTCTCTCGAGTTTGGGGGGGTGTTGGTTTCTAGTTAGCTTCATGTTTAGTTGCATTCATTTTTAGCAATCACATATAGGTTGCATATGTTACTTGCCATTCCTTTAATTGGATTTAATAGCTTAAGACTTGTTGAATATCCAATGATGAATTTTTGCCACTGCACTTAATTGAAAAAACCTTTAATTTTAGGATTGCATGAAAATAACTTAGAATTTTACTATGATGCTGAATTTTTTTTACACGGTTGTGGCTTGTTGATTGAAAGAAACTTAGTGAACTTAGGTTGCTTAAAATTTGGGTAAATTTAAAATTGAAAATTAAAAGTTAATTTCTTGCTAGAGGTGCCCAAAACTGGCTCTAGTAGTAAATGCACTTTCTTGCTAGAGGTGCCTGAAACTGGCTCTAGTAGCTAATGCACATTAAAGAATCACTAGAGGTGCCCGAAATTGGCTCTAGTGAAAATAAAAATAAATGCCCCGATAATTAAATTGATAAAAGCCTATTGTTCACATAGAATCTTGAAAATCAACTTGTACACAACTACGCACACACATTGTCACGAGCATTATAGTTTGGTTCCAGGTAATTTTTGTGCTATCCGAAAAATTAAAAGGTGATCATACTTTGTGCCACGGTTCCGAGGTTTGAATTCAAGTTTGAAGCATGTCTTTGATGATTAAAGTCTTGGCAGGTAATTATTAGTTTGCATTGCTTGAGGACAAGCAATAGTTCGAGTTTGGGGGTGTGATAAGTGTTCAAAAGTACTATTTTTATTACCCTTTTTACTCATATTATTGTTAGACTTAAGCTCATATTAGTTGCATAATTAGTCATCCATGCATTAATCCATGTTTCCTTCCATCGTTAAGCTTGATTACATAACTTGGTAGTTTTTGTGGGAAAAGATGTTGCTTTGGTGTGTTTTGTGTGTATGTACAGGATCATTTGCCAAAACAGGGCTAAAGCTAGTTGCCAGGGCAATGCATGAATGAGACGCCGAGCTAGTTGCCAGGGCAATTCATGAAAAAGACGTCGAGCCAGTTGCCATGGCAATTGTCGATAAGAGCAAAGGTGATATGGTAGTCGAAATTTATGACTAGACAAGCCCAAGATGACGTGGAGCAAAGCCCAAACCCAAAGGAATTTGATTTCCATGTAGAGATTAAAGAATAATTAAATTCCAAGAAGATAGGAGAAGTTCTAGTAGGAATACAATTATAATAAAGAATTATATTCTTTAAAGATAATTTAATTCTAACTTCAATTCCTCCTCAAAGAAAGACTTTGGCCTAGCCCTATAAATAAGAAGGAGATTTCGACAATCATAGAGAGGGCAAGAGGAGAGGATTTTCGACAACTCCAAAGGGCAAGAAGGATGAGATTTCGACAAGATAACAAGGAGGGAGAGAGTTCGATTTCTTCTTCTTTGCTTCCATTAGATTCATGGTTTGGGGATTATTCTTTGTATATCTTTTGAACCCAACCATGAACTAACTTGATTGGTTGGGGTTATTGTGTTTTGTTGTCGTGAGATACAATTGGATTTTGTTTAGGTAATAAGAGTTTGCACTTTCAATTCAAGGTTTACTCATTCTTGGTTCTTATTCTTGTTTGCGAGTGAATTGGGAGAGGATCTCGTAACTTCATCTATTTATCTAATATCAGGAGAGTTAGATTCAAGAAATGAATGAGTATGGTCTTTATTCAATCTATTGATGGTGAAGAATAAGAATTAAGGAATAAGTTAAGGATTTCAACGGCTAAGAAGCGCAAGATTGGTTGTTGTTCACCTTTGATTAACGCAGGATGTATTATCAAGGCATGCACAAGTAGCTAGAGTTTGACTTAGGGATAAGAAGAAACCATTGAAGAACGCCGCCGAACCTTGAAGTTGCAATGCCAAGTAATTGCCCGGACAATCATCGATTAGTTGCCAAGGCAACCCCCGCTGTGTTGTTGTTTTGGTTGAGATACTTTTTACCAAGACGATCCAATCGGCTATCACACCTTTGACGCATGCCTATTCTCTCTTTTCTTTCATCTATTCTTTTAGTTTATTGCTTTTACTTTTGTCGTTAATTAAAACCCCTATTATCAATTGTGTTTTTATTTTCAAAGGTGTAGTAACTTAAGCAAAGTGGCCCAAACCAATCCTTGTGGAGATGATTGTCATATTTTATTAGTTATGTTGTATACTTGCACATTTGCGTAGCACTTATCACACGAAACACATACTCTAATCAAACAAACATGCTTAAAACACAATACCAACATGCCAAACATATCACAAGCCAACTAGCAACACCATTCCAACAGCACAACAAGGCATCATGCTTCAAGAGAGAATCTATAGGCATGCATCCTAGTATTGCATCTAAACAACATACCAAAAGACAAACCAGCACCAAAATCAATCCTTAAAGGCCATTTACAATCCAAGAGAAACTAAAGAAACATGCTCAAATAGGGAGTTCCAAAAAATATCTCCCAAAACACAACAAGTACCTCATTGCCCTTATTCATTATAGTCTAGTCTATAACATACTTTGGAAACAAGTCTTGCCAAGATCCCCTTGCTTCTTGCTGCCTTCCGGGACTTTAATTCTATGCATTAATGGACAAAGAGAGCGTAAGCACACAAGGTGTTGCGTGTGATAAGTGTTATATAAATGTGCAAGTATACACGTCGCAAGTAATAAAGTGATATGAGTATCGAGTATCGTCTCCACAGGGATTGGTTTGGGCCACTTTGCTTAAGTTACTGCACTGTGAAAATAAAAACATAATTGATAATAGAGGTTTTAATTAATGAGAAAAGTAAAAGCAATAAACTAAAAGAATAGATGAAAGAAAAGAGAGAATAGGCCAGGTTATCATGAGTTGAGGTGTGATAGCCGATTGGATCGTCTTGGTAAAAGAGTGCAAGGGCAACTCAGTTGTCGTGGCAACTTGCACAGCGGGGTTGCCTTGGCAACTAATTGATGATTGCCTGGGCAACTACTTGGGCTTCTGGGCAGCAACTTCAAGGTTCGGCGAAGCGTTCTTCAATGGTTTCCTCTTATCCCTAAGTCCAAACTCTAGCTACTTGTGCATGCCTTGATAATACATCCCTGCGTGAATCAAGGGTGAACAACAACCAATCTTGCACTCCTCTTAGCCGTTGAAATCCTTAACTTATTCCTAAGCTGGATTAATCTTCACCATCAATAGATTGAATAAAGACCATACTCATTCGTTTCTTGAATCTAACTCTCCCGATATTAGATAAATAGATGAAGTTACGAGATCCTCTCCCAATTCACTCGCAAACAAGAATAAAAGCCAAGAATGAGTAAACCTTGAATAGAAAAGTGCAAACTCTTATTACCTAAACAAAATCCAATTGTTTCTCACAACAACAAAACACAATAACCCCAACCAATCAAGTTAGTTCATGGTTGGGTTCAAAAGATATACAAAGAATAATCCCCAAACCATGAATCTAATGGAAGCAAAGAAGAAGAAGAAGTCGAAATTTCCCCTAATGCTCTCTATGGAGTTGTCGAAATTACCCTCCTTTTTTCTCTATTGATTGTCGAAATTCCCTTCTTATTTATAGGGCTAGGGCAAAGTCCTTCTTTGAGGAGGAGTTTAAGTTGGAATTAAATTATCTTTAAAGAATATAATTCTTTATTATAATTGTATTCCTACTAGAACTTCTCCTATCTTCTTGGAATTTAATTCTTCTTTAATCTCTGCATGGAAATCAAATTCCTTTGGGTTTGGGCTTTGCTCCACATCATCTTGGGCTTGTCTAGTCATCAATTTCGACATCCCTATTGCATTTTCTCTTTGTCGACAATTGCCATGGCAACTGGCTCGGCGTCTCCTTCATGCATTGCCCTGGCAACTAGCTCGGCATTGCTTTGGCAAGTGATCCTGCACATACACACACAAAAACACACCAAAGCAGCATCTTTTTCCACAAAAATCACCAAGTTATGTAATCAAGCTCAATAGTGGAAAGAAACATGAATTAATGCATGAATAACTAATTATGCAACTAATATGTGCTTAAGTCTAACAATAATATGAGTAAAAAGGGTAATAAAAATAGTACTTTTGAACACTTATCACGCCCCCAAACTCGAACTATTGCTTGTCCTCAAGCAATGCAAACTAACAATTACCTGCCAAGACTTTAATCATCAAAGACATGCTTCAAACTTGAATTCAAACCTCAGAACCGTGGCACAATGTATGATCACCTTTTAATTTTTCGGATAACACAAAAATTACCCGGAACCAAACTATAGTGCTCGTGACAATGTGTGTGCGTAGTTGTGTACAAGTTGATTTTCAAGATTCTATGTGAATAGTAGGCTTTTATCAATTTAATTACTGGGGAATTTATTTTAATTTTCACTAGAGCCAATTTCGGGCACCTCTAGTAAAGTAAGCAATTTCTCATTTTATTTTAGTCGTCTAAAGCCAATTTCGGGCACCTCTAGCGATTCTTTAATGTGCATTAACTACTAGAGCCAGTTTCGGGCACCTCTAGCAAGAAAGTGCATTTACTACTAGAGCCAGTTTCAGGCACCTCTAGCAAGAATTTAACTTTTAATTTTCAAATTTACCCAAATTTTAAGCAACCTAAGTTCACTAAGTTTCTTTCAATCAACAAGCTACAACCGTGTAAAAATTCAGCATCATAGTAAAATTCTAAGTTCTTTTCATGTAATCCTAAAATTAAAGGTTCTTTCAATTAAGTGCAGTGGCAAAAATTCATCATTGGATATTCAACAAGTCTTAAGCAATTAAATAAAATTAAAGGCATGGCAAGTAACATATGCAACCATATGTGATTGCTAAAGATGAATGCAACTAAACATGAAACTAACTAGAAACCAACACCCCCCCAAACTTGAGAGATGCATTGTCCTCAATGCATGTAAGAATGAAACAAAATTTAAAAGAAACTAAATGAAATGAGTTAGTCGAAGAGGTCGTCACCTCGACTGATAAGTTTCTTTCGTGTCGTTTGCTTGATTCATTTTTTAGTCGGTGGTTGAATGCTGGTGCCGCGTGAATAGCATTGCTTTGATTTGATCCATGTTTGCCAATGCAGGTTCACTTGTATGGGCATCAGTAGTTGCCGAAGCCATTGTTGTTGCCTGGGCATCACCAGTTTCTGTTGTGGTTGCTGTGGCAAGTAGTCGGCAGTGAATTTCCTTAGCATAGTAGTTGTGAGTCTTGTTGTGAAAAAGAAAACAAAGAAAACCTGAAAACTAAAGATAATGAAGAAAAATAAAATATCTCCTAAAAATAAAAATGAAAATAAAAAGAAAATATTGAAAGGAGAGCATGCTCATGCATCTCCTAAGTTGACCACTTCTAATGTTACTGCATATCTGAGAAAACTTGAGGAGAGTCGTTTCCGATACTTCTTATAGTCCATCCGTACCCTCCATCGGGTGACAATATTGCCCAAAAGAGTTGGGCCAATGTGCTCCCAGCTACTCCCTTTTGCATTACCATGGTGGAGGTGTCTTTCTTCTTTGTTCGCTTGTAGTCCATGTATACTCTCCACCTTGCTACTATTCCTGAAGGCACAAATATATTAATAGAAAAAATTATATCCATTCTCAACCATTCAATTACCTCATTCTTGTCGACTTCTATCATGGTTGGATGTAGCCTTTGTTGTCGTGGCAATTGATGCTTAAGCCAATTGCCGTGGCAATCAGTTGTCAAATTTTGCTTTAAGTTAAGGGAAGAATCAATTTTCTGAAGAGCTTTATGAATCCAAACACCTTTTTCTTTTGGCCTCTCAAATATCTCCATCAGTAGAGATTTCGATGGCTTCAAATCTACCAACCTCGGTTCCTCAAGACATACCTGCAATGGACGATGTGAGTTTTTAAAGAATTCAAAAGTTTCAACTATTACCTGCTCATATTCCATTGGCAAAGTATTATCATCTCGTTGATCTTGCATGTGATCGTGTAATTGCCGTGGCAATTGTAGATGAGAGCAATCTACACATTCATGCTTCAACATCAACGTTGTAACTTTCTGGGCATCAGGTTCCTCAGAATTTGCTGTAGTATTGTTGTTCTCAGCTTCACCGAGTGTTGTCGCAGCATTGCTCTGTTCAGGCTCCTCAATCATTGCCGAAGCAATTTGTTGTTCAAGCTCATCATGTGTTGGGCAGTCTCTCTCATTGGCATCCTCTTGACTTTGAGGTTCTAGTTGTTCCTCACACATCGGAGAGATTTCTTTGTATTGCTCCTTATCCTCTCGCCTTGGGACGTCAGTATCCCTAGGAATGAATTGTTGGTGCATGTTATCCATGACATATGTGGATCTCCCCAATTGATCTTCAATCCCCTAAGGTTGCATCCCACCGAGCTATCCTCGTATCCATAGATTTTGATAGTTCTCGAATCTCTTCAATTGATCCGTCAAGTCTAGCCAAGGAAGCTAGTAACGTTTCCTCCAAGGAATTGGAATGCTCTTGAAAAGGACTACATTGCCATGGCATATCTATTGTTCATGGCAAAATTGTTATGGTAAAAAAAAATTGAGCTTTTTGACCATACCATGAAGAATTTTGCTGTTGGTTCCCTCTATGGTCCTCCATGTAGTTATATGCACCAAAAATGTGAAGGCAATTTTCAAACTCATGATGTTCTCCACACATAGCACAAGATTTTTCCACAGTATAAGTTCTTTGGGCTTTTCTCGGTTGGTATAGGTAATCATCAAAGGGTGCAAGAAACTCTTGATTGGATTGATTTATATCTTCCAACATCATCTCTCGAATAGATTGCCTTTTATTTCCAGACATGTTGGCGTCCCTTAACTTGTAGCGCACCTAATTTTTTTTTGATAAAACAAACAAAAAGAAAAGTTAGTAAAACTAATAGAAAAAAATGCAATAACAAAAACAACTAACACTAATTGCCAATCCCCGGCAACGGCGCCAAAAACTTGTTGCGTGTGATAAGTGCTACGCAAATGTGCAAGTATACACGTCGCAAGTAATAAAGTGATATGAGTATCGAGTATCGTCTCCACAGGGATTGGTTTGGGCCACTTTGCTTAAGTTATGCCTTTGTGAAATTAAAAACACAATTGATAATAGAGGTTTTAATTAATGAGAAAAGTAAAAGCAATAAACTAAAAGAATAGATGAAAGAAAAGAGAGAATAGGCCAGGTTATCGTGACTTGAGGTGTGATAGCCGATTGGATCGTCTTGGTAAAAGAGTGCAAGGGAAACTCAGTTGCCGTGGCAACTTGCACAGCGGGGTTGCCTTGGCAACTAATTGATGATTGCCCAAAGAACTAGCTGGGCAATACTTGGGCGTCCCGGGCAGCAACTTCAAGGTTCGCGGCGTTCTTTAATGGTTTCTTCTTATCCCTAAGTCGAAACTCTAGCTACTTGTGCATGCCTTGATAATACATCCCTGCGTGAATCAAGGGTGAACAACAACCAATCTTGCGCTCCTCTTAGCCGTTGAAATCCTTAACTTATTCCTAAGCTGGATTAATCTTCACCATCAATAGATTGAATAAAGACCATACTCATTCATTTCTTGAATCTAACTCTCCCGATATTAGATAAATAGATGAAGTTACGAGATCCTCTCCCAAGTCACTCGCAAACAAGAATAAAAGCCAAGAATGAGTAAACCTTGAATAGAAAAGTGCAAACTCTTATTACCTAAACAAAATCCAATTGTTTCTCACAAAAACAAAACACAATAACCCCAACCAATCAAGTTAGTTCATGGTTGGGTTCAAAAGATATACAAAGAATAATCCCCAAACCATGAATCTAATGGAAGCAAAGAAGAAGAAGAAGTCGAAATTTCCCCTAATGCTCTCTATGGAGTTGTCGAAATTCCCCTCCTTTTTTCTCTATTGATTGTCGAAATTCCCTTCTTATTTATAGGGCTAGGGCAAAGTCCTTCTTTGAGGAGGAGTTTAAGTTGGAATTAAATCATCTTTAAAGAATATAATTCTTTATTATAATTGTATTCCTACTAGAACTTCTCCTATCTTCTTGGAATTTAATTCTTCTTTAATCTCTGCATGGAAATCAAATTCCTTTGGGTTTGGGCTTTGCTCCACGTCATCTTGGGCTTGTCTAGTCATCAATTTCGACATCCCTATTGCATTTTCTCTTTGTCGACAATTGCCATGGAAACTGGCTCGGCGTCTCCTTCATGCATTGCCCTGGCAACTAGCTCGGCATATCCTTCATGCATTGCCCTGGCAACTAGCTCGGCATTGCTTTGGCAAGTGATCCTGCACATACACACACAAAAACACACCAAAGCAGCATCTTTTTCCACAAAAATCACCAAGTTATGTAATCAAGCTCAATAGTGGAAAGAAACATGAATTAATGCATGAATAACTAATTATGCAACTAATATGAGCTTAAGTCTAACAATAATATGAGTAAAAAGGGTAATAAAAATAGTACTTTTGAACACTTATCACAAGGCTTAGTGAGGAAATCTCATAACAAAACACCATCAATGCATTTAAAACCAGCATGTTAAACCATGTGCTACATGTATCATTATTCAACAACAAGTAACATTGCTAACCCTCCACTTAAGCATTCCCATGCATTACTACCCAATGCAAAGCTTAAGGAGAAACATGTATAAATCACATTATACAACATAAAACATTTCAATGATACATTAACAATTATATTGGTTTAAAAGTGATCATTAATAAGTTCAATAACAAAAAAGTTCATCGGATACACGGATTCAACAAGTGTTAACCCAACACTTCAAGCCATCTCAACCGGAATAGCGATACAATCACAATTGCGGTACATTAACAAATGGATACAATATCAACTGGGTACACTTTCAACCCACAAGAACACCAATCCCTCTCATCGGTTAGATGCTTAACCCACTAGTGGGAGTATTCGATACTGTTTAACCCCTCTACCGCTAGGGTACTTGGATAGAGTATTCGGTACGCCGTATAAACCCCTCAACATCCAAGGTGACTTATTTTACAGTGCACTCAATCCTATGGCCGGCCAACTATATCCAATAACAATTTTAAAATCACATCACTTGCCAATATAATTAACCATTTTCTATTTACCTTAATGTTTTAACCAGCATTCACCAAACCATTTTTCCAAAGCAACATCACATGCTTTAAACACAAGTATAAACCATATACTTATAAGGATCACTTACCATGTGCATCCTTCAGCATTTCATGGTTAAAAATAGTATATCAAATACTTTAAATCATGCTTAAACAGTAGGTAACATGTAAATCAAAACAAGTGCATAAAACCATTTAACACTAGCACGACCGAGAGAGTAAAACAATTTTACTTACTTCCGAGCTTAGGTAAGCATTTCAAGCTCTACCTAAACTCCCAAAAACCACCTTAAAAACATTCTAAAGCTAGAATCCACGCTTCTCCAAACACTTCCAGATCAACCTCCCCTGTTTTTACCATAAACAACAGAGGATTAATGCATTCTAAACACAGCAACCACAATCCTTCTCGGATTCCCACAAAACTCTCACAATTAACCCTCTACAACAACCGAAAACATAACCAAAATACTTCGATTCACAACCCAGCCAACATCTATCAACCTAGCATCAGTTTCAACATAAAAACACATCTAAAAACAGATTTGAAACAATCTAACACCTCCAGCAACCTTACAACCATAGAAACACCACAAAACCTCAAAACTAACAACCTAAACAAATAAAGATTCTTAAATTTCGGGATTCTATTGATAAAAATCTCTTATCAACATTATTAAACATCCAAAATATAGATCAAAACATCATTACTTATTGGAAAACAAATCCAATCCTTAACTCATTTTCCCCAAATAACTCAATTAAACATTAGAAAATCATCAAAATCAGATTAGAAACACAAAAGCAAGGATCAAATGCTTGGGAATTTTAGTAAAGAACCGTACAATAGAGGAGATTTCGGACCTTACCCCTATGGTCAAGTTTCTCCCTCAATTGATTTGTGAAAAGCTAAGAAAACACAAGATTATTGTAAGATTTTGTGTAAACAATCTTTATAAAACAATTTGAAACAATAAAATCAAGTTAGAAACCACCTCACCTCTGGAAATTTGATGAAAACTTGAGTGTTTGGCTGAGGAGAGAATGGAGAGAAAAATTTGAGAGAAAATGACGTGATTTTTGTTTTAGAAAAGATAACCAACTTTTTAACAAAATCCTCTTTAATTACTAATTAAAACATATGTTAAAATCAGTTAAGTTAAGGGAGAAATAATCAGAAACCAATTGGTAAAATAGCTCCTTAAATATTCTAAGTATTTGACCCTTTTCATTTTAGTCACTAAAAAATCACAATTTTCAAAACTTTCATTTTGTTCACTAACCAAAATGTCCATCTTCCAAAACTCATTTTTCAAAATTGACTCCACCATTATTAAATACATAATTAATAATGATTTTTAAGCATTTTCTATAATTTTTCCCACACCAAAAATATACGATCCCGAAACCGACTCGAATCTCTACTCCGGTCTACCGGACCGTCTAATAACCCACTAAATTGCTAGGCCCTAAACTCGGGGCCTTACAAATTCTATGTTAGACTCCCAATTGATGGCAAGCCAACCACTTATCACTATCTCAAACATATGACTCCACTTTGTCTCTCAAATCACGCGACGAAGGTTTGTACAAACTGTCGCTCTCAAAATTCACCATATACTAACCATTGTACTATATAGGAAAAATCTCTTGCCTTGATATATCTTTCTAAAACACCCACAACAAGATATCATGGTCAAACATGAACTATCTGACCTAAAATTGAACCAAAACACTGAGCCCACTTAAGATATAAGCAACCGATACTTCTTATGGCTTTCAAAATTAAATAATCCTCAATATAAAGTTTAACAATTAAACCACTCGGGTATTGACACTGTTCGATCAGTACCGACACCAAAAAAAGTAAGTACTGATGCTGCATAGAGCTAGTATCGGTACTTCCTTACACATCTATCGTTGTTAGTCCTTGATCGCCCTACACGGGCAGCATGAAATTATAACCCAAACTAAATTCATACAATCCATAACTTACAAAGTTTACTTTTACTTAGGCGATGAACACAACCTTCACTCTTCTAGCATAGAAATACAACCATGACAATACAACAAAACATCCTCCAATATCTTAAAATCTTATTCGACTTTAATCGAGTCAGCTCCTCTTATACAATAGAACGGTCTCACGCAGCTCGAATCTCCACCAATGTCCTTCGGCTCATTTTAAGGAAACTACGGTACAAATCAAAAGCATTTACGAAGTCTCAAACCTAAGCTTCCTTAACTGATTACACGGTAACTAATCTCTCCCACATGTAAGGTCATTAAAGAAATTGATATTCAAGAGACAACCTGGTGGCTTACACTCTAACATTGCTGAAACATCTCGTATGTCAATGCAGATATCAAATCTTATCACGTCACATCTTAGAGAGAGAAACCTCATTCTAAAAACCTCTTTTGAAATTACTAGCCTTCAACACTTTAACCATAAGCATCTCATTCTCGAACCAATATTGGAAAAACACACTTGCATTTCACTATCAGTTAAACGAGTTAACCACCTTAGGAGAGAAATAACGGTCTTTTACTGAAACTTGATAAACGATCAACAGTTTAAGCGTCATCCCAACAAACTAACTTCTTACTAGCGAACAAGCTCGACTCTCCCTTGGGTAAAACACTTAGACAAAAGAAACCTCGTTCGAGTTGCGCCTTCGTAACTAAATCTCTTACTCTCTCTATTGGGTCGATATCCTCTAACAACGACGATAGGCACCGACATCTAACTCAATCTTACCTCAACATTCACTCATGTTCTTGACAGGGAAAGTTTTGGAGATTCCTTCCAAAAGCATAAACAAACACTCGGGCAGTCTAAAAGCTCTTGAGCGTTGAACTATACACGTTGGCATCTGCCAAATGGTCAAACATATCCTACAACTCCGTTGTGTCATACTCTAAACAACCATTACAAAAATCATGGTAGAAGGGTAACATTTCAATATTCTCATTACCAAACGTTGGGTTCCCTTGAGGTCTCAAGCCTTGAGCACAACTCTTGACATTACAGGCTAGCGTCGTGCTTAATTAACCAAAGTAATTTCCAAATTACAACAACTCCCAAAAAAGTAGCTCCCTCAAACTTGTAGGATATCTAACTTCGGTCACAATCTAACAAACTAGTGGGTATTGAATCCATTATCTCTGAGAAATGCCTCTAAGAAGGGCGGTGATACTCTCCAAGTATCAGCAAGACTCTTTTTAAGAGAACAAGGGGTCCTCCAACAAACATGTTGATTGATTTCGAAAATGAGTTACCCATACCCTCAACACAAACGTTATTCATGCATAATGATGAAAATTCTTTGCCACAAACTCTCATGGCATATTTGAAGGCTTCAGAATGTCTATAACATGCAATATGACACATCCTCAACTCCGGTATTATTCAACTAACTTGCATCTTAACAATTCGAGGCTACCTTGCCCCCAGAATTGCTCCCATAAGTGGCTCAACACTCAGCCCTTTTGGCCACAATCTTAACCATCTTATCGTCGCAATGTTGGAAGGACCATCAAAATTCCAGTCTTAAGGAATACAAACTTAATTTAAGGGCTTGTATTCACTAGACACCTTACTAAAACACTTATACCACCATGAGGTTCCCTAGAAATGACTAAACCTAAGTTCTTATAACACTCTCGGCCCGGATGTCATATTTGGGCTACAAACCCAAACCAAAAACCATATAATTTTGCCACTAGATTTAGCACAAACATAGTATTTCCAAAATATTTAGATCCGAGTTAAAAACATAGATAAATAATTTAAATCGTTACAAAGAAGCTCTACTTAAATTTAAAACAATTAAAGATTTGACTTAATTAAAACAAATTCAAAAGTAAGAATTACAGACTCGATAACATAAGGTCCTATTAATACATAACCTATTAAACACAGGTATCATACTCTAAGAACCTCTACCTGCTAGAATCCCGTATTGATAGTGCTCCTCAAACTCACGATTCGACGATCAACCTACGCACGAAAACAACAATTCTGAGCGCTGAACTTACAAAGCTCAGTGGTACACATCTACTCGACTATACTTTATGCTAATCATAAACATAAGCATGTAAGATGGTACGAGTAATAAGAGATATAATAAACACGTGACGCTACCAATAGTCGCATAAACGCATGCTCTCAATATAGCAAAACATCATACATGGCACACAAGGCTTAACCAAGCCTGAGATCTCAACAGATCATTTAGGCAAAAACACGTATCAACAACAAACAACTTTAGAGTGGGGCTGGGTCACGTAGCATCAGAACATACACTTTGGGTGAGGCTGGGTCACAAAGCATCATAATATACACCCTGGGTGAGGTCGGGTCACATAACATCGGAATATACACCCTTGCTCAGAATCCCCCCTTGAGCATTGATACACTGGGTGAGGCTGGGTCACCTAGCATCAGAATATACACCCATACTCAGAATCGCTATCGAGTATCTTTGAATGAGGCTCGGGTCACATAGCATCAGTAACCTTTATTCGGTATCTCAAACCATGGTGTTGCAATACTCTTTCTAGGTATCTGAATCCCATCAATCAAGAATACTCAACCAAGTAAATGCCTACCAGACATGCAAGCAACGGGATCCCAATGATCCCCCTATTGTTGCTAATCATCATCGTATCATTTATTTTAAATTACCGGGTTGTTAATATATTATGGAGAAGTATATAATTAATCTCATTCATTATCTCCATTAATCCATGTTATCACATTTATTCAAGGTATGATTCAATTATTAATATTCACATCAATTTTTATCCTTAAATTACATTTATAGATTATTTATCGTATTAGGTACCGGTACTCGTACACGAGTACTGATACAGTACCCTCGGGTATTGGTACTCACACGCGTACTAATACTGAAATAGCTTACTAGAAATCTTTAATTTTCACAAGTACTGGCACGGGTCGATCCGTACTGATACGATTCCCAATCGCGTACCCGTATGGCCAAAGCTCATACCGATACACTATTTACGGGTTCGTATAATTTTCTCGAATTACAATATTACAATGCTTATTAGACCCTTAAAGGTTATGAATGTTATTAAGGTTCGTTTACTAACACATTCATTTAGTTAATAATAATTATCAGCTTCATAAGTATTTATTCGAATATTATCTTTATTCATCCCTTCAACAATTTCTGTTGAATACAATAATTTATTTGAACAAGTATACACAATATCACCATTATTTCAATCAATAAAACAATCATCAAATAATTATACGAGCATCTCAGACGACCCTACACAGTCTCTAAAGCCTTCACAAGTCTCAACATATTCACAGCATTATTATGCATCTCAATAAACCAAGTCCCGTAATACCAGTCTCAACACATGCTTATTCATTGTCTACATATTTTGCAGATGCTAACATACAAAGCAATCACATTTATGCTGCTCATGAAATAATAAGAGTTCGAGGTGTACTAACCACAAACAATTATCGATAAATCCTCATTTGAGCTTCTTGATACTCTACTTGGTCTGATATCTAATCCTAAATAATCCTCATATAAAAATGAATACGAAAATACATTGATTTCATGTATTCCTTATTTAATTTACAAGATCAAACGCATAAAAAACTTATCAGGTTTGAATTTGGCAAAAAAGATTATGCCAACATACTCAAAATGTCGAGAAACCCTTGAGTAGGGTTCTCAGGAAAAATTCAATAGCCAATCACCGCCGGTTAACAGCTAGTCAACCCTAGTCAATACTGGTCAACGGCCTAGCGATCTGGTGTAGTTTGGTGCATGACAGTTGTGGTGCACTCGCGGGGCGGAATCAGGTGCGACATGGTGTATATGTACCCACCGAGCAGGATCAGGTGCAGCAAGGTGCATGGGAACATACATGCACCTATCTTGGCTACTACGCACGCCCATGCACAAACGACAGTGTGCGTGGCACGTTCGATGGCCAGACTCAAACAGCGCATAAGGTTCCCATATTTATGTCACGCTACATGTTATTTTCACCTATTATTAATTTGATTTTTGTGTTCACAAATTATGTCCTAGATGCATCTTACATGGCTAGCCACATCAAACTTGGAAGAAAGACTCTTGGGATGCCACATGCACATTCATGAAAAAGTGGAACTATTCAAGGCATTAGATCCATACATTTACCAAGACCATTCATCTTTTCAAGCATGCATGTACGACAATGGGGAGTTGCTTGGAAGTTTCTTACACTTGGAGAATGCATTAGAGATCATTCATCTATTCAAGCCTTTCACCTCCCAAAATAAATGCATTGGATGGCACAAACGAAGATTCATAGAACATGTACATTGCCTTATTTCATCCACTTTTGTATCCATTCATATGCATTAACCTTAACCTATAAATAGAGGCATATTTCACTTTTATAAACACAACTTGATTTTAATAGAATTTGATAGTATTCTTTTTCTTTGTTCTTAATTGAACTCCAAGTGACTTATCAAGAATATCGTGTGGCGTCAACCTCTTTCTTTCGAACTTATCACTATCCTTAGTATGATGTTCAAACCCTTTGATATCGTTGGTTCCTATTTTCTTATAGATAGTGGGTCACGATCATTTTACCTTGTTATTAGTTAAGAAACTGTATAAGTCTAGGGTCAACTTTACATATAGTGTTGGTTCTCTCTTGGTTCCCCTTAACCGATTTTAAGCTTACCTACCAACACCATTCCCATATTATATTTGTTTTTCAATCATTCCATCATTCCAAGCCCATTTGCAAACCTCCATCATTCTCATCTGAAGTACTTTGATTTCGATTGAAAAATATAAGTGACTCAAACTCATACTCAAAGATGAGCACGCATCAGGATATATAATTTAAGATTTATAATAAGATGCATTACAATTTACACCGACGCATAAATCTATAAAATATATACCTAAGCAAGATGAGAATCTTAACCTTTATAAAGCCATTTTATTTGACAATTAGTAAATAAATGATAGCAGATTATATTAACCGATAGCGAATTGTATAAGTTGATTTGATTAGTGGATTACATTAGTTGGTCTGTATAAAACTATTTGATAAAATTAAGGAAAGCTACATATTTAGTACCCCAACGATGCCCTCATTACTGTTTTGGTACTCAACTATTATTTTTGGCAAAATGGTACCTAACGTTATGTTTTTGTTCTGTTTTGTTACCCTGGCCGTTAAAAACTAAAGGAAATAGTGACATGGCTTGGGTTAATAACAGTTTTAGTCCACAAACTTATGCAATCTATCAATTTAGTCTAAGATTTTATTAATTTAAACATTATTTTAATTTTTGGATTAAAATTGTAAATTCCTTAATTTTCTTCTTCCAGTCGAATGTAATTTGCAATTTTAACCCCAAAATTAAGATGGTGTATTAAATTGATGGATTTTGAACTAAATTGATCATATATATAAGTATTTTGGACTAAAACTGTGATTATACCTAGTCACGTCATCATTTCCGTTAGTTTTTAATGGTCGGGTACCAAAACAGAACAAAAACGTAACGTTAGGTATCATTTTGTCAAAAATAATAGATGTGTACCAAAATAGTAACACGAACATAGCTGGGGTACTAAATATGTAGTTTCCCTAAAATTAATTGATAGTTTATAGTTGTTTGATTATTTGAACAAACAAAATAAAATTTAAGTACATGGTTATATTCAATACTTGTTTGAATAATTTATTGGTTATCAATATTTTTGTATATATTATTATTAATTAGATTATAAAAATTATTTTTAATATAACATTACTAACAACATTTGAATGATGTGTATATATATATATAATAATTATTTATTTATGAAATTATATTTTTAATTATATTTATATGTATATATTGATTTCTTATTTATTAAATTATTTTTTTAATTTCATTAATTATTCAAATTTAGGTTGTTTAGATAAAGCTTTTGCAATTATCAAGGATAAAAAAATCTTTACAATTCTTATATTTAATCATCTAACTCAAAAAGCTCCTTTTAGGAGCTTTTTCAATTTGAGAGGTTTCACTCCAATGCGCTATTACAATCTTCTGTTTACCAAACATCCAATTAACGAATTTGACTGGTTAAACCTCTAAAATGGTTCAAACCTCTAATTTTGGCTCAAAAAATCGTTAACCAATATAATATTCGAGTTAGTGGTAAGATATATTCAATAAGAAACTTATTTAATTTCAAAGATTACATTTTCGAAAGAAATAATAACAAATGAATAAAAAAACAAACATAGCAAAACTATTATTTAAGGTGGAATGCCAACAATTACTATTTGTTAAGCATATATCATTGTTGATGGTGAAAATGACACGGTAGTAATTTTAGGTGATTCACCCCTATTGATGTGGATGAAGGGTCGCGATCAATGCTGAGGTGTAGGGGAAAGGGAGAAAAAAGGAGTTAGAGAAGATGTATTCTAGAGTTAAGATTTGGCCTTCCCTTATAATAAACTTTGTGGGTATATAAATGTTTGTTGGGCTAAGGTGTGAGGCCTTGAGATTAGTAGGCAATGAAGACTTGATAGTGTAGCACTGACTGTCAGGTAATAGAGTCAGCTGGTGGGCTAAATAGATTTAATAACCATCATGTCACACTGTAGCTATCTGACAGGATCACGTCATAAAATACATCATGACTGTTAAATAATAGAGTCAACTTGTTCCGAAAGATTTAAAAAAAAAATGATGAAGAAATAGTTGTGAAAGACCTAAAAGTGAAAATATAAAACTTATCTTCTTTAATAGAAGGAACGTCATAAAATGACATGGTCTGGCTTATGATCGTTGTGATCGTCATAATGAAGTGTGTCAGTTGCACTTATAGAGTCGTTTCTTGAAGAAATACATCATGAGTGTCTTTTGGTTGGTTTTGAAATTACATGTATGTCATTCTGTCATTGGTGCAGATTGGGGTCGATTTTGAAAGTCGTATCCTCCGGTTAAAAACGGGGAAGTTAAGTCTAAATTCTCACTACCATTTTTGCTTTGATTTTAGATTCCTGACGATTTTTCTGTTAAGTCACTGCAGTATCTTTCTTCACTTCAAAGTTTCCTCTTTATTTCTCTTGAAAATGGTAAAGGAAATTGTAGGCGGGGCTAAGAGTTTTCTGGAAAAAAAATAGAGGCAAATCAATCGCATTCGGTGGTCGGATGCTCTTTGGAGCAACATTGGGCAGAACGAGACGAGAAGGTTGTTGTTGTGTCGCAGTTGTCGAACTATATGTTCGAGTTCGAGATCCCTAAAGGGATTCACTGCTTGAGCGATTACAACAAGGAGGAAAAGAGAAGACAGGATGTTATGAATGGTTATAAGAAGTGAAGGAAATGGAATTTATTAACCCAAACAAGTAGAAATGAGAATTACAGAGAGAAAAGATGAGGAGAGAAACAACCAATTACACTAGAATTTGCATAACCACCTTGTTACATCCTACTCCATATATATACTCATCAATTCTGATATTATGTTAGCCTCAAGGCTGACATGGCAGTAACATAAAATCAGCATAGTTGATAAGAAGCTTCTTGACTCGAGAGTTGTTCCGAAGAGTTAATTTGCGCCCTAAGGTAGTTATCGATCCTGTAGGTCGCTGGTCCAAAGCTCCTGCGGTTATATCCTTATCCATAACACAAGAGTGGTTTTACCATTCATTGTTCATGTTGGATATTGAGTTCCATCATCCGGAAGCACGAGTTTATGAAAGACATTTTGATCATCTATGGGATGACTCCAAGTCAACTAACAGAGACATATTACTTGATTATAAAGAGAAACTTAAATAATAATAAAAAATTCATAGGATAAGAATTCATAATATTAAGAATATCTATTACATTACACATACTTAATAATCAAATAATCTACAACTAATAAAATTAATTGGAATCTCAACTAAATAATAATAATAATAATAACTAGAATTTAATTCACTATCTAACAAATATGATCATAATAACCAATTAGACATACCACACACACACACATATATATATAATAATAATAATAACAAATATGAGTCTAGAATGGACGACACATAACGTTATAATTCTTAGGGCTGTCATTTGATAAGCTGTAATTCTTTTTTTTTAAACTTAAAAAAAATGTTAAATAGAAAAAAAAATATTATATAGTCTCGGCTCACCACATCATTCATTGTTTCGTCTATTAAAAATTAGTCACATAATTTCTTTTTTTCTGTCATTTTTTTCAAAGATTAATCTTCATCTTTTTATATCATGTAAATAGAGAGTGTGTGATTACATAAAAGTTAATTATGAATAAATTATTGAATAGAAAAAAAATAGTTTACTTATTTTTAGTAGATGAAGACCATCAATGACGCAATGAGTTTGGACTATAATATAATTTTTCATTAAATAGACAATTTTCATTTGTCATTTTTTATTTTGATTGAAACGTTGAAAAAAGTATTTTGATTAAAATATGGCATCAATGATCAACCAACTAAATACCTTTTCCCCGACACTCTTTCAAAAAAAAAAACTGTTCAAAAAAAGGATAAACTACACGAGAGACTACTGATTTTTTGGGTTGGTGTTGAAATGACCATCGATCTTTTAATTTTGTCAAAATGACAACTCAACTATTGATATGGTTTCAATATAGCCACCAGCCGTTAAAACCTAACGGAGAGGCTGACGTGGCAGTTAGCAGAAACTTGTATAATTATACATTTAGTCCCCGCGATTTTCACATTTAATCAATTTACTCCTAGTTTCAATTTAATAAAATAAATTAATTATTCAATTAGGTGGTGACATTGGAGGACTTTATCTATTTTTATTTAATTAAAAATCAAAGCATTACACAAATGTAGTTGGGGGGAATTGAACCCACATTCCTTTAGGTGTAAGGGGAAGGCCTTTGCCATTAGGCTAGGCACATATTTATGATACAAAACACAAAATTTAATAAATGAGTTATATGATTGTTAATGCCATGAAAAAAGAATTAAATGTGATTTTAGGGGATTCGAACATCTAACCCAAAATTTTATAAACCCTACAAATTTTATAGTCCCTAAAGCCTAAAAAAATTATGAACCTTAAACCGTAAATTTTTCCTAAACCCTAAAAACTATAGTTAGTGTATGATTTAAAAAAAATCTATAAACCCTAAATATAGTTAGTACACAATTTAAAAAATTTATAAACCCTAAAAATTATAGTTAATACATGATTTAAAAAATCTCTAAACCCTAAAAATTATAGTTAGTACATGATTTAAAAAATTTATAAACTATAAACCCTAAACATTTATAAACCATATACCCTAAAACCTAAAAAATTTATAAACCCTAAACTCCTAAACCCTAAAAAATATGTAAACTCTAAACCCTGAAAATTATAGTTAGCACACGATTTAACTTTTTTATAGACCTAAACCATATACCTTAAAAATTATAGTTAGTGCATAATTTAAAAAATCTATAAACCCTAAATCCTAAACCATAAAAATTATAGTTAGTGCATGATTTAAAAAATTATAAACCCTAAAAATTTTATGAACCATAAATTCTAAACCCTAAAAATTATAGTTAGTGCACAGTTTAAGATTTTTAACTTAATCAATAATTTTTAGGGTTTATGGTTTATAAAATTTTTAGGGTTTAAGGTTTATAAATTTTTTAAATTGTGTGCTAACTATATTTTTAGGGTTTAGAGATTTTTTTAAATCATGCACTAACTATAGTTTTTAGGGTTTATAAAATTTTTAGGGTTTAGGGTTCATAAATTTTTAGGTTTTAGGGTTTATAAAATTTTGGGTTAGATGCTTTTATGCATCATAAGTGTGTCATGTTAGAATCCCCTAAAATCACATTTAATTCTTTTTTCATGGCATTAACAATCATATAACTCAATATTAAATTTTGTGTTTTATATCATAAATATGTGCCTAGCTCAGTGGCAGAGGCTTTCCCCTATACCCAAGGGATTGTGGGTTTGATTCCCCCAACTAAATTTGTGCAATGCTTTGATTTTTCTCTCCAATAAGGTGGTGACACGTGTCACCACCTAATTGAATAATTATTTTATTTTATTAAATTGAAACTATGACTAAATTGATTAAATGTGAAAATCGCGGGGACTAAATGTGTAATTATACAAGTTTTGTTAAAGTGAACCACATTAGCCTCTCCGTTAGGTTTTAACGGCTTGTTGCTATATTGGAACCATATCAATAGTTGAGTGGTCATTTTGACAAAATTAAAATATCGGTGGTCATTTCGACACTAACACCAAAGATCGGTGGTCTCTCGTGTAGTTTACCCAAAAAAACCCAACCCAACTAACTTTTCCATTTTTTAAAGTTTAAAACTTTATTTTACCTACCACCGTTAGGAAAAATTATTAGATAGATCCGATTTACCACATTATTCATAGTCCATTCAATGAGATTTATTTATTTTATCGTGACTTCTAAATAACTATCACTTTTTAATGACATATAAGAAAGAGGTGAAGATTCATTTTAAAAAAAATGAACTGAAAAATTATTATTGGATGAGACCATGAATGACATAGTAAGCTAAATTCATCTATAATTTTTCTACCATTAAAGACATAAAAAACAACTGTTCTCCATAAATCCACTACAAATAAATATTTTTTACCCTAACCACCACTTGCTTTCTCTCCCACATCAACTTTTCTATTTTTTTCATCTTTGGCTTTGACCGGCGATGATACTAGCCTTAGTGCTGGTCATCGGCAACCAGTACTCTTTTTTCGTTTTTTTTATTTTTTTTTATTTTTAATAAGAATCTTTACTCTTGTGGCATATGTTTTCTCTGTCTTTGTGACACGTTTTTTATTGCTTTTGTGGTTGGTTTCATCTGTCGTTTGGCACGATTTTAACATACCTTAGTGGTCGTTTGGTGCTCTATAGAGATCCTCATGACTTTAATTTTCTGATTTGATTCTGTCGGTGGTCATAGAGAAGTTTGATCCCCACTTGTTTGATAGTTTGTTAGTCAATGTAATCAAAACTGTATAGCGTAATAATCTGCCTGATAGTTTGGTTCGCTCACCACTCCTTTTTCATCGTACAGTCTCTCGTTTGACTAAAGACAAAGAGATCCACGAAGATTTCTGGATTTTAGTGGTATGTTAATCTCTATGAAAGTATTTTGTTTTTCTTTGCACATTTATATAAAAATTTTAGTGAATTAATCATTTTTTATGCATTATATTTATAATATCTATATAAAATTTAATAAAATTCAGTTGTCATTATTCAAAAAAACAATCATTCTCCATAAATTTCCAAGCTTTAAATCACTTTTTTTTAAATTTTATGGCATGTCCGTTTTATCCTGTATAAAACTCAACAGCCGTTAGAAGTCCTTTATCCGCATTAATAATACTGATTCATTATATAATTATATTCACTTATAACTTAAAAAAACTTTCATCCAACATTGATTTACCAAACTTGGAATTGCAATCTAATAAAGTTGCCTTCTTTTCTTTGTCCTCCATATTGTCATATCTGTTTTCACCGCCTTTTGACACATCATTTCCTGTTTAAATTTATTCATTTGGGTTTCCCCATTAATTTATAATTTAAGAACATGTAACAAATATAAAGGAATCTGTCAATGTCTTGTCACCCAGTTCTGACCAGCTTGTGACTTGTGAGGTTTGTGCAGTCTTTTTCTATATTTAAAATTCCAATTAGAACTGTCAAATTCCCAGAGGTGCTTCAAATATTTTATTTTTCACTCGGGGTACTCATCCCATCTTCATTTCTCTCTCTTGGAGTTCCAAGGTTCCATCTTTTCTTTCTTGATTCAGTTCTCTTGATGTTTCTTCTGGTTCATTTTAGCTGCTTTTATGATTCAGTTCTCTTAACTGGTTCTTGATTTCTGTTATGCTTTGCTATTGATCTATAGTTGTTTCTATAAGAACCCTAGATTTCACCTCCTATTTAAGCACAAAAAAGATCCAGCCTTTATTGTTCAGTTAATTTCTGGATTTTGGAAAGATGGGTTGTAAAATACTTGGATTTCTGTTCTGGGTTTCTTCAATCTTGTGTTTAGCATTGTTTGCCAGAGGGTTTATGCCTGCAGACAATTTCCTTATTGATTGTGGATCACCTACTAATACTACAGTGGGGGATCGAGTTTTCATGGCTGATAACTTAGCCTCAAAGCTCCTTTCCGCACCTGAGAATGTTCTTGGAAACACTTCAAAATCTGTCACCTCCTCCGATGATTCGCCACTCTATCAAACCGCTAGAATCTTTACTGGTGTATCTAAGTACACATTCTCAATCAGCCGGCGTGGAAGACACTGGATTCGCCTTTATTTCTATCCATTTGTTCATGCTAGTTATAATATGAGTATGGCAAAGTTCGATGTTTCAACCGAAAACCATGTTCTTCTCGGTAGTTTCAGTGTTCAATCTCTTCTGGTCAAAGAATTCTCTGTTAATGTGACCACCAATACCCTTGCCATCACATTCAGCCCTTCAGAGAATTCATTTGCATTTATAAATGCTCTTGAAGTTGTTTCAGTTCCTGATCAGCTCATTCCAGACACCGCCGGTTCCGTGCAATCTTCGTTGGGATTCCAAGGTCTAACGCGGCAGGCACTAGAGACGGTTGCTAGGGTGAATATGGGGGGATCTACTGTCTCCTTCCGGAACGATACTCTTTGGCGAACATGGGTGCCTGATCAGCGTTTCCTTGTAGGCAAAACCCTTGCCTTAAATGTATCAAATATTAGAGCTGTGAAGTATGTTGATGGTGGTTCAACGGAGGACATCGCTCCAAATTCTGTCTATGGTACCTGCACCAGGATGAACTCTGTGAATGATTCCAGTAGCAACTTCAATGTGACATGGGAATTCGATGTGGATCCCGGATTTCAGTACCTTGTTAGGTTTCACTTTTGCGATATTGTCAGCGATGCTCTTAACCAGTTGTATTTCAATGTCTTCATCGATTCCTCAATGGTTGTTCGGGACCTTGATCTGAGTACATATTTGGTTAATGTTTTGGCTGCTGCCTATTATATGGATTATGTCACGGAGTCGGCTACTAGCAATAAGCTTCGTGTAAGCATTGGCCCTTCTAATTTACATGGTACCGATCCGGATGCCATACTTAATGGACTGGAAATCATGAAAATGAACAACTCCGATGGCAACCTTTCTGGCTTTGGAATTGTAAACAGTTCTAGTTCAAGTTCAAAGAAGAAAGTTGGTGCTATTGTAGGTATGAGCGTCGGCGTGGCTTCTGGAGTGTTGTTGGCTGGAGTTCTCTTTATGTTGTGTGGAAAACGAAGACAATTGGCGCGCCAGAGACTGTCGAAGACGTGGGTTCCTTTCTCTATTAATGGAGGAACTTCCCACACCATGGGGAGCAAATACTCCAAGGGGACGACCATCAGTCTCAATTCTAATATGAGCTATCATGTTCCTTTTCTGGCTGTTCAAGAAGCCACAAACAACTTTGATGAGAGTTGGGTTATTGGGATCGGAGGATTCGGTAAGGTGTACAGGGGAGAACTCAATGATGGTACAAAAGTTGCTGTTAAAAGGGGAAATCCACAGTCCCAACAAGGACTTACTGAGTTCCAGACTGAAATTGAGATGTTATCCCAGTTTCGTCACCGACATCTGGTTTCGTTGATAGGTTATTGTGATGAAAAGAATGAGATGATTTTGATCTATGAATATATGGAGAACGGTACACTCAAGAGTCATCTCTACGGCTCAGGTCATCCTAGTTTAAGCTGGAAACAAAGGCTTGAAATATGCATTGGAGCAGCTAGAGGACTCCATTACCTTCACACAGGCTATGCAAAAGCTGTAATTCATCGTGATGTGAAGTCGGCAAACATCTTACTTGATGAGAGTCTCATGGCCAAAGTTGCTGATTTTGGGCTGTCAAAGACAGGTCCTGAACTTGATCAGACCCATGTCAGTACAGCAGTTAAAGGAAGTTTTGGATACTTGGATCCCGAGTATTTCAGAAGGCAACAACTGACTGAGAAATCTGATGTGTATTCATTTGGTGTGGTTTTGTTTGAAGTTCTTTGCGCAAGACCGGTGATCGATCCTACTCTTCCAAGGGAAATGGTAAATCTAGCTGAATGGGCGATGAAATGGCAGAAGAAAGGACAGTTGGAGCAAATAATTGATCCTAAACTCAAAGGAAACATCAGGCCTGATTCTCTCAGGAAGTTTGGAGAAACTGCCGAGAAGTGTTTAGCTGATTTTGGTGTTGACAGGCCCTCCATGGGAGATGTTCTATGGAACCTGGAGTATGCTCTTCAACTGCAGGAGGCCGTCGCTCAAGGCGACCCCGAAGAAAACAGCACAAACATGATTGGGGAGCTTTCTCCACAAATCAACAATTTCAGTCGGCTTGATTCCAACAGTTCACCACAGTTTGAGGTACCAAGTATGGATGACATCTCGGGTGTTTCAATGAGTAAAGTGTTCTCACAGCTGGTCAAGTCTGAAGGAAGGTGATTCGAATGAGACTGAAAATCCATTGAATTAAGCTTCTCTTTTACAATGCTTAAATGCTTTTTTATCTTATCCAACTCAAATTCCTTTGTTTTTTCATTCGTAACGGTAGTATGTCAGCTCGTTATCCTTTACCATAATGTTCAAAATCATTTGTGTTCTAAAATGTTTATGCATAATGTGTTATGAGCTCTTTCGTGTACAGCAAGGTTCTGGAGTTTCTTCTGAGCTTTAGGAAGTTAACAGAAATGTCTCAATTTTAAAAATTTCTTCACCTTTATCTGTTCCGTTGCTTATAATTTAATTTGCACTAAGGTGCATTTCAACTTTTTTATTTCTCAGTTACGCATCTAAATAACTCGAATGTGTGATATTTGATGACTTTTGCATGAAGAAAGAGTCGGCATTTTTGTTTATTGAACATTTTTCATCCCCTATGAAATTGATTCTTCTACTCAATAATATCTGGATCTGTAGATTGCTGTGTAATTGTTACTGAGGTTCCTGGTTTTGTTATATGGGACAAACCCGAAAACCAGAACTGAGTTATGAAATAAGAACCTTGCTTTTGAAATTTGCAGATAAATTTCATACTTCATTTGTTCCGAGGATCCGAAAAGGTTTTGGACATAAGTGTCAGACACGGTACTTGAATGAAAATGAAGAGCGGAGTAATATAGGTTGTCTGTATTTAGTTTAGAAACATTAACAGATTGTTTATATTTTCTTACCTCATATGCCACCTCCCCTGCTGTCTTTTGTTCCTACATCACTATCAATACTATCCATTCTTTGTCATTGTTATTTTCAATAATGTATTAGATATAAGAACACGTTATGGTATTTTCTTATTTTATGACACTTCTCTATCTAACTTAGCCCGGAATTAGATTTGATAACCACGACATGATCATACAATATGAAAACATTACGTAACACGAATAGATAGGATACACGAATTGCCATATGTATCTAATTTTCTTAGGAAATATTGTACTCAAACAGCCTACCTACTCTCCCATCATCACCATAAGAAATTTCAAGTATGCCGTTGTCATCTTAGTATTTGCTGTATTTCTTTTCTGTTCCATGTCCCACAATATTGAGGGGGAAAACAAAAGTTAAGCCATAGGCAAATCCCTGGAGATACTGTAATAACTGATCTGTGCTACAGCTCTTCGCACTGATTTCGAGTTTGCACATAACTCTAGTAACTTCATAAGTTAACTACAAATCCCCAAAACAGTTAGCTGATATAATTACAATCCATGATGTTTTAGCATCATATATAATTATAGATTAACCCAAGAAAACTTGCTCTGTACGTAACGATACTCTCTTTTGGTCCCGTTTACACTAAAAATAGTTTTCATGGTTGTTTATTGTATGATTAATCCCTCAAACCTCGTTTAGGAGCTGCAATAATCAAAGAAAACTTCATACCCTGCAACTTACAAGGCTTATATAAGTATAGTCTGACCCACATTTTTTCAGCTCAAATATATTAAGGTAGCGTTTGGGAACTTGAAATTCAGAATTTGGAATTAAATTTCAAAGATAGTGTAAAACTATTTGAAAGTTATTAAAAAGAAAGGAAGCCCTGAAGGCTGAAACTAATAAAAGTAATGTTCAACCTCATTGATCAGCCACATCTACCTTGCTGGTGCAGAGCAAAAGCCTATGGAACACGGCCAATAGGGCGGGACAAGAGACTGGTTTGGGTCTTCTGAGTGCCACAAACTTCTTCTTGGCAACAGTTTTAGACTTGTTTTTACTTCTAGGACTCTTCGCCTTTTCCTTGTGAAATCTTCCAAAACATTTTGCCTTTTCGGGCTCGGTTTGATCATCATCGCTCCTATGAAATGTGTAGCTCCTCAGGTACATTTGCCTGCATGAAATGCTATCAACAATGGTGGAATGTGCATGGCTGCCTCGGCTACTGCTGTTGGATCTCAGTGACCTGACAAACTCGGCATCTGATTCCGGCCACTTGTAGAGGTTCGCATAGGTTGGCCTGATCATGACCTTACTGTTATCAATGCAGGTTGAGGCCATTAGGTGTATGTAGGAATCAGGGTTTGAAGTGATTAATATATATGGATAACTTCCAGGTTTCCGGTTTATAGAAAGAGTGAAAGACTGCTTCAAATGAAAGATACAGAAGAGATATACAAGGGAGAAGTTTTCGTATAGGGGAGTTGTAAATTGATTTCTTTTTTTATGTGAAAAATGTAATGAGTTGGCATTATTTGGTGAGTGTATGCATGGACCAAAACGATTGTCATTTTGCTGACAATCCAAGTAATTTGGATTTTGGATATAATTGTCAACACAATCATTTGATTGTTCTATGTATGTTGGAAAACAAGTCATAAAAACGACAGAATCTCCCATATTTGATTGTCTGTGTGTGTGCTTCCAGTATTTTTGAAAATTTTGAGACGTTTGAGGCATATTAAATGAGAATTATGAGTCATTGTCGTTTTGAGACTTTATTTTAAGAGATAATTAATAGTGGAGTCCATTTGATGTTGTGACCGTTAAGGGTTGAAACGGGAACCATATCATGCATTGAGGCCATTCACTGATCCTGAGATTCTGTCATGTTGGAACTTTGGGCCTAAAAAAAACTGGGAATGTACGTTTTACTTCGATGGTCAACCTAGCTGAAATCAAAATAAGTGTAATGGTGGACTGGGTTCCATTAGTAATAGATCTAAAAATATTTTTGAGGGTGAACACACATAAAATTTCAAAAAATTTATGGTGGGCACAACTTATAAATGTTTAAAAATTTAAAGACTAATTCATAAAAAAATTAAAGTCAAATGCGTAAAATCTAAAAAGTTTAGGGTAGCACGAGCTCACTCTAATATACACTTGCATCCGCCATTGATTCTCGTGATCTTGCTAGATATAACATTGTTCTTCTGTTTGTAGCAGGGATTACATGCCTGCTTACAAGTACCAATGAACAGGGGTGGAGCTCCCTTGGACCCTAAGGGTCTAGGCCCATGTTATAAATCTTATATATTTGATCATTTTGATCATTTGTAGTTTAGTTTTTATAAAAAAAATATTTAAATTAAAAAATACAAAAATTTATTAAATATTTAATCAAGTTGAGGTTGAACTAAAAAAAGATGGATCTGTACCCTCAAATGTTTTAGTTTAATAACAATTTAAGTCTCTATAAATATAAATAAAATTTTCTAAATTTTTAATTTAAATACCTAACATATCTTTTATTTTCTAAATTCAATTTTTTGGCTCTTCTAATATTCGATCTTAGTTTCGTCCCTATCGACGAGCCTAATATTCCGAATGGCTACAATTTATCTTGGGATGCGGCCACTTTCTACAGGAAACTATGCCCCTCCTACACAAAAGAGTCGGTGCCTGGGACTGTAATTAGAGACAACAAGGGCCTCGCTCTGGGTCCATATATAAGGAAAAATAGGTTCATGAAGAGTTATGGCCCATTGCCAAAGCCTTTAGTTCCGTCGGACTACATGTGTTACCCGCTGGTTTTGCTCCGAAATGATTATGTTTATTTAAGTCGTTTATACACATGGGCGGAGGCACGTTATCGAATCAGACAACCAAAATTTTTTAGAATTTTTTTCTATATAAATTATATAGAAAAAATTAAAATAATATATAAATAATATATTTTTTATAAATAAAATAACACTCCTCCATAAATAATTAATCATCTTTAAATACCGTTAAAAAACAACACAAAAATAACACTCTTTAAATAAATTTTTTGCTCCGCTTCTATTTATACAAAATTAAAAAGAAAAAAAAATATGAAACTAATCTTATTTATTTAAAAAATAACACATCTTTTAATTATTTTTATGTCCTTGAATAAATAGTACTAGTATTATTTTGTATTAGTGAACTCAATGAATGGTTTTAGTAGAAAGGAAAATGATGTCCATCATAAGAGACTCGGGTTCCGACAGCTTTATTTACAAGGTGTGTGTCTTATTAAAAGGTTAAGAAAAATAATAAACAAATACTACTTTGTGATATTGCCACATCAGCAAAATTAATATTTGTGTGTGGAATCAACATATATGCGATTTTAGATAGGGCCGTAAACGAACCGAACGTTCAGTAAACCGTTCGGCTGAAAGTTCGTTTACGTTTATGTTCGTTTATTTATTAAACGAACAAACATGAACAAGATTTTTTGTTTGTTTAATTAAATGAACGAACACAAACAAATGGCTCGTTCATTCATTTATGTTCGTGATCGTTCGGTAATTCGTTTGTTTATGTTCATTTATGTTCGTTTAAATTTATTCACATATGTCTAGGGTGAGCATTAGATGAAATCGAGTTGAGTTAAAAAATTTCGAGTTATTCGAGTTCACAAGTCCTATTTTTTAACTCATTAAAAACTTCTTTCTTATCAGCTAAGGGTCTTCATTGTTCGGTTAAACCGAGCTAACAGACCGAACCAAAACAAAATTGGTTAATCTGAGATAATTTTAGGTTTCGGCTAATGATTAAGAGTTTTTTCAAATTTCAATTATCAATTAATTCGGTTTAAAATCGGTTAATTAACTGAATCAATCGAACTAACCCAAAATATTAAATATTTAACATATTATATATGTTATTTATGTTCGTTTGTGTTCGTTTATGTTTATTTGTGTCCGTTTATCATTTTAACGAACGGATACGAACAAGCTACATTCCTTAATGAACGAACATGAAAAAGAAATTTTGTGTTCGTTTATGTTTGTTTATTTATTTGTTCGATTAAAGTAAAACGAACGAACATGAACACAGCCTCGTTCGTGTTCGTTTACAAGCCTAATTTTAGAAGCTTTAATTCATTGTGAGTTTTCAAATAAGAATTCAATTGATCCAACTTTTCAAGTAGGGACTCAATTGAGTTTTTAATTATTTTATAAGGACTTTCGTCACATTTAAGTTTTATATTTATAATAAAAAAATTAATAATATAATTATTTAAAAATAAAAATTATCTAATACACATTTTAAAGTACACAATTCTTTATGTTTTAGGGATTAGAGATTTAGTTTTTAAATTTTAGGCTTAAGACTTACTTTTGTCTTTGTAATAATCTCAATTTATCGATTTCGCTCCTATAGCATTTTTCGCATTAATTTGGTCCCTGAAGTAGTCAAATTGCATCACTGTTTAGGGTTAGGAATACTTTTATGTTTTATAATCACTTTAGATTGATAAAAAAATTTATTAGGGTTAGAATTTAGGGTTTGAGATTTAAAAATTAAAGTTAGAGTGTCAGTCAAGGGGCAAACGGTGATGTAATTCGACTATTTCGGGGCCAAATTGATGCGAAAATACTATAGGGGCAAAATCGATAAATTGAGACTATTACAAGGACAAAAGTAGCCCTTAAGCCTAAAATTTATTATTTAAATTTAGAATAAAGAATTTAAATTTTATTTTTTAATAAATAAATACATATAAATTTATGTAATTTTTTTTACACAATATATATATATAATTACTCTTTAAAAATTAACTTCAACAGTGATGTTGGTAGGGTCTGAGTAGCGTTTTTTGCTCTGCTTATTGGCTTGAATGTTCCAATATGATGTACACATTTCTATATATCGAAATCTCTTATTTATAAATCAAAACAATAGGTAAAAGGGTAAAATAAAAAATGATGTTTTTATTAGATAATTCGAGTTCGAGCAGCGTAATTTATAGGCGTGCTTAAGATTATCTAAATTTGAATTCAGACAAAGATATTATCTTATATTAATAGAATGTTGAATAAAATGATCCTCATTGAAGGTCTAATACACCGATTGGACCCCTTCAATGAAGTATGTTTGGTTGAAGAATAATTAAAGAATTTTTTAAAGTTTGGTTATCGGTTAATTTGGTTTGAAATTAATAATTAATTGAATTAATCAAATTGTCCGAACATATTAAATATAAAATATTAAAAATATATTACATTTTCATTTAATTTTTAAGCATAAGTCCATTAATTTTAAGACCTAATTAATTTCTAATTCAAATTTAAAAAAAAAATATTACCCAAATTATCTAACAAAAGTAAAAATAAACACAACAAAAAATACCTAAATTAATTTTACATTTTCTTATAATAAATTTCGATTAATTCAAAGAAACCCTTAATAAGTCCCACTTGGCTTGTCCATACAGTCAAGTTTTAATATCCAAATTTAGTAGTTCTTTAAAAGCAAGGAAATCTAAGCATTTAATTAAATAAATATGAGTAGTAGTTAAAATGTAAGATGAGGTTTTTCAGCAATTGAAATCTATCCAAATTCCTCGTTGCCTTTGATTAATTCAGTGAAAGTAATGGATTTATTAGGGTTCTGGTTTCTAACGTGTAACATGTAAAAAAGTGGAAGCTTTTGGCTTAGGTTAAGAACTACGGGCATTGTAAGAAAAAGGGTATTCTTTGTTTTCATTTTTATTGCTTTCTTATTATCTCAGTGATCAAAACATGATTTGTGGGTTTTTGTTTGATTTACTTTGTAGTGATCATGTTGTTTCGATAGATTTCATTGCTTTTGGTTCTAATATTGAAAAAACATTCATAAAGTTTCAGCTTTTATCTTCAGCTTCTCTGATATTTCTTCAATTACATGCAGAAAATTTTTCTTTGGCATTAAGTTTCAATGGGGAGAGGAGGGGAAGACCATGGCACGAGAGAAAATGTCAGTGCTGCCTCATCCAAGCAAGAATTGTTTCCAGCTTGGGCAAGAGATGTGAAACAATGTGAAGAGAAGTACCAAGTGAATCGAGAATTAGGATTTGGCACTTGCCGAGGTTGAGAAAAAGAGGCAGATTTATGGATGGAATGAGTTAGAAAAGCCCGAGCCGATATCAGTATTTAAACTACTTTTGGAGCAATTTAATGACACGTTAGTTAGGATACTATTGGCTGCTGCAATTATTTCGTTTGTGTTAGCTTGGTATGATGGTGAAGAAGGAGGGGAGAAGGAGATAACAGCTTTTGTGGAGCCACTTGTTATTTTCTTGATCTTGATAGTGAATGCCATTCTTGGAATATGGCAAGAAAGTATTGCGGAAAAGGCATTGGAGGCTTTGAAGGAAATTCAATCAGAGCTTGCAAATGTAATTCGAGATGGTAAAAAGGTCTCTAATTTGCCTGCAAAGGAACTGGTCCCAGGAGATATTGTGGAGTTGAGAGTTGGTGATAAGGTACCTGCGGATATGCGGGTTTTGAGTTTGATAAGCTCAACTGTAAGAGTTGAACAGGGGTCATTGACCGGGGAGAGCGAAGCTGTGAGCAAGACAGTGAAGGTTGTTCCTGAGAACTCAGATATTCAAGGGAAGAAATGTATGGTGTTTTCTGGAACAACTATGGTCAATGGAAACTGTATTTGCTTGGTCACCGAGATAGGCATGAATACGGAAATTGGGAAGGTGCATTCACAGATTCATGAAGCATCACAAAGTGAGGTAGATACCCCACTGAAGAAGCAGTTGAATGAGTTTGGAGACGTGTTAACTTTGATAATTGGACAGATTTGTATATTGGTTTGGCTTATTAATGTGAAATATTTTCTTTCTTGGGAATATGTCGATGGTCAGCCAACAAACTTTAAGTTCTCATTTGAGAAGTGCACATATTACTTTAAAATTGCGGTGGCGTTGGCTGTTGCTGCAATTCCAGAAGGTTTACCGGCAGTTATTACGACATGTTTGGCACTGGGAACCCAAAAGATGGCTCAAAAGAATGCACTTGTCCACAAGCTGCCTAGTGTTGAGACTCTTGGTTGCACAACTGTTATCTGTTCTGATAAGACAGGAACTTTAACTACCAATCAAATGTCTGTTTCGAAGCTTGTTGCTATAGGTTCAAGGTGTGGCACTCTGCGATCTTTTGAGGTGGAAGGGACCACATATGATCCTTCTGATGGGAAAATACAAAGCTGGCCTATTGATGGAATGGATGCCAATCTTGAAATGATAGCCAAGCTTTCTTCTGTTTGCAACAATGCGGGTATTGAGCAATCTGGGAATCATCATGTTGCCATTGGAATGCCTACAGAGGCAGCACTAAAGGTGAGAAGTCCAATTTCTGAAATGGAACCCTTTTAGTTTGTCTATATTGCATCTGTTTGAATAAACCTATGCTAACATGAAGCTGGAGCCAAAACAGAAACTTAACTTTTAACCTTTTTTGTAGCACATTTTGAATATAAAAGTATGCTGCTTTATGTAATAGAACAGGAATCCCTACATATTGGCATCAACAATTCTTTTGCATGAGAAGCATGCTGCTTTATGCAGTATTAAATGCACGGCTTGTTGAAATTTGCAACGTGCCTTTAATTTGTAGAGAGTAAACATACAAGTATATATGAAAAGTTTGTGTTGCATAGTTTCCTTCTGCTGAGTCATTCCTATTTTGTTCAATTTTATTTCAGGTTCTCGTCGAGAAAATGGGAGTTCCCGAGAAGTATGGTTCCTCTTCAGGTCACGGGGATACTCAACGTATGTCAGCTGGTTTATTTCCTATAATTTGATTGTTTCATTAGGTGATGATATCATTCTAAGCTTTCCCTTTTATTTTATCATGCAAAACAAGGCTGTTGTCAACTGTGGAACAAAATGGAGCAAAGGATTGCAACACTCGAGTTTGACCGTGATCGAAAGTCCATGGGAGTTGTTGTGAATTCCAGCTCAGGACGCAAGTCATTGCTAGTAAAGGTTATTCATCTCTCTTTGCCTTGTAACATAGAATGAACACTTTTTTATTTGTTTATGTTGCTCATGTGTTCTCTTCGAATATCGTTTATTTCTTCTTTCCTTCTTGCTACTGGTAAATTTTATCATGATGCTTTCTTCCGGTTAAGGTTTATTTGTACATCCTTTCCGTATGTCATTCTAAATGTAATGCTTAATGTTGCAGGGTGCTGTAGAGAATTTATTGGAGAGAAGCTCTTTTATCCAACTACTTGATGGTTCTATAGTAGAACTAGATCGATATTCGAGGGATCTCATTTTACAGATTCTTCGTGAAATGTCAACTGATGCATTACGTTGCCTTGGTTTCGCATATAAGGAGGAGCTTCATGAGTTTGCAACATATAATGGTGATGAAGATCATCCAGCTCATCAGCTGTTGCTTAATCCCTCCAATTATTCTTCAATTGAGAGCAACCTTATTTTTTGTTGGTTTAGTTGGGCTAAGGGTAGGTTGCTTCGGTTTTTATTTGTATTTACTGTTTCCTACTTTTTTCTAACCTCTTATCTAACTCACTTGAACAAAAACTATTAAGGATCCTCCTCGGAAAGAGGTTCGTGAAGCAATTGAAGACTGCAAAGCAGCCGGGATTCGTGTTATGGTCATTACAGGAGACAATAAGAACACAGCAGAAGCTATTTGTCGCGAGATTGGGGTATTTGGGTCTCGTGAAGATATCAGTTCAAGAAGCATAACTGGAAGAGAGTTTATGGATCATCCTGATCAGAAAAATCACCTGAGGCAGAGTGGAGGTCTATTATTGTTGGGAAGAAACCGAACAACCGAAATTAAGCGGAAGCACAACCGGTGTTCTTTCTCTCCCTATAACTCATGTCAATAATTATGGCAAGCACAATATTACAAATATGTTCTCTAGCAGCAATAACCAACCACAAATTTTTAGTGCAACCACAACACAAGTAAATCGAGACACCAATATTTTTACGTGGAAAACCCCTCTAAATCAAGGGTAAAAACCACGAGACTTTAGAGTCCGATCAAAAGCTCCACTATAATTAAATGTTCAACTACAAGACTACAATATCCAACCTACAACAAGCATTCAACTCCAACAATGCTAATAACAAGTAGTCTTTAACAAAAGAGAGTAAAATGAGAGAATATCACCAAAAACGCAGCTGCTGTAAAATGGGGATTTCGGAAGCTACGGGTCTCGGATGAAAAATCCGACCGTACAAAGTTAAGATCACCAAGTCGCCTAGCTGCTGTCCAAAAATCAGCTCAATCGAACCACGGATGGACCTCCGATCGAAGAGTTGATTAAAACTGCTCAAAGCTGGAAATAGTTTTTCTCTCCTATTTTTTTTTCTCTCGAACGTTTCTGAGCTTTCTTCTTCAATCTCTCAAATCTATTGAAATTAGCTGCCCACACACCACATAAAGCAACAAGAAAATTGAAAAGTCAAACAAAATAAATATGGCAAACATGCCAACCAACAACCCCTTTGAATTTGGGGTGAAACGGTGATGGGTTACCCACATAGTGGGACCCTCACCCAACAAATCTCCCCCTCCCGCTATGTGGGGAATGTCTTCATGCCGGCCATCAAGCAGCATGCTTCAAACTTCCCTCTTGGTAAGGCTTTAGTCAACATATCAGCACCATTATCATCAGTATGAATCTTCTCAAGCTCTAACAATTTAGCTTCAAGAACATCTCGTATCCAATGGTACCTCACATCAATATGCTTAGATCTAGCATGAAAAGTTGAGTTCTTACCAAGATGAATCGCGCTCTGGCTATCACAATACAAGACATACCTCTCTTGAGTAAAGCCAAGTTCATGCACAAATTTCTTCATCCAAAGCACCTCCTTACACGCGCGCGGTCATTTGCAATGAACTCGATTCGGTGGTGGATAAGGCAACGCACTTTTGCAATCTCGATTGCCATGCCCACAACTCCCCCTGCATAAGTGATCAAGTAACCTGAAGTAGATCTCCTCGAGTCAATGTCCCCGCCATGTCCGAATCAGTATATCCAACAAGAACAGGTTTTTCATTACCAAAACAAAGTTTCAAGTTGGAACGCCACGAAGATATCTCATGATCCACTTCTTTGCATTCCAATGCTCTTTGCTGGATTAGAAAGAAACCGACTAAGCTGTACCAACAGCATAAGCCAAGTCTGGTCTCGTGCAAACCATTGCATACATCAAAGCGCTTGGCTGAAGAATAAGGAACTTTCGCATCTCTTCCTTCTCATTTTCTGTGGAAGGACTATGCTTGACACTCAACTCAAAGTGACTAGCAAATGGAGTATTCACCGCTTTAGCTTTGTCCATACTAAACCTTTGAAGTACTTTCTCAATGTACCTCTCTTGTGATAACCACAATTTCTTGGCCTTTCTATCACGTGTCAACCTTATACCAAGAATTTGCTTTGCTGGCCCCAAATCCTTCATCGCAAAGGATTTACTCAACTCTTGCTTCAACTTGTCAATTCTGGAAGCATTACGACCAACAATAAGCATATCATCAAAATAGAGTAAAAGGATAATAAAATCATCACCAGAGAATCTCTTAACAAAAACACAATGATCAGAAGTAGTCTTCTTGTAGCCTTGCTCCCCCATAACAGACTCAAACTTCTTGTACCATTGCCTAGGAGCTTGCTTCAAACCATACAAGCTCTTCTTCAACCTGCACACGTAGTCATCTTTTCCCTGTGCAACAAATCCCTCTGGTTGCTCCATGTAAAGCTCTTCTTCCAAATCACCATGAAGAAAAGTTGTTTTCACATCCATTTGTTCAACCTCTAAGTCATAACAGGCTGCCAAACCCAATATAGTTCTAATAGAGGACATCTTCACAACTGGAGAAAATATTTCTTCAAAATCAATCCCCTTTTTTGAGTATAACCCTTGACGACCAATCTAGCTTTGTATCGTGGAGATGAAGACTTTTCTTCTTGTTTCAACCTGTAAACCCACCGATTCTTCAAAGCTCTCTTGCCCTTAGGTAGTTTCACCAACTCAAAGGTATGGTTATCATGCAAGGATTGAAGTTCATCTTTCATTGCTTCAACCCACTGATCTTTGCATTCACTCTCCATAGCCTCTTCATAACATTCAGGTTCTCCCCCGTTAGTCAAAAGAACATATTCATCAGAAGAATACCTGACAGAAGATCGTCGTTGTCTAGAAGATCTTCGAAGTGAAACTGCTGGTGGAGCTATAGGTGCTTGTTGTTGATCATTCACAACATCATCTATGGGAGCATCAAAGTCACCTATGTCCTGCTGGTCATTATTAACATCACCTTGTACATCATCCTGAATAGGATTCGGTGAAGGGTCCAGGGGAATTGGATTCACATTGGTCAAGTCACCACTGTCTTGTGAATCCTCTTTCACTGTCTTGTCAATGTCATCAACGGTCTGATCCTCAATGAAGACAACATCTCGGCTTCTCACGAGCTTCTTCTGAATTGGATCATAGAGTCTATAACCAAACTCGCCATCTAGACCATAACCAATAAAGATGCATTGACGAGTCTTGACATCCAACTTCGATCTTTCATCATTTGGAACATGAACAAATGCTTTACAACCGAACACACGCAGGTGATCATATGACACGTCTTTACCAAACCAAACTCGTGCGGTATATCACCTCGTAAAGGAACACTAGGAGACAGATTAATCACATGCCCATTGTATTCAAGGCTTCAGCCCAAAACGATCTTGGCAACTTTGCATCTGACAGCAAACATCTGACTCTCTCAATCAATGTCCGGTTCATTCTTTCAGCTAACCCATTTAACTGTGGAGTCTTTGGTGGTGTTCTCTGATGTCTAATTCCCTTTCCCATACAATACTCATGAAATGGCCCTGTGTACTCGCCACCATTATCAGTACGAATGCACTTTACCTTCTTCCATGTTTCTCTTTCAACTGACGCTTGAAACTGTTTAAATGCCTCAAAAACTTGGTCTTTCGACTTTAAAGTGTAGACTCGCAGCTTTCTTGAACAATCGTCAATGAAAGTCACAAAATAAAGTGCACCACAATGTGACCTTGCCTTTATCGGACCGCAAACATCTGAATGGACCAACTCTAGCAACTCTGATCTTCTATGAGGAGGATGACTTCTAAAAGAAACTCTTTTCTGCTTCCCCGCTAGACAATGAGCACAATTCTTCAATGTGGCATTCTTCAACCCAGAAAGTTTATTTTTCTTGGCTAAACAATTAAGCCCCTTCTCACTCATGTGACTAAGTCGTTTATGCCACAACTCAGTTGAGTCATTTACTGTCACATTCACAGTGTCTCTGGAAGTCAAAGCATGCATCAAGTACAAATTTGAGCTCTTCTTTCCTCGAGCCACAACCAAGGAGCCTTTAGTCAGCTTCCACTGCCCCTCATTGAAGGTGTTACAAAATCCCTCATCATCAAGCTTTCCTGCAGAAATCAAATTCAAACGGATATCCGGTGCATGTTTGACATCTTTGAGAATTAACTTTGTTCCATTATTGCTCACCAAACTAACATCTCCCATGCCAATAACTGGAATCAAACCGTCATTACCCATCTTCAATACTCCAAAATCACCAGGAGTATAAGATGTGAAGAAATCCCTCCTCGACGTGACATGAATTGAAGAACCAGTATCAATCACCCAACTAGTCTCATCGCATGCTAGGTTGACCAAATTCTCAGAACAAATGACCAATAGATCTTCACGAGTAGCAGTAGCAATACGCTCAGATTTTTCATCATCATTTCGATCGTTTTTATCACCACCGCTTTTGTTCTCTCTCTTCCACTTGTAGCAATATTTCTTGATATGGCCTTTCTTACCACAATGATGACACTCAAGATTCTTATATCTCAATCTTGACTTGCTTCGACTTTTATCTCTACCCTTGCCATCTTTTTCTCTGTTTCTCCCTCTGTTCTCGGTAACCAACACCTCGGACTGTGATGTAGAACCCTGAGATCTTCTTCTAACCTCTTCATTCAACACACCACTCTTAGCCAAATCCAAAGTAATAATACCATTTGGAGCAGAATTAATGAGTGAGACCCGAAAAGTCTCCCAAGTGTCCGGTAGAGTAGCAAGCAACCAAAGCCCTAAAATCTCATCATCAAATTTGACACCCATACCAAACAACTGATTCATCACACTTTGAAACTCACTAACATGGTCAGCTGTAGACGTTCCTTCTCTGTATTTCAACGCCATCATTTTCTTTAGCAAAAACAATTTGTTGTTACCCGACCTCGAAGCATACAAGCTTTCAAGCTTCTCCCACAATGTGCGAGCATGTGTCTCCTGATCAATGTGGTTGTAAACATTTTCTTCAACAAATTGTCGAATATAGCCACATACTTGTTGATGCTCAAATTCCCATTCCTCATCACTTTTTGAATCGGGCTTTTGAGTAGCAAAGACCGGAAGATGCAAAGCCTTTACAAACAACAAGTCTTTCATTTTATTCCGCCAAAGTTGATAATTCGTGCCATTCAACATAATCATCTTGCTTGTATTAATCTCCATATTTATCTGACACAATAACCAAGCTCTGATGCCAATTTGTTGGGAAGAAACCGAACAACCGAAATTAAGCGGAAGCACAACCGGTGTTCTTTCTCTCCCTATAACTCATGTCAATAATTATGGCAAGCAAAATATTACAAATATGTTCTCTAGCAGCAATAATCAACCACAAATTTTTAATGCAACCACAACACAAGTAAATCGAGACACTGATATTTTTACGTGGAAAACCCCTCTAAATCAAGGGTAAAAACCATGGGACTTTAGAGTCCGATCAAAAGCTCCACTATAATCAAATGTTCAACTACAAGACTACAATATCCAACCTACAACAAGCATTCAACTCCAACAAGGCTAATAACAAGTAGTCTTTAACAAAAGAGAGTAAAATGAGAGAATATCACCAAAAACGCAGCTGCTGTAAAATGGGGATTTCGGAAGCTACGGGTCTCGGATGAAAAATCCGACCGTACAAAGTTAAGATCACCAAGTCGCCTAGCTGCTGTCCAAAACTCAGCTCAATCGAACCACGGATGGACCTCCGATCGAAGAGTTGATTAAAACTGCTCAAAGCTGGAAATAGTTTTTCTCTCCTATTTTTTTTTCTCTCTCGAACGTTTCTGAGCTTTCTTCTTCAATCTCTCAAATCTATTGAAATTAGCTGCCCACACACCACATAAAGCAACAAGAAAATTGAAAAGTCAAACAAAATAAATATGGCAAACATGCCAACCAACGACCCCTTTGAATTTGGGGTGAAACGGTGATGGGTTACCCACATAGTGGGACCCTCACCCAACAATTATTTTCTCGGGCCGAGCCAAGGCACAAACAGGAAATGGTGAGGTTGCTGAAGGAGGATGGTGAAGTGGTTGCAATGAATGGCGATGGAGTTAATGATGCTCCTGCCTCGAAGTTGGCTGATATTGGAGTAGCAATGGGCATCTCTGGGACAGAGGTATCCACCATCCATTTCTGTATAATTTGATGGATGGCATTTTCGTATCCATATATTATATTCGTACTCCATTCTCTTTCTGCCCGTCATTTTCCGATTGATTCTTTCCAGGTTGCGAAGGAGGCCTCCGACATGGTGTTAGCAGATAACTTCAGCACTATAGTTGCAGCAGTTGGTGAGGGAAGATCCATTTACAACAATATGAAGGCTTTTATAAGGTTATTATTGTTAATGATTTAGTATATCTTCATGGTTTGTACTACTCGCAAAATATTTATTCATCTTTGATTCCAAAATATTCGGTTTACTCGCAATTGCAGGACATGATCTCCTCCAATATTGGTGAGGTTGCTTCTATATTCTTAACAGCTGCTTTGGGTATTCCGGAAGGCATGATCCCAGTTCAGCTTCTCTGGGTTAATCTTGTTACCGATGGACCTCCAGCAACTGCTCTCGGATTCAATCCCCCGGACAAAGATATAATGAAGAAGCCTCCCAGAAGAAGCAAAGACTCATTAATCACTACTTGGATCTTGTTCCGCTACCTCGTAACTTGCTTTATTCTCCTTTGCTATTGTCAATGACCATGAATGACCAAAGATGTGAGTTAACTCGCTTCCTTCATTGATGCAGGTGATCGGGTCCTATGTCGGCTTAGCCACGGTTGGGGCATTCATCATATGGTACACACACCATAGCTTCATAGGCATTGATCTGAGCGGAGATGGGCATAGTCAGGTTACTTACACCCAACTTGCCAACTGGGATCAATGTTCTTCTTGGGAAAACTTCACAGCGTCACCATTCACAGCAGGATCCCAAGTATTCAACTTCGACACGAACCCGCGTGACTATTTCAAATCCGGGAAGATCAAAGCCTCAACACTTTCACTCTCCGTTTTGGTTGCCATTGAAATGTTCAATTCCCTCAACGCCCTGTGCGAAGATGGAAGCTTATGGACAATGCCTCCTTGGGTGAACCCATGGCTACTTTTGGCCATGTCGATTTCATTCGGGCTCCATTTCATGATTCTCTACGTGCCATTCCTTGCACAGATATTCGGGATTGTTCCACTCAGCCTCAACGAATGGCTGCTGGTATTGGCAGTTGCTTTCCCGGTCATTCTAATCGATGAGATTCTCAAATTCATTGGAAGAAGTACAAGTGGATTACGACATTCTCCGGCAACTAAGGCTTCAAAGCGTAAAACTGATTAGAGCTTTTATAAGCGCTTTCAGCTGTTCTTAATTCTCTTTGAAGTTGCCCCGACTTCAATTTCTTTTGGTCAAATTCTTGTTCTGGTTTTAGTTCCCCTTCTATGTTGAAATTTAGTGTTTAATCTTCCTACTTTTTTTTGAATTAGGCATAATCTAGATCTTTTGTTTTTATAATTTTATTAGTTTGTCTAAATTGTCAATACTCGTAATATTATTATGAATAATTATCAAATAAAATTAAGTGTAACGAAAAATTCTTAAAATGGTTAGAACGATGACCTGGCTTCTATTTATTTAATTTCTATTTTTTAACTGTTCAAAAAAAGTCTAGTTTTTAAATATATTTTGTCATCATTATAACCTTATTAGAATTTTTTATTAATAATAAACTAAATAATATTCCTAATTAATTACTCCAAATTATTAATACCATTAATTACTTTATAAAAGTGTTGACATATTTCTTTAAATACCTTACAAATCAGAAAATAAGTTTTTTTATCTGAAATTTAAATATTACAATCCATATTTGATTTGATTATTTGGTTTTTTTAGATACTGCATTCAAATAATTTAAAAAAATAGATCAAGTATCTAAGTTTTTATATCAGATCATCAAATAAATAAATCAAATTTTTTGTACAATCCTAACAATATGTTAGTCATAAAAACAATACTAAGATAAGATCCATTAATTGACTTAGTGGTTAAGGATACTCATCTCGTCTCATTTTGTATGAATTCAGATTCTGACATGAGAATGTAATACAAAAACAAATTTGATATAATTTCTAAATATTAAAAGTTTAAGGCGTAAGGATAATTTTAACCTTTAACGTTTATAATTTTTTGTCATTTTAGCCCTCATTCTTTTTTAAGGATAAATTTAGCCCTCAACCTATATTTTTTTTTCAATTTACTCATTTTTTAACTAGCATATTAATTAGACCGTTAAATAATTAATGGTGATGATATGACACATACATGTAAAATACATTTTAAGTGACATGACATCTAACATATCACATGCTTATGCATAGAATATAATTCCACTTTGATTTAAAGCAAAAAAAAAAATCAAATTCAAATAAAATAATTAAAAATAGACGTGAAAAATAACTCCCTTAATCCTGAATATGGTAAAATTCCCAGGTAAAAGAGTCACAAGATCAACTTGAAAATTCTCAATGTTTTGAGAAAGTAGAAATTACCATCGATAATATAGTTTTAAAGGAAACCCATAAATTTTTTTATATTGGGAGGGTGTTTATTTACAAAAATATCAGTCAGTAGCATTGCTTCTGTTTTTGTGTATAGAGGAAAAAATTAAATGTTAATTTCAACGCAGAATTTTCTTTTTGGCTCTTTGGGATGAACATGATAACCGACAAATGCTATCCCTTTGTCATAGAATTCCAGTAAAGCTATAAAAGATTTAAAGGTTGATTCTACCATCATTAGGATTAAGGAAGTTCTTTGCCATGTTTATTTTTTGTTTTATATTTAATATTTATTTGAATTTTAATTGTTTCTTATACTTTAAATTAAAATAAAATTATATTTTAGGTGTAAACATGTGATATGTTAGATGACATGTCATCATCATTAATTATTTAACGGTGTAATCAACATTCTAGTTAAAAATGAGTGTTTTGACAAAAAAATATAGATTGAGGGCCAAACTTATCATCAGAAAAGAATAAAGATCAAAATGACAAAAATATAAACGTTAAGGGTTAAAATTATCTTTATGCCAAAGTTTAATTTATAATTTTTTTTTAAATTAGAAACAAATTAATAAAATATAAAAATTTTAAGATAAAAATATTATTATATCCTATCATGCTTCTCAATGTTTTAACATTTACTTCTCCGTCCCATTATTATTGTCACATATTATTTTTTTACAGAGTTGTAAAAAGAAAAAATTATATAAGATATGTGATGTAAAATAATTTAAATGACAAATTTATTCTTAAAAAGTTAATTTTTATTTTTGTTAAAAAACAAAAAAATAAAAGTACATTAAATTGTTGAGCTTTTTTTAAATAATACTTTAAATGAGATAATTTTAAAACATAAAAAATAATAATTTTATTAAAATATATTCGTAATAATTTTTTATTTTTTGACAAATTTTAAATTTAATCTTACTAAAAAGAAGAGAAAAAAATTCTAAAAGAAAAAGAGATAAGTATACTTAGTAGCTCTAAAACCTATAACTTAAAAAGTAAAAGTACAAAAATAAATAATTTAATCAATCAACCAAATATACTTACTCAATAATTTTTCAATTTTATAACTGAATCATAACTAAAGAAGACATACCAATAACTAAAAATGTTAAGAACTTCATCTTAAGTTATAGTTATACTTTTTCTGTCCCATAAATTTTATCATTTTTATATTTTAAAATTGTCTTAATTAAATTATACATTTGAAAAACTCAATAACTTTTACTTGATATATTTTTATATATTTTTTTAATTTTTTAACAAAATAATCTTTAACTTTTCAAAAATAATATTATTTTAATTACTTTATAATACATCTTTTATACAATACTCATTCTGTCTCACCCAATATGTTCTTTTTGTGTTTTAAAATTGTTCTACTTAAAATGTCTCATTAAAAATATCAACAACTTTTATAAGACACATTTTTTTTATACCATTTTTTTAATTTTTTAACAAAACAAAATTTAACTTTTTAAGAATAAAATTGTTTTAATTATTTTACATCATTTTTCTTACACATTTTTACACAAATCCTTTTTTTATAAAATTGTGTAAAAAATCAACAATAAACAAAATAAATGGGACGAAATGAGTAATATTTAACTTTTAACAAAGTAGAGGGGGCAGAACCAAAATTAGAGCATTTCTTCTTTTCCCCTCCAATCGCATCTTCAAAACCCATAAACCGGAAAAGAATCAAACTACAAAATAAACAAGACACTAAAATTAACAATATCAGATTCAAATTCCATAGAAATATGCATTTGAAAGCACGAAATACAAATCACGGAAGCTAATAAACAAGTCCGAACATATAAATTCTGGATAACCCCAATAAGCACCCTAATTACAACCCTAACCCTAGGCTCAAACATTCTTGAAGCAAGGCTTCAAAAATTCCCCCAAACACCACCCTCCTCAAACCCAAACCCTAAATCAGCTAACCCCCAAATCCATACAAAGTCCTGCCCTGCCTCTTCAGTGCATAAACCACATCCATAGCAGTGAAAGTCTTTCTCCTCGCGTGCTCGGTGTAGGTGACGGCATCGCGAATCACGTTTTCCAAGAAAATCTTCAAAACACCATGGGTTTCCTCGTAGATTAAGCCGCTGATACGCTTCACTCCTCCCCTACGAGCCAAACGCCTTATTGCCGGCTTCGTGATTCCCTGGATGTTATCACGGAGGACCTTACGGTGGCGCTTCGCACCTCCCTTTCACAGCCCCTTGCCGCCCTTTCCTCTTCCTGACATTTTGAATGCTCAATGGAGGTTGATAGAATTTTATGGAGACGGATAATTTGTTGACCGAAAAGCATATATAGTGGGGTATTTAACGGAGAAGTGCGATGTGTATGATAATGAATTGCAGCCGTCGATAAGTTGAGATGGGAAGAGTCGACGCGGATCGATGATTTGGCAAAATATGTGGATCGGCGTGGCGGCCCATAGCTTTTAAGGAAAATCAATTTGAGGCTTAAGCCCAATTGAGGCCCGTTTGGTTTGGACTGATTCTATCAGCTAAACCCGTGAAGAATTGAAGTCCTGGACCAGCATCCAGATCAGCTAAACCCGTGAAGAATTGAAGTCCTGGACCAGCATCCAGAAGGTTCTAGCAAATCCCAGCGTATTCTTGTTCCACACTTTCACTGCAATGTTATTCTCGAAATTACTAGAGAATTCTATCCCTCACTATATATACCCACTTTATTGTTTGATCTTTATCATCGTTAATACTAAGAAATCAAGATTTCTTAAGCTAGTTTCTCGGCGTCCAAACGCTCAATTTGGCTCAAATAATGGCAATGATTCCGAACTTCTTCGGCAATCGACGCAGCAGCAGCATTTTCGACCCATTTTCGATGGATTTATGGGATCCATTCAAGGACTTGGATTTCCCAACGGCAACATCATTCCCTCAACTTTCCCGAGAAAATTCCGCTTTTGTCAACACCCGTGTGGACTGGAAGGAGACACCGAATGCACACGTGTTCAAGGCGGACTTACCAGGGCTGAAGAAGGAAGAGGTGAAGGTGGAGATCGAAGACGATAGGGTGCTTCAAATCAGCGGAGAGAGTCTCGTGGAGAAGGAAGAAAAGAAAGACACGTGTCATCTGGTGGAGAGGAGTAGAGGCAAGTTCTCGAGGAGGTTTAGGTTGCCGGGGGATGTGAAAATGGACGACGTGAAGGCTTCCATGGAGAATGGCGTTCTCACTGTTACTGTCCCTAAAGTTGAGAAGAAGAAAACTGAGATCAAATCTGTTGAAATTTCTGGTTAAAACTGGAAATCTGTTGAAATTTCTGGTTGAAATTCGAATATTGTTGAGTGTTCACTGTTTGTTACTTTCTGATTGGTGTCTCTGCTTTTGCTCTGTTTGAAGGTTGCCTTTTGAAGGGTTTGAATAATGTATAAAATTTTAATTTGATGTGATCATATGATTTGAGAAATTCTCCTGAGACATTCATCCATATATTTGTTCTTCTAGCCTCGCTGTTGCATAGCATAATCTCCTTAGCTCAGTGAAACACTGTTTGCTAATCAAGCTTAAAATAGTCCTCAGTTTGAGAATCCATTTATCCATTCCACTCTTACCAACATAACAGTATTTAAAATTATTGTTATTATTTTTTATAGAAAAAACACATGCAACGGGGCATAAAGGATCATCTCTATTTCTTCTTTGAGCCATTTAATTCTCCTTCGACACTGTTTTTGCTAAAAGTGCTTTATGAAACAACATCAAATTTCTTTGATCACAAAAACAAAATATCAATTCTCTTAACCCCATTTCCTCTTTCCCTTTTCCACTGTCAAAAGAGTACTTCCACTTTCTCTTGTTTTCTTCTCCGGTAAGGGACGTACAAAATTTCCATGAGTCGGGATTACTATGACAGTTCGAGATTGTAGAGTATGAAGGATTAACATAAAAATAAATTTTAGTTAATCACATTTAAATTTTATTTTTATTTAAATCTTATTATTATATAAATCTTATTATTATTTAAATCTTATCATGTATTTGATATTTAATTTTCTTTATCATTGTATATTTAATTGTAATTTTATATATATTTTAATTGTAAATATTATGAATTTCAATAATATAATTTTTTTACATGGTAATCAATTCTACTCAATTTTTCCATCTCTTCCGCTCTTCCTCAAATATAATCTCCTTTTATGGTCTCGCTTTCTAGTTCAATGATTTTGTGCATCTTAATGCATCAACTAACTTTCCAATTAAATTTACGTATGTTAAATTTTTTGTTTGGCGTCGCCAAGTGAAGACCTATCATTGTTTTTGGGCTATTCGGTTATATTGATAGTTTCTAGCATTTTTTTATCCCAGTTTACCGATGTTAATCCTGAATATCTGCAATGATATCGACATGATCAAATTTTTATCAGTGTTCTTCTTGGCAGTTGTGATGATCAAGTTCAACCACTTATTTCATCCGCTGTCATCGTAAAAATTGCATGGATACTCTGGTCACAAGTTATGTCCGAGCATCTCCTTGTCGCATCCTTGCTCTTAAGTCTAAATTGGCTCGCAATTCACGTGGTTTCAGGTTTATCTCTGACTACATGAAAGACATGCAGGATATTGCCTCTAATCTTGCCTTGGCAAACTGTCATATCTCCGATATAGATCTCTTGATTTTTATTGTCAACTAGGTGATGATTATTATCCAATAGTTACTGATCTTCGTGTGCGTAATACATCGAAAATCATGCTTGATTTGTCTGAAATCTTAACTGATCATGAGAGACTTCCTCAAAAATCTAAACAAACACATTTTGCCACGACATATTTTACGCAACGGGCTAATTCAAATCATGGTTATTCCACCAACCGCTCTCGAGAGAAGGTTGTTCGCTCTGGTCATTCAATTTTTGGTGGCGGTCGTAGTCTTATTTCTCAATCTAGTTATTTTAGACAACAAGATGATGTTTGCAAGTTCTGTAATTTGTCAGGCATATTGTTTGGGATTTTTGTAAGCTTGTTCAATTTTTCACAACAACAATTTTTATCAGTAGTCACCATCTAATTCATCGGTTGTCAAACACAGCTACTATTTTTTCATCATTAGATCTTGTTCCTTGGATGTTTAATAGTGGTGTCTAGCATCACACCACAATGACCATTGCGTCTCTCCAGGATGTCTCATCTTATGATGGCCCTAATATAGTTTATTTGAGCAATGGTAACTCTCTACTTATATCTCATATTGGCCGATGCACTGTTCCCACGGCTACTAAGCCTCTTTCTCTCATAAATGTCTTATATGTTTCTCAATTATATACAAATTTGGTGTCGATTTTTAAATTATGTCAGACTAATCATGTGTCTGTTGAATTTTTTTACTCTTATTTTCTTGTTAAGGATTGGCCCACAAGAACTTCTCTTCTTAGAGGCAATAAAATTGGTGGTGTCTACTATGATCCACGATCATTTTATCCCCAAGTCAACTCCGTCAATTGCTTGTCCATGCATTAAATGCATCACAAGTTTGGCTATTCCTCCGATAAAGTTTTAGCCTCTATATTACGCACTTGTAATATATCTTATGACTCAACTAGTTTGACAAAATTTTATTGTTCTTCTTGTCTTATTAATAAGAGTCATAAATTATCATTTGGTCAAAATACTATGTCAAGCTCTTGTCCTCTTAAATTATTTTATTCTGATGTTTGGAGCACTAAACATATGTCTTATGATGGATATTCATATTTTATGGTGTTTGTTAACCACTTTACCAAATATATCTAGCTATACCTGATGAAGAAATCTAATGTTGCCACAATATTTCCTTAGTTTAAAAGGCTTGTTGAATGATTTTTTTATCAGACTATTGTGTCTCTTTTCTCTGATACTGGAGGCGACTTTGTTAAGCTCTTGTCCATTTTGAATTTGGAAGGTATTTCTCACTTTACTTCACTGCCTCATACTCTAGAACACAACGAGACTGTTGAACAGAGACATCGCCATATAGTAGAGACTGGACTCTCTACTTTACTTTGTATCCCTTCCAACATGGTACCGTCCTCATACTTTTTAGGTTGTTGTTTATCTCATTAATCAGATGCGAACATCGATACTGGATAATATGTCGCCTTACCTCCTACTTCATCAACAAGCACCAAACTATGACAAACTTCAACCATTCGGATGCTTGTGCTTTCCATGACCGTGACTATACAAGAAGCATAAACTTTAGCCACAGTTCACTGAATGTGTTTTCCTTGGATACTTTGTGACGCAATCTGCTTATAAATGCCTAGATCCAAACACTAACAGAATCTATGTCTCTCGCCATGTTCGGTTTGTTCCTCACATATTTTCTTTTGCTACACGACGTTTCCTTGTGCCACGACATCCTCTTCTAGTATTGTCTCATGTTGCATCGATATTACCTTCCATACCTCTCTTACCTCCTATGCTACGGTAACCTGATGTTTCTATTGCCACACCAACTTTTGTGCCTAGTATGTTATGACAACCTGATGATCCTATTGCTACACCGCTATGGCAACCTGATGATCTCATTGCCATACCAGTTTCCTTGGCTGATCTGCCACAACAAGATGTCTCCCCTAACTTGCCATAGTAAGATGTCTCTCTTGACTTGCCATAACATAATTCTCCGCAACAACGAGTTCTTTGGCCAAATCCGAGGTACTTTGGTCTTTCATTTGTTAATGCTACTACATGACATCTTTTGCCTTCCACATTAGAGTCAAAGGGTGTTACTTAAGCTCTCAAAGATTCATTATGGAGACAAGCCATGGAAGATGAGTTTAATGCCTTGCTACGCAACCATACATGAGATCTTGTTCCATGGTCTATATAATTTGTCGTAGGGTGTTTTGTGTAAAATGACATGCTGATGGCTCTGTTGATCGATACAAAGTCTGATTGGTAGCGAAAAGGTATTCTCAAGAAGCTGGTCGTGACTACTTTGAGACTTTCAGTCCCGTGATGAAACCTGTTACAGTGCGTATTATTTTCACTCTTGCACTACATCATACATGGCCCATCAAGCAACTTGACATCTATAATGACTTCTTAAATTGCACCTTACATAAGGAAGTCTATCTAGAATAACCTCTAGGGTATGTTGACTGTTACCTCTCCAAAAGTACTATTTTTAATGCTAATCTTACAATGCTTTTGCTTGTTTTTAAGTGCATTTAGTTGCATTAGGATATTAAAACCATGCATTTGCATAAGGAGTTTAGAATTCTGTCTATGCCAGTGTGAAGGGTTGTTTTGTTAGCAATTTTGTAGGTTTGGAGTGCCAGAGAGAATGCCGAGTGCTATTGGCATAGATGAACCAGACAATGCCAAGCACCGATTGGTAGAGAAGTAAACTTGATGCCACGCCAAGAAGCTGTTGGACCCCAAAAAATATGACATGATCAGGCTCAAAAAAGATAGCAATTAGATCAATCTCTGAAAAAATATTTGATAAGGTGGTGCCAAGACTTGTTGGCAGATTCATGCCAAGCTTGGACGCCAAGGCAACGTCGACAGTATGATGTCAGCCCTAGTCTGATCAGCTCTCATTCAAATTTGGATAAGATGATAATCTCTTATCCCTTGGGCAGTTGAAATTTAAAATTCAAATGAGGAGCTCATCATATCCCTTCTCCGCATGCCTATTTAAACACCAACCAAGCTAGACTTTGGGGGAGAAGAAGATTGGAGTAAGGAGTTGGTGTGTGACGATTGACAGCCCATTCTATCTTTCAAGTTATTTATTTTGTTTTTAATGATGATGTATTGCGAAAATGTTTGTGGTTTGTTGGTTAAATCCCTCACCATGAACTAATTTAATAGTTGGTGGGGGATATTTGCGTTGAATGTTATTTTATGTTTTAGTTTTTAATAATAAATCTGCATTGGCAATGTTTTCACTATTCGGCATACTTTAATATTTCCTAAATACTATGCCAAGCGAGAGCTGGCACTGTTGGCCTATTGTGCCTCAAAATCTTAACAGACTTGGGGTGGCAACGAATAAGTTGTTGAATACTGAGGATAGAGGCTTTGAGAGAATTCGTTCAAGTAGATGAACTTACTTCCGGAGTGAAATCTACCCCTTAGGAGTATAGATTAGATCTTAATCAAATTGGTTTATTTAAAAACAAACATTATAGAGATATAGTGGTTTTTATATGATCAATTTAGGACAATGACCATCGAGAGAGGCTTTGCTAATTTTTAATCTGCTCGGCAAACAATACCAAGATAGGTTGTTGTTAAAAGCTGGCACGACATGAATAGCGTGAAAACCATGCATTCTCTGCCATCGCTCATCATTCATTAAAGCACCTTCCTTTCCAACGTCTTTACTTTACTTTCATTCATTTTCTTTTTTTATTGTTTTCAAAACCAACTTCAAATTAAATCAACTTTTTCTTAAGGAAAGTAACAATCAAGGCAATTGAATTCCAAGTCAATCTATATGGGATTGATACTCAGCTTACCCGTTGTATTACTTGCAGACCGTGTATACTTGCACGCACAATACTCATTTTGGCACTGTTTATTACTTTTCAATACATATCTTTTGCCCCCTTTTGCCAGCATTCACTTAGAGAGTCTACAAGTTTTTAGCGTTATTGTCGGGGATTGCAACAGAATTGATTGTTTTCAAAATTTTACTTGTCTTCCTTTTATTTTTTATTTTTGTTTTTTTATTTTTACCTTTTATTTTTGTCGGTGTATGACCAGAAGCCATCCTGTGGTGGACGAGTGGCCATATGATCTGAAAATTGAGAAAACCTTGCGGTGGTTAAAAAAAAGATTTTGAGAAATACAAAATCGAGGTAATGGGGGGAATGATGTGGTGAACAATGGAGGAAATCCACTTAATAATGAGATGCCACCACCACCTGCTGTCCCAGTTGTTAATGAGAGACCTATTAGAGAACATTCGACACCAACCATTGACAATTTGATGCCAGGACTTGTTGACACAGAGGTAAACGCTGTCAATTTTAAACTTAAGCCGGTAATGATTCAAACTCTTTTGAATGTAGGTCAGTTTGATAGAGCACTCACTGGAGATCCGAGACAACATCTAAAGTAGTTCATGGAGATTTGCCAATTATTTCAACAAAATAGAGTACCTGAAGATACCGTGAATATGAAGTTATTTACTTTCTCTTTGACAAACAGAGCAAAGGCTTGGCTTAATTTCTTGCCACCTGGCTCAGTTACTTCATGGGCAGACTTATGCCAAAAGTTCTTGACAAGATTCCAGCCGCCAACACTCACTACCAAGCTGTAGGGTGAGATTATTACATTTAGGCAGGCTGAGGATGAGACCTTATATGATGCCTGAGAACGATTTAAAGATCTATTAAGAAGGTGTACTATGCATGGATTCTCGAACTAGACCTAGATCCAAACCTTTTTACAATGGATTGAATGCACAAACGAGGACTGTTGTTGATGCTTCAGCAGGTGGCTCATTTCTTGACAAGACATATGTCTGTTGACATTTTAGAGAGGATTGCAATCAATGATTTTGAATATCCTGTTGCGAGACTTGGGACCGGAACTAAAACCAATGGGAAATTTCAGATTGATGAATTAACATCCATTCATGCCGAGATTTCCAACCTTACTAGTATGGTAAGAACGTTGCAAAAGAACAACGATTCCCAGGAAGTCAAAGCATTAGACCCATTCTGTACAATCTGTGGAGAAAATCATCATGTGGCTGAATGCCCTGCCAACCTTGAATCGGTAAATTTTGTTGGCAATGTTAATCGTTACTATAATCCTAACTCCATTACTTATAATGCATGTTGGAGACAACACCCTAATTTAGCTTTGGGAAATCAATGAGGTAACCAGTACAATGCCCAGCGCCAGAATACCCATAGGTAGAATAACAATGCCATGCCAGCATTCTATCAGAATGCCATACCACAGAAAGCCCAAAACAATTTTCAGCAAGGGCAGAGACTCAACCAAGGAGGCACTCTCACAGAGTACATGGAGAAGAATGATGCCACACTCCAAAGTTTGGCTGCATCAATGAGGAACTTGGAAGTTCAGATTGGGCAGATTGCCAACGCACTCAGCAATCAACCCCAAGGAACATTTCCAAGTGACACAGAAGATGCTCGGCACAAAGACAATGAGCAGTGCAAAGCTATAACTCTTCGGAGTGGTAAGCAGTACAAGATGGAGAAAGTTGCTAAGCAGCCAATTAATTGCCAAGATGAGAAACATGTGCCAACGGATGATCCTAGGGAAGTAGAGAAAGAGGAAACAAAAACAGATGATGCCAGAACTGATGCCAGGCAGTATAATGATGCCAGCACCGATGCCAAATAGACTGATGCCAGCACTACATTGGCAAAGCTAGCAGAGCAGGCACGTATCTATTTGCCACCACCATTTCTAGCAAGACTTCAAAAGCATAAGCAAGACCAGCAATTCAAGCGCTTCTTGGAGGTTCTTAAGCAATTGCAAATCAACATTCCATTGGTAGAAGCCCTTGAACAAATGCCCAAGTATGTCAAATTTGTGAAAGACATTCTGTCCAAAAAGAAAAAGTTGGGAGACTTTGAAACTGTTGCTCTGACTGAAGGATGCAGTGCCATGATCCTAAACCGATTGCCACCAAAGCTGAAAGATCCAAGAAGTTTCACTATTCCCTGCACCATTGACAACAAATTCCTGGGCAATGCACTATGTGACCTAGGAGCCAGCATCAACTTGATGCCAATGTCTGTCTTTCAAAAGCTTGGCATAGAAGCAAGACCTACCACGGTGACACTTCAGCTGGCAGACCGATCCTACGTACATCCCAAGGGTAAGATTGATGATGTGTTGGTAAAGGTAGACAAATTTATTTTTCCAGCTGATTTTATTATTTTGGATTATGAGGCTGATATTAATGTCCTGATTATTTTTTTGAGACATTTTCTTGCCACGAGTAGGGCTTTGATTGATGTTCATAAAGGGGAACTAACAATGTGCATGATTGATCAGCATGTTACATTTAATGTGTTTCAAGCTTTGAAATGTGCAGATGAATCTGATGAGTGCCAAACAGAGGAGATGATGGAATCCATTTACACTTTGGACACGGCACAGTTATGCCAGGATACAGAATTTGATGCCAGCAATTTAGATGGCGTGGCTGATCTGTTTGAGGAATTAGAAGAACCAGTCTTGGAGGCTGAGGAGACGAGTTATTTTGAGCCACTACAGTTGGCTGGCAGAGAAATCAAGGCACCTAAACCATCAATTGAGGAGCCACCAACGTTGGAACTGAAACCACTGCCAGATCACTTGAAGTATGCTTATTTAGGTGAACACTCAACTCTGCTAGTGATCATTGCCACTGGTCTCACTAATGATCGGGAGGAGAGATTGTTGGCAATATTACGTGATTACAAGCATGTATTAGGGTGGACTTTGGCAGACATCAGAGGAATTAGCCCAACCATTTGCATGCACAAGATTGTTTTGGAGGAGTACCATGGCAAGACCATTGAAGGCCAAAGGAGGCTAAACCCAAGCATGAAAGAGGTAGTGGAAAAAGAGATCATAAAATGGCTTGATGCCAAGATTACATATCCCATTTTTGATAGCTCTTGGGTTAGCCCGGTGCAATGCGTGCCAAAGAAGGGTGGCATAACCGTGGTACAAACCAGTAAAGCTGAGTTAATCCTCTCTAGAACTATCACAGGGTGGAGAGTGTGCATGGACTATAGGAGGCTGAACAATGCCACGAGAAATGACCATTTCCCATTGCCATTCATTGATCAGATGCTAGACAGGTTGGAAGGTAAAGCTTTTTATTATTTTTTGGATGGTTATTCAGGTTATAATCATATTTCCATCGCCCCTGATGATCAAGAGAAGACAACATTCACGTGCCCATATGGGACGCTTGCGTTTAGAAGGATATCATTCGGCCTGTGTAATGCACCGGTAACATTTTAATGTTGCATAATGTCCATTTTTTCTAATATGATCGAGCACAACATGGAAGTGTTCATGGATAATTTCTCAGTGTTTGGCAAAATATTTGAGGAATGTCTTCAGAGTTTGGAGCAAGTCTTGAAGAGATGCATAGAGACAAACCTAGTGTTGAATTGGGAAAAGTGCCACTTCATGGTGAAGGAGGGCATTATTCTCAAGCACATGGTAACTGAGAGAGGGATAGAAGTGGATCAAGCAAAAGTTGAGGTAATTAAGCAGTTACCACCTCCAACAAGTGTCAAAAGTATAAGAAGTTTTTTAGGACATACCAATTTTTATCGGCGTTTTATTAAAGACTTTTCAAAAATTGCTAAACCTTTATGCTTGTTGTTAGAACATAATGCCACTTTTGCATTTGACGATTCTTGTTTGAGAGCATTTCAGAAGCTTAAAGAAAAGTTGATCAATGCCCCTATAGTTGTGGCACCGGACTGGAATGAGCCCTTTGAGCTCATGTGTGATGCCAGTGACTATACCGTTGGAGCAGTCTTGGGACAAAGGCATGGCAAGGTTTTCCATGCCATCTACTATGCCAGCCAGACATTGAACAAAGCGCAACTGAATTACTCTACGACCGAGAAAGAATTTCTTGCAGTTGTATTTGCTTTTGACAAATTTAGATCTTATTTAATTGGTAACAAAGTTATGGTTTTTACAGATCATTCGACATTGAAGTATCTCTTGGCAAAGAAGGATGCCAAGCCCAGACTAATTCGATGGACACTCTTGCTTCAAGAATTCAACCTTGAGATCCGATATAAGAAGGGTAGTGAAAACCTAGTAGCTGACCATCTCTCACGTTTAGAGCATCATCTTGAAGATGGTAAGACTAATTCTATAAGAGATGAATTTCCTGATGAGTATTTACTTGCAGTTAATGTCGTGCCATGGTATGCTGACATTGTCAACTACTTGGTAAGTAACATTCTGCCACCAGACTTGGTATACAATGCCAAGAAAATGTTCTTGTGGGAAGTCAGACAATACTATTGGGACGAGCTAATATTGTTTAAATAGTGTGCCGACCAAGTGATCCGACGGTGTGTGCCTGAGGATAAACAACATAACATATTGCATCGATGCCATACCGCACCATATGGAGGTCACTTTGCTGGGGTAAAGACTGCTGCTAAGGTACTGCAGTCAGGATTCTTTTGGCCCACACTATACAGGGATGCCCATGAGTATGCCAAGGCATACGATCGATGCCAATAGACAGAAAACATCTCTCGCAAACACCAACTACCGCTCCAAAACATTATGCCAGTGGATTTATTTGATGTATGGAGGATAGACTTTATGGGTTCTTTTCCACCATCATTCGGTAATGTATACATTCTTGTGGCTGTTGACTACGTATCCAAGTGGGTAGAAGCTGTTGCTCTGCCAACGAACGATGCCAAGGTCGTTGCCAAGTTCTTACATAAACATATCTTTACTAGATTTGGCACCCCTAGAGTGATTATTCATGATGAGGGCACTCATTTTAAATGTAATCTAATTTCTAAAGCCTTGTGCAGGTATGGTATACAATAGAGAATTGCCACAACATATCATCCACAAACAAACAGGCAAGCTGAGATTTTAAATAAGGAGATCAAAAACATCTTAAAGAAGACTGTTAATCCATCAAGGAATGACTGGTCCTTGAGACTAGATGAGTCTTTGTGGGCTTACAAGACTGTATTTAAAACTCTTTTGGGTACGTCACCATTTCAACTTTTTTCGACAAACCATGTCATCTGCCAGTAGAGCTTAAGCATAAAGCCTACTGGGCCATCAGAACACTTGGCATGACATGGAGAGCTGCTGGAGAAAAAAGGTTGCTAAACCTAAATAAATTGTAAAAATTCAGAACACAAGCCTATGAGAATGCCAGGATCTGCAAGGATAAGGCAAAACGATGACATAATAGTAGGATAATGCCAAGACAGTTTGAAGTAGGTCAACGTGTTTTGTTATTCAACTCACGGCTTAAGTTGTTTCCAGGGAAACTCACATCGAGATGGACAAGACCTTATGAAGTTATGAAACCCTATGCTCATGGAGCTGTGGACATTAAAAACTTGAAGACAAGAGAAATCTTTAAGGTGAATGGCCAACGTTTAAAGCACTATATGGAAGGTGATCAGAACAATGCCAAAGAGGTGATCCTATTGGCAGAGGTAACATGAAAACACCATAAGGTTTGAACTTCTGTAAATTTTAGGTTAATGTTTTTTTTTGTTTTTAGAATTTTAGGTTTTTAATTGTTTTTCTTTCTTTTTAAGTTTCAAGTTTTTATTCCTTTACTGTGTTGAAAGGTTTCCTTTGAGTTGTGCAGATTCATTATTCTAGGAACACTGCCAGGGTCGTTGGCAGGTGCTAACGCTTCAATCGAAAAATCTGCCAGACGCAGTGCTTGAGTAGCTTGGCATGCAGCGGTGTAAAAGATAGAAGGAAGAGAAAAAAAACCTAGTTTTATCTGCCCAATAAAATGAGAGAGTTGTTTTTATTTGACTTTAAACCCTAGCTGCCCAAAATCTCGGTTGAATTTTAAAATTTCAAATCAATTTCCTTATCACTTCAATCCTTACCCTATCTTATCGCCTATCACCTTATCACTTCAACCTTATCACTCAACCTCTTTTTAAATTAATTATTTTTATTTCCCATCATTATCTTTAATTACTAATCACATTAAAACACTGAACCAACCCAAAACCTTTCACTTTCTCACCTTTGCTGATTAAAAAAATCAAACATCTCTCTCACTTTTTACTTCTTTTTTGATAAGCAAGTGCAAACCCAAATCGTTCTTTGTCTTCATCTTTCAACATTGTTTCAAGTTCCTTCAACGAGTTCCAATGGCTTCATCCTCTATCCCCTTCAAGCGATTCTTCAACGAGGAGATCGAGAAAAAGTTCGAATCTAATTTTGCCTCGAGGAATTTTTACTATGAGAAACACTTTGACCTCAACACAGAGACGGACAATGGCTTTCCTCCAAAAGTTATGTCTACGATTAACTTGTACAAATGGATTCAGTTTTGCCAGAAAAAGGGAGGTTTATGCCACAATCGTCCAAGAATTCTATGTGCACCTTGTGACCAAGTATTTGTCATTCTTGATGATTAGAGGTAAATATGTTCGTTTCGATGAACGGTATATCAATAATATGTTTGAGTTAGATGGTGCAGAGGATGAGTATTTCGAGTACGCGGATTTAATAAACGCTGCCAAAAGAAAGAGGCTGTTGGCAAATCTATGTGAGCCTGGCATGACATGGACAATGTCATCCAATGGGCACCGTACGGTGAAGAGGCTGACATTGAAGCCCCACTAGAGAGGATATAATCACTTTCTCAAGGAGAATCTAATGCCACATCCCATAACGAGACTGTGTCGGAAGAAATGATGATCATGTTGCACTCTATTGTTATGGGGCGCAAAATCAATGTTGGTAAACTCATTGTTGAGGAAACTTACAATTGCGCAGCGAAAAGTACTGGCAGCTTGTTTTTCCCTTTGTTAATTTCTAACGTTTGTATGCTCTATGATGTGCCAAGGCTTGATACGGATAAAGGGCAAATAATCAAATAAACAACAATTACTGCTGCTATATGGAGAAATCTTGTTGCTGCCGAGCCCAAGGATAATGGGAAGGGAAAGGCAATGGCACCCACGCCAAAGCCCAAGGAGTCAAGGGCCGCGCCAGCAACCATGCCAGAAACTGTGCCAGACAATTCAATGGCAATACTGTCCCAAATTCACCAATGCCAGGAGATCATCCTCCAAAAGCTGAAAAAGGCTGAAGAGCTCAATGTTAAGATGCGACAATACATCCAGGCCAGAGATGTTATGATCAGATAGGCTCTTACAAAATTATCAACTGATTTTGTGCTAGAGTTTCCAGAATTCCCTGCTGAGCTTTCTGCCAGCGACACTGCCATGCCAGCTAGTCCAGTTCATACCCTGTCCGATGCCACAGTCCCGTTGTCTCCAGTTCAAGTCGAGTTTGCCAGTTCTGATTCTTCATCTGAATCAAAGGAAACCCAAGCCAAGTCTACCAAAGCCAAGTCGCCAGTGACATCTGCTATACATACGCCATCTGATGCCATTGATGCACCTACTGCATCGGAGCCTGCCAAGGAAAAAAAGAAGTTAGAGCCTTCATTGTCGCTTCAAAATCGAGCCTGAAAAGAAAAAAGCACGTGGCCCTAATCGTGGGCCATTTGTGAGAAAAAAAACCCGTGCCGCACGGTAAATAGTCTCAGAAGGGGAGTATTCTTCTTCCTAAACTCATTTACGTTTCATTCCATTGCATTTACATGATCATGCATTTTTTTCCTGTTATTTTTGTATATATGTGTTGTTTCATGCATTGGGGATAATGCACATCTTGGGTTTGGGGGTGTGCATTTCTTCACATTTATGCCATACATTTCATGTTTAATTTCTGTTGCCATGCCATCTAGGCCATTTAGAGTAGATGCATACCGAACTGCTAAAAAAGAAAAATGAAATTTTGCCTCGCTTTAATTTTGAAAAATGTTAACACTTGTTAGGCAAGTTTATTTTGATCTAGGTGTCTGTCCAATGGGGAAATTTTAATCTTTAGTTTTCATGCCATGCTAACAGAATAGTATGCCAGGTTAGGTTGGCAATTGATCTCTAGTTTAGGGAACTGAAATTTCACTTAACACGTAATATGTATCTAGTTCCTTAGCAAACTTAGTCTTTTTGAAACTATGCTCAGATTTGAAAAAAAAAGAAAAAAATGCCAAGGCAAGAAACTAATAAGGTATCAACGTTCTGCCAAGGCAAGAAAAATAGAACTCTCCTCTACCTTAGGGATAATAAGCTACTTGGGGCTTCGTGGTTTGCTCCCTCTTAGTTCTCAAGTCCAAAACCTTAAAGTATGAGTTGAAGAGAAAGCCTAGTGATGTCTAGATTAAGGTGTGGATTCGTGGTATACTTTCTCTTATCTTTCACGCTAAATAGTGTCACGAAGCAAGCTTAAATTAATGCCAACAGAAACCCTTGGCAAGAAGAAAGAAGAAAAATGATAAAAATCTGAGTTTAGGTAGTAAAATTGGCTAAGGGAGTGAAAGGATACTTGATGCATATTGCCTACACATCATGCACTCTTCATAAACTTAGAATAGAGTTATATTGATGTACTTGAATTACTACTTGCTTGGCATTATTGCATTGAGATACTGAGGACAGAAATAGAGCCAAATTCTACTTGCCAGCACGCGTTGGCATTCAACCAAAAATTTGTTGAGGTAACATTTTCACAGTTTTTGTTTTTATTTCGTTTGTATTACTTGAGGACAAGTAATGAGTTAGGTTTGGGGGTGTGTTACCTCTCCAAAAGTACTGTTTTTAATGCCAATCTTACAATGCTTTTGCTTGTTTTTAAGTGCATTTAGTTGCATTAGGATATTAAAACCATGCATTTGCGTAAGGAGTTTAGAATTCTGTCTATGTCAGTGTGAAGGGTTGTTTTGTTGGCAATTTTGCAGGTTTGGCATAGGATTTGGCCCAGAAAAGCAACACAAGAAAGAGCGCCAGAGAGAATGCTGAGTGTTGTTGGCATAGATGGACCAGACAATGCCAAGCACCGGTTGTCAGAGAAGTAAACTTGATGTCACGCCAAGAAGCTGTTGGACCCCAAAAAAATAGGACATGATCAGGCTCCGAAAAGATAGCAATTGGATCAATCTCTGAAAAAATAGCGGATAAGGTGGTGCAAAGACTTGTTGGCAGATTCATGCCAAGCTTGGACGCCAATGCAGCGTCAGTAGTATGACGTTAGCCCTAGCCTGATCAGCTCTCATTCAAATTTGGATAAGATGATAATCTTTTATCCCTTGGGCAATTGAAATTTAAAATTCAAATGAGGAGCTCATCCTATCTCTTCTCTGTGTGCCTATTTAAACACCAACCAAGCTAAAATTTGGGGGAGAAGAAGATTGGAGTAAGAAGTTAGTGTGTGACGATTGACAACCGGTTGCACCTAGGAAGGGTGGTTCGACCAACTTGGCCTAGAAGCTTGGATCTTGAAGGGTTGCATCGAGAGACCCCTTCTAGCCCATTCTCTCTTTCAAGTTATTTATTTTGTTTTTAATAATGATGTATTGTGAAAACGTCTGTGGGTTGTTGGTTAAATCCCTCACCATGAACTAATTTAATAGTTGGTTGGGGATGTTTACGTTGAACACTATTTTATGTTTTAGTTTTTAATAATAAATCTGCCTTGGCAATGTTTTCACTATTCGGCATACTTTAATATTTCCTAAATATTATGCCAAGCGAGAGCTGGCACTGTTGGCCTATTGTGCCTCAATATCTTAACAGACTTAGGGTGGCAACGAATAAGTTGTTGAATACTGAGGAGAGAAGCTCCGAGAGAAGTCGTTCAAGTAGATGAACTTACTTCGAGAGTGAAATCTACCCCTTAGGAGTATAGATTGGATCTTAATCAAATTGGTTTATTTAAAAACAAACACTATAGAGATATAGGGTTTTTACATGATCAATTTAGGGCAATGACCATCGAGAGAGGCTTTGCTAATTTTGAATCTGCTCAGCAAACAATGCCAAGACAAGTTGTTGTTAAAAGCTAGCACGGCATGAATAACGTGAAAACCATGCATTTCCTGCCAAAGCTCATCATTCATTAAAGCACATTCCTTGCCAACGTCTTTACTTTACTTTTATTCTTTTTTTATTGTTTTCAAAACCAACTTCAAATCAAATCAACTTTTTCTTAAGGCAAGTAATAATCAAGGCAATTGAATTCCAGGTCAATCTCTGTGGGATCGATACTCAGCTTACCAGCTGTATTACTTGCAGACCGTGTATACTTGCACTCAAAAGACTCATTTTGGCATTGTTTATTACTTTTCCAATACATATATTTTGCCCTATTTTGCCAGCATTCACTTAGAGAGTCTACATTGACTCTACAAAACTATCTCATATTTTTCAGTTGCGTAAAGCTTTGTATGGACTCAAGCAGGCTCCGAGGGTATGGTATATTGAACCCTCTCAATTTTTTATTCACTTTGGTTTTACGAAATCAAAGGTTGATGCCTCCCTCTTCATCTATAATGCAAATGGAGATTTTATATTTTTTAGTCTACGTGGATGATATTGTGCTTACTGGTAATAAAACTGACTTAATTGCTCACTTCACCAACTTATTATCTACGAAGTTTACTCTAAAGGATATAGGCTTGCTTAGCCATTTTTTTGGCATTGAAGCTATTTCTACTCCAACTAGGTTGTTTCTATCTCAAGCGCAATACATCTCTAACATCTTGACTCAGTTTTAGATGAAAAATACCAAGCAATTTCCACACATATGTCCTCTTCCGAAAAACTACCTCTGCTGGAGCCATTCACGGCACTTGATATCTCTAGTTATCGATGATTCTTGGTCTCATTCAGTATTTCACACTTACTCTTCCAGATATTGCTTTTGTCGTGAATATCTATCGCAATACATGTATGGTCCTTCACTTGCACATTGGACAGCAGCTAAGTGCATCATGTGTTATTTAAAATGAACATTATGCCATGGCATTCTTTTTCGTTTGGCATCTTTATCTCACTGTTTTTGCCAATGCGGACTGGGGTGGATCCTCTACGGACGGTAGATCCACTACTAGATATGCTATTTACCCTGGATCTAATCTTATTTCTTGGAAGTTAGCTCGTTAAAAAACTGTTTCTTGTTCCTCAACAAAAGATGAATATCGTGCAGTAGCAAATGCAACTGCTGAGATACTTTGGGTTCAACATTTACTTCAAGAAATTGGGGTGGCATAACAAAAACCACAATCTCTCTTTTGCGACAATCTTAGTGCCACATATGTTTGCAAAAATCCAGTATTTCATTCTCGTATGAAGCATCTTGCAATTAATTACTTTTTTGTTCGTGACTTAGTTGCTGTGGGTTCACTACTTGTTCAACACATTTCTTCCAAAGCTCAGATTGTGGACACTCTCACCAAACCGCTTGGTCAGAATCTCTTCATCCATTTTCGGTCCAAGATTGGTGTCTCCGATGGATCCTCTATCTTGCAGGGGCTTATCAAGGATAAAGATAAGATAAATCTTAGTCAATCTCATTCAAATCTTATCTTTATCTAAATCTTATCATGTATTTAATATTTGATTTCCCTTATCCTTGTATATTTAATTGTAATCCTATATATACTCCAATTATAAATATTATAGATTATCAATAATACAAATTCTTTACAGAGAGACTATCTCGAGTAGAATTCAGTTGTTCCAGAAAAAGGTTAAAATATAATTTTATCATTATTTTAGTTTAAAATTAGTCTTAATATTAGAAAAAATGTCTAAAATTATACTATTTTTCGAGATGAGTGCTTAAACATTTTAATGTTACTCTCTCTATGGTGTTAAAAATTTCCCTCATCCAATTTAATGGAGACATGTTTCTTATTCTTAATTTTCTTTATTTTTTTAAAATCTTTTAATCTCTTTAAAACCTTAAAATTTCTAAAATTCCAAACAATCCCAAATTATTAATCCTAAATCCCCAAATCTCTTCCCTTCAGTCTCCAATGGGTTCTGACGACAAAGGGGTGTGTGGGTGTATGATGGTGGCCGAACATTGAAGGATTTGATGATTTTTAAGAACATGAAAAGTTTTGGGGTTTCTTTTGAAAGTATTGATATTTTTTTTTAACAAAAACTAAATGAAAATCGGTAAATATACTACATGCCATATAATGGTTGGATGATGAGAATCATTTAACGGACATTGACAAAAAAAACTTTAAAATAATCATGAAATGAAACGTTAGACATCTTCTTCACCCAAAAATATTTTAAGTATTTATCTGAAAAAAGGTATAGTTTAAACACTTTTATAATGTTTCAGCTTTAAAATTATACAATATTTGTAGGATTAAATTGAAATATATCAATTTGGGGGTCAAAGATAATTGTACTTTTTACCTTTAAAACTTAAGGGACTAAAAATTAAATTTTATCATTTAGGAGGTCATGGCACTACCAACCCTCTTGTATCCGTTAGGACTGTAAATGAGAAAAGACATATCACAAACTATTCGAGTTTGACTCGATCAAAATTCGACTCGACTAGACTTGGCTTGAGCTCAAACTCGGCTTGAGTTTTTAATGAGCTAAGCTACTCGATGCCCGACTCGAAAAGCTCATGAGCTACTCGAAAATATAATATACTAATTTTTTAATTTTTTTTAAATGAACTAAAATGTATGTTGTTGGATAAAATATTATTGTTGTTGAATAAATCCACTCAACAAATTGTTGTTGTTGTAATTGAGACGAGACAGATCGCGAGCTATTCCAGTCAATATTCGATTCGAGTTCGAACTCGACTTGAGTTCTTAATGAGCCAAGTCGAGCTCATCAGTACTCGAACACGACTCAACTCAACTCGTTTACACCCTAATCTTTACCCTGTTAATTTATTATAAACTTGAAATGTTGTATTATTGTTAAGTAGCAACCTCTGTAATCTGCAAAAACATTGTATTCTATAACTTCATTTTTTTATGATTTGGAAGATAATATGAACAAGCAAACAGCTGTATTTATTTTATTATAGATCATATAATTATAATACTAGTATGTTTTTATTTTAACTTAATATTTTGTTTTACTAGGCATGGGAAGGAGAGGTGAGTCCTTATCATTAGAGTTCTATCCATTTTTATGCGAGCATGTTTGACCCGTTGACGAAATTACTCATCTTTATCAAAAAATAATGTTCAAAATTTTTATAAAGAATTTAAATTAACGAAATCTTTGTTTACATAAGAACTCATTTTAATACCGAACCATCCGAGAATGATTCACATTCTAAATCAAATCAAAATTGAATAGGCACATGTGATTTAATAACGTAAGCTTGGCTCAACTTGATCAATGAACCTCCCTAGTAAGTTTGTAAGTAATCTCTTGAATGGAGCCAAGAAGATGAGATTGTACATTCATTTCCATCTAATTTATAAAATTTGGTAAGGGTGAATAAAACTCGAATCGATTCGAACCATTATGAGTTTTATCCACACCATTTTGGAGCTGCTTTTGCCAGAGCATCGAGGGCTTCACCTTTTAACAAACATAAAAAGCCAAATGAATATATCTATACAATGAGCAAAAAAGTTTAAATTTTCACCATTGAGACAAATTCTAATATGTCGGGGGCTGTAAAATTTCCTTTGAATTTTATCCACCATTTTATGGTTCTTTATTTTATCTGCAGAATCTCATGCAAACTACAGAAGCAATGACTAGGAACCATAAAATGTAGTACTAAACTAAAAATGAACAACAAAAGCAGCAACAGTTGGTTTTCCCGGTAGAATTTGCATTCTTAGTGAACTTTAACATGAGGAACTCATTCATCATTGACTGCTGCTAAGTGCTACCTGGTGTGTCCGCATAACGCAAATTGGTTCCATCGGAAAACAGTATCCGGTCCCTGCAGCTGCCATTTTTATTCGAAAACCGATCTTATAATTTCACTCTACTACCTTTATTTCAGAATATCATTCAGTATTTGAAGGGGAAAAACCAACTTACAAATGAAACAGGTACCATCCTTCAAACACACCCTGGTTAGGCGGATTAGGTACAACCTAAAAACAGTAAGTACTCCATTTGTTAATGTTATTAAAGGTATAAAAGTCTCTCAGATTGTGTCTGTAAACAATGTAAAGAACGAACTTACGAATCTCTCGCCAATGTGTTTGTTGCATCCATTGCAACTGAGGCTTTTGATATTGAAACCGAGCAGGCATTGTATCATCGGTCCGCACATTGTCACTATTTATCAACGAAGCACAAAGATTAAATGACACAATGAAATGCAGTTTAGGGGGATTATTTTCTTCAATGAGTAGTATCTTACGCGGCGGGGCAGAGCATTCCATCCACCGTCCCTTCTGCAAACTGAAAATTTGATACAAAGTAAGCAAGTTTCTGAGTTTTCTTGCATGACAACTCAGTTGGAAGTTAAATCCCGCGCAAAGAACACAATCAAGAATTGAAGTTCCGGTAGTAAAAGAACTATATATATATATATATATATATATATATATATAGAGAGAGAGAGAGAGAGAGAGAGAGAGAGAGAGAGAGAGTTTATACGCGGCCAAGGTTGTTGTGACCAGAGACGATGTGATTTCTGCAAAATCTGCATGCCAAGCAACGATTCTGAGCGTACAATTGATATCTGGTGGTGTTTGAAGGAATGGAAGAGAGAAATTGAGGGAATGGTGTACTTGGATTGTTTCCAGCTGAGTCCAAGAAACGCCAAAAGTTATATATCAAAATCTCCAGATTTCAGAGGGATAGCGAAATAGATAAAAAGAAACAAATGGTTTCTTGATTGTGAGTTCTTACCGGTTTTGATCTGCTGAAATGGATTGAAGCTTCTTCTAAGGAGAAATATGAATGGTTCAAGGGGTTTTGTATAACACAAAAAAAAAAAAAATCATATGGCTTATGAGCCTATGGGTTTATTACTTGATATATGGTCCTTTTTAGTTTGCTTTTTTTAAGTTTTTCTTTTATCTTAATTTTTAGCTTATATTTTAGTTTTTTTAAAAAATAAATGTGACATCTTAATATTTTATTTTATTTTTAGATGAGATTCTGAACAGAATTATTTATATGATAATTCAAAAATTAATTTAAGATTGATATTTGACAGTCTCGATTATTTAGTATTTTCATTGACTCTAATTTAAGATTTAGGCTATTAAATTTTTTAACTTTGAAAAATAACTATAAATAAAATAATTATATTAAAAATAAATAACATAAAATGTAATATGAATGCCATTATATTTGTAAACAAATACATACAAAAATTAACAATATATATTAGAATATTGAAGAAAAAAAAATTATATTTAAAGTTTAAAATTTTTGTTTTATAATGAGACCAAATGCTTTAAATAAAATACAATCAGAAGGAATCTAAAAAAACTACAGAATATTTTTTTTGTAACAGTATACTTAAATGGATTAATTGTGCATGCAACGGCATATAATTTTTAGGCTTTGCTTGGTATAAAAGAAAAGTGGAAGAAAGGAAAGTGAAAAGAGAAAATTAAAAAGAAAATAAATTTAAGGATTGTTTGATAGAGTGAAAAATTAGAAGGAAAGAAAATAGGAGGTGATGCAGTTTCCATTGTTACTATACAAATAGTTTTCTCTCCAAATTGAGTGAAAAATAGGAAAGAAAAGTAAAAACTATCTCACTTTAATAATAAAATTATGTTTAAAAAATTCTAATTTTATTTTAACCATATTTGTTATTAATTTTTATGAATCCATCCAATATTTTTATTATGATTTTATTTTGTTCAATTAAGTCCCTAAAATTTTATTAATCTAAAATTTATCCTTATTTGTTTTTATTTTATTATTAAATTCAATATTATTAATATAATAATATTTTTATTCACTTCAGTCCCTAAAATATTTATTTAATCTGAAATTGAACCCTATTTTTTTAATTTTTATAATTTTATCTAATATTTTTACTATGATTTTATTTTTGTTCAATTTAATGCCTAAAATTTTATTTAATTTGGAATTGACATCTATTTTATAATTCAGTCCATTATCTTATAATAGCAAACTTTATATTTCAGTCACTAATTTTATAATTGTAATTAAGGACTTATTTTAGCTCGGATTAACATGAAACTTAGTCTATATGTCAATGATGATATTTATTTCATAAAGGAAGGTTTAATTTCATTTTTTGAAAAACTAGCCCTTGTATTTTATGAATGTTTTTAAAATGGCCCAAAAACTACTTATTTTTTGCAATTAACACTCTATTTTAAATTTGATTTCAACACGAATTTACCATTAAGTCTAATTGGATTAACGAGTCTAAAACAGACATGAAATTGAGTTTTTAACTTAAAATCCAACTTATGAATTATTTACATTTTAGTCCCTAAACTCCGATTCTGTTAAATTTACTTCGATTTGAACTTCTTATTTAGCAAAACAGAGGTATACAATGTTTCTACTTATATTAAACTTTTATTTAAGTTTTGAATGTTTTTTGGGTTCAAATCTTGTAAAATTACCAAAATGTCTTTTTGTTAAATCGTTTATTTTCTAAAGTTTTAAATATTTATTTTCTCGGGTGACTTTAGTTAATTGTTTCTCCTTTATGTTCATGTTGGCTGTTTACTTTCATGTAATCAAATATGCTTGTTTTTTTTAATTTGTTTTAGGCCACAAATGGGTCATTTGTAGCATTCGATGTTCGGGTTGGTTTTGTTTGTACCATGTTTTAGGTGTTACACTAACAGTCAAACTCTCGTAATTAGATTATAAAAATATTAGACTAAATTATAAAAATTAGAAATAAATAGAGGTTAATTTCAGATTAAATGAAAATTTTATGGACTAAACTGGATAAAAATAAAACTATTATAAAAAAATAGAAATACTTATAGGTCAATTTTGAATTAAAGAAAAAAAATAAGGGATTAAATTGAACAAAAATAAAACTATATTAAAAATTTTAGATTAAATTATAACAATTAGAAACAAATATGGGTCAATTTTAGATTAAATAAAAAAGTTTAGGGACTAAATTGAATAAAAATAATCAAATTAAAAATATTATACTAAAGTATAAAAATTAAAAATAAATTATAATTTTCAAAACTTAATTTTCTTTCCTCTCACTTTTTCATTGTACCAAGCAATAGAGTGGAAAGAAACTTATTTTCCTTTTGTAAATTGACCTCTATTTATTTCTAATTTTTATAATTTAGTCTAATATTTTTATAATTAATCCCTAGAGTTTGACTGTCAATGTAACACCTAATACACGGTACAAACGAATCCAACCCGAATATCGAATGCTACAAATGACCTATTTGTGGCCTAAAACAAATTAAAAAAAAGCATATTTTATTACATGAAAATAACCAACCAACACGAACATAAAGGGGAAACAATTAACTAAAGTCGCCCAAGAAAATAAACCTTAAAAACTTTAGAAAATAAATGATTTAATCAAAAGACATTTTGGTAATTTTAAAAGATTTGAACCAAAAAACATTCAAAAACTTATATAAAAGTTTAATACAAGTAGAAACATTGTATACCTCTGTTTTGCTAAAAAAGAAGTTCAAATCGAAGTAAATTTAACTGAATTAGGGTTTAGGGACTAAAATGTAAATAACTCATAAGCTAGATTTTAAGTTAAAAACTCAATTTCAGGTGTATTTTAGACTCATTAATTCTAACTAGACATAATGGTAAATTCGTGTTGAAATTGAATTTGAAATAGAGTGTTAATTGCAAAAATAAGTAGTTTGTGGGCCATTTTTAAAACATTCATAAAATACAGGGCCAATTTTTCAAAAAGTGAAATTAAACCTTCATTTATGAAATAAATATCATCATTGACATATAGTCAAGTTTCAGGTTAATTCGAGCTAAAACAAGTCCTTAATGACAATTATAAAATTAGTGACTAAAATGCAAAGTTTGCTATTATAAGATAATGGACTGAATTACAAAATAGAGGTTAATTCCAAATTAAATAAAATTTTAGGGATTAAATTGTACAAAACAAAATCATAGTAAAAATATTAGATAAAATTATAAAAAAAGAAACATATAAGGTTCAATTTTGGATTAAATACATATTTTAGGGACTAAAGTGAACAAAAATATTATTATATTAATAATATTGAATTCAATAATAAAATAAAAACAAATAAGGGTAAATTTTAGATTAAGTAAAATTTTTAGGGACTAAACTGAACAAAATAAAATCATAATAAAAATATTAGATGAAATCATAAAAAATAATTATAAATATGGTTAAAATAAAATTAGAATTTTTGTAAACATATTTTTATAATTTTATTATTAAAGTGGGATAACTTTTACTTTTCTTTCCTTCTAATTTTCTATTCTACCAAGCAACCCTTAAATTTATTTTATTTCCAATTTTTTCTTTTCTCCTTCCTCCCTTCTACTTTTTCTTCTCTACAAAGTAGAGTCTTATAATGCTATAGCGACCCTAAAAAATTACGATATTTACAAATCATGTTTCTCTTGTTTTGTTCGAAAAATTTTGGAAAATGTTTAAAGGGGGAATTTTTTTAAAAAAAATTGTATTTTGGAATAAAATTGAGGGAGTCGCCACCAGTCACTTGGATAAGGTAGACCAGATACCAAAAATAAAACCAGAGATTCGGGTTCAGAGTCGGTTACGTACAGGGAAGGGTTAGCACCCCGCTATGCCCAAAAATTGGTATCTAAAGGGTTTGTATCGTATTTATTAAAAATAATTAAAATTCAATGTAATTTAAAAACCTAAAATGACAATTTAAAATGCATCGATTCACGGTACCAAAGGAGATGACACCGGGATGACACTCCCACTAGAATACCGGATTGAGACTAAATTAAAAAAATGAAGTAATAAAAACATGTACAAGATAAAAACCAACAAATAAATATAAACACAATTAAAATACATATAAACATAAAATAAAATAAAATATAAAATAAAATATATATTGTCATATAAAATGTATAAAAAGCAACACATAAAAAGACACATATATAATATATAATGTACATGTTACATATAAAATACATACATAAATAAAAACATTATAATATATATATATATATTTAATGTAATATATGATACAAATAATATAATGTATGAACTAATACATATAAAAACGTAATGTATGGTATATATATAATATATAATAATATATACATGAAAAAACAACAACAATATATACGATATATATTTACACATAAAACCTACATTATGTACTAACCTATGTAATATATAGCATATATTATAAGATAACAATAATATATAATATACTAATAATACAACTATATGCACATAATATATATTCATATATAGGATATTATATTAATACATATATAGGATATTGTAGCATGTATTAAGCATATATATATACACACACATATATATATATATGAAATAAGGTCCAAAATACATAAAATAAAACCATTATGTGCATTAATAAAAAACAGTAAAACAAGGGCTGCAAAATAAATAAACCAAAAGAAATGATGGACAAAAAGGGATAATTTACCCAAGGATCTCGGGACTAAATTGAAATAAGAGCGAAATTTAAGGACTAATTAAAAAACGTAATAGCTGATTTCAAAACAAGTGACCGAAATAAAATAAATGAAGATTGGAGGGAACGCGGAGTAAAGAAATTCAGGACGGAGGGATTTAAAATTTTAAATATCTCATTTCTTTAAACCTGACAACTATATAAGATACCTATTTTTCAAAAAATCATTTTTAACCCCAAAACCAAAAAACCCCTTAAATCTCTTTGAACTTAAAGATGAACACCTGCCGGTGTCCATCACAGCCAACGCGCCTTTCCAGATTCTGACCGGAGCTGCCGTGTGTTGTCGTATACCGACGCCAGAATCTGGAAAACTCAGATTTTTTTAACAAAAAGCCTAGATCGAACAACCTTAAAACGAAACCATTTTTTTACCAATCGAATCCAAAATTCGAAAGAAACCCTATATCTAAAAAAAATCGGTGCATGTTCATCGGCGCACCACCCTCGGCCGGTGAAGGCAACGGCGACCCGAGACTCAAGTATAACCCTTAAACTTCCCCTTTTTTTGTATATGCTTTGTTATTTGTTTTGAACAAAAAAATAAAAGATGAGATTTGTTTTTTTTACCTCTAGAAATGAGGGTTTTTTGTTGTTATTGATGATAACTCTCTTACAATTGATTTTGGGTTCGAATTTATATCCGAATACATGCATAAAAAATATATAAAACCTAATATACTGTTGAATATGGGTGCCCATGCCCTGGATTTGAAATCAGATAATAATCGTTATTTTTTGTGTTGTTGTCTCTTCTTTGCAGGTGGTGGTTGAATGGCGGCAGCGTGATCGCCGGCTATGGTGCCACGTAGACGGGGGAGCCGAACGGCCAGGCGAGTGGATCACACGCGCGCGTATGAAGATCAAGAGCCCTGTCGCTGTGATGCACGCGCGCATCGAGAATCAAAGAGCCATGTTGAGGCTTGATCTAGACCGTCAGATCGAAATCTGATCGGACGGTCCAGGATGGGCTGCTGTAAACAAAATAAGAGTATATTAAGGCTTTCAGATATCATATTAGGGTTTTTTAATATGTTGGGCCCTATTGGGTTTTGGGTCAAACGGGCCAATGTAATTTTTTTGGGTTGTAATAATACACTATACTATTGGACTTATTTTAATGACTTATATTATTTTTAATATTTAATAGTAATATTAATAATATTTAATAATAATACTAATAAAACTGGAAAATATTAATATATAAAAAATAATAATTTGAATATAAATAACAAAACCCGGACAAAATTAGTGATTACAGTTGCCCCTCTTTGCTCATTCTTGTAACACAAGAATAGAGCAAAGAAAAAAAAGCACTAATTTTGTCCTACTTTCCTGTTTTGATATCAAATCACCACGCACTGAATGTGCTACTGATGGCTCGAAAATCTTGGAGTTATGCACTGGAAGTCTTAATAATTGCCCAAATCACCAAGCACTAAGGGTCTTACTGATGTCCGATACTAATTTCCTCAAATCACCAAGCACTAGAGGTCTTATTGATGGTCTGAAGGTCATAATACCATGCACTGAAGGTCTTACTGGTTGCTCGAATCACCCTGCATTGGAGGTCTTATAGATGCTCGAACGGTATTAAAGCTATGCACTAAAGGTATTACGGTTGCCCGAAACACCCTGCACTAGAAGTCTTATAGATGCTCGAACGGTATTAAAGCCATACACCGAAGGTCTTACTGATTAGTTGAAACACCCTGCACTAGAGGTCTTATATATGCTCGAACGGTATTAAAGCCATGCACTGAAGGTCTTACTGGTTGCTCGAAACACCCTGCACTTGAGGTCTTATAGATGCTCGAACGGTATTAAAGCTTATGCACCGAAGGCTCTAGTAATAATCATAGACAAAGTAAATTAATGATATGAGTTAGCATGCCCCTAACTTAAAGATGTCTAATTACTTATGATGCATGAATGATGCAAATTGAGGACCACTTGGGATGAGTTCATCTTCGAGAAAGCTCAAGGTTTCTTGTATTAAAGTTCTTTATGCAACTAATATAACCCATCTTAAAGCCGGGTTCGAATATTTGCATCCTTTTTTCTCTAAAGCTTTTTCAGGTTCCCACTTCGGATTACTCTCCATATCTTGCTCAACTTAATGTCTGTGAGTTCTGGTTTTAAAATGCCTCTGCCACTAAATGGATTGACCATCCTCTTGCCCCAACAAAATTTGTCCCAAAATTTTGTTGTTTACTAATTTTCAGCTTGCTCAATAGTTAAAATTTTTGGGCTCTATACCTTCTTTGGCCCATATTGATTTGGACTCCAATGTACAAATAAACTCATCATGTGGACAAACAGCGTCCCACTAATTTCTTTCATTCTTGAATCAGTGATGTAGAATTTTACTCCTCTCTTGGCACTTAGGGCGAGGAAATGCTTTTTAATGAAAAAAATTATAATGAATTTAAACATCTTATTTTAATGTAAAAAACATCATGTGAAGTCAGCCCTATTTGCAAAAAAAAGTATGAAAACGAGTTTTAAAAACTTATGCCAAAATATTGTGTAAAGCCTACCCTATTTTCAAAATTTAGGGCAAAAAGTCTTTAAGCTCATTTTAATGCAAAAATTATGAAGGTGAGTTTTTTAGGTTTTATTTTAATGCAAAAATATCGTGTATAGTCAGCCATGTTTTCAAATTTTAGGGCAAAAAGGCTTTAAGTTCATTTCAATTCAAAAACTTATAAAGATGAGCTGGAGAAAATAATTAATTTTGAAGAATGAATTTGCAAAAATAAGATCAAAATTAGATACCCAAATAGTAAGTGTAAAAGTGTTTTTTTTAAATATCAACCCAAATAGAGCTTATGTTTAAAGGACCGCAGGGGTTGCGGTGGCACGCGCTTATGTGAAGTCCCTTTTGGGCTATTAGGCTTCTGAGAGGAACATTTCCCATACCTAATTTCTATCCCATTTAAATGGCTCTCTTGACCTCACTAACTCACCATGCCCCATCTTTCCCTTATTTAGGTGTTGATCAGGCACTTGTAGCTTGACGTTCCTTGAAGAAAGGTTAACCCCTACAGGCAGGATGTGATCTGAAGACAAAATTATCCAACTCAGATATCCATATATGATCTGAATGGTCTTTGTAGGCTTGTAATGTAGGTTATGGCTCACGGTTATGAAAGAAAGGATATAAATGCCCAAATAAATGTTTAGGGGTGATAAAACCAAGGATCATATTTTTTTGGTAAAATATCTTCTCTACACTTGTTAATCGGAATGTGCTCAAATGAAAAAGCCTTCTTTGATTTATTTCTTGGATCGCTCTAGACTGCCCATTTCTAGGTTTTCACCCTAGAGTTCATTTCTTCTTCTCGTGCAGCTTTGGAATGTGTAGATTTAGACCGGTTTGCGTCTTGGTTCGACATCAACGTGTATTTCAAAGGTGATTGATCCATCAAAGTTCATATAAATTTCCAAATAAGACCTTATTCATGTATTGCTTGAATTGGGGTGTACTCACATAGAGTAATGTATTCATTGGATCACTCTAGACTGCCCATTTTTGAGTTTTCACCCTAGAGTTCATTTCCACTTTTCGCGTAGCTTGCATCATGAATGAATGTTGATGCGCTTTTTATTCAAATGTGATCAAATATTCAAAGTTCCTTTATTTCACTTTCTGGCTTAGTGCTTTCAATCTTCATTATTTCAAGTTTCTTGTTGGCAGACTTTTAATTTGGTGTAGCCAGTCATTTCGAACAAAATTTTTTTTATCGATTCATTCTGACGTTTCTCTGGTCTTCATATCTAGTACACCAATCATTATTTCTTGCGTTTATTCATGAAGCAATATCTTTGTAATGTGGTTAAAACTGGGCGACTTCGATTCACGAACAAAATCCTCGTCCTCTTTGCTCCAGTGTGGGGGTAATCATTGGTTTGAGTTTTAAATGAAAAGAAACAATCAGGTTCAAAGGGGGACATCAAATAGATATTTTTTCTTATTTGTGAAGGGAATTGAAGGAATGCCACTCGTCATCCCATATATGGATATCAAAATAGTCTTCAGGGGGTAGAAGTTTAAGGTCAACACTTGATTCAATGATCTTAAACAATAAATGCCTGAGAGGAGAATTCACTCAATGGGATCTACCCATTATCTGAACACTCGTTTTGTTCCCCTCGTCTGCCTAAATAGAACAAAATATGTTCACATTTGTAGTATCCTCGTAACATTCACTTTCCTTTAGACATAAGCTACTTGGAATTGATCATTGGGCTCGAATCCAAGTCATTCTTACAATCAATATTTGGGTTTCTAAAAAAGTTATGTACAGATATGTATCGAAAACAAAAAATTGTCCCAAAATAATGAGTGTATAAAGAATTAAAGAATGTAAATTAACTGTCTGGAACCAACAAAATGCATAAAAAAATCATCATTTCATTGTCTTGAGTAAACATTACATATGCTTTTACAAAATATATTCATTTCTTTGAGCCCAAAGTGTGGGAATAGATTCCCAAGATTTTTCACATGACACAAAAAGTATATGATATCAACAAAAAGACATGGAAAATGATGAACAATAAGATGGCGTTTTTAGTGCACCACAAAATCCTACCAACCGGTTCTAATTTTCCTTCACCCAAAATTTTCAATTCTTCAATCCTTCTTGAAAGAACTCAATCTCCTTATTATCCATCATTTTCTAAACTAACTGTCTAAATTCCCTGCAGAGTTGTATTGTGTGTCCTCATTTCTGACGATATTGACAAAATTCATTTCCCTCCTTGCTGCCAGTCTTCTTATTTTGTGTGATCAGCCCGACTCCCTGTAGTTGTTTGTACATCTAGCTCAAAGGGGACTTGAGTTCATCCACCTTTTCCAACACCCTCCTATGGCACTCCAGTTCAATGGCATTGACTCCTTACTTACCATGACCAGGCAAAGGGTTAGTTGCTACATTCGGGAAATCAACTTTCAGCACTCCCTTATTGATTAAGTTTTGGACCACCCTTTTAAATACCTTACAATTATTGATGTAGTGTCCAGTGATTCTTGTATGGTACTCGCATTGAGCTTTGGGTTCATACCACAAAGGGTACGTAGGTTGCATTGGAGTGATGTGATAAGGGAAAACTAAATCGGCCTCAACCAACTTAGAGTACAATTCACCATAAGATATCGCTATGGGAGTAAATGTCTCTTCTTTCTTTCTTTTGGTATCCTTTCTGTTGGATCCTTGGGAGGTTGTTACTGTCGGGTTTGGTGTGATCATGACATTGTTAGGGTTGTAGGTACTTACATTGCTGGCCTCATTATCTTTTCTCTTCTGGAATTTCTGCAAACTTTCACCGGTTTTTAGCTTGCCACTTCTGAACGCGGCCTCGATTGATTCTGTCATATTTACAAACGCGGCAAAACTCACAGACATGTTGGGGATCATTTTATCATATAATGGTCTTTGCAGGGTATCCACAAAAATACAAGTAATTTTGCTATCTAGAATGGGAGGTTGCACTTGCGCTGTAATATCTCTCCAACTCTGGGCATATTTTCAGATATTCTTGTTCTGGCCCCGCATCATCCCTTGTAGCATTGTTCTATTCGGGACCATGTTTTTGACATACTGGTGTTGTTTGCTAAAAATCCTAGATAAATCCTTCCATGATTTTACATTGGCTCGGCTAAGCTTTGAGTACCATCGGGTAGCTGCTCCAGTCAGACTATCCTGGAAGCAATAAACCAACAACTTTTCATTCTTTAAATGTGCCGTCATCTTACGGCAGTACATGGTCAAATGAGCTGAAGGGCAAGTGGTCCCATCATATGTTTCAAAGTCAGGCACTTTGAATTTATGCGGGATAACTAGGTCGGTTACCAAGCTCAAATCCATGGCATCGACCCCGTAATCGTTGGTTGCTTGTAGCATTCTGACTTTTTTCTTCCATTTGTAGGCGTTGCTCCTCAAATTTCTTCTTGAACTCCGCCCTCAATCTTGTTTCTATTTCATGAATCGGATTTAAATCTGGAACTTCAACATCCGCTTCATTTTTAAAACTAGGTGCTATATTAACTGGGTTATTAACGGATGCCCCGGCTACCTGGGTATTTTTCAGAACTAATCCTTCCGGTGGGGCCTTGGTGTGAGATGAGTTCCCGCAAGTGTTCCACGTTGATATTACCATCTGTAGCTGGGGTCTTCTATGTCTCCCTTACCTCCAATAATATGGTAATGCGGTTTATAATTTTATCTTGAGATCGCTCGATTCTTTGCTCAATAGTTCCCAAGTGGACCTCAATATCTTTTTGCGACCTCTCGACACTAGCTAATCTGTCCTCCATAGCTCTTGTTTGAGAACGTGTATTGTATGAAGTGTTGTATGATTGCAGCTTAAACTTGTTCTGAAAATGAGGGTTTTCCATAATTAATTTGACTTTCTTAGTAATGAATGCAATATATACTATGGACAAAATAAATAAAGACTTAAAAGTAATTGAATGAATCTGTAATGAATGAATGCAAATGAGGTGTTAATTTTCGAACAATCCTTAGAGAGACTTCCGTTTAATGGAGAAGATATCTGATTGCAAGAAGCTGAAAATGAATTAGAAAACAGCTGGCTTCTTTTCTTGAGATCTTGACTTCATGATGCAAAGTTCGTATTCCTCGTTTCAACATCATCTTCGGTCCAATAGGCAGCCTTGTTGATTATTCTCTTATGCAGTTTGAAAGATTCATTGCAGAGTGCAAACAAAAATCCTTTCTCCAAGGGAGAATATTGACAATCTGGTTAGAAGGGGCATATTTAAAATTCATGAAAATTTTTGGAGGCTTATATCAATTTTTCCAAAGATTTTGAAGGGTTTGATTTAAAATTTTCATAAAATATAGGAGTTTAAAAAAAGAAACTATCAAAACCTTTTTTAATCAGAAAGGGATTGAATTTAAAACTTTTGAAATATAATATATTTTAAATTGCAAAGGGGCCAGAATAAAATTTTAAAGGGGCTAATTGTAAAATTTTTAAACTTTGGGGATGGCCCTAACTGGATTCAATGAAGATCCTCGTCCGTATCCAAGATATGTTGTCTTTGCCTCCAACACGCATTTCCTTGTCAATTTCTCCTTTCTCGATGGGCTTTCGTTTGGCTCAACTCGATACTGTAGCATTATTGCTTTCGACATCACAGACTTCTCTCCTGCCTTGAATATCCTCTAGATTAGACTGTTCTTGAATCAACACCATGTTATGATGTGGTGCAAAAATAAATGTAAAGAAAATAGGAATAAAAGAAAAAAATCAGAAAAAAAGAAAAAATAAACAAACAAGTTAGCGTGACAATAGTCGAATAAATTAAACAACGATAATTAAAGCGAATAAAACAAAAAAGAAAAAAACAAACAAAGCCTAAAAAGGGTTATTACTAAACGGGCAGCATAACAATATATCTCTAAAGGGTGAGCTCTATGGTTCACTAGGTCAGGTTTGGTTTTATAGAACGATACTCGAATTGTCGCTCGGACATCAATTCGAGGGAATACAACCCTTATACTATACGGAGGTGAAAACCCCACGAAATATAAGGATCGAATTCCGGAAGTGAATTACAACACTATACGGAGGTGAAAACCCCACGAAGCGAAGTAATCACTCCCCTTAACGGTTCTAAAACTAATGTATGGAGATTAATTTTTTTAAAAATTAAATCAAATTTCAATTATTTTTACTAAATACGATACCAACCCGATTAAGACCCGACTCTTTTTTTTAAAAAATGGGTCCCCAGCAGAGCTGTCAAGCTGTAGCAACCCTAAAAAATTACGATAATTACAAATCATGTTTCTCTTGTTTTGTTTGAATTTTTTTGGAAAATGTTTAAAGGGGATTTTTTAAAAAAAATTGTATTTTGGAATAAAATTGAGGGAGTCGCCACCGGTCACTTGGATAAGGTAGAGCAAACACCAAAAATAAAACCAGAGATTCGGGTTCGGAGTCGATTACGTACGGGGAAGGGTTAGCACCCCCGCTACGCCCAAAAATTGGTATCTAAAGGGTTTGTATCGTATTTATTAAAAATAATTAAAATTCAATGTAATTTAAAAACCTAAAATGACAATTTAAAATGACTCGATTCACGGTACCAAAGGAGATGACACTCGAATACTGAGATGACACTCCCATTAGAATACCAGAATGAGACTAGGTTAAAAAATGAAGTAATAAAAACATGTACAAGATAAAAACCAACAAATAAATATAAACACAATTAAAATACATATAAACATAAAATAAAATAAAATATAAAATAAAATATATATTGTCATATAAAACGTATAAAAAGCAACACATAAAAAGACATATAATATATAATATACATGTTACATATAAAATATATACATAAATAAAAACATTATAATATACATATATATTTAATGTAATATATGATACAAGTAATATAATATAATGTATGAACTAATACATATAAAAACGTAATGTATGGTATATATATATAATATATAATAATATATACATGAAAAAAACAACAACAATATATACGATGTATATTTACACATAAAACCTACATTATGTACCAACCTATGTAATACATAGCATATATTATAAGATAATAATAATATATAATATACTAATAATACAACTATATGTATATAATACATATATTAATACGTATATAGGATATTATAGAATGTATTAAGCATACATATATACATATACATATACATATAATAAGGTCCAAAATACATAAAATAAAACCATTATGTGCATTAATAAAAAAAAACAGTAAAACAAGGGCTGCAAAATAAATAAACCAAAAGAAACGAGGGACAAAGAGGAGTAATTTACCCAAGGATCTCGGGACTAAACTGAAATAAGAACGAAATTTAAGGACTAAATTAAAAAACGTAATAGCTGATTTCAAAACAAGTGGCCGAAATAAAGAAAATGAAGATTGGAGGGAACACAGAGCAAAGAAATTCAGGACGGAGGGATTTAAAAATTTAAATATCTTATTTCTTTAAACCTGACCACTATATAAGATACCTATTTTGCAAAAAAAATCTTTTTTAACCCCAAAACCAAAAAAAACCCTTAAATCTCTCTGAACTTAAAGATAGACACATGCTGGTGTCCATCACAGCCGTCGCGTCTTTCCATATTTCAGCTGGCGTTGTCGTGTGTCGCCGTATACCGGCGCTGAAATTTGGAAAACTCAGATTTTTTTAACAAAAAAACCTAGATCGAACAACCTTAAAACGAAACCATTTTTTTTACCAATTGAATCCAAAATCCGAAAGAAACCCTTAAACTTTCCCCTTTTTGTATATGTTTTGTTATTTGTTTCGAACAAAAAAATAAAAGATGAGATTTTTTTTTTTTTTTTACCTTTGGAAATGAGGGTTTTTTGTTGTTATTGATGATAACTCCCTTACAATTGATTTTGGGTTCGAATTTATATTTGAATACATGCATAAAAAATTATATAAAACCTAATCTACTGTTGAATTTGGGTGCCCATGCCCTGGATTTGAAATCATATAATAATCCTTATTTTTTGTGTTGTTGTCTCTTATTTGCACGTGGTGGTTGAACGGCGGTAGCGTGATCGCTGGCGGTGGTGCCACGTGGACAGGGGAGCCGAACGGTCAGGCAAGTGGATCACACGCGCGCGTATGAAGATCAAGAGCCCCGTTAGTGTGATGCACGAGCGCATCAGGAGTCAAAGAGCCATCTCGAGGCTTGATCTGGACCGTCAGATTCAGATCTGATCGGACGGTCCAGGATGAGTTGCTGTAAACAAAATAAGAGTATATTAGGGCTTTCAAATATCATATTAGGGTTTTTTTAATATGTTGGGCCCTATTAGGTTTTGGGTCAAACATGCCAGTGTAATTTTTTTGGTTGTAATAATGGACTATATTATTGGACTTATTTTAATGACTTATATTATTTTTAATATTTAATAGTAATATTAATAATAGTTAATAATAATAATACTAATAAAACTGGAAAAAATATTAATATCTAAAAAGTAATAATTCTAATATAAATAACAACACCCGGATAAAATTAGTGATTACAAATGCACATGAATAAAACTCTTATTTCAATCAATTTAAATAGTTACAATTATACACTATCTGAAATTAAGTTGAACACTATAAATAGCTTCCATCAATTTGGCATTTTCAATCAAATATTATTGGCTTAAAGGTTCAATAAGCTCTTAAACTTTTGTAAAACAGTCAAATAAGCCTCTAATTTTTTTGCATCAAATTAAGCCCTCAAACTAAAAAAAAAAAAAACATTGACCATTTGACCAACATTGACAACTAACTTTAACAGTTTTTTTTGAAAAAAATCTTTTAATACATATCATAATAGAATAAGGCCACTTGTAATTTTTAGGAATTTTTAATTTTATAAAAATATCTAAAAACAAAAAAATTCTAATTTTTTCAAAACTTCAGGAAAATTCTAAAAGATATTTTAAAATATAAAAACTATTTTTTAAAATTTGAAATTTGTTTAAAAATAATATTCAAAAGATTAAAATATTTTAAAAATTTTAAATATTAAAAATTTTAAATTTTAAATATTATTATACAAGTATAAAAAATAATTTGAAAAAAATATAAAATAATAATATTTTTTATTTTTAGAACATATTTTAAACTTTATTTTAAAAAATATAAAAAATTTATAAATAAATTTTATTTTTTATATTTTTTTCAAATTACTTTTTATAATTGTATAAAAATAATTTTAATGTATATATTTTTAAAATATTTTAATCTTTTGAAAAATTATTATTTATCATTTTAAAATAAATTTCAAATTTTTTAAAAAATATATTTTTTATATTTTAAAAATAATTTTTAGAATTTTCTAAATTTCAAAAAATTATTAGAGTTAACAATCAATGTTGGCCGAAGGGTAAAATCAATTTTTTTCTTGAATTTGAGAACTTAATTAAGTGTGAAAAATTTAAAGGCTTAATTATTTTTTTTACAAAAATTTAAAGGTTTATTGAACACTTAAACTAATATTATTTAAAAATAAGTAGCAATTCATATTCTACTGACAATGTATGTTAAAAAAAATTCTAATGACAATGACGTCGAAAAACTTGAAAGGTTATTTTAATCATTTTCGATATTATATTAATACTGTGATTTTTCTGTTTGATTAATTTATTATATGTGATATTATTTTTCAACATTAAAACTTATGAATACAGCTCTACCGCTACAAAAATTTCTTTCTTTTAATTTTTATGTGGCCGTTGGCGGCATCAGTCTAGGTACTGGTTGCCATCGCTAATAATCTTTTCTTGTTTTTTGTTTTATTTTTTATTTTTTTGTTTTTATATTCAATAACTTTGTCTTTATGACACGTTTTTTTACCTTTTGGTACGTATTCTCTGCCTTTTCGTACGTATCTTCTGTCTTTTAGCACATTTTTTTCTCTTAATCAGTCATTTGATCGTTTCTTTTTTTATTTTTTTCTATCAAGTTTAGATTTAATGCCGTCACTGATCAATATGACATTCTTTTGATTATCCTATTGATCTTTCTGTTTTGGACCCTTAAACTAGATTTGGATATGAGCTCACAATTATCGTTCTTGTTTGTGATTGAGTTGTGTAATGGCCATATTATCAACGTGTCTTATTATTGTAATATGCATTTTTAATGTTGTCTGTTGTTGATTTTTACCTTTCATCGTCGAACTTAGGTGATGTTTATATCTATTTTGTTTCGAGCTTTTGAGTTAGGGTTTTTACCTTTTCTTTGTATGGTCCTATTTAAGATCTAGAGACGTTAATTTTTTTAGAAATATGTCCTTATCAAGTCTGTTTATCGAATTGTAAACTCTCATTGTGTTTTTTAGAATTTTCTCTTTTAACAAAACTAACGCACTCATATTCGAAAAGGCATAAAGTCAAAAAATACTCCCAATGTTCGACGGAATAGTCGCTTTGGCCCCCATTCTTTTTTTAGCAATTCAACCCTCAACGTTTTATTTTTGGTCAAAATGGCCCATCTGCGGATGAAAATTGTTAGAAAGTTGACAGTAAACAGTTTGAAATGACTTGATAGAATGATATAAGTTAGTAGAAAAAATATTTTATATTTTATATAATTATTTTTGACCGATGTAACATTTTTCAAATCAACACATTTGTCTATATGATACTGACATGTCAGTGTGCACTGCTATATAGGTTTGTCACGTTATCTCAAACCATTTACCGTCATTTGACTGGCAGTTTTCGTCAGTAGAGAGGCCATTTTGACCCAAAATAAAACGTTGAAGGTTGAATTGCTCAAAAAAATAGGAGTCAAAATGACTATTCAGTCAAACGTTGGGGGCATATTTTGGTTTTATGCCTTCAAAAAACTTATGAATGCAAAAGAAATAAACAAATTACAATATAAATAGTACACATGTAACTACATACAACTCTTATGAAACACACATAAATAAAATTATTATATAAGGATATGTTTTTTAAATAATATTTTTCACTCACAATATATATATATATTGACATCATGTGTGTGTGTGAGAGAGAGAGAGAGAGAGAGAGAGAGAGAGAGAGAGAGAGAGAAAAGCTAGCATGTATCATATATTTGAGCTCGTATGGGTTCTTAAACGTAGAATCTAAAAGCTATGGGGCTTCGATTGCCGATTAGGTTTGGGCTGATAATGGTGTTTTTTATGCCACAAACAACATACACGCATGGCATTAACTTTGACAACAAAGACGAGATATATCAGTAAAAATGTCCCATTATTATATACTTACTAAACCCTGTTGAATTTGTGTCCTCGCACAAAATAAATGGCTTTCACTGTAAAATCCCTGTTCTAACAGAAGAATCTCATGCAAGCAACAAAGCCAACAAAAATTACACCAGTACCAATCTCACAAACCAAAAGGGGAAGCTAAATTGAAAAACAGTTGTTTCTCCTTGTAGAAATCACATTCTTAGTGAACTTTGACTTGAGGGACCGATTCAGTCATCCGCGACTGGCATGCGAGTGTCAGCATAAATCGACCGGCTTCCATCCCAATACAGTATCCGGTCCCTGCAGCCGCCATTTTCATTCAGAATCAGAAACCAACTTCCTATGTAACTGTAGTAGCTTTTATTTCAGACTATGGTTCACAATATTTGATGGGGAAAAAGGAACTTACGAATGAAGTAAAAACCTTCCTTCAAACACATTATGGCATTGGCGAGGCAGATTAAGCGCAATCTGGAAACAGCAAATATATAAAAATATATTGCAGGCACTCGGATAGTGTTGTTATTGTAAACAGAAAGGAACTTACAAATTTCTCGCCGAGGTGGCTGTTGCATACATTGCAGTAGATATTCACAACTGGCAGACGAAAGAGAAACCGACGAGACGATATAGGATCGGTCCGAACATTAACACTAGATATCAACGAAGCACAAAGATCATTAAATTATAGTAATTCTTTACACCATGGAGTTTAGTTTGGGCTATTGTTTTCTTGGATGAGAGGTATATATATATATATATCTTACGCATTGCGGCAGAGATATCCATCTATCGTCCCCGCTATCTGAAAATTTGATTAAAGCTGCACTTTAAGTAATAATCTTACATCTTAGTTTGAAGTTAAATATGACAATCTATAAAGGAGGGAGACATAATATATGTATATATATCCGGCAAGAAATCAACTTTTCGTATAGTATATTCATTTCCATAGAATCAGTAATTTATCAAACAACACAATCAAGAATTGAAGTAACAATACTGAAATAAGAATCTTTATATATATATATATATATATATATAGAGAGAGAGAGAGAGAGAGAGAGAGAGAGAGTTGATACACGTTCAGTGGTGGTATTCATTTTGGCGAGGTGGTTTCTGCAATGACGGCATAAGAAGAAGCGATTCTCATTATTCATCTGATATCTAAAGGTGTTTCGAGGCGTCGCCATTGAAAAATTTCTAAATCTCTTTCTCTTCTCTTCTTCTTCTTAACAAATGATCGACTTGGATTGTTTCGGATGAGTGAAAACAATAATAGGTTTCTTGATTTTCGGAAATGGATTTAAGCATCCCTGAAGGAGAAATGGGGATGGTTTCTTTCTTGGGTTTTATATAAACAGCTTGAAAGCAAATAGCTTCTTTTTCAGTTATACCTGTGAAAGTGAAAGGGATCTCGCGGGAAAATATTGCTGAAACTTTAAACTGCATAAGATAATGTGAAATAACCTGTTTGGTCCCTTTTTATAGGATTATATCAATGTACTCCTTCTATTAATTGATCAATTTAGTCCTATACTAATATAGAAGGGGTAAACTACACCATTACTCACTAAGCTACTGACGTATGATATCTCGATCTCGTCCAAGTTGTATTGTTGTATGATATCTGTGAGTGAATAAACAACATTGGAAACCCATGAATCTACAGAGGAAAGGTTGAAGTATGCATAGCCTTCTCCCACACTGTCCCCTACTAGGCTTTTAAGCTATTTTAACATTTGAACGGCTTCCCTTCATAGAAGGAACCTGAGAAGGACTGAGGTTATCTGGTTACAAAAGACAAACTGTGGATTTTGACAACAAATGTGCCAATTTATTTAAGAATTAAATCCAAAATTAATTTTGCAACATTTTATATTTCTAAATCCAAATGCTACAAACAAAATACATATACATAAACACACACATGGATAGTTTTCTAAGAAAAAAAAGAGAAAATGTAACAGTAAAAAGGTTAAATTATAATTACTCTACTTTTTTTGTTCATACTGAATATCCTGTTGGACTAAATCAGCCACTTCCCGGGGGGCGTTCCAAAAGATTAATTCGCCAAGAGGATGGCCTCTCAAAGAAGCTAGATTATCCGCAACCCTATTCCGTTCCCGTTGAACATGCCGGACCACCGTGGACCATTGCCGGTTTAGAAGCGCAAAGATTGACTCAACTAATAAGGTTCCAGTCAAAGCAGGAGAGGATCGATCAAGAATTTTGGTTACCTCCATGGAATCCGTTTCGAGCACCACCTGTCGATAACCAAGAGACCAAGCATGTTGAAGAGTATCATGCACAGTCCAAAGCTTTGCAGTAAGGACCGAGCATCGACCAATGCTTCACATAAAACCAAATTTCCAAACAGCGTGATCATCCCGAATGACTCCTCCTAGTGCAGCCATTCCATCAGTCGTCCGAACAGCCCCATCGGAATTGCCCTTTACCCAACCAAGAGTCGGACAACACCACGTCTGAGACGTGACAACCTGGGAACCATTCAGCAATCTAGTAGCTTCAGCAACTTTGATACATTCCTCAGCCAACGATCGACCACGGATTAGCACATCATTCCGTTGCATATACTCGACATCAAACAACACACTGCAACGTTGCTTCCATAGCAGCCAAGAAAACACAGAATGTAATATCCCACTGACGCTCCATCACAACAAAGCTCTTAGCCCCACACAAGTTTTGCTGCATCCAGTCCAAGAATGCCAAGGAGAAAAACAATTGCAATTTTTCAGGCTTTATTACAGTCGACCACAATTTACGGGCCGATAATCAATAGCGTAGGATATGATCAATGCTCTCTGCACCACCTTGACAGATTTGACAGACTTCAGATACGGCTAAATGTCTCCTAGTACGTTCAACGTTAGTGAGAAGTCTTTGATGCAAAGCTAACCACATGAAGACTCTCACGCTGCGGGACAGCCAAATGCCAAACTTGTCTCCAATTTCGAGTATCCGATGACATAGCACCTCTGTTAAGTGCCCCATAGGCCGATTTAGTGGAAATTGGGGATCCTTTTCCCATCTCCAGCTCGGAAAATCAACCCCTAAACCAGGTTGTGGTGGTATAACCGTAACAATTTTCTCAAGAATGTGCTGTGGTAGCCATGAAGCGATGCGATCCCAATCCCAATCCCCCGAAGAAACAACCATGTCACATACCATAGTAGGTAAGGGGGTCGCACTGGAATTACATGAAAAGACTAACGACCCTCCGAATCAAGCCAATGATAGTACCAGAAGTCCGTGGAGGTACCATCTCGAATAGTCCAGCAAGTACTTTCCTTAACCTCATCCCATACTTGACACAATCCTTCCCATAATCGAGATGAATTGGTCCTTCGAAGGGAAAGTGGCATAGTTTCCACCCAACCATATTTCGCTCGTAATACTTGCACCCAAAATTTGTCCTCTTGCGTCATCAATTGAAAACCAATTTTGATTAAGAAGGCTTTTCTCTGTTGATTAAGATTCTTCATTCCCAATCCCCCTTCCTCAATCGGCTGTTGAACCGTCTCCCATTTGACTAAGGCCATCCCGGCATGACCATTAGTAGCTCCCCATACAAACCGTCGGATTAGCTTTTCCATGTCATCACAAACACTTTTAGGGAGCCAAGACGATTGCATAACATAAACCGATATTACCTGCAGCACCGCCTTGGCAAGAGTGATACGTCCTGCTAGAGACAAAGTTTTGGCTGCCCATCCGGATAATCGCACGCTCATTTTTTCCAGTAGATACGAATACGTGGCCTTGGTGACCCTACTATGAAGTATGGTGACTCCAAGGTAACGTCCAAGGTCATTAACTTCCTCAATGACAATTGAACCAGCAATGACAGATCGAGTATTAACCGGATATAATTACTCTACTTTATTACGCAATGAAATGCAGTTTGGGTGATTTGAGTTCTTATGAATATATATCCATGTTCTGGTGTGATTTGGAATATGGTATGATAGTGTACTTAATTACTTTAGAGTTGTCTCGTTTTGTTGTGTGTATGTCTTTAGACATGTTAGATGTTATCTCTTAATTTTTAGGGTGATTGTAAAAGTCAACTAGATTAAATACATAGAAAAATCAAATTTGATGTACACAACAGGCAACTGGTATATATTTATTCAACAAAAGGCAATACACATATTACATCCCCTAATGTAAATGTTCAGCTCAGATTCAGTGCTTTTATAAAACTTGATAACATAAAAACACTAGTGAAAAATTGCAAGTAGAGCTTGTCATAGCGGAAACCATTTCTCTGAGAGTCATCTGCAGACCAAACAAATACATGAAGTTTGTTTTGACTCTTGAGTCTACTGCAAGCAGTAAAGAAACCGTTTTTCGGTGTCAAGCTACCGCTCCCCTCATTTATAAAGCTGGCTAACACGTTACCACCTTTATAGTTAGAGCTTTGGGTGTTGAAGTAATTGATAAACTGAGAGACAGTTGTTCCTTGATCGTAGGCATAAAACTGGAAACTGACATAGCCTATAAGGTCACCATAGCTTTTCCACAAGGCCTTGAAATGGCTTTGAACATCATCATCATCATCATCAAATGGAGTTATTATGTAGGCATCAAAGTTCAGAACACAAAAGAGAGGTTTGAAGACATAGGGAGAATAAAAACAAAGAAACTGTTTGTTTTCTGTTGCCGTTGCCGAGTCTGAATTTTTTAATCACAACAATAAGCTACTATTTTGGCACTTGAGATCTCTCACAAAATACCAGTAATATAAATTATAAAATATTAGCAAGGCTTCTAGACGAACAGTGATATGTAAAAAGTACCGAATTGTAAAAGAGAACATAAAGACGTAGTTTCATTTCCCTCGAAATTCACATACACCAATACCCTCATTTTAGATTTCCCCACTGAAATTCAATCAATCCCTACTAGACCATTATACACAGTCAGGAAGCAACAAAATCTGATTCACACCCATAAAAAAAAATTAACAAAAGCATAACAATCCAAACCTGACCCAGACCATTCCCCCCGAAGAAGCATGCATCGGAACCCCAACTTCTTAGCTTCCCTAAAAACAACTCTTCTCCTATTGCATATGACTGAATCCGAAAGAGATGCCTTTACCACTTCCGTATCGATCGGATTTTCGTATAAATCAGGGGTTGTCTTGAATTCCATGCCCTCAAACTCGCTACTTCTGGTGTCGCCAATGCACAAACACGAAATAAATCAGGATTGGTTCAAGAGAGATATCATACGGATTGTTGCAGAGAATCCATTCCCTCGTCAATGATATATGAACCTGGTTCAATGTAAGCAAGTTAACTTGTAAGTAGTCTTGCAAGATCACATACCTCAGTTTCAAGTTAAAGATTACAACTCATAAAGGGAATCAGAAACTTTAAACAATGAGAAATGGTTTGTAACAAAAGAAGTGGTTTTTTTAGGCATTATATTACAACAAACAAGATTCGACTCTGAAGTAATCTAAGAACAAGTAATCCTATGAAGAACACAAACAAGAAAACAAGTTGAATCTTGATACACACAGAGATACACGGCCGGGCCACCGCAGTTGTCCATGTTGGCGACGTGGTTTTTGCATTGACGACACAAGAAGGAACGAGTTTGATGATCCCTTGGAATTGGTATTGGAAGAATGATGGTTGGGGGCGTCGTCATTGGAATGGAAGAAACAACTTTGAAGAACTGATAAACGTTTGGTTGTTTCACCAGAGTCCAAGAAACACCTAGAGAAGTTAATGATTTTCTGAATTAGGTTTAAGCTTCTTTGAAGGAGCATTGGGAATGGTTTCATGGGTAACTATCGTAGCATATATATTTTAATGTTTATATTATAAGGGTTATATTATGATACATAAGTTCTTCTATAAAATTTAAAATCTAAATTTAAATTTTAAACTCTAAAACCTAAACGTTAAATTCTAACAGTAAACCTTAAATTCACACTAAGCCTTTAAATGCTAAACCTTAAATCCAAATATTTTCTATATTAAAATATATGTTATATTTTGATACACAAACCGGTAAAAAAAATTAAACTTAAATCTCTAGCCCTAACACCTAAACCTTAAACAATACACTCTAAATTCTAACCACAAACCTCGAATTCTATACCCTATAACCTAAACCCCTAAACCACAACATAAATCTCTAAATCTTAAAATTAAAATGCTTGTGTAAACTAAAATTTACACAAGTTTGTGTATCAAAATATTTTTCTTATAATATTGTATATTATTATCTGTTTATACTTTCTCCACGCACATGTACTTAAATCCGAATATCTTATAATAAACATCAGACTCTTTTCCTCTTAAGCTACTCGATAGGATCTAAATTTTTATCAAATTTAAACTTTAAAGTATATTATAAAAATAATATAACAAAATTTTTGTAAAATTTTGAAAATGAGTGGCCTAACTCATGTATTTTAAACATGGTTATTTTTTTAAAGTATATTATCAAATTGATTGTTAGAGGTCAAGTCTGACCCATATTTTAAACAAGGTTATTTTTTTTACTTAACCGTCGGACAAATGTTCAAACTATATCATTTTTCTAGTTAAATATTTAAATTATTTTATCGGCTAAAAGAATGATGTTTTTCGTTACGGTGGTTAAAAAAATTCTGTTATCCAATTAGAACATGACACGTGGCATATTTATGTTATTTTCTTTTTTATTTTAAAAAATTAAAAAATCTTTAATTTTATAAAAAACCCAAAAATATTTAAATTCTCTAAAAAACCCTAACCCTAACCTCAAATCCCTAAATTTCTCCTATCCCACAGCCAATTCAATCACCACCAACTATCCATGCCTTCTTCGGACCACCATGACTGAAAATCTCTGTAACACCCCGAACCCGGGCCTAATCGGATTCAATTCCGGTAACCAAAAATTTTGCATCGAAAAGTCAAATTATAGTGTTAACCTTTGACCAAGTGGTCAATTATTGGTCTATTGAATCCCAGTTAAGTATTGATATTGTTTAAGGACCCCATTGTAAACCTTGAAACCTGTTTTAGTGACTAAATTGAGAAAATTGAAAGTTAGGGGACAAAAGTATAAAGAATGAAGAGTTGAGGACTAACCTTACTATTAGCCCCTCCTCAAGCCTAATCACGGGATGTTAAGCTTGGCTTCCTTCATAGGAAGGAAAGCTTTGGCCCTTGGAAAATTAAAAATAAAGAAAGAATTAAGGAAAAAAAGCTTACCCAGTAAAACTTTAAGCAAGCACCTCACCTTCATCTTCATCTTCTCCCAAGCACACACCTCCATTAAAGCTTCAGTAAAGCTTTACTTTTCTTCAATTTACCATCCCCAAGTTATAGATATTGATCGGGTAAGCAATATTCCTCAATTGATTTATCGATTCATGGCTAAAACCTTGTTTAAATCCAAGTTTAAGAATCAAGGAACCCTAAAAATTCTCTAGGGATATCATAGCCTAATTGTTATTGTTTTTCATAGCTAATAAGTTGCTATGAATCTATTATCGATATTGAAATTCTTGTAATTTCTATTTCCTTGTAGCTCAAGAGAATCAAGGTGAATAATCACCAAACCCCTCTAATTCCAGCAACCTCAAGAACAAGGGAATTGTCATCCGGGAGCCTTGAAAACCTCAAAAATATCGGTGAGTGTAGTTGGAGTCTAGGGATTGGCTAGGTGCCTTTCTTGAATTCATTAATATTAATTTATTGCATCGTCATTATTGATCAAGGTATGAATATAAGAAAAACCTTGTTAAAGGTATCACTGGTAAGCTTTGGTAAGCTTATTACATTGTCAAGTTAATTATTGAATCATTGCATCGTTATTGATATCATTGAAACATTGCGAAAATGCCATATTGATTATGCTATATTGTTATTGTTATTGCCACCGTTATTGTCATTGTTATTGCTATTATTATTGATATTGGCCTAAGTATTGAATCCTTGGATACGAATGGACATGGGATACAATTGGCATGCCATAGAATTCATGAGCTCATTGGTACGAAGTGGACTACGGTTCTTGAGCAAATGCTCTATTTGGCGATGTTGGCGGGATGTGTTAGTGTTGGTCTTATTGGCGATGTTGGAGGATATTGACCATTTATTGTTGGCGATGTTGGTTGAGAATTCGCGTATCCACATTACATGCCGATCCAAGGAAATAAACAAATAAGTATCAAAAGTATTGTTAAAACTTGATTTGAGATGCATTTACATTGCTATACATGTTATTGTTATCATTGACATTCATGTTATTGTTGTTGACTACCTCACTAGGCTATGTAAGCCTAATGCATCTCATTTCCATGCATTTTCAGGTTAAAAATTAGTTGGATTGAGGATCGGAGCAAAGACGTTTTGAAGTAAGTCACCAAGTTACATGTAATGTAAACTTTGTCCTTAAACTCCTAGAATAGTGGCATAGGGTCTAGACATGTTAGTTTAGCCCATTTTGTATGTACATATGGTTCACTAGGTTGAATGGGTTAAAATATGAAATATGGTATGTTGGTGTTTTGACAAAATTGGTAAAATGGCCCTAAATGCACTAACAAGGGAAAACATAGTAAATAAATTCGAATTGACATGAAATTTGGCATGCATATAGAAATAATGGTTATAAGCTTGCTGGTAAAATTTGGTAAACTTTGGACATGGTTAAAGCCCTTAATTTGAGCAAAAATCAGGCAAATTATAACATTACAGACACAGGCGTATCGATACTGATAGACAGTTTTGGGGCAAAATTAAACCGAGCGTACCGGTACAGGTGGTGTCGTACCGGTACATGCATGCAAAATTGGAATGAGGCTTTAAGGCATACCGATACGGATATAGGGGTATCGATACGCCAAATCAATACTGGAATTTTACTATAGCGTGGGTATCGGTACGGGTGGTGTCGTACCGATACCCATTAACGATCCAATTTGGGAATTAGAGATTGCGTACCGATACGATAATGGTCCCATACCGATACGAAGACACTTAATCCTCGTATCGATATAGTATGTTACGTTCCGATACGAGATTGAGGTTCGAAAGAAAATATTTTAGGGGCGTACTGGTACGGCCTCTTGAGTACCGGTACTGATACTGGTAAGTTAGTTAAGTTGGTTAACTGGTTTTGGAAACTTTTCAAAATGATCACTAATTCAAATATGGGTTAATTGAAAGTGTAAATGGACTCCAAAACCTTTAAACTTTTATATACAAGATAAACAAGTATAGAATTCCACTTTTGCAATCATAATTATTGATAAGTCCTCAAAATTTACAAGAATTACAATTTAGTACTTAAACTTGCACAAGTTATTAATTGGTCCCAGATCATAGTTTGAATGAGTTGCATCGACCACAGTCAAGCATTGCATCGAATCAATGTTTTTAATTCACTGTTTATAGTCCAAGTCATCATTTTAGTAAACCGTTCACCGTAATGTTCACTGGTAATGCTTTTCGACCCAGATTCCTACTAGATTGGGAAGGGGGTGTTACAACCTCATCTCCCCATCGTCAAAAATTGACGAGTGAACCATCGACGGACATCCAATAATGAAAAAAAGGCTGATTGGGTTATGACCGTCGGCTAGAGGGTGGGGATGCTGAATGGTGAGGTACACGATGCTTGGACGGTGAACGGTAAACCAAAGACGTGTGAAGATGTCGAACAGTGAGAGAGATATGTGATTTGAGGGTTTGATTGAAAGAAATTAAGACTTTCAAATTTTTAAAAGAAGTTCAGAAATTAAAATAGTGAAAAAATGCCACATTACATGTTCTGATTAGATGACAATTTTTTTTAATGTCTGTTGACGAAAAAACCTTATTTGAGTAGCGAAATGAAATGTTAGACACATATTTAGCCCGAAAAATACTTTAGACACCTAATTGAAAAAAATGAGTATAGTTTGGGCACTTATTTTACGTTTAAACCTTATTTTTTTAATCTCATTCTTAAAACATAATATTTTTATACAAATATTTTCTAATTTCGGATTGAACTTAAAACGAATAACTAGATCCTTATATAAGTCTTGTTTATTTTTTTGCAAAGAGAAATATTTTAGATTAATGAAGGGGGCCATTGAAATAGTAGGTAAAATCTAGAGACAAATTCGAAGATAAAAATGATACACCTAAACACAAAGTCACACAATACACTTCGAACTCAAAACAACAATAAAACTACTCCTCACACCATACAAAAAACAATCCAAACTTATTGCATAAAATCAATCATCGCTCGTTCTCACCTACATAGCATGCACTCACAAGCACAATCAATGCAACAATGTTTAACAAACCGAAAAATATCACTAATACGATCATCCCATGCCCAAATATCCTTACAAAAAATAACCAAATCAAAAAGACTCACCACCCCCAATAAGACTGAAAGAACAAATCACCTTCGACCCAAAATCGGACCATATTGAAGTCTCCCAAAGAGAACAAATGTGCCCTCCCTCAACACTTCAACGAGCTTCACCCTATATGACATTAAAGCAAAACTCAACAAGACAATCAACACCATACTGCAACCACCCTCAAAAGGACCCAAGAATAGCGTAAAATCAACATTAATTCCCTCCAAAAAAACCACCACCACGCTTACTGCATCAAAACCGATAGCACAGCCGGCCGCCAATCTGATTACAAATATCACGCGCAAAATATCACTCTCAACAACCCCTCCCAGGTCCTATGGATGATTCAAAAACCGTCCAACCTTGCCAATTCATAAACCACCTCTCTCTGGTTCTCTTAAAATCACATTTTGCCTATTGCTAATGTCGGAGTCCAAAATAGAAGCATTTCTCACCTCACAGTGCTTCATGCGTCTCTTTTTAGATCTTTGATGTTTTAAGACTTTACCTCGTTTCCTTCTTTCAACTGACCACATCAACTTATCTTCAATCTCCACTATAGATTTAAACTTTTTCTCGGCAATAGGCCTAATGGTCGCCAACTCACCACCATCGACTTTCTCATGACAACACCAAAGGGCAGACGATCCTTCTAAATTAAGATCCACATCCTCTCTGGCCCTTTCATCAAAAAAATACACCACACCTATATCATTCCCTGGCAGAGCCTGGCCCATCATGCCAAGTGTGCTTAATTGATGATATGCCAAAAAAAATTATTTAATTATTTTTTTCCAAAAATTCAAGGGCTTATTAAACCCTTAAGCCAATAAAATTAATTTAATAAATATTTTTTGACATGGCATTATGCCACATCATCAATTAAGTACACTTGGCAATACCAGGTCAACACCTTAGCCCACATAGATTTGCCACATAAGAAAGGTGGTTTCTGTCATGACGGCATAGGAAGAAACGCTTCTCATCAATTATTTGATATATAAGAGAGGGTTGATACACTGCCAACGTAGTTTTTCAGGTTGAGGACGTGGTTTGTGCAACCATTACCACCACGCAAGGGTGGCCCTATGAAGTACGGGGACGCCTCCTTAAGGCCGTCCCACGTCCCCGATGCGGGGACGGTTGGGGACGTTCTGAGGACATTCTAACTTTATCAGGGACGATCAAACTTTACCGGGGACGGTCAACGCTAATTGAGGACATCTTCAGGGACAATCAAACTTTACCGGGAATGGTCAACACTAATTGAGGACGTCTTCAGGGGTTACTTAAAAAATAAAAAATAAAATCCCTCTTCTTTACGAGTAAAATTTTAAAAACTATAAAATTAATCCAAACTTAAAAAGCTCAAGGATAATTCTAAACTTAGAAAGTTCAAATTATACCCAATTAAACTCAAAATCGCACAGATAAAAAACTATTAAATTGGACACTCAACCTAAAAAATACAAACTTAATTATGTGTGGCAAATGGCCCACATACACTTAATCTCAACCAAAAGGCGAATACTAAATTGCTTCATTATTTCGGTGGCTAAGCACCTATTTATAGGCTGCTTTCTCTCCTTGTTTTATGTATCTTAAGGATGTGGGATATTGAGTGTGTATTGTATTTATAATTTGTTTCAACTTGTTTTAACGCTTATTCACTCAAGCTTTAAATAGGGATGGGTAAATATCCATTTCAGCCAGTCATATTTTAATTTTTATCATTTTAGTCATTGATTTTTTTTCTTAATTTAGAATGTAAAGTTAAATTTTCGTTCAATTTAGTTATTTAATTTTAGTAATCTTCTAATCTAAGTGTTAGAAAATAATTTAAAAATCATTAGAAGTGAATTTAAATAACTACAATTATAATTATTGTTTAGTACAATTATAATTTTAGTCCTTATTGTATTATGAATTTTAATGATTATATATATATATATTATATTTGACGTACCCTTGCTGTACCCTATAATTTTAGAAATTACCGTTTCTCGTCCCTGTACCCATCCTCGTATCCGTATCTGTGCAACTTAGGGGTGGCCTGTAACATATGGCCGAGCAGTCATCAAGAATGAGATGATTGGATAGTTAGGCTTAGTCTTAAGAAGCGCCAGGGACGATGAGAAGTATCTCCGTCTCGAATGGTTTAACATAACTTGCATCAACATCGACAACAGTGACTGCGCGGTTTGAAGTTTGCTTTGCTGAAGAAGAGCACATCGTTGAGTGTAGCATTGATTAGACGAAGAATGCAAGTCTTCCCATGCTTCACCTTCAACTTGAATGCAACTCTGCAATATGTATGGTTTAATTCAATATTGTAGCTATTTTTATACCCTTGGGCCTTGGCATAGCAGTTATAAAGTTGTTCAGGGAGGCCATTGATGGTATAAAGCATCAGAGACATTTGGACCTCTACGATTCTACCTGTTTGGACTTTGGAGAGCCTGGCTAATTACTGCCCTGCAATTTATAATAAGTAATAACAATTAGGCTTGTAAATGTAGAATTTTGATTCATCAAGTCGTTCATAATTTATCATCTAAAATGGCGAGTTCTTTGTAAAGCTCAGCAAAAGGGTAAGGAACACGACGCTTGGGAAGAATAACAATGGGACCATAAACAGCTGCTTTTAGCCATAAAACGTGGCCATGTGTGGAAATCCTGTTTCAGAGGTAGAACAAATCGCAACATTCTTAAATGGTTTATCTCCCGAGTATGAACCTTTTGTTGCAGCTATCACAGCTAGCAAGGAGCCATACACTCTCGACGGCATTGTATAGGTTATACCCTTTTTTTTTCAGATATTTGCAGGATTGTACCTCTATACGCATGTTTAAACGTGTTTGAAGAAAATAAGGAGACCAAGTAACATAATCGAAGAGGCTAATCAAAAGGAGCAACTATTATATACTAAACGCAAAACTGTGTTTTAGAGCGCATCAAAAATGCTTACTTGAAGTAGTTCGCCTGCCCAAAATGGTGGCTTACTGGCTTTGGTTACGTACTATACTAAACATGTAAAACAAATCCAGCAACAATTGTTTCCCCTGTAGAATTTGTGACCTTTCACTTTAATTTTCCTCAACATTTCGTCTTCTCGGAATCTTCCTTGTCGGTTTCGGTTTCCTCATCGGCGGCTCCCTCGTTGGTTTCCTCATTGGCGGTTCCCTCGTTGGTTTCCTCATCATCGGTTTCGGTTTCCTCATCGGCGTTTCCCTCGTTGGTTCCCTCATCTGGGTATGGGCCAGTGCCAGTGCCACTATAACGCAACTGGGTTCCATTAAAAAATATCAGCCGCCTGACCGGCTCGCCTGTGTCAGCTTTAACTAACACTTTTCCATTCCAAAACAGCAACCGATCCCTGCAACAGCCATTTTCATTCAGAAACCTACTTTCTAATATCGGAATATGATTTCACTATTTGAAGGGGGAAAAAACTTACGAATAAAAGAAAACCTTTCCTTCTAATGGATAAGGGCGAGGCGGATCATTCTCACCGGCCACAATCTGAACTCGGTAAATGCAAAAAGGCACTCAGATAGTGTTCGATTCGATCGACCAAAGGAAACACAAAACAGAGGCATAAAAAGAATGTAAACAACTTACAAATTTCTCTCCAATGTGTCTGTTGCAATCCTTGCAATGGACATTGTTGACCGGCAAATCATAGATAAACCTATGAATCGCATCATGGGTCTTCACATTGAAACTACGAAGCACAAAGATTAAAGTATAATCACTCTTCTTTATTACGAAATGAAATGCAGTTTGGGTGATTGAGTTCTTACGGATTGTTGCCCAGAGGTCCATGCACCTCCCCTCGTATCTGAAAATTCGATTCAAAGTAAGCAAGTTATTAAGTATTCATTTCCAAAGAAGTTAACTTAAATCCCACAAACAACACAATCAAGAATCAAAGTTCCAGTAGTAAAAGAAGAATACAGGGCCGAGGCAGTTGATGGGGTGGAGGACGGGAGTTCTGCAAAGACGACATAAGAAGTAACGAGTTTGAGCATTCAGATGATGTAGACGGCGGAGTGGGATTGGGTTTGGGTTTGAAGGACTCGCCATTGGAGGAAGTGATTTTCTTTGATTGTTTCGGCTGAGTCCAAGAAACACCCAAAGTTATATTATGAAGATGAGAATTCAGAGGTTTATTGATTCTGAGTTCTTACCACTTTGGATTTTCTGAATGGGGTTTAAGCTTCTTTGAAGGACAAATAGGAATGGTTTCATGCGCTTTATATAAACAGAATGAAAGCAGATAGGTTCTTTCTCGGTTATAACTGTCAAGAATGAAAGGGTTCTGGCGGGAAAACACTGCTAAAATGAATCATATTACATATTTAGACCGGATGGATTCGGGCCTAATCTATCACAATTAAGGTTCAATCCATTTCTGGAAACAGGCTACAACGCATGACTTAAGAAGATATCTTAAAACTTAAACATGTTTCTATGTATCAAATCTTATATATATATGTTCTGGTGTGTTTTGGAATATGATATGACTGAGTGTTTAACTTTTAAGGTTATTGCATGAATCAACTAGATTAAATCCATGGGAAAACCAAATTCAAGATACACAACAGTTATACAGTATATATTTATACAACAAAAGACAATATACGTATTACATCCCCATAATGTGAATGTTCAACTCATATTCGATGCGTTTATAGAAGTAGATAACATAAAAACACTAGTGGGAAATTGCAAGTAGAGCTTGTGATTGCTTCTCATACCGAAAGCCATTTTTCTTAGAGTCATCTGCAGACCAAATAAATATACCATGGAGTTTATTCTGACTCTTGAGTCTACTGCAAGCAGTGAAGAAGCCGTTTTCCGGTGTCAAGCCACCGCTCCCGTCACTTATAAAGCTGGCTAAAACGTTACCACCATTATAGTTAGAGCTTTGGGTGTTGAAGTAATTGATAAACTGAGAGACGGTTGTTCCTTGATCATAGGCATAAAACTGGAAATTGACATAGTCTATGAGGTCACCATAGCTTTTCCACAAGGCCTTGTAATGGCTTTGAACATCATCATCATCAAATGGAGCTATGGAAGCAAAAGAGATCACTCCATTCTTTTTGAGGGTTTTGATAAGTTGTCCAATGCACTCAGCGAAAGTTTCAGGGTCGGCATTGAAGTGCTCGTAGTCAATATCAATCCCGTCCAAGTTGTATTGTTGGATGATACTTGTAAGTGAAGAAACCGCATTGGAAACCCACGAATCTACAGAAGAAGGGTCGAAATAAGCATAACCATCACCCACACTGTCTCCACCTAAGCTTAAAGCTACTTTAACATTTGAATGGCTACTCTTGATGGAAGAAACCTGGGAAGGACCGAGGTTATCAGAGTCCCAAAAGACATTAAACTTCCCATTTGTAGGAGAAGGAGAGCTTGAGGAGTCATAATCTATGGCAAAGGAGAGAATGAAGTGAAATTCAACATTTGAATTAATTGGAACGTCACTGAATCTAACGTTATTGAATTCAGCTCCTATGTATTCACGAAAGAGGTTCGAGTTCGCAGGGGCTGCTTGGATTAACATGTTGCAAGGGAAGAAAACTTGGGATATGAAAAGGGCAATGAAAAACTTAGAAAACTCCATTGGTTTAGAACAAGTAGATTGGTGTTGTAATGTAGGCTGAGTTGAAGAATTACTCTCGTACAAAGGTTATTATATAGGCATCAAAACACAAAACAAAGTTTTGTAAAAACAATCCCGTTGCCGTGGTGATGAGTCTGAGATATTTAATCACAACAAATAGACTACTATTTTGGCCCTTGAGATCTCTCACAAAATACCAATAATATAAATTATTAGTAAGGTTTCGTAATGTTAAGTCAAAGATTATTATTATTATTATTATTATTATTATTATTATTATTATTATTATTATTATTATTATTATTATATCTTAAACATTTACCTCGTCTACTAGTTGATTAAGCCACGAACTAACTAATCTTCTAGACGAATAGTGATTTGCCTGACAAGGCAAGTGAGAGGAATTAGCAATTTTTTTTTTTTTTACCTTGGAATAATATGTTTTGTGTGATTTTGAAGACCCTAATGCTCTTAGACACGACAAGACAATATGAAAGACAAAATAAACCAGTAAACGTGACCCATTAGTATATACTAAAATTGGAAGTTCACGTAATCAACAATGAATAATTTTATCGGTTCACATTGTTATTATATAAGTCGCTATCTCATAGTAACACATGAATGATATATTTTAATTATTGGATTTTAATTTAGACATAAATATGTGTTTAAAATTTTATCAATTAAATAAAATAAAGAAGCTCAAAATACATGACATAACTGCACTACCCATATGCCATGCAACATGGGACTTAAGTCCTAGATGACACATAGTGTTCTCCCACACAGTGACGAAGCTATTAAGGGTGGAGAGAAGCAATTGTCTCCTTTACTCCTCCTCCCCAAAAAATATTTTTTTACTTTTGTTTTTTATATAATTTGTTTTAAAAATTTATTTATTTTTAAATTTGCTCCCCATACTTTTAAATATTTATATTTTGTCTCTTTAACCCTAGATCTTGGCTCCGTCTCTGTAGTCCCACAATGAGGAGTCTTGTGTTTTGGTTTAATTTCTATTCTTTGCGGATGTATTAGTGGTTTTGATTGGAGTTCACACTCCAAGCATTTGTGAGGGTTCTGCATAAAGTGAAAGACAATGTTTACAGTAAATGTAATCTTTGGTTAAGTGATAACTATGCACTGAAGAGCTCCAACTATACTTCTATACTCAGTTACATTCTCAATTGGGGCATTGTAACACCCACGACCCGAATGTCACATTTGGGTCATACGCCTGAAATCCAACCAAACAATTTTGACATAGTTTAGCTCAATCCACAAATCCATTATGAAAATCTATTTAATTACAACCAAATAAAACATGATAAATATTTGAAAACATATACAATGGAGCTCATTTTTAAAATTACATTATAACCTTTGACTCGATCGTTTGAAAATTCAAATACGATTTACGATATACAATAGGTTCCTACAAATACATAGCCCAAGGACCTAAATATTGTACTCTGATGAGACAAGGCGTTGGAATCCTTCCTTGATGGTGCTCCTCCAAGAACGAGCCAAACCTACTAATCTGCGAATGGAAACAACGATTCCAAATGCTGAGCTAACAAAGCTCAGTGGATACAACGCCACTCAACCATGCTTTATGCAAATCATAAATAAAGCAATGCAACATGAATGATATCATGGTAAGATAACGATGGCGCTACCATATCCGCCTAAACACATGGCATTATGAATGTATGATCACGCACACAACTTATACAAGTATCTCATACGCTTACCTAGCATCACACAGATAACACCAACAACATTAAGTGAGGTCCGCGTCCACAAAGCATCGGAATCCTACACTTGAGTGAGTCTCGCGTCCACAAAGCATTGGGATTCTACACTACGAGTAAGGCCCGCGTCCACATAACATCGGGATCCTATACTCAAGGGCATGAGGCCCGCATCCACAAAACATCGGGATCCCACATCTATGCTCGGAATCTCTAATCAAGCATCTTCGAATGAGGCCCGTGTCCACAAAGTATCGGGATCTTACATTTGAGTCTTCAAGGTGTTGCAACACATTTAGGGTATCCAAATCCCAACAACAAGGGATAACTCGACTATCTAGGTGTCCCATCAGCACACAGTAAGGACCCTAGCCACCACACAACACTCAACCTCGACACAAGGGTTTTACCGCACACAGCTCCAACACACTTACCATCGCCCTATGGTTTCTACCAATTATTATACCACCTTATTGAGCTTATCTATTTATTAGTATGTTATGAAGGTATACGTTAGCCGTTCTTATTAAATTATCTTATTATTCAAGAAGACTTAACTTTTATAGGCGCCCCTTCCGCACACAGCAAGGGCCCAGATTACCATACAACATCAATCGATCCACCTAGGATCCCTATGGGTTACCACTTCACACAGCTTACCCAAAATATAACGAGTCATTAGCCATTTCATTCATACACAGGGTTTAAATCTCCATTTCTCAGTTTTAATATTCATTTTACACTTTAACGGACCCCTAGGGCCCTTTGCCTCAAATTATAGCACCCTTGAACGTAACCTCAAAATTCTTGGGTAGATTGCCCAGAGAGTATCGATACTCTGAGGTGAGTATCAGTACTCCCCTCTAGGTATCGATACTCCCCCATAAGTATCGGCACTCCAATTAGGTTTGAAAAAATTAGACCCCAAGCTATACCGATACGCTATTTGCCGTACTGGTACTCCATATCGATACTAGGATCGTCTCGTACCGATCCCAACCCATACTGGTACTCATACCCTCGAGTACCAATACGCTAAGCCTCTCTCAGACAATGTAACAGTGGGTACCGATACTCCCCTTGCGTACCGATACGCTAAAGCGTTACTGGAATCTTTAATATGCAAAGGGTACCGATACTCCCCTTAGAACCCTCTCCCTTTTTATACTAAGGCGTATTGATACGCTATCCCCAGTACCGGTATAATAGCCCAATTTTTAAACTCTAGGTGCGGGTTTCACCTAAAAACCCTATTTAACCTCCATAGTTAAACCCCAAATCGTTCTTACAAGTTATGGTGATAGTATTAGGTGGATTACTACTGAATTTAAGCCATAGCAACATCAATCCCATGATTTACCATTAATAACCACTCAAGGTATAACCAAGCCAAAAACACCAATGCATGCATCAAAGCTTAATTTCATGATTTCCAGGAAACTATGAGAATTAGTAGTGTACTAACCTCGAATTAAAGCTGAGGAAGAAGCCTTCAAGACCCATTCTTGTTCATCCACACTAATCCCACCAAAACCTCAATCTCTACCATTTTAGCTCATCTTCACCTTGGTGTGTAGATCCTTTGCTGCTCATCAAACTTCCCTTTATCGTCAAAACGTGATCCTCTCTCAAACACTCAAAGATTCCACCTTGAAATTCAAACTTAGGTAGGAAGATGAATATGAGAAAGATGAAGAAAACAAGGGACAAGGGTGACTTCACCCTCCAACTTTTTTGCAGAAAAATAAAGTCCCTCATTAGCCTTCTTTGTCTTTAATTATGCTTTTACCCATTTGCCATTCTTACTTTCACCTTAGCCCAACAACAAATCAACAACCCAAGCCCAAGGTTCTAAGATATGACCAAAAAGGCTCTCAAAGCTCAAATATCAAGGCCCAACCACAAAGCCCATACTTCAGGTTAACCCGACCTTCAGATTTTGAAATCTGGGTCCTTACAACTCTCACCTCCTAAAAGAAAATTTCATCCTCAAAATTTAGACAATGGAAGGAGAGCAACTGCCAATGCTCCAACCAATCTCTCGATGACAAAAGTCTATGTGGCACTTAGGTATGCCAAAAACCTTCCTAACCAAAACTCTCAACACAAATTCTCCACTTTCTACAAGTCTCCTCAACAAGACATTCCTAACGTCCAAAACAAAACTCATAAAAAACTTGGAGACATATCAACCAACGATAATCTTAACAATATTATCAAGCATTGGCACTCTGAACTCACTTCGGATGAGTCACAACTCGGTGAACGAACCTCTCTACCAACACTAGCATTTTTGAAGTCTTGAACTCTACCCTCATCTGCGTCCATAACGCGACACTTCTTCAAGGTATACCACATGGCACTTCCTCATATATAATCACCATAACCTACGTGTTCAGGAATAACAAACCCTATCGATCATGTTTTATCATCCATCTAACATGAAAATGCAACCTTCTTTCACAACTTGATTAACTAATACAAGACTTAACGCCTTATTTACTTGAACCCACTACGACATAAGTAGATACGAATCCATAATCAAGTGATTCTACTAGCCAAGCCACTTCGGTTCCAAAAGAAAATTGTTACCACAACCAAGCTCTACTAGGGATCAAACCACCTAACTATCTCAAAGGTCCGAACATCCTCTTTTATTCCCAACCACCAATTTCTGACTAACGTTGGTGCTAAAACTTTAGCAAGTCCTTCAAGATTCCTAATGGTTCTCCCAACACAACTTATTACAACACAAGAATTCGATTCCATACAACTTTAACCAAAACTCACATTTCTCCGAAGCCATTCAGAACATCTTTACACTGTCATCATGCATGAAAACAATCCATCTCAAACCTAAATAAGCAACCCTCTACTCATCGAACTTAAGATTATCTCGACGTATTCGTAAGTCCAAAACTCTCTTCAACTTGCCCTTAGAGTTCAAATATCGTATCACCCCAAATTCTAACACAAAATCTCCTTAACCTTCAACTTACGAGACCAACATCCTGAACGATCTTACGAGAATCTCAAAGCTTTTCAATATTAACAAGATCATCAGCCCCGAAAAACAAATACTGACCTTCCATTGTTATACATCGACCCACAACAGCTAACACCACTATATCTCGCTATACCAACATAAGCACTCCCAAGGTGAACCTATTGGCTACATCGCTCGCACCCCCTCCTCTACCAAAGAGTCATCACACAAGAGGTTCGGTAGATGCCAGACCACAAGGTGATGAACACTTAATACCGAACTCAACACATCTCTTATCATGGTTACTACTCCACAACCAAGGGTTTATCCTGCTCAACCCTCGAAGAGCACCTCGATAACCATTTGCACGTCTACCGCTCTAAACCGTAGACTCTCACCCTTGCGTCAACAACGCGAACTAAGAACGTCTTGCAACCTACAAAGTCCTCTTCAACTAGCATCACAGAGCACAACACATAAGCTGGAGTGATAGGATTTCTTCACGCACAATACAGACAAATTGGTTCATTCCTAACCTCAACTTGAGATTCTTGCTTGGAAACCAAGGTACCCCTCGCACTCACGTGACCAACTCGTACCAAGGGTAAGTCTAACAAGTCCATAGAGACTACCACTCTAAACCATACACACCACCCACGTTGGAACCTTTACTTACCAACACTTACCAAGCCAATGACAACATCGAGGAAACTTATCACAGAATCCCGCTCAATAAAATCTTTGCCAAGGTAAGAATAAGAAAATCAAACTGCCATCAAGAAACTAAAAACCAAAATGGGACCAAACCATTTAACACACTCTCGGTAACAAGCTTGTCATTTCTGGCATTACCAACATATTGTCTAACAAAAGCTTGTGCGATGACTCTAACTGTATATCTCACCTGACCTCCACCCTGATACTTCGACAACGACCCAATACCACTTCCCGAAGAACCTTGACTATGCCTAAAAGAAGCCAACCTCAAAGACTAAATCGATAAATACTCATCCACGATCGAGCAGTCCTTTGCCATGTGACCCGATGTCTGGAACTCATAGCAAATTCTTCAAGCAAGAAACATACCTCAAGGTAATGGCAACCACAAGGCTCACGTACCGGTGGAAAGATGCTAGAACCGAACCATCAACACTCTCTGTTATAGAAAAAATCGATAAGCCCCTACAAAACCTTCAACTTAGATTTTTGGCTAACCCTCGTTGATCTAAAGTAACTCTTTTTGATATGCTCAAAGTACAAACCCTCCCCTTTTCAGGGTCTGAGAATAATCTTATGAAGTTTTGATTCCCCAAAACACGATCTACAGAATCCTCAACTGACTTAATGTTGGCTCTAAGGTTATTCAGGTGCTTCGTACTAACGACTAGTTCAGAGAATATTCCGAGTAAAACTGTTGTCTCGTGCATCAAAATGTCAACTTGAATCCACATCTAATTCAATAGCAACAACCTTTGGGCATAACAGCTCAACCGTAGAAAAATATTACTCATACCTAACACTGCTAACACCTTAAACTGACTGCAAAAACTGATCCCTCGTCTTTTTTTCATAAGAGCTTCACTGACATACCTTTTTTCTGAATCACCCAAGGAACACACCATGTTGAGAAAACATGTTATGGTCCTAACTCTACGGTCTCTCACCATTCGTATACATTGCCTTTAAGAAAAAGATGATACAGTCAGGGTTTCTTAAAGATTATTCCACGTCATCCTTAGATCCCTCTGAGTGTTTCTTAACCATGAATTCGATTGATCCAGTCATCCTTTCTTAACCCCTTTTTACCATACTTAGATTTGTAACAATAATGTTCTTCCCCTTTAAGGAACATAGCTCTCTTCACGACTCTTATTGGTCAATCTCACATAGTCAATCCAACTGGTATGAACCGCATTCAGAATATGGTAGTTTGGCTTTCCCATTACTCTGGGTTTGGTTCCCCCAAAACCTCAAAGCTTCCAACACTACACTTGTCATCTCAAGCTGGCTCATGACCGGACAACAACCGGTGGCCAAGATCATATCAATTCATTTAGAAGACAACTCTATTGTATCTGTCAACTACGTATTCTCAAGCCTTACTCAAGCATCACCTCGCGCAAAACCCACGATGTCCTTTCGGCCACTACTATAGACAACCGCGACAAGCATACCTTGCTCGAGATCTCAGGGCATTCAGCTTACTAAAAGCGTACTTGGGACCTTACAACCATCATGTACCCCTCCACATAGACAAAAACGCATATCTGCCAGACGTGCTACATCCCCATCATATGGTACCCACTATTAAGGCTCACATACTACGAATGATGAGACCCCCGATCGACACTCTACCACTGGTCAATCAGAAGCAAGTCATCTTATCCATTCTATAAGGGTCGTCTACCAACACGTAAAATCTCACCACTGGAGGTCCTCACCATGAACTCAAGGCTTTAAGGTAACTTACGACACATAACCATGATTACTTCTCAAGCGATGGGAGGAGGTCACACCCTCAACTCATCTATTTCTTCAAAGCCCAAGCTTAACGTATGAGATAACTCTCAGAATCATCCTAAAAAGAATCAGCCATCACTATGACCCTTACGACCGCTATCGAATCTATCTTAATATCGCAACCAGTGACACACGCGACCATAGGGCACACCATCCAGATTATATCTTAAAGAGTACAACTTAGAAACAAGGGCTCGTATTCGCTAGACACCTATCCACGACTCCTAACCACTCTGGGGTTTTCCTAGAACCGGCTAAACCTAGGCTTTGATACCACTAAATGTAACACCTACGACCCGGATGTCACATTTGGGCCTCACGCCTGAAACTTAACCAAATAATTTTGACCTAGTTTAGCCTCATCCACAAATCCATTATAAAAATCCATTTAATTACAACCCGACAAAACATGATAAATATTTGAAAACATATACAGTGGAGCTTCTTTTTAAAATTACATTATAACATTTGACTCGATCATTTGAAAATCCAAATATGATTTACAATATACAATAGGTTCCTACGAATACATAGCCCAATGACCTAAATATTGTACTCTGATGAGACAAGGCACTGGAATCCTTCCTTGATGGTGCTCCTCCAAGAACGAGCCAAACCTACTAACCTGCGAACGGAAACAATGATTTCAAAATTTGAGCTAACAAAGTTCAGTGGATACACCGCCACTCAACCATGCTTCATGCAAATCATAAATAAAGCAATGCAACATGAATGATATCATGGCAAGATAACGATGGCGCTACCATATCTGCCTAAACACATGACATTATGAATGTATGATCACGCACACAGCTTATACTAGTATCTCATACGTTTACCTAGAAGCACACAGATAACACCAATAATATTAATTGAGGTCCGCATCCATAAAGCATCAGAATCCTACACTTGAGTGAGGCCCGCGTTCACAAAGTATCGGGATCCTAAACTACGAGTAAGGCCCGCGTCCACATAATACCAGGATCTTATACTTAAGGGGATGAGGCCCACATCCACAAAGTATCGGGATCCCACATCTATGCTCGGAATCTCTCATCAAACATCTTCGAATGAGGCCCGCGTCTACAAAGTATCGGGATCCTACATTTGAGTCTTCAAGGTGTTGCAACACACTTAGGGTATCCAAATCCCAACAACAAGGGATGACTCGACTATTTAGGTGTTCCATCAGCACACAGCAAGGACCCTAGCCACCACACAACACTCAACCTCAACACAAGGGTTTTACCGCACAAAGCTCTAACACACTTACCATCGCCCTATGGTTTCTACCAATTATTATACCACCCTATTGAGCTTATCTATTTATTAGTATGTTATGAAGGTACACGTTAGCCATTCTTATTAAATTATCTTATTATTCAAGAAGACTTAACCTTTATATGCGCCTCTTCCTCACACAGCAAGGGCCCAGATTACCACACAACATCAATCGATCTACCTAGGATCCTTATGGGTTACCACCTCACACAGTTTACCCAAAATATAATGAGTCATTAGCCATTTTATTCATACACGGGTTTAAATATCCATTTCTCAGTTTTAATATTCATTTTACACCTTAACAAACTCGAATTATAGCATCCCTAAACGTAACCTCAAAATTCTTAGGCAGATTATCCAACGAGTATCGATACTCCAAGGTTAGTATTGGTTCCCCCTCTAGGTATCGATACTCCAAGGTTAGTATTGGTTCCCCCTCTAGGTATCGATACTCCCTCATGAGTATCGATACTCTAATTAGGTTCAAAAGAATTAGACCCCAAGTTGTACCGATACGCTCCGTGCCGTACCGGTACTCCATATCGATACTAAAATTATCTCGTATCGATCCCAACCCGTTTTGGTACTCATACCATTGTGTACCGGTACACTAAGCCTCTCACAGGTAATGTAACAGTGGGTACCGTACGCTAAATCGTTACTGGAATCCTTAATATGTAGGGGGTACCGATACGCAGGGAGATGTACCGGTACTCCCCTCACAACCCTCTCCCCTTTTATACTAAGCATACCGATACGCTAGCCTCTGTACTGGTACGCGAGTCTGATTTTTGAACTCTGAGTGCGGGTTTCACCTAGAAACCATGTTTAACCCTCATGGTTAAACCCTAAATCATTCCTACAAGTTATGTTGATAGTATTAGGTAGATTACTACCGAATTTAGGCCATAGCAACATCAATCCCATGATTTACCATTAATAACCACTCAAGGTATAACCAAGCCAAAAACACCAATACAAGCATCAAAGCTTAATTTCATGATTTCCAGGAAACTATGGGAGTTAGTAGTGTACTAACCTCGAATTAAAGCTGAGGAAAAAGCCTTCAAGACTTGTTCCCGTTCATCCACACTAATCCCACCAAAACCTCAATATCTTCTATTTTATCTCATCTTCACCTTGGTATGTAGATCATTTACTGCTCATCAAACTTCCCTCCATTGTCAAAACGTGATCCTCTCTCAAACACTCAAAGATTATACCTTGAACTTCAAACTTGAGTAGGAAGATGAATATGAGAAAGAGGAAGAAAACAAGGGACAAGGGTGACTTCACCCTCTAACTTTTTTGCAGAAAAATAAAGTCCCCCATCAACCCTCTTTGTCTTTAATTATGCTTTTACCTATTTGCCCTTCTTACTTTCACCTTAGCTCAACAACAAACCAACAACCCAAGCCCAAGGTTCTAAGACATGCCCAAAAAGGCTCTCAAAGCCCAAATATCAAAGCCCAACTACGAAGCCCATACTTCGGGTTAACCCGACCTTCATATTTCGAAATCCAGGTCTTTACAGGCATAGTCAACTATAGGAGAGCACCATGAGCGATCGCTCAGGCCCCAACCAGTTAAGGGCCTTTGAAATTAATTATTCCTATTTTTTATATCTTATTTTTTAATTTATCAAATGAATACATTAATATTTCTCTTTCTTAAAATTTAAATCTCTCTCTTATTTTTCTTCTATCTAACGAAAAAATAAATAAATAAGTGATATAATATTCTTTATTTTTTGTGTTCATTGTTCAAAATCAAACTTCATGTCATACTCGCAATTTAATTCCTTCAATTTTTCTTAACAAAAAAATGAAAAATAATGTGTTTGGCAAAGTTTAATCATGTTTCTACGATTTATTAATGAAATATTAAATCAATTGTTTAAAGTTATAAGATATACTTTCGTTCTACACAGAATCTATTTTTTAGTTTTCGCTTATGGCCCCGAAATGTCCAAGAAGACCCTGAATTAGAATGTCATATATAAATATCTTATAATTTGTTATCATGGGTATGGATAGACTCTTCAAACCAATATGGATTATTATCCCATACACAAGCGGCGGAAACTTTTTGTTTCCACAAACGCCTTAATTTTAGAGTTTAGGGTTTAAGTCTAGAAGTTTAAAATTTAGGGTTCATGATTAGAATTTAGGGTTTACTGTTAGGATTTAGGTTTTAACTTATCATAAATTTTAACTTTAAATTTAAAATTCTACCAACAACCCCTAAATTCAAAACTACTACACTTAAACCCCTAAACCCTAAACAAAATCCCCAAACCCTAAAAATTAAGGTACTCATATAAACAAAGTTTTCACAATCGCTTGTGCATGGATTTCAGTCGTGCTATCTCCTGTGACCCACTGACTTGAACCGAATGGAATTTAAAAATCTGATGCTTTGATCGAGAAAGGAATTCAGAATGGAATGATTTTTAATATCGATTCATTAGTAAAATCCTTTCTCCCACATTTGAATTACCGAGACAAGAACTTTATGCGAGAATGGAAGCTCCAACCAAGGGAGTGGTTACGCCAGTATGTTCCCCCCGACATGCTATGGTGCTCTGTTGTGGGTAAGTGCGGGTCGAGTCTGTATCACCTTGAAGCAACAGCTGCTGCCAGATGAATAGCCATGTCCGAATCTGATCTATCTACTCTGTAATTCATCCGACGACTTCACGGTCGCCAAAGAAGCCCCAAGAAGCATCAAATTTTTCGATGAGATCCTTGGAACAATTCTTAGATAGCAATCACTAGCTCTCGGTGCGACTTCATAAAAAGCAATCAAAGATAAGATCGAAGAGAATGAAACGCACGTAGTGGTCATTATAGCGGTTCCTTTTGATCTTAGAAAACGTTTGAAAAAATCTGCTACTCCACTACCAAGTGGGGGAAAATATGATAAGTAGATACATAATTTTGAGTGTGATAAACAACCAAAAATCAGACAATGACAGAGCGGTCTGTGAGAGTCAAAACAAGGTATTATAGTAAGAAAAAAATAGATATCTCGGAGACAAGTAGGTTCATCAACGGATTCTCAATCTTATCTTTTTCCATCTAATTGATTTATTTTCGTTTTAGGATAAAAAGCTGGTTAAATTTTCTTTATTTTTTTAACCCAATTGCTCTTTTGATTTTAGAAAAAAAACATCTTTTCTTTATCAATATACTACTTCTCTTATATATTCATGTCTAACCCATAAAGGGAATAACTAATAATTATGACTTATAAAATAATCGATAATTTACTCATGAGAAAACTCTTTACCACATTAGGCACTAATTTATTTTTAACGTTTAATTAGATCGAGTAATCATTCAAATTAAGAACAAGAGCTCGTTCCTTTTTGTTTTCCTATAATTGGGGCCATGGAGCTCTATCCATTTATTCACTCGATCCAGCTTTGAATTCAATTCATTTTTTTTGTTCCGCACCAAAAATTCAAAGACGATTTTTTGGGCTGATCCAAAAAAATAGATTACGCCATACTCTTTTTTCCATCCACCCTTTCAAGATTAGTCGTGGTCTTACAAACTCTACAGATGGTTTGAACGAATTCCTTTCTTCATACAAATGTGTAAAAGATGCTAGTTGCACTTAAAAGCCGAGTACTCTACCGTTGAGTTAGTAACCCAAAAAAAATTAAAAAAATAGAATATATAGATATAATCAGAATAAAAAATTTGAATTGCACGAGGCAATCAAAACTCAAAATTAGTAAAAATTAAAATAAAATAAAAAGACATGAAATTCTTAAATAAAAACATAACATAGAAATAAAATAAGTGAAAATTTATGGACCGTCTCATGTCTTATTCATTGATTCATTCCATTGTTATCCATTTTTATTGTTTCAATACAATTACAATAAAAAAATTATTGCATCACAATAAATTCTATAGAAAGGACTCATTATTTGAATGAAGTGAAGCGACAAACTTGTGAGCGAGGATAAATAGATCTATAATTTATCTATGATCCAATTATATTTGTTTAATACGTTATTGTCAATATGATTGTAAATTTTGAATAGAAGTATTGAGAGTTGGGAAAAGAATAAAGAATATAAAAAGACTATAAAAATACAATGAAAAGAGAATTAAGTCCTTTTTTATAAATTATTATTTTTATTATAATTATTATTTTATTATTTTATTAATTATTATTAATACTTTATATTTTTATATTTTATTTTATTTTTAAAAATGCAATTACTTTATTTATTCAATTGATTTTTTCTATATTTTATATCAATAAAATTAGCTCCATAAGATCTGATTTTGCTGTTATAGAATACGGTATTCTATAGAATATATTCTATAATAGAGTAGCAATATTTTATAGTAGCAACGCAATAAAAGATACGAATAATAAATTTAAAAGTATGAATAGAACAAAAGAGGGAGAGGAAATAATAAAGAAAAATTTATACAAAGCTAGATATGAATCATCCACACTAAATGTGGGAATTGGGTGGGAAATATCCAAAAAACACGGGGATTCAAACCGAAAGAGATGAGGAATGACAGAAATCTTCTCCTATGGGGATGGGGACCGGGACGGGGATTGTTATATCTGAACGTGAGAACAACCGAATCGTAACCGTATAAATAACTTTGGGGATCCCAAAAAATATCCACAAGGATCCTGATATTTTACAAGGTTTTTAAAAAATGTATACTTATTTATCTATATACCCCTAACATATATCTTAGTTCAAAAACCCTAAATATATTATTATCACTTCAACTTCCTTTCAAACCTAGTCACATTCAAGCTTCTCAAAATGTTTCTATCATAGTTTTTAGATATAAGCTAAATCCCTTGTCTAAATATTCCTCAACACAATACCATTTTCAATCTTCATCATCTCATAATTGCTTCCGATCGAATTATCAAAACTTTATATTTTGAACTAAATTTGCCATTTATTTTGGTCAGTAAAATAGTATTTTTGTTTATTTTTTTGGAGGAGGATTATTCAAAAACTGCGGGAAGAGTATGGGGACGAAAAAATCCTTAAAACATTTAATTGAGATTTCCCAAAACCGTAACCATAAATGTTGGAGACAAAACAGAGAATGCAATACCGTCCCCGCCCTACCTGATTCTCTCCCCTAATCCACCCCTCTTTTTTGTATTTCATTAATTGAATTTGCGCATTTTTTTTAACTTAAGGGTTAGTTACCCTCCTGGCCATTCAACATTTTTAATTAATTTTATATTTAGTCCTGTTTTTCTTTTCCTTTTATTTGATTATTTTGCTTTATATTTGGTTTTTGTTTCAATTGGTTTCGAAGACCGGCATTGACCTTTTGTGAGAAAGATACGCCTTTTGGAAAAATAGCCCATTTGACCCTTGGCCCTTGTATTTATTGCATTTTCCCGTATTTTTAATTTTATGCACTTTAATTTTAGATAATTTCTGTAATACCCAAAATTTACTAAGTTGATTAAGGGTCACTTAGTACTAAGATAATAGCTTAAAAGCTAACTTAGTGACTAAAATGACAAAAATGCGAAAGTTGGGATTTCTTTAATTATGGGTTTTGGAAAGGAAATTTCTAAGGTTTAAAGGTCTCATGTGATAGATAGTGAATTGAATAAGGTATTCTTAAATTTTGGTTGAATTCCAAGGAAAATTGGAATGGGAATTGAATTTTAAAGAGGTAGTGACCAAAATGTAAATTTTGGAAATTTTATGGCTAAAGTATAAACTTTGGAAAAGTTTGGGGACTAAAGTTGTAATTTCCCAAAATTTAAGGGTTTTTATTTCATAAATAAACAGATCACCTAAGGGTGTGAATCAAATGCGGAATTATTTGTTCGATCTAATATTTCGATTATTGGGAAAACCACAGTTAAAGTTTAAGTGGAATTCGGATACCCAGCTCGAACTGGAAAATTATGAAATTTTGCCATATGATAGAGAAATGTTATAAAAGTCATTTACAAGTGTTGAAAATATTTTTAGTTTGGTTCAAGATGAATCCTACAGTTTATTTCTGAGTAAAGGATTATTTATCGGTATATTGGATCGAATGGAAATTTTGGAGACTGATTCAAAAGACATAGAAAAATTCATAAAATATTATTTTATGAATATTTTATTGTATTTGGTTGGATTCCAACTAGATTTAGTTGAATTTTTACAAGAATGACAAACTAGTAAATAAAAACTAGTTGGAGGGCAAATTGGTCATTAGGTCCCAATGGCATTTTTGAAATATTTAAAAAGTTATAAGGGCAATTTTGGAAAGAGAAAATAGAAGATTAAATCTTGGCCCTTGATTGATGATAAAATAAATCTCAACCATTGGATAAAAAGGGCAAAATTGTAATTTCACTATTAAATGAATTTAATATTCATTTAATAGATATATGTGTAAAATAATGGTGAAAAGATGAACATTCTTTTCCAGCCAAAAACGTGAGGGCTAGGGAAAGAAAGAGAAATTTTTTTTCAAGCTCGATTCAAGCCCCGAAACTCGATTTTCAGTCAAGGCCAAATCAAAGAAAGTTTGAGGTTCTATAAAGGAAAGGATGTAGTAGAATTTAGTGAGGTGTGCTAATAAATGGCCCATGTGAGTGCAATGCATACATAACATGATACATGGTTGTTTTATACATCATTGGTAAGACTTGCGATAAGTCTACATGATTTATATGTTGGCATGATATTTATGTCATTGATCATATATTTGACACATTTTAAATATGTCAAGGGTTGAAAACAAATGCATTGATCACTAGTTATTGATGATGGTGTGCTATGAATGTTATTTCGGGTATGGACTGCCCAATATTAAATTATATTGATATACATTTCCATGGATGGAATAAATTCGGGAATTTTGCCCAAATGAGTCATTGAGGGACAGGGTATAGTTGGCATGCCATAGATTCCAACAGCACGCTGCATAATCGGGAATTCGGGATAACACTATAGTGTTAAAAGTACACTTAGTGTATGGTAAGCACGACCTTATAAACGTGCAGGATAATGGTTAGCACGACCTTATAAACGTGCGGGATAATAGTTAGCACGATCTTATAAACGTGCGGGATAATGGTTAGCACGACCTTATAAACGTGCGGGATAATGGTTAGCACGACCTTATAAACGTACGGGATAATGGTTAGTACGGCCATATAAATGTGCGGGTTAGCACTTTGGTGCATATTTGACTCACGTACCCAGGGTCCTCAAGGTTATATTTGGGCTATGAAATTGGGAAACCGGGAAATCATTGATAATCGGGCTATAAATAAAGGGATAATAAATGGTAAACAAGTTAGAGCGTATATGAACTCTTGGGACATATTTATATGAACACTCAGGGCAAATGGCAAGTATATCGGTAAGAAATTTATATCCGATTCATATTATGTTGATACATGATTGGTATGATGGTAATATTTATATAGTGATCATGATGCATATAAGGCATATTATGATAACCGGGCATACATGAAAATCTTATGACATTGACATATATCATGCTATATAAACGTAGCCATGAACTTGAATAAAGTTTAAATTATTGTTATTAATTTCCTTTATTGCCTCACTAAGTTCGTACTTAGCGTGCGTTTGATTGTACACATGTAGATAAATCAAGATGAGAGGGAGACAAGCATTGCATCAATATTGGAAAGCTCAACAGATAATCACAGTAATGACATCCTAATTGAGGTTGATTTTTATAGTGGCATGTATGCTTGCTAAACTTATTCGAGTTGAGATTGACCTTTAAAGTTGTTATGTGTTTTAAGATAATTGATTCATGATTAGAACTTGAATAAATAATTTATGTCGATTTTACGTAAAGTTAAGCATGCTTGGGCTAGAGAAATTTTAGGATGGGTGACCATCAGAAAGTTTTCTGAAAATTTTAAATTACCCTGATCTTTGAATGAAGAAGTCATAGCATTTCCAACTCATATCCGGTGTACGGATAGGGGAAGGGGTTGTTACAATTTCGATCTTGCTCATTTATTGCTTTGTGTTTATTCTTATGTTATTTCAATTCCAGCATCATTGTTTCTTTGAATATTCAATTTAGTCCATTGTTATTTTAATTTTTAGCCTTTATTCTCACAGTTTTATTTGCATCCTTAATTTGTCTGTGTTGTACTCTCTCTCTATATATATTTATATTTATATGATTAGTATATTAATATATTGTATGTTCAGTGATGTATATCTCATACATGTATTTTTATATTTTTAGTATGCACTGGTTTATGTACTATATTATATTTCGTTTAAAAGAATATAGTTTTACTTATATAATTTGTTTATGTTTTAGCTTTTTTGATGCCTAAATGATAAGATACCGGACAAAAAAAGTGGAGGCGGTAGATCAAAGTTGTTGCGGCGAATTTAAACGGTTTATTTTTTGTAGGTTTGAGATGGAGAACCGCAGATAGTACGGTGATCGAAATCGAAGATAAAAATAATTGGTCTTTTTAGAAGGAGATTCAGAGAGTGATCCAGAGAGCTCGTCTTCTTTGCTACCCCTCACTTATATATGCCCCTTGGGTGCTATTGATGAATGATGGGTATCATTTCTTGGGATTAATTCCCCTAGCAGTCTACTAATGTTGTAGCTCAGCGAGAAGGCTGACGTGCCAACTCAAATGTAATGATGCATTTAAAAAGGCTGTTAGAGTAGGCCTCAGCTGTCAAGTCGTAGGTCGAGTTACTGATCCAAGTGGACTCAATAGCCATGATATGTGGTGAGTTCTAGAGGCCTCCCGATCTAAGGAGATGAGTGTCGTTCCGAGAGTAGGTATTTTTGGAGGTATAACATTCGTCCTCCCTCGAAGATGAAATAGTGTTATAAAGTGGTACAATTTATTGGCTCCACGCTCGCAAACGGGTGGAGGCGTTTCCGCTCTATTCATAATCGGCAATGCCCCTGATATTGAACATGCATATGTGCTATATTGCTTTTGAGAGTGATATCCCTCAAAAGTCTACGCCTCTGCAGATTCGGTACTTATCAAAGCATGGGCGTACGGTCTTTTCCAATCCATCTAATTCGAAAATGCCTCGAGCCTCGATTTAATGGAGGCGTAGCGAGCAATGTCATATGTGCAATTGTCTCTGGCTAGTTTGTGTCGATAATGCATCTAGCATCAGATAATTTGTGGTACTTTAATGCCGTCCATACCCTTGTAGAGCCGGTGTTGTCATAGAACAAATGAGTATAGACGTCTCTGCTTTGCTTTAATCAACAATGCTCATAGTATTGGATGCGCAGAGGCTTTCGATTCTATCGAGAGGTTATTTCTCGAGAAATGTCGTCTGTATAATTGTAAACTTTTTGCTATTAGATTACAAATAGATACAAACATGTCTACGCCCTTTGGAGAAAAAAATGCAATGCCATTATGCATTGGATGAGCGAAGGTGATCATTTGCGATGACAGACATTTATTCCCTTGTAAAGCCGATGTTGTCATAACACTAATGGGTATAGGCATCTCTTACTTTTATTTAGAAGAAGCAATACTAATTTTGGCCCTTTATCCTCTTAAACCTGCTGTTATACCGTCTTTAATATGCTTCTCTCTTCCATTCCTTCTCAGGAATTCTGACTCCTCTTCTTGAATCTGTTTTCTATATTCTGTTACTTCATTTGTTTATTATTCCTGGATCTCCACTTCATTTTTTATGTCGACCATGGGTGAGGATATGATTTGGGACCAGTTCCGTGAGGACGTGCTAGTTTTGTTTGAGCATTATTTGGGGCCACTACCATGAAAGGATTTTGGTGCACCGGCGTCGACAAATATGGCTAAGTTACAACATAAAATTGGTTGAAAGGCTCGAGTGATCGGATGGTGTTTGATGAAATGGTTGTGAGAAAAAATTATAATGACCAAGGACCAGGCGATGAGCAGAAACAAATCCTCTTGGTAACAATCAGTCGTATGCGGTATCCGATTGCTACAGAAGTTCTGTATCAGGTTTTCTCATCACATGGGTTGGTGGAGAAGATCTTTCCACTTCACAATCTATTAGTTTTCAAGTCCTAGTCCAGTTCAGAGAACGCCATAACGTTATATATGCTAGAATGACTCTTATGGGTCCTAATATTTATGATGGATGTTGTCAGATGGATGTTCAATTTGCTAATATTGCAAGATCAACATCTTCTATTGGGATGAAATACGAGTTCGATGAATTATCTATAACACCTCAAATGACATCAATTACCGAACATGATTTGAAAAAAATTCAATCCGAATTTCAGCAACCTCAGACTCCGACAATAGTTGCTACGGGCTCAGATGACTCAATTTTGAGTGTTGTTGATCGTAGGCTGAAAAGAGGTAAGGATTCGATTGGGGAATTAGGAATTTCCCACTGCGCTGCATGCTCCGTCGTTGTTGGCTCCATCGCCAATGGTGGAAATTTGAACTAAGGTCAAGTTAAAGAATCCAAATAAGAGAGGAATGGATTTGCATGATGTTCGTCGAGTGATGGGGTTATGTGTCGGTTGGGGTGAACCTGTAATACCTTCCCGGTTTGGTAGAGAACCGGGTTGATAAGCATTACCAGTAGACAAATTCGGAGTTCAAAGATAGAATTAGAGCTGGGAGCTTACTCAAAATATCTTAACAATCATTCTTAAGACTTATCGAACTTATTCGTTACTAGGCTAGTCAGAACTGGGGTCAATTTTAAACTTTTTAGACTATAAAGACTGATTTGTAAATTTTGCAAATTAGCGATCCTAATCTAATTTCTTTATTACCAACTTGCAATTAAACTTACCAATCAATAATCTGTGAAGTTTCGTTACTAACGGATATTGTTTACTAAACTAATTAAGCCAGATAATAATTAGTGACCAATTTGTAAACTGCCCAAAACTCTTTTTTAACAGAATTAACTAACTTCATACTGATACCCTAAATGACCGTATCGATACGCTAAGCCTAATTTCAATTTCCAGATTCCAGAATGTCAAGCCCGTACCGATATAGCTAATCCAGTATCGATACGTGTTGACTGCGTTGACCCCGCATCGATAAGCCCTAAGACCGTACCGATACCATTTCTCAAACCAAATTCCAGTGACCAATTTCTGTAGCGATACGCTATAACTGTATCGATACGCCCTATTTCATTAAGACAATTTATACATGGCCGTATCGATACGCCATCATCCGTATCGATACGCCTTGACCTGTATGACAGATTTTTACTGGTTTTTATTCGATTTACCCATCCAAACGTTATTCAAATTTTATCAAACTTTACCAACAACCTTAAAAATAGTAATTCTAACCGTATATCAAATTTTAGAGCATTTCGAATCCATTTACTAAGATTTTACCAAATAGGACTTTTAGGCTCATTTTAACCATTCTAACCATTTCCAAACATACTTCATCACATGCATTATCTAGGCTCTTTTAGGCTTATACAAACATACCAAAATAGGCCATTTCGACACATTTAGACCTTATGCCACCTTACTAGGAGTTTGAAAACAAAAGTAAACATATGTATGGTAACGAAGGTGACTTGCAACCGCAAATTACACGATCGGAGCTCGGAATACTTCAAGGCCCTGAAATGCATGAGACACACATATGTTAGGCTTACATAGCCTAGTGAGATAGTCATCAACACATAAATAATAACATATAACATATAAAACATGCTATGAACATGAATGATATAATGACATGCTTAGTTATCTTACTCACATACTTTTAATCATAATGTCTCATGCTTAATCAAATATCACAATTTTACATAATTCAAGCAAACGTTATACATATTAATTCCCTTGGACAACGTAACAGATGGATACGCGGATTCCCCTTTACACTTACACATATAACGGATAGTAGGTCGTAGCCTTGAGCTGTAGCTTCGAATAAATCCCTTACACAATCCGTCCTTATTTCCACCACATATAGGCCGTAGCCCCGGACCGTAGTCCACCCTTACTTATACGAGCTCAATTAACCCTTTGGCATGCCAATTGTATCCAAAACTCACTGATGTCCAAGGTTTGCATATTTCACTGTATTTCTTACCATAGTGCCCGTAGGCCATAACGTGCCGGAAACGAAAGTGAGCCGTAGCTCTACGACATATTATAACACATATCTTTATCATATAATGATGTAACCATATCAAAAGCTTACCATACTCACCTTTAGCATCCACACAAGCATTGCTCTAATTGAGCTTTTAGCAAGATACATATCGATTATGAAAATCACAAAACAAATGCAACGTGATGGCACCTAGCCTATCCCTTGACACGACTATACTCACCTTGACTACGAGGTTCTTAGATTACAATTTCGTTGTGCCTAGCTTACTTTGGAGGCGACAAGGGATCATTCTCTAATATTTGAGCTAGCACAAAAAATTAGGGATTGCATCAGAATTCGATCTAAGGATTCGGAATTGTATTTCAAGCTTACCGAAACTTATAGACATCGTCGGAATGACAAAATTAACTATTTAGTCTATGGGCTTCTATTTGAACGTTAGAACCCTAATCTTGAAATTAAACCTCAACAAAAGATGGAATCACTAAATTGATATAGGGGTTTTACTCACCGAACTGTGAGCTTTCAAACGGTATATCAAACTTGAACGAAGATCGAAGATTGCACCGAGGTGCTTGCTTAGCTTAGCTTGAAGATAGAAATGGAGGTGTGTGCTTACTTTGGTAGCAAGGTGGTTTAGTTTACCGGGAGTTCAATGTGGAAGAGTGAAAAATTTTCTTTTCTCAAATTCATTTTTAAAGGTTAGAGACCTTAATCATTTCCACCTACATGTCATCCAATGAAAAGCTTTCCTCAAGCCAGGGGTTTGCTCAACCCAATAGCCAAATGATTTCCTACCTTTTTACTTTTGGGTTTAAACATATTTTATGATGTTATTCACGTGTGAGAGGACAAGCAAGGAGGTGAGTAAGCACCTTGCTTCAATTTCCTTTCGATTTAGGCTTAAACAGATTCAAAATAGGGGACTAGTATCAAAACGCTTATGATCTTATCGATACGCAGATTTGAAATAGGGGACCCGTATCGGTACACTTATGACCGTATCGGTACGCCCTTGCTAAAATGGATATGGTAGTTGTTGGCAGTTGGACTATACCGATACTGGCATGACTGTATCGGTACGCTTAACCCAGACTTTGCATTATTGGCTTCGAATTGCATACAAAGAGACTTACTTGTCCAAATAAGATCAAAATGGAATTTCATTAAAGAAGAGGGGTACAAAGGTTTTTTTATCACAACCGTATAACATATCAGAAATTTTTTCGATCACCGGAACCTACTTTCGACTATACCGATTTTTGGGATGTAACAATTCTCCCCTTAAGAAATTTCATCCTCGAATTTTCACTTCAGACAAAGAGGTGAGGATACTGCTTTTGCATAGTTTCTTCGGGCTCCCATGTTGCTTCTTCAACGTAATGACTTCTCCATAGAACTTTCACTAAGGGCACAGACTTGTTACGAAGTCTCTTGACTTCTCGTGCGAGGATCTGCACAGGTTCTTCCTCGTATGTCAGATTGGATTGAATTTCTATAGATTCTAGTTCGATTACGTGGGAAGTATCAGATCGGTACTTACGTAGCATAGACACGTGGAAAACGTTATGGATCTGACTTAACTCCTTAGGAAGGGCTAGTCGGTACGCATCAGGTCTAACTCTTTCGATTACTTCGAATGGGCCAACGAAACGAGGACTTAGTTTCCCCTTTTTGCCGAAACGAATGATCTTCTTCCATGGAGATACTTTTAGGAAGACCTTCTCACCAAGTTTGTACTGAACGTTTCTCCTTTTTAGGTTAGCATAGGCTTTTTGACGATTGAATGTAGCCTTGAGTCAGTCACGGATAATAGTTACCCTTTATTCGGTTTCCCGAAGTAAATTAGGGCCTAACACATTGCTTTCACCAAGCTCGGTCCAACAAAGAGGAGTTCTACACCTCCTTCCATATAGAGCTTCGTATGGGGCCATTTGGATTGAAGCTCGATACTACTGTTGTATGCGAACTCAACTAAGGGTAGGGATTTCTCCCACGTATTTTCGAAGTCAATAACACAGGCTCAGAGCATATCTTCCAGAATCTGTATAACCCTTTCGGATTGGCCATCAATCTAAGGATGAAATGCAGTGCTTAGGTGCACTCGCGTTCCCAAAGCCTCTTGTAGGGTCTTCCAAAATTGGGAAGCAAAATGAGGGTTACTATCGGAGATAATGGATACTGGAAATCCATGTAAACGGATGATTTCACGGACGTACAACTCCGAGAGCTTAGGCAAACTGAAATCTATTCTCACCAGAAGGAAATGAGCAGATTTGGTGAATCGGTTTACAATAACCTAGATATCATCATTCTTCTTCGGAGTCAGTGGCAAACCACTTATGAAGTTCATCATAATACGTTTTTATTTCCATTGTGAAAGCTCAATAGGCTACAAAAGTCCAGTGGGCACTTTGTGTTCGGCTTTAACTCGTTGACAAGTCAAACACCTAGCCACGAAGTTAGTGATCTCATTTTTCATGCCAGACCACCAATACAGTTCTTTCAAATCTTTATACATTTTAATAGCTCTTGGATGTACAGAAAAAGGACTATAATGAGCTTCACCCAAGATTTGTTCTCGAAGATCATCATCGTTGGGTACACAGATGCGGTTGCGGAAACACAACAACCCTTCAGAATTCATAGCAAAGTCAGGATCGAGGTTATCTTTGATCTTAGCAATAAGAGATTGCAACTTCTCGTCGGATTCCTGGAGTGCTTTAATTTGAGATACAATGGTCGATTGAACTCTCAATTTAGCCAATAATTTGCCATGTTTCTTGAGCCAAAAGTGAGCATTCAAATATCTCGGAGAGGGAGTAGATTTTCGACTAAGAGCATCAGCCACGACATTGGCTTTACCTGGATGGCAATCAATAACCAAGTCATAGTCTTTCAGAATCTCCATCCACCTACGCTGACGAAGATTCAATTCTTTCTAAGTTAGGAGGCACTTAAGGCTCTTGTGATCAGTGTACAAATAACACTTCTCACCGTACAGATAGTGTCGTTAAACCTTCAATGCAAAAACAACTGCAGCTAACTCTAAATCATGGGTCGGATAATTTAACTCGTGAGGTTTGAGTTATCGTGAAGCATAAGCTATGACTTCGCCTTCTTGCATTAGCACACAGCCTAAACTGAGGTGGGATGCATTACTATACATTGAAGTCTTTACCCGACTTAGGTTGCATTAGAATAGGAGTATGAGTGAGAACTTGCTTAAGCTGATCAAAACTCATTTGTTTATCCACTGTCCATACAAAGGGAGTTTCTTTACAGAGAAGCTTTGTCAATGGTACATCAATTATAGAGAACCCCTTAACGAATCTACAATAGTAGCCTGCAAGGCCCAGAAAACTATGGACTTCCCCAACATTCTTTGGAGGAATCCAGTCAAGGATTGCTTGAATCTTCTTTGGATCAACTTGGATTCTCGCAGAAGAAATTACATAGCTTAGAAAGGATACTTTGGATAGCCAAAATTCACATTTACTGAACTTGGCATACAATTTCTTTTCTTGGAGAATTCGAAGCACAGTTCAGAGATGTTTTTCATGAGAAACTGAATCTTTGGAATAAATTAAAATGTCATCTCTGAAGATGACCACGAACTTATCAAGATAGGGTCGGAACATACGATTCATCAAATACATGAAGGTTGCAGGTGCATTTGTGAGCCCGAAAGGCATCACTAGAAATTCATAATGGCCATATCTGGTTTGAAAGACAGTCTTTGGAACATCAGACTCATTCACCAGCATTTGATAGTATCCGGATCAGAGATCAATTTTGGAGAAGATAGAGGCATATTTCAATTGATCAAAAAAATAATCAATTCTTGGTAACAAATACTTTTTCTTGATTGTCACATTGTTTAACTGACAATAGTCGATGCAAAAGCGCATCGATCCATCATTCTTCTTTACGAACAAAACTGGTGCTCCCCAGGGTAAGGAACTCGGTTGAATGAATCCCTTATCCAAAAGGTCTTGGATTTGGGCTTTTAACTCTCTTAATTCCACTGGAGCCATTCTATACAGAGTAATAGAGACTGGAGTAGTTCCTGATTGCACTTCGATCCCAAATTATACTTCACATATAGGAGGGAGTCCCGAAAGCTCATCGGGGAACACATCGAGAAACACTTTCACTATAGGCATAACCTTGAGTTTCGGATCTTTCTTGGTCTCCATGGCACACAAAAGAGTCGCCTTAGGCTCAAGCTCAGGTTTCATTAGGGTTATGCTTTCCTTACCGAGTCCATAAAGATAAAATTTCTTCTTGGAACAATCTACCAAGGCTTGGTTTTCAGCTAACCAATCTAGGCCTAGGATGAGATCAAATTCTTGAAAGGGCAAGGCCATCAAATTGGCCGAAAATGGGATCCCTTGGATCCTCAAAGGATAAGCTTTACAAGCCCATCAAATAATCACACTATCTCCTAGCAGATTAGAGACAACTATCTCGGAAGCAACGAGTTCAAGTTCTAAAGTATACTTGGCAATCAGAGGTTCACTAATGAAAGAATACGTAGAGCCCGGATCTATCAAAGCATAAGCATAATCAAAGCATAATTCCACCATACCTGCAATTACATCAGGGTCATCCTCCTGTTCTCGACCTTGTAATGATACATCTGGGCCGAAGTCTGAGAATCACGTCTAATCGGAGGGGTATTGGTGTTGTGAGGTATCCCCGTTGATCCAGATTGTGCTTGCTTTGCTCATCTTCCTTTTCTAGGGTTGTTTTGAGAAGTTACAGAGGTAGGAGCGTGAGGGTTCTGCGAACACTGTCTGTGATAAAGTGGCCAGACTCTCCACAGAGATAGCAGGATCCTGATTGTCTACGGCACTACCCTGGGTACATCTTCTAGCAGAAATTACACAGAGGAATCTAAGAGTCCTTCGCAGAACCACCCGTACTATCTACTAAAGCTGTATGGGCAACAGATGTTCCTACAAACTAGAATTGTGGCACATAGCCAGATTGTGGCAACTGCTGATAAGTGGCAGACTTCTCATCCCATTGTCTGCCTTCTTTTGTGGCATAAGAGGCTTGGAGTCATTTCAAAATCTCTTATCGGATTGGGCTTGATTCCATTTTCTTCTTTCAGATGCCTTTTGAGAGGCTTCAGTAAAAATGGCTCAATTGATGAGGGTCTAGAAGTCCCCTATCTCTAGAGCAACGAAGAGAGGACGTAATTCATCATAGAGGTCGTCAATGAACATTCGGTATTTTTCCTTCTCTGTCCGCATGATCTCGCTACCGCATCTTGCGTACTTGCAGAAGTCATGGATGTACTACTCCATGGGTCTTCCTCCTTGTTTTAGGTGGAATAATTTCTTACGCCTCTCAGTGATATAGTGGTCGCTGATATATTTCTTGCGAAACTCCTGAAGGAAGAAGTCCCACGTAATCTGGTGTTCGAGCACAGTGAGCGTCACAGTGTCCCACCAACTTTGTGCTTCTTCTGTAATGCCCCAATTTTAGGGCTTAGCGGTTTGGTAGTTTATTAGACGGTCTGGTGGACCAGAGTAGGGATTCGAGTCAGTTTTGGGACCGTATATTTTTCGATAAGATAAAAATGTGGAAAAATAGTTAACAATCATCTTTTAATATATATTGATATTTGGTGGAATAAATTTTGGAAAATGGAATTTGGAAATGTGACATTTTGGTTAGTGACCAAAATGCAATTTTTGAAAACTGTTTTAAAGTGACTCAAATGAAAAGGGTCAAATTCTTATAATCCTTAAGGAGCTAAATTACCAAGTTTTTGCTGGCGGTTTCTCCCTTCAATTAAATCATTTTAAACATGTGTTTTAAAGGTGGTTTAAGAGGGATTAAAATATCTAAGTTAGTTATTAGCTTTAAAAGAAAATGTACGTAACTTTTTCCTAAACCTTTTCTCTCAACTTCTTTTCTGCCAAACAATCAGAATTTATTCAAAATCCAGAGGTGAGAGATTCTTTTCACTCAGATTATTGATTTTAACTTGATTCTTTAACTTTGTCTTGCAAAATCTCATTGAAATCTTATGTTTTCTTAGCTTTTCACAAATCAATTGAGGGAGAAACTTCACAATAGGGGTAAGGTCCGAGATCTCCACTACTGTATGGTTCTTTATCGAAATTCCCAAGCATTTGATCCTTGTTTTTGTGTTTTTAATCTGATTTTGATGATTTTCTAATGTTTAATTGAGTTATTTGGGGAAATGAGTTAATTCACGGATTGGATCTAATTTCCAATAATTAATGATGCTTCGATTTATATTTTGGATGTTTAATAATGTTGATAAGATATTTTTATCAATGGAATCTCAAAACTTAAGAAACTCTATTTGTTTAGGTTATTAGTTTTGAGGTTTTGTGGTGTTTCTATGGTTGTAAGGTTGCTGGAGGTGGTAGGTTGTTTTGGATCTATTTTTAGATGTGGTTTGATGTTGAAAGTGATGTTAGTTTGATAGATGTTGGCTAGGTTATGAATCGAAGTGTGTTAGTTATGTTTTCGGTTGTTGTGGAGGGTTAATTGTGAAGGTTTTGTGGAAATCCGAAAAGGATTGTAGTTGCAGTGTTTAGAATGCATTATGATGCATTAATCTTCTGTTGTTTTGTGGTAAAAATAGGGGAGGTTGATCCGTAGGTGATTGGAGAAGCATTGGAGGTTTCAGATATTTGATTTTGCATCGGTGAATCTAGGTTTCACGTATTGGTGAGTGAAAATATGGTTTAAAGCATTTTGATGTTTTGGAACAGAGTTTTGAGAGTTAAGGTGGAGCTTGAAATGCTTACCTAGACTCGGAATTAAGTATAAAGTGGTTTTACTCTCTCGGTCGTGCTTGTTTGAATGATTTTATGCTCTTGGTTTACTGTTCATGTACCTACTGTTTAAACATGTTTTAAAGTATTCGATATACTGTTTTTGAGCATGTTTTGCTGAAGGATGCACATGGTAAGTGATCGTTGTAAGTATGGTTTATACTTGTGGTTTAAAGCATGGTTGTTGTTTTGGAAAAGTGTCTTGGTTAATGCTTGTTTAAAACAATGAGGTAAATGTTAAAATGGTTAATTATATTGGCAAGTGTTGTGGTTTTAAAATTGTTATCGGATATAGTTGGCCGGCCATAGGAATGAGTGCACTGTAAATAAGTCTCCTTGGATGTTGAGGGGTTTATACGGCGTACCGAATACTCCATCCAAGTACCCTAACGGTATAGGGGTTAAACAGTACCGAAAACTCTTGTTAGTGGGTTAAGCATCTAACCGATGAAAGGGTTGGTGTCCCCATGGGTTGAAAGAGTATCCGGTTGTTATTGTACCGCGATTGTGATTGTATCGCTATTCCGGTTGAGATGGCTTGAAGTGTTGGGTTAACACTTGTTGAATCCGTGTATCCGATGAACTCTTTTGTTATTGAACTTGTTTAATGATCACTTGTAAGCCAATATAATTGTTAATGTATCATTGAAATGTTTTATGTTGTATAATGTGATTTATACATGTTTCTCCTTGAGCTTTGCATTTGGTAGTAATGCATGGGAAGGCTTAAGTAGAGGGTTAGCAATGTGACTTGATGTTGATTAATGATACATGTAGCATATGGTTTGATATGCTGGTTTTAATGATGTAAAATGCATGTTTTAAAAGGGCATGATGTTTTAAAGGATGATGTAAAGAAAATGGTTTAAATGCATTGATGGTGTTTTGATCTAAGAATTCCTCAATAAGCCATGTGTGCTTACGCTCTCTTTGTCTATAAATGCAGAGAATTAAAGTTCCGGAAGGCAGCAAGAAGCAAGGGGATCTTGGCAAGACTTGTTTCCAAAGTATGTTAGAGACTAAACTATAATGAATAAGGGCAATTGGGTACTAGTTGTGTTTTGGGAGATGTTTTGTAGAACTCCCTGTTTGAGCATTTTCTTTAGTTGCTCTTGGGTTGTATACGGCCTTTAAAGTTTGATTTTGGTGCTGGTTTATCTTTTGATATGTTGGTTGGATGCATATTAGGAAGCATGCCTATAGATTTCCTTTTTGATGCATGAAGCCTTGTTGTGTTGCTAGAGTTGTGACGCTAGTTGGCTTGGGATATGTTTGGCATGTTGGTGTTGTGTTTTAAGCATGTTGGAGTGGTTAGAGTATGCTTTTGGGATGAAAACCAGCAAAATGTGACATTACAGGCCCAAGCGTACCAATACGCGAGGGACCGTATCGGTACGGCTAGGCATTTTGAAGCTTGAGGGATCGGTACGCGGGTTGGTGTTTCAATATGCCTAGGCCATTTTAGTCTTAGCGTACCGGTACGAAAATGGGTGTTTCGATACGGGTCTCGGCTACTGGAAATCAACTCTTTTGTCCCAATCTCGTGTATTGAAACGCTTGGAGAGCCGTATCGGTACGATCATCAAGGTTTTCAAAAGTTTGGTATTTTAGTTAGGCGTATCGATACGACATAAAGGTGTACCGAAATAGGGTGTTTCAATCTGTACCAATACGGGTATACCTGTATCAGTACGGATGACCGTTATTTCTGTTATCGTCGCTTTAGGCAGTTTTGTCATCTTTACAATTTAGTCCCTGAATCTTGTCAATGCAATAGGATGTGATAGAATGATCAGAATGAGCTGAAACTTGAGATGAAAGTTTGGAATCGGTCAAATTAAATCTTGGTAACTTAAAAGTGATCTTTAACCCTAAAATTCTTTGTAATTACATTTTGGTCCCTAAATTGTAAATATAATCAATTTGATGTCAAATTGATGCCCGATTGAGTTGGGGTTGCACCTGATGTCCGCATGAACATGTAGGGTTAATAATTGGCATCTAGATAAGATAAAAAGGAAAAAATGGACCGGGTTTTGTTGTATCTCTTTGGTTTGCTACGGTAAACCTAATGTGTCCTTCTTGGTTCGGTTGGGCGTCTAGGCCGAGTCAAGGGGGTTACATTTGGTGGTATCAGAGCCAAGTTTAGTTCGTTTGGGAGATTGTTATGTTGTTGCCATGTTTGATTTGTACGGTGATTATTGTATGTACGCTGGTTGATATACACAGTGATTGATATTTAAATGTTGGCTATTGTATGCTATGCTGGGGAAGTTTTGGGGGTACCCATTGCCTTATTATTATAGTCTGGAAAGTTTTGATTTTTGAAATAGAAGTCTTAGACCCTTGCTTGAGGCTGGCTTGACTGTTTTGGTTTTGAAATAATTATCATGCCTTAGATATATTTTAGCACAATGAGACCGATGAGAGAGTTGCGATCGGGTACGATTGTTGCTACCACTGGGCAGGAAGCTGAAGGAGAAGTTCTACCTCCTAGAGGGTTGCCATCGCCCACACCTATTCCACCTGAGGGAGTGGAACAAGTACCACTTGCGCCGGCTGGGCCAGGGATGGGTGATAAGGCACCATTGATACAAGCCATGATCGGTACTTTTCAGGTAGCAGTTGCGGGTGTTCGTGTGCCAGCACCACCGGTTGAGGGGCAAGGTTTTCCGCTTGAGCATCTTTGTAGTTTGGGTGGAGTTGAGTTCTGAGGTTTGTTACCTGAGGCCTCCGAGGGTTGGTTGGCCAGTACTGAGAGGATACTAGGCCAGATGGGGTACACTGATGCTCGTAAGCTGGGTTGTGTTGTTTCCCTGCTGCAGGGTGATGCTTATGCATGGTAGACTACCACGGTATTCGGTATGGTGACTGAGGAGGTGACCTGAGAGTTCTTGTACGGGGTATTTCGGAAGAAGTTTTTAGGAGTCCGATATCAGGACGAGAAGAAACGTGAGTTTATGGCTCTAGTGCAAGGTAGTATGTCTGTTGCGGAGTACGAGGTGTAGTTCGTGAGGTTGAGTCAGTATGCACTTGAGTTGGTTCTTGACAAGCGTACTCGATGTGATCGTTTTCACTATAGGCTTGTGCAGGATGTTAAGACATGCATGCTTGCTGCTGATTACACCGACTTCGATGTGTTGGTTTTGCGAGCCAAGGATGTGGAGCAAAATTTGGGTTTGGCATCTGGAACGCGAGGTTCTAGCTCGGGTAAGAGAGCTGTTGATTCAGGTTATAGCGGTGGTCAGGCCAAGAAACATCGTGACATGAGGTTTTGCCCGGAGCCGAGGCATGGTGGAGGTGTTATGGGACATGGAGTCCAGGGGCAGGGTGCCCAGGTTAGAGCCCCGTTTAGCACTTGTTGGGTATGTGGATCCTGAGATCATTTGAGGCGAGATTGCCCACGTTTGGCCAGGGAGGGTCAGACACCTACGCCTGTGATGGCTAACGCTTGTTGGAGTTGTGGGTCAGGCGACCATCAGAGGCGTAACTGTCTGTTGTTGGCTCGAGGTGGGCAGGGTACTACACCTGTTGTTGCTCCATAGTGGGGACGTGGTCGTGGCCGCGGACAGTTTCAGCGTTGAGATGATGGGCAGTGGACTGTGACTCATACTATTGCTATTCAGCATGAGGGAGGCAGACCGGTTAGGGTGTATGCGCACCGCGAGGGTCGCAATGACACCGATATGATTGTAGGTACTTTTACCCTACAGTCTTTGACGTTGTATTCGTTAGTTGATTCTGGTTCTACTCATTCATACAATTTCAGTGAGCATTGTTGCACGTAATAAGTGCTCCGCAATTGTGCAAGTGTACACGTCGCAAGTTATAGTATAAAAGATATCGTCTCTACATAGATTGGTGCCACTTCAAGAATCTAATCTCTTACACTGTAAAAAGTAAAGAACACAAGCAGAAGATTATAGGAGTTTAACTAACAACTAAACTAGAAAGCAAATAAGTAAAAGAAGATGTAATTAAATGAGAGAAAATAGGCCAGGTTATCCTGAGTTGAGGTGTGATAGCCGATTGGATCGTCTTGGTAAAAGAGTGCAAGGGCAACTCAGTTGCCGTGGCAACTTGCACAACGGGGTTGCCTTGGCTACTAATCGATGGTTGCCTGGGTGACTAGCTGGGCAACTACTTGGGCGGCTGGGCAGCAACTTCAAGGTTCGGCGAAACGTTCTTCAATGGTTTCTTCTTATCCCTAAGTCGAAACTCTAGCTATTTGTGCATGCCTTGATAATACATCTCTGCGTGTATCAAGGGTGAACAACAACCAATCTTGCGCTCTTTTTAGCCGTTGAAATCCTTAACTTATCCCTAAGCCGGATTAATCTTCACCATCAATAGATTGAATAAAGACTATACTTATTCGTTTCTTGAATCTAACTCTCCCGATATTAGATAAATAGATGAAGTTACGAGATCTTCTCCCAATTCACTCGCAAACAAGAATAAGAACCAAGAATGAGTAAACCTTGAATTGAAAGTGCAAACTCTTATAACCTAAACAAAATCCAATTATTTCTCACAACCACAAAACACAATAACCTTAGCCAAATAGATTTAGTTCATGGCTAGGTTCTAAAGAAACACAAGACAAAGAATTCCTAGCATAAACCTAATTGAACAAAGAAGAAAAATATGAAGAATTGGTTGAAGCCTCTTTGTCGAAATCTCCCCCTTTGATCTTGTCGAAATTTTTCTCCTCTCTCCCCCTTGGAGTTGACGGCATGGTCTTGAATTTATAGGGCTAGGTCAAAGTCTTTTTTTGATGAGGAAGTTAAGTTGGAATTAAATTATCTTTAAAGAATATAATTCTTTATTATATTTAAATTACTTCTAGAACTTCTCCTATCTTCTTGGGATTTAATTTCTCTTTAACCTTTTCATCGAAATTAAACTCCTTTGGGATTTAGCTTTGCTCAACGTCATCTTGGGCTTATCTAGTCATCAATTTCGACTACCATATCATCTTATTCTTTGTCGAAAATTGCCCTGGCAACTAGCTCGGCAACTCCTTCATGCATTGCCCTGGCAACTACGTCAGCATCTCCTTCATGCATTGCCCTGGCAACTAGTTCCAGCCTTGTTTAGGCAAGTGATTCTGCACACACACAAAAGCACACCAAAGCATCATCCTTTTCCACAAAAATCACCAAGTTATGTAATCAAGCTCAACGGTGGAAAGAAACCTGAATTAATGCATGAATGACTAATTATGCAACTAATATGAGCCTAAGTCTAACAACAATATGAGTACAAAGAGAAATAAAAATATTACTTTTGAACACTTATCACACCCCTAAACTCGAACTATTGCTTGTCCTCAAGCAATGCAAACTAACAATTACCTGCCAATACTTTAATCATCAAAGGCATGCTTCAAACTTGAATTCAAACCTCGGAACTGTGGCACAAAGCATGATCACCTTTTAATTTTTCGGATAGCACAAAAATTACCCGGAACCAAACTATAATGCTCGTGACAATGTGTGTGCGTAGTTGTGTACAAGTTGATTTTCAAGATTCTATGTGAACAATAGGCTTTTATCATTTTAATTACCGGGGCTTTTATTTTTATTTTCACTAGAGCCAATTTTGGGCACCTCTAGCAAAGTAAGCAATTTCTCATTTTATTTTAGTCGACTAGAGCCAATTTCGGGCACCTCTAGCGATTCTTTAATGTGCATTAACTACTAGAGCCAGTTTCGGGCACCTCTAGCAAGAAAGTGCATTTACTATTAGAGCCAGTTTCGGGCACCTCTAGCAAGAAATTAACTTTTAATTTTCAATTTACCCAAATTTTAAGCAACCTAAGTTCACTAAGTTTTTTTCAATCAACAAGCCACAAACGTGTAAAAAAATTTATCATCATAGTAAAATTCTAAGTTCTTTTCATGCAATCCTAAAATTAAAGGTTCTTTCAATTAAGTGCAGCGGCAAAGTCATCATCAGATATTCATTAAAGCTAGGCAATTCTTGTTCCAACTAAAGGCATGGCAAGCAATTTATGTATCCTAAATGCAATACTTAAGATGAATGCAACTAAACATGGTAACTAACTAATAATAATCCCCCCAAACTCGAGAGAAGCATTGTCCTCAATGCATGTAAAAGTGAACCAAAATTTAAAAGAAACTAAATGAAATTAGTTAGTCGGAGAGGTCGTCACCTCGAGTGATAAGTTTTCTTCGTGCCGTTTGCTTGATTCATTTTTCGGTCGGTGGTTGAATGCTTGTGGCTGGTACCGCGTGAATAGCATTGCTTTGATTTGATCCATGTTTGCCGATGCAGGTTCACTTTCCTGGGCATCAGTAGTTGCCGAAGCCATTGTTGTTGCCTGGGCATCGCCAGTTTCTGTTACCGTGGCAACTGCTGAGGTAGTTGCAGGGGCATCCTCTGTTGCGGTTGCCGTGGCAAGTAGTCGGCAGTGGATTTCCTTATCATGGTGGCTGTGAGTCTTGTTGTGGAAAAGAAAAGAAAACAAAGAAAACCTGGAAACTAAAGATAATGAAGAAAAATAAAATAAAATATCTCCTAAAAATAAAAATGAAAATAAAAAGAAAAAGAAAATATTGAAAGGAGAGCATGCTCATGCATCTCCTAAGGTGACCACTTCTTTGTTACGTTCCACATGGGCACCGTTGTAGTGCTTTAATCTTTGTCCGTTGACTTTGAATTTATGTTCGTCAGTGATGGACTTGATTATCACGGCACCATGAGAGAATAGTTTGACAACTTCTAATGGTCCCGACCATTTTGATTTCGGTTTTCCTGAGAAAAGTTTTAGCCGAAAATTGAATAAGAGAACTAGTTGTCCTGGCATGAATTGTCGTGGTAATAGTTTCTTGTCATGTCATTGCTTTGTTTTCTCCTTGTAGATTCGTGCATTGTTATAGGCGAGTGCACAAAATTCTTCTATCTCATTGAGGTCCAACACACGTTTTTGTCCGGTACTTTCCCAATCCATATTCACGGTCTTGATTGCCCAATATGCCTTGTGCTCGATTTTCACCGGTAGATGGCATGTTTTTCCATAGATAAGTCGGAAGGGTGACTTACCTAAGGGTGTTTTGAATGCAGTGCGATATGCCCAAAGTGCGTCATCTATTCTTACTGACCAATCCTTCCTAGAGGGATTTACAACTTTCTCGAGTATACCCTTCAATTCCCGGTTGGAAATTTCTGCTTGCCCATTGGTTTGTAGGTGATATGCCGTGGCAATTTTTTGAGATACACCAAAGTGTTGTAACATCTTGGCGATGAGTTTGTTGACAAAGTGTTTGCCTTCATCACTGATAATTGCTCTCGGTATCCCAAACCGTGAAATATATTTTTTTGCAAGAATCGTTGCACGGTCTTGGAATCATTGTTGGGAACTACAACTACCTCAACCCATTTAGACACGTAGTCGACGACAAGTAGAATGTAGAGGTTGCCGAATGAAGATGGGAAAGGTCCCATAAAATCAATCCCCATGCATCAAACAATTCCACCTCGATGATGTTTTGGAGCGGCATCTCATGTCGTCTAGAGATATTGCCCGTCCTCTGGCAACGATCACATTGCTTGTAAAATTATTGGGCATCTTTGTACAGCGTTGGCCAATACAAACAGAATTTGCAAAACTTTGGCCGCGGTGCGAGTTCCTCCAAAATGTCCTCCATAGGGTGAAGAATGGCATTGCCGGAGTACATTTTGTTGCTCCTCTTCAGGGACACATCGGCGTATAACCTGATATGCACATTGTTTAAACAAAAGAGGCTCGTCCCAAAAGTAATGCTTAGCATCATGGCGGAATCGCTTCTTCCCTTGGTGAGTAAGGTCATAAGGTAAAATACCAAAAACAAGAAAATTAACTAAATTCGCGTACCAGGGTATTGCCGAGGCATGTGCTTCAATGGTTGCCGATGCAACTAACAGTTGCTCATCCGAGAATGCATCACATATCTCTAAATCTGCGTCCTCCTCCCTATTGCGTTCTAAGCGTGATAAATGATCGGCCACTTGATTTTATGTTCCTTTCCTGCCCTTAATTTCAATATCAAACTCTTGTAAAAGTAATATCCAACGAATCAAACGAGGTTTGGCGTCCTTTTTAGCAAATAGATACTTAATTGTCGAATGGTCCATATGAACAATTACCTTTGTACCAATCAAATAGGATCGGAACTTGTTAAATGCGAAAACTACGGCTAGTAACTCTTTCTCTGTTGTTGTGTAATTCACTTGAGCACTATTAAGAGTTTTACTAGCGTAGTATATCACATGAAAGGTCTTACCTGTGCGTTGGCCTAGGACTGCTCCTACCGCGAAATCACTTGCATCACACATGAGCTCAAAAGGTAGCATCCAATCTGGTGGAACGACAATGGGTGCCGAGGTAAGCTTTTCCTTTAGGGTTTCGAATGCTTGGGGTGCAAGAATCGTCAAAATTGAAGGCTTTATCCTGTTCAAGCATATTGCATAAGGGTTTAGTAATCTTAGAAAAATTATGAATAAACCTCGTGAAAAACCTGCATGTCCAAGAAAGCTTCGGATTCCTTTAACCGAACTTGGTGGGGGTAATCTCTCGATCACGTCCACCTTGGCTTTGTCTACTTCAATTCCCTTGGATGGAATCTTGTGGCCGAGCACTATTCCTTCATCTACCATTAAATGGCATTTCTCCCAATTAAGGACTAAGTCAGTTTCTTCATATCTTGCCAACACCTTCTCTAAATTGCCGAGGCAACTGTCGAAGTCATTACCAAAAACGGAAAAATCATCCATGAAGATCTCAAGGAAATCTTCGATCATATCTGAAAAGAGTGCCATCATGCATCTTTGGAAGGTTGCCGGGGCGTTACACAATCCGAACGACATCCTTCGAAAAGCATAAGTATTGTATGGGCATGTGAAGGTTGTCTTGATCTTCTGGTGCTATGGCAATTTGATTGTAACCTGCATAACCATCAAGAAAATAATAAAAGGGTTTACCTACAAGACGGTCAAGCATTTGATCAATAAAGGGTAATGGGAAGTGATATTTCCTAGTGGCTTTGTTTAGCTTTCGATAATCCATACAAACCCTCCAACCGGTCACAGTCCTGGTTGGAATGAGTTCATTGTTTTCATTACTTACCACCGTTATACCTCCCTTTTTCGGTACACATTGTACCAGACTTACCCATGTACTATTAGAGATAGGGTATATAATGCCGGCGTCAAGCCACTTGATGATTTCTTTCATTACAACCCCTTTCATGGCATGATTCAGTCTCCTATGGGTCTCAATCGAAGGTTTGTGATCATCTTCCAACAAAATCCTGTGTATGCACACTGCCGGGCTAATTCCCTTCAAGTCGGCAATTGTCCACCCTATTACCTTATTGTGTAGCATCAACATTTTAATCAGCTTCTTTTCCTGCTCAGGCTACAACTTAGAGGAAATAATTACAGGCAATGTATTGTCGGCTCCTAAGTAAGCATATTTTAGTTGCTCAGGCAACTGTTTCAGCTCAATAATCGGTGGTTGTTCAATAGAGGGCTTTTCGATTTTACCTTCCTTGCCTGAGTAATCCAGTGGTTCAAAGTATGTACCTGATCGATTGACTAACCAATTTGCCTCTTCTTGTTGTTCCTTATCGATCGGTTCTTCATACTCCCAGGTTCTTCTTGATCGGCAATGTAGTTGTCGAGGTAACTAAATTCCTCGTCGAAGTTAAACTATGTCGTGGCATGAAGAAGTTGACATTCTTTCGGATCATCGGCGTGCCTTAGTGTTTGGAACACATTTAGTTTAACTTGCTGGTCATTTACCCTTATCGTGAGTTCTCCCTTTTCAACATCGATCAAGGTTCTCCCCGTTGCTAGGAAGGGTCTCCCGAGAATGATAGGTGCATGTTCATCTGCTTCACAATCCAAAACAATAAAGTCAGCGGGAAAAATAAATTTATCAACTTTTACCAGTATGTCTTCGATTTTTCCCTCTGGATGCATATAGGATCTGTCGGCTAGCTATAGCATAACTGTTGTAGGTCTTGCCTTCCTGATTCCTAGTTTTTGAAAAACCGATTTAGACATCAAGTTTATGATTGCTCCAAGGTCACATAATGCTTTCCCGGCATAGTGGTTTCCAGTGCAACATGGTATTGTGAAACTTCCGGGATCCTTCAACTTGGGTGACATGCGATTGTGCAACATGGCCATGCATCCTTCTGTTGCGGCAACTGTTTTAAACTTTCCTAGCCTTGTTCTCTTGGACACAATGTCTTTCAGAAACTTGGCATAGTTCGACATTTGTTCAATTGCATCAACCAACGGTAAGTTGATGTGGACTTGCTTTAGGATATCAAGAAACTTCTTGAATTGATATTCTTGCTTTTGTCGCTTCAACCTTTGTGGGAATGGTGGTGGAAGTCGGATATCTTCGATCCTTTCATTGGTCTGGAACCTGATTGATGGCATTGCTGGGGCAACTGGAGTTGTCGAGGCATTGTCAACTGGGGTTGCCATGGCGTGCCTATCGTTGGTTGCCGAGGCATCCTTATCGTCGATTGCTGAGGCATGCTTATCGCTGGTTGCTACGGCAATTCCTGGTTCAGCATCTGAGGCTTTGCCGCTGAGTTCGTCTTGATCTTTTTGTGGAGTTTTGTTTGATGAGCAAGCTTGAGCCTCCTTAAGTTTTTGGCCACTTCTAGTGGTGATCGCCTTACATTGCTCATGGCCAGTTCCTCTTGCGGCTTCAGTATCGCTAGGTAAGCCTCCTTGCGGTCTAGTATTCAGGTTTTGAGCAAATTGTCTGACCTGATTTTCCAATGATTTGATTGTCGCCTCTTGGTTTTGCAATCTCATCTCGGTCATGTTAATAAAAGCATCAGTTCTTTTTATGAAGTTACTATTCTTAGCCATATAAGATTCAGTTTTCAACATAAAAGCATTGAGAGAATTTTCCAAAGAACTAGATGTTGTCGGTTGTTGTTGCGGTAACTGTTGCCATGGCATATTCTGCTGGAATCTCGATGCTTGTACATTTTGATTGTTATGGTTTAGAGCATTGTTGGGATTACTCCATGAAAAATTTGGGTGCTTCTTCCAAGCTGGATTGTATGTATTAGACATCACATTGTTGTTCCGGTTGAAATTCCCCACATAAAAGCTGGATTCCGGATTCTGTATACATTCAGAAGAATCATGGTTACTACTACATAACTCACAAAAGGAATCTATTACCTTGACCTCCTGTGTGTTGTTTGGTTTTTGCATGTTCTGGACCATCTTGGTTAGAGTGGCCAATTGTGCCGAAATTGAGTCTGATGATACCAGTTCATGTATTGTGGCTTGGCGTCTAACTCCTTATCTTCTAGCAGATGGGAATTGATAATCATTTTTGGCAAGCCTATTTAGAATTTGCATTGCTTCCTCCAGTGACTTATCTAGGAGTATACCGTTTGCCGAGGCATCTAGCATCATCCTTGTTGGTGTATTCACAACGTTGTAAAACATTGTTACATGTGTCCACACTGGGAATCCGTGTAGGGGGCGTTTGTTTAGAAGTTCTCTATATCGCTCCCAAGCCTCGTACATGGATTCATCATCTGCCTGCCGAAAAGAAGTAATTTCGTTACGAAGCCTATCAGTCAAATTTGTAGGATTAAATCGAACAATGAAATCACGACAAAGATCGGTCCAAGATCCTATTGATCTGACATAAATACTATTTAACCATGCTTTCGCCCTATCCCTTACTGAATAGGGGAATAATCTTAGTCGTAAAACATCGGGGTGACTCCTTGTATTTTGAATGAATTGCAAATCTCGAGGAAATATTTAAGATGTTGTCGTGCATCTTCAGTTGCTGAGCCGCCAAATTGACCAATTGTGTTGATCATATTAAACATCATCGGTTTCAACTCAAAGTGGCCGGCTTCAATTTCAGGTGTGACAACTCCTGGATTAAGTCCATCAAGATCTTCTTCAAGATAGTCTCGAATAGTTCTGTTTCGTGCAAGAATCACTCCTCCTCCTGCTGGAACATCTTGATTCATATTGCCGTCTTGATTAGCCATTGCTTTTCTTAACCTTCGTCTGAGTCTTTGCAAGGTTCATTCGATTTCTGGATCAAAGGGATATTCTGGTGTAATCGGTCTCGCCCTGGTCATATACCAATGTAAAACCAAAGTTTGTTAACCCTTTGAATCTTAAACAAGAAAAATAAAAAAAATGCAAGAAAATAAAAACAAAGTTGCTATTGCCAATCCCCGGCAACGGCGCCAAAAACTTGTTGCGCGTAATAAGTGTTCCGTAATTGTGCAAGTGTACACATCGCAAGTTATAGTATAAAAGATATCGTCTCCACAGGAATTGGTGCCACTTCAAGAATCTAATCTCTTGCACTGTAAAAAGTAAAGAACACAAGTAGAAGATTATAAGAGTTTAACTAACAACTAAACTAGAAAGCAAATAAGTAAAAGAAGATGTAATCAAATGAGAGAAAATAGGCAATGTTATCGTGAGTTGAGGTGTGATAGCCGATTGGATTGTCTTGGTAAAAGAGTGCTAGGGCAACTCAGTTGCCGTGGCAACTTGCACAGCGGGGTTACCTTGGCAACTAATCGATGGTTGCCTGGGCAACTAGCTGGGCAACTACTTGGGCGGCTGGGCAGCAACTTCAAGGTTCGGTAGAGCATTCTTCAATGGTTTCTTCTTATCCCTAAGTTAAAACTCTAGCTATTTGTGCATGCCTTGTAATACATCCCTGCGTGAATCAAGGGTGAACAACAACTAATCTTGCGCTCTTCTTAGCCATTGAAATCCTTAACTTATCCCTAAGCCGGATTAATCTTCACCATCAATAGATTGAATAAAGACCATACTCATTCGTTTCTTGAATCTAACTCTCCCGATATTAGATAAATAAATGATGTTACGAGATCCTCTCCCAATTCACTCGCAAACAAGAATAAGAACCAATAATGAGTAAACCTTGAATTGAAAGTGCAAACTCTTATTACCTAAAAAAATCCAATTGTTTCTCACAACCACAAAACACAATAACCTTAGCAAAATAGATTTAGTTCATGGCTAGGTTCCAAAGAAACACAAGACAAAGAATTCCTAGCATAAACCTAATTGAACAAAGAAGAAAAAGATGAAGAATTGGTTGAAGCCTCTTTGTCGAAATCTCCCCCTTTGATCTTGTCAAAATTTCTCTCCTCTCTCCCCCTTGGAGTTGACGGCATGGTCTTGAATTTATAGGGCTAGGTCAAAGTCTTTTTTTGAGGAGGAAGTTAAGTTGGAATTAAATTATCTTTAAATAATATAATTCTTTATTATATTTAAATTACTTCTAGAACTTCTCCTATCTTCTTGGGGTTTAATTTCTCTTTAACCTCTTCATGGAAATCAAACTCTTTTAGGATTTAGCTTTGCTCCACGTCATCTTAGGCTTATCTAGTCATCAATTTCGACTACCATATCATCTTATTCTCTATCGAAAATTGCCTTGGCAACTAGCTCGGCATCTCCTTCATGCATTACCCTGGCAACTACGTCGGTATCTCCTTCATGCATTGCCCTGGCAACTAGTTTCAGCCTTGTTTAGGCAAGTGATTCTGCACACACACAAAAGCACACCAAAGCAGTATCTTTTTCCACAAAAATCACCAAGTTATGCAATCAAGCTCAACGGTGGAAAGAAACATGAATTAATGCATGAATGACTAATTATGCAACTAATATGAGCCTAAGTCTAACAATAATATGAGTAAAAAGAGTAATAAAAATAGTATTTTTGAACACTTATCAAGCATGCTGAGTTGCTTGATATATCTGTTGAAATTCTTAATGTGGGTGTTAGAGTGACTAGCTCTCTTGGGGAGACAATCATGGTTAGGAGGTTGTATCGTAGGTGTCTGATGATGGTTTAGGGACATTTGTGGACTTGATGGAGTTACCATTTCATGGTTTTGATGTTATTTTAGGAATGGATTGGTTAACCGAACATCGGGATGTGGTGGATTTTGAGACCAAACGGATATCCTTGAGGCTGTCAAATAATTATGAGGTGGTTGTTATTGGTGAGAATGCCAAGTTTTTGTCTAATGTTGTTTCGGCTTTGGAAGCAAGTCGAATGTTAGATTTGGGATGTCAGGCTTAATTGGCCTATGTTATGAATTCTGGAGCAAATGAGTTGAGGGTGCAGGATGTTCGCACCGTATTTGAGTTACCGGGCGTTTTTTTAGAGGAATTACTCGGGTTGCCACCTGACCGAGAGGTAGCGTTTGGCATCGAGGTCTTTGCAGGTACGGTACTGGTATCTATTGCTCTGTACCGCATGGCTCCGAAGGAATTAAAGGAGTTGAAAACGCAGTTACAAGAGTTGCTTGACCGTGGGTTCATTAGACCCAATATCTCACTATGGGGGGCGCCAATGCTGTTTGTTAAGAAGAAAGATAGTACGTTATGGATGTGTATAGATTACCGACAGCTGAATAAGTTGACAATAAAGAACAAGTATCCCTTACCACCGATAGATGGTATGTTCGATCAGTTCAGAAGAGCCTCGGTGTTTTCCAAGATAGATTTGAGGTCAGGGTACTACGAATGCTTTTATGGACATGATAAACCGAGTGTTTCATGGTTTTTTGGACCAGTTTGTGGTTGTGTTTATCAATGATATCCTTGTGTACTCCCGTACCGAGGAGGATCATGATAAACATTTGAGAATTTTACTCCAGACGCTGTTGGCTAGCTTTATGCTAAGTTAAGAAAATGTGAGTTCTGGCTTAAGGAAGTTGTGTTCCTCGGGCATGTTGTGTCGGCCGAAGGAATACGTATCGATCCGCATAAGGTTGAGGCTATAATGAGTTGGAAGGAGCCCAAGTCTGTGACGGAGGTTAGGAGTTTCCTTGGCTTGGCGGGTTACTACCAAAGGTTTGTGGAAGGGTTCTCCAGTTTGGCAGTTCCGTTACCAAAGTTGCTACAGAAGAATGTTCGGTTTGAGTGGACAAGAGATAGGCATCGAGCTTTTGAAAGGTTGAAGGAAGCCTTAACGCGAGCTCCAGTCTTGGTTTAACCAGAATCGAGGAAGAAGTTTGTTGTTTATAGTGATGCGTCGTATGTTGGGCTTGGTTGTGTGTTGATGTAGGAGGGTAAGGTAGTGGCATATGCATCTAGGCAGTTGAAGGTTCATAAACGTAACTACCTTACTCATGATCTTGAGCTTGCAGAGGTTGTGTTTGCCTTAAAGATATGGAGGCATTACCTTTATGGTGAAAATGTGTGGTTTATACGGATCATAAGAGTTTGAAATATCTAATGACACAGAAGGAGATGAATCTTAGGCAACGTAGATGATTGGAGTAGCTTAAGGATTATGATTTGACCATTGAGTATCATCCGGGGAAAGTCAATGTTGTGGCAGATGCTTTGAGCAGAAAAGTGGGTATGGAGTTAAGAGCCATGTTTGCTCGGTTGAGTGTGATAAATGACGGGGGGTTTTTGGCCGAGTTACAGGTGAAGCCATCCTTGTCGCAGATGATTAAGGAGAAACATTCGTACGATGGGAGTTTGGTACCTCATGTGGAAGATATCAAGGAAGGAAATCTTACGAATTTTCATTTCAACGATGATGGGGTGTTGTGTTTCAAAGGTCGAATAGTGGTGCCTAAGGACGAAGAGTTGAGGCATACTATTCTGACTGAGGCACATGCTAGTCATTTCTCTATGCATCCCGGTGGTACTAAAATGTATTGAGGGTTGAAAGGGGGGTACTATTGGGTTGGACTGAAAATGGACATAGCTAATTTCGTTGCTCGGTGTATGGTTTGTCAGCGGGTAAAGGCTGAGCATCAGTTCTCTTCTGGGTTGTTGCAACCGTTGAGGATACCAGAATGAAAGTGAGAAAGAATCACTATGGATTTCGTGTCTGGGCTATCTTGACGCCGACCAAAAAGGATTTTGTTTAGGTGATTGTGGATCGGTTTACGACGTGTGCGCATTTTGTGCCAGTGCATACTACGTATACCTTGGACAAGTTGGCTGAACTGTACATCTCTGAGATTGTACGTTTGCATGGAGTGCCCAAATCTATAGTTTCGGATAGGGATCCACGGTTCACCACAAGGTTTTGGGTGAGTTTGCATCGTGCTTTGGGAAACTGGTTGAATTTCAGTACCTCGTATCATCCTCAGACGGATAGCCAGTCGGAGCACGTGATTCAAGTTCTCGAGGATATGCTGAGGTGTTGTGTTATTGAATACCAGGGAACGTGGGGGAAGCAGTTTTTGTTGGTGGAGTTTGCTTATAATAACAGTTATCATGCTAGCATACAAATGGCACCTTATGAGGTGTTGCATGGCAGGAAATGTCGTACGCCCGTGTGTTGGGCAGAAGCGGGGGAAACGTTTGTGTCGATGCCCAATGTTTTGAAAGGAACAACATAAAAGGTAAAGTTGATATGTGAGCGCTTAAAAGCAGCTGCAGATCGCCAGAAATCTTATGCGGATTTGAAGCATAGGGATATAGAGTACGCTGTGGGTGATAAAATGTTTTTGAAAGTGTCGCCCTAGAAAAAAGTATTGCGGTTTGGGCGGAAAGGAAAGCTTATCCTGAGGTTCATTGGACCTTACGAGGTTATTGAGCGTGTGGGTCTTGTTGCGTATCGTTTGAGGCTACCTCCAGAGTCGGGGTAGATTTACGATGTGTTCCACGTTTCGGTGTTGCGGAGGTATAGGTCGGATCCATCGCATGTCATGCCAGTGGAGGAGATTGAGTTGAGACCGGACCTATCTTACGATGATGAACCGATAGAGGTTCGATACCAGTAGTAAGGTGCTGCGTGGCAAGACGGTTGAGCTCGTTAAGGTGATGTGGAGGCACCACGGTGTTGAGGAGGCCACGTGGAAATGCAAGTTAGATATGTTGAAACAGTTTCCGCACCTATTTCCTCCAGGTAAATTTTAGGCACAAAATTTATTAAGTGGGGGAGATTTGTAATGCCCTAGTTTTAGGGCTTAGCGGTTTGGTGGTTTATTAGACGGCCCGGTGGACCGGAGTAGGGATTCGAGTCAATTTCGGGACCGTATATTTTTCGGTAAGATAAAAATATGGAAAAATATTTAAAAATCATCTTTTTAATATATATTGATTTTTGGTGGAATAAATTTTGGAAAATGGAATTTGGAAATGTGACATTTTGGTTAGTGACCAAAATGCGATTTTTGAAAACTGTTTTAAAATGACTAAAATGAAAAAGAGTCAAATTCTTAGAATCCTTAAGGAGCTAAATTACCAAGTTTTTTCTGGTGGTTTCTCCCTTCAATTAAATCATTTTAAACATGTGTTTTAAAGGTGGTTGAAGAGGGATTAAAATATCTAAGTTAGTTACTAACTTTTAAAGAAAATTTACGTAACTTTTTCCTAAACCTTTTCTCTCAACTTCTTTTCTGCCAAACAATCAGAATTTCATCAAAATCCAGAGGTGAAAGATTGTTTTCACTCAGATTATTGATTTCAACTTGATTCTTTAACTTTGTCTTGCAAAATCTCATTGAAATCTTATATTTTCTTAGTTTTTCACAAATCAATTGAGGGAGAAACTTCACAATAGGGGTAAGGTCCGAGATCTCCTCTATTGTATGGTTCTTTATTGAAATTCCCAAGCATTCGATCCTTGTTTTTGTGTTTCTAATATGATTTTGATGATTTTCTAATGTTTAATTGAGTTATTTGGGGGAAATGAGTTAATTCACGGATTGGATCTAATTTCCAGTAATTAAGGATGCTTTGATTTATATTTTGGATGTTTAATAATGTTGATAAAAGATTTTTATCAATGGAATCCTGAAACTTAAGAATCTTTATTTGTTTAGGTTGTTAGTTTTGAGGTTTTGTGGTGTTTCTATGGTTGTAAGGTTGTTGGAGGTGGTAGGTTGTTTTGGATCTGTTTTTGGATGTGTTTTGATGTTGAAAGTAATGTTAGTTTGATAGATGTTGGCTGGGTTGTGAATCGAAGTGTGTTGGTTATGTTTTCGATTGTTGTGGAGGGTTAATTGTGAATGTTTTGTGGAAATCCGAGAAGGATTGTAGTTGTTGTGTTTAGAATGCATTAATCCTCTGTTGTTTTATAGTAAAAACAAGGGAGGTTGATCCGGAGGAGATTGGAGAAGCGTTGGAGGTTTCAGATATTTGATTTTGCGTCAGCGAATTGAGGTTTCGCGTATTGGTGAGTGAAAACGTGGTTTAAAGCATTTTGATGGTTTAGAACAGAGTTTTGGGAGTTAAGGTAGAGCTTGAAACGCTTACCTAGACTCGAAAATAAGCATAAAGTGGTTTTACTCTCTCGGTCGTGCTTGTTCGAATGATTTTATGCACTTGGTTTAATGTTCATGTACCTAATGTTTAAGCATGTTTTAAAGTATTCGATATACTATTTTTGAGAATGTTTTGCTGAATGATACACATGGTAAGTGATCATTGTAAGTATTGTTTATACTTGTGGTTTAAAGCATGGTTGTTGCTTTGGAAAAGTGTCTTGGTTAATGCTTATTTAAAACAGTGAGGTAAATGTTAAAATGGTTAATTATATTGGCAAGTGATGTGGTTTTAAAATTGTTATCGGATATAGTTGACCGGCCATAGGATTGAGTGCACTGTAAATAAGTCACCTTGGATGTTGAGGGGTTTATACGACGTACCGAATACTCCATCCAAGTACCCTAACGGTAGAAAGGTTAAACAGTACCGAAAACTCCCGTTAGTGGGTTAAGCATCTAACCGATGAAAGGGTTGGTGTCCCCGTGGGTTGAAAGTGTACCTGGTTGTTATTGTACCACGATTGTGATTGTATCGCTATTCCGGTTGAGATGGCTTGAAGTGTTGGGTTAACACTTGTTGAATTCGTGTATCCGATGAACTCTTTTGTTATAGGACTTGTTTAATGATCACTTGTAAGCAATATAATTGTTAATGTATCATTGGAATTTTTTATGTTGTATAATGTGATTTATAAATGTTTCTCCTTGAGCTTTGCATTTGGTAGTAATGCATGGGAAGGCTTAAGTAGAGGGTTAGCAATATGACTTGCTGTTGATTAATGATAAATGTAGCATATGGTTTGATATGCTGGTTTTAAAATGATGTAAAGTGCATGTTTTAAAAGGGCATGATGTTTTAAAGGATGATGTAAAGAAAATGGTTTAAATACATTGATGGTGTTTTGATCTGAGCACTCCTCACTAAGCTATGCGCAGAGAACTAAAGTTCCGGAGGCAGCAAGAAGCAAGAGGATCTTGGCAAGACTTGTTTCCAAAGTATGTTAGAGACTAGACTATAATGAATAAGGGCAATGGGGTACTAGTTGTGTTTTGGGAGATGTTTTGTGGAACTCCCTGTTTGAGCATGTTTCTTTAGTTGCTTTTGGGTTGTATACGGCCTTTAAAGTTTGATTTTGGTGCTGGTTTATCTTTTGATATGTTGGTTGGATGCATATTAGGAAGCATGCCTATATATTTCCTTTTTGATGCATGAAGCCTTGTTGTGTTGCTAGAGTTGTGACGCTAGTTGGCTTGGGATATGTTTGGCATGTTGGTGTTGTGTTTTAAGCATGTTGGAGTGGTTAGAGTATGCTTTTGGGATGAAAACCAGCAAAATGTGACATTACAGGCCCAAGCATACCAATACGCGAGGGACCGTATCGGTACGGCTAGGCATTTTGAAGCTTGATGGATCGGTACGCGGGTTGATGTTTCAATACGCCTAGGCCATTTTAGTCTTAGCGTACCGGTACGAAAATGGGTGTTTCGATACGGGTCTCGGCTACTGGAAATCAACTCTTTTGTCCCAATCTCGTGTATTGAAACGCTTGGAGAGCCGTATCGGTACAATCATCAAGGTTTTCAAAAGTTCGGTATTTCAGTTAGGCGTATCGATATGACATGAAGGTGTACCGAAACGGGGTGTTTCAATCCGTATCGATACGGGTATACCTGTATCGGTACAGATGACCGTTAATTTTGTTATCGTCACTTTGGGCAGTTTTCTCATCTTTACAATTTAGTCCCTAAATCTTGCCAATGCAATAGAATGTGATAGAATGATCAGAATGAGCTGAAACTTGAGATGAAAGTTTGGAATCGGTCAAATTAAATGTTGGTAACTTAAAAGTGAGCTTTAACCCTAAAATTTTCTGTAATTGTATTTTGGTCCCTAAATTGTAAATGTGATCAATTGGATGTCAAATTGATGCCCAATTGAGTTGGGGTTGCACCTGATGTCTGTATGAACATGTAGGGTTAATAATTGGCATCTAGATAAGATAAAAAGGGGTTTTGTTGTATCTTTTCGGTTTGATACGGTAAACCTAATGTGTCCTTCTTGGTTCGATTGGGCGTCTAGGCTGGGTCAAGGGGTTACATCTTCAGTGATCAATGCTAAGGCACATTCCAGCTTGTGCTTCTCAGGGCACTTCATCTGCTTATTCAATACTTTGAGCGTATTCTCCAGCCAGTATTATGTGATCGGGGTTATCCAGGTCTTGGCCGGTGAAGGTAGAAACCGGATACTGCTTGAGCTTATCAATAGGAGCTCTTGATACAGGCTGAGGGAGTTGTTCTTGTCGGAGTGACACAACCACTTGCTTAATCATATCAGCCATGGACATCATATATTCCTGCTGAGCATGTGGCATTGGAGGAGGGTGAAGTGGGTTGCTCTATCCTATTTGTTCAAGTCTTGCTTCTGGCTTCAGATTATCCCCCTGAGTCGAGGAGGAGCCAGAATTGGGTTCATTAACAGTGCGTCTATCAACATGCGCAAACATGTTCAGATCTAATTGTGCAGAAAGATTAAATCGTGTAAGCTGCAAGTCATATATTATCATAAAGAAATAACTCCTAAGTGGCATAAGTACATACAGACTCGTAACAGGCTTCAGTTTAGTCCTAGAATCGACTAAACCTAGTCTCTGATACCACAACTGTAACACCCCCTTCCCGGTCTGGTAGAGAACTGGGTCGGTAAGCGTTACTGGTAGACAAATTTGGAGTTTGAAAATAGAATTAGAGTTGGAAACTTACTCAAAATATCTTAACAATTATTCTTAAGACTTATCGAACTTATTCGTTACTAGGCTAGTCAAGATTGGGGTCAATTTTAAACTTTTTAGACTACAAGGACTAATTTGTAAATTTTGCAAATTAGCGATCCTAATCCAATTTCTTTATTACCAACTTGCAATTAAACTTACCAATTAATAATATGTGAATTTTTGTTACTAGCGGATATCATTTACTAAACTAATTAAGGCGGATAATAATTAGTGACCAATTTGTAAACTACCCAAAATTCATTTTTAACAGAATTAACTAACATCGTACCGATACCTTAAATGATCATATCTATACGCTAAGCCTAATTTCAATTTCCAGAATGTAAAGCTCGTACCGATACAACTAATCCAGTATCGATACGCGTTGATTGCGTTGACCCCGCATTAGTACGCCCTAAGACCGTACTGATACCATTTCTCAAACCAGATTCCAGTGACCAATTTCTGTACCGCTACGCTATACCCATATCGATACGCCCTATTTCATCAAGCCAATTTATGCCTGACCGTATCGATACACCATCACCTGTATCAATACGCCTTGACATGCATGACAAATTTTTACTGGTTTTTATTCGATTTACCCATCCAAACGTTATTCAAATTTTATCAAACTTTACCAACAACCTTAAAAATAGTAATTCTAATCGTATATCAAATTTTAGAGCATTTCAAATCCATTTACTAAGATTCTACCAAATAGGACTTTTAGGCTCATTTTAACCATTCTAACCATTTCCAAACATACCATTCATCACATGCATTATCTAGGCTCTTTTAGGCTTATACAAACATACCAAAATAGGCCATTTCGACACATTTAGACCTTATGCCACCTTACTAGGAGTTCAGAAACAAAAGTAAACATACGTATGGTAACGGAGGTGACTTGCAACCGCAAATTACACGATTGGAGCTCGGAATACTTCAAGGCCCTGAAATGTATGAGACACACATATGTTAGCCTTACATAGCCTAGTGAGGTAGTCATCAACACATAAATAATAACATATAATATATAAAACATGCTATGAACATGAATGATATAATGACATGCTTAGTTATCTTTCTCACATACTTTTAATCATAATGTCTCATGCTTAATCAAATATCACAATTTTACATAATTCAAGCAAACGTTATACATATTAATTCCCTTGGACAACGTAATAGATGGATACGCAGATTCCCCTTTACACCTACACATATAACGGATAGTAGGCCGTAGCTCCGAATAAATCTCTTACACAATCTATCCTTATTTCCACCACATATAGGTCGTAGCCCCAGACCGTAGTCCACCCTTACTTATACGAGCTCAATTAACCCTATGGCATGCCAATTGTATCCAAAACTCACCGATGTCCAAGGTTTGCATATTTCACTGTATTTCTTACCATAGTGCCCGTAGGCCATAGCGTGTCAGAAACGAAAGTGAGTCGTAGCTCTACGACATATTATAACACATATCTTTATCATATCATGATGTAACTATATTAAAGGCTTACCATACTCACCTTTAGCATCCACACAAGCATTGCTCTACTTGAGCTTTTAGCAAGGTACATATCGATTATGAAAATCACAAAACAAATGCAACGAGATGGCACCTAGCCTATCCCTTGATATGACTACACTCACCTTGACTACGAGGTTCTTGGATTACAATTCCTTTGTGCCTAGCTTCCTTTGGAGGCGACAAGGGATCCTTCTCTAATATTTGAGCTAGCAAAAAAATTAGGGATTGCATCAGAATTCGATCTAAGGATTCAGAATTGTATTTCAAGCTTACCGAAACTTATAGACATCATCATAATGATAAAATTAACTATTTAGTCCATGGGCTTCTATTTGAACGTTAGAACCCTAATCTTGAAATTAAATCTCAACAGAATATGAAATCACTAAACCGGTATAGAGGTTTTACTCACCGAACTGTGAGCTTTCAAATGGTATATCAAACTTGAACGAAGATCGAAGATTGCACCGAGGTGCTTGCTTAGCTTGAGCTTGAAGATGGAAATGGAGGTGTGTGCTTACTTTGGTAGCAAGATGGTTTAGTTTACCTGGAGATTCTGTAACACCCTAAAGTCGGGTAAAATGTTATGTGGTTAATCGATGTAAATTAGTTGTAATATGTTTTAAGAAAGTAGAATTGTTATCCTATTGGACTAAATTGATTAAAAGAAAGTTTTGGGTGCAATACCCTAAATCCTGGTTTAGAAGAATATTATGACATAAATACTAGTCGAATCGTGTGATTAGTTTGATGCATATATATATACATACCTGTGGAAGTATGCCTATCTAAACTTTGAAATTTGATTAAGTAAGTTGAGGATCTATTTGAAACAAAAACAAAAGAAGGGATAACTAATGCTAAGGACTAAATTGAATAATAGAGTAAGTGGAGAAATTGCATGCTAAAGAAACAATAGTTGAAGGACATACACATTTGGCATGAAAATAAAGATGCATGTGTCTTGGTTGTCTCGGCAAAAAGAAAAAAATAATAATAGGGATATCATCCCTTTCCCTTAACCAACCGAGCCTTTAAGAATTTGGGGAGAGGATCTTAGTGTAAAAAAAAAACTTCAATGGGAGCAATCCTTGGAGTTCCCTTGTTTGGTTCGGTGATGAAGGGTAAGAAGTCCTTCTTCTTTCCTTAATTTGATTATAATTTTAAGATTTTATCATGACTCTCCCCTTAGAAACATTGGTAGTTAGACTTGTTGGAATTTGCTTTTTTTTATAATGATCTCTAATTATGCAAATTATGTGTACATAGAATGACATGTTATTTTGCTGTATCTTTTTGCTTAATGTATTGGAATTAGGGGACTGTTTTAAAGATTGTTTTTGGTCGAATTGGACTATTTTGTAAACCCGTTTTAGGGAAGTGTTTTGTAGTTAAAGGGGACTGCTTTGTGAATTGTAATTGAAAGGTTATTTTACAACCTAAAACTGGACTGTTTGTAGATTTAAATTAGGGACTGTTTTGCTATTAAAGGGGAACTGTTTTAGCAACTAAATTAGTACTTTTGGTTGGGGATAATAGTTAAAATATGGTACAGTGAATTACATAGACAGGTTGTGTAGTGTTTGTATGCAATGTTCTGTATAATAAAATACAAGTTCGGATTATGTAATATGCAGCTTGCAATTGTATGCATTATGATAAGTAGGGGTGTATACGGTTAGATTTCGGTTTAATTCGGTAAGCTATTTTTAGTAACCATCGGTTTTCGGTTCGGTTAACCTCGGTTTTCGGTTTTTCCATATTAACGTTAGTTTTTGAAATTTTGTATTTTGTATTGGCAAAATAGCTTTATTTGATGACTTTTAAACATTAAAAGTTAGAGTTTTAAAGTATTTTTCATAAATATTTATTAAAAACTTAATTTTTTAAGTAAAAAATAATAATTAAAAATGCATCTATAGTATTGTAAGTATAAAATACTTATTTTTACATTATAAAAATAACTATAAATTAAATAAAAAATCAAATTCGGTTTGATTCGGTTAACCACGATTCGTAAACTTATTAACCATAAACCGTCCAAACGCCTTGGTTCGGATCGGTTTTCGGTTAACCATGCTCAGCCCTAATGATAAGGTATAAATGCAGTCTTGAAGTGTAATAAAATGAGACTTTGATAACTAATTGTATGCAGATTTAAAAATGGAAGTATATACAATTTTGGAAAGCTAGAAAATATAGCTTTATATGATTAGAAATGTATGCAGTGTTGTCTTGAGTTTTTTTTTTTATATAGAAAATGTAGAATTATGGAACTTATGATGTAAATTGGAATTCTGCAGAAATGCAGTTTGGAACACTGCAGATATAACATTTAAACAGTTTAAATACAGACTTGAAATGCTTAAGAAACAACAATTACATGTTGTATTTGTATATTGAAATACAGTTTTTATATATATGCAGAAATACATGAATGCAGATTTGTAAGTATAATAAATGCAGTATGCAGTAGCGTAAAATGCAGTATGCAGTATTTATGCAGTTTTGAATAATATGTAGAACAATGTATGAATGAAGTCCAGTTTTGTTATGAATCCAGTAAAACAGTTTTGACATGCATAATTATGGATTTAGTTAATTAAACTCATTTTGTTTGGAATGTTTAATAGTGTGAATTCTTTTATTTAAAAGATATGTAGTTCATATAAGCTTAATTTGTACAGCTTTGATAACAATATGATGCAAATGGAAATTTTGGTATGAATGTAATTCGAACTTTAGCCATCGATTGATAGTTAATTAGCTAAACATTGAATTGTGGAAAAATGTGTGTAAACTCTTTTGGATTGAATAAATTCTAATAATGGTTATTTGCTTGAGGTATACATTTGAGGAAGATTGGAAAAAGAAGTAAGTTGGAAAAGAGAGTTGTGATTGTGGTTCAGGTATCCCGTAACTTCGGGATAAGAGGTGAGTGTAGTTTTGGTAGGGTTAGGACTTAGGTCCTAACCAAAATTTTGCACGTCTATCTTATTGCTATTGATATGCCATGATAATGAGCTTAATTAAACTTGAATATGAATTAAAAGGGAAGATTGAACTAAGCTGAAATTTGTGATTAAGTATTAGGATGGAAATGGATGTTAAATCATTTAGAAAGAAATGTGTAAACATTGTGTGATTCCATGCCTTGAATGATTCCATTCGAATTGCTTGCTTGAGTTACACTATGGATGTAAATGCTTGATTTCTTGTTCTTGATTGTGCTTATTCGAGTAGTGGCATGTATGTATTATAATGATATATAATGCTAGATCCTTGTATCATGAATGCAATTCACTCGAATACTTACTTGATACCTAAGATGGTAATGTAAATACTTGCTTGAAAGATAAGTAATTGGTGATTGTAGAGCTAAGGCTCAACTAGCCTAAGGGCTAATCTTAATTTTGAAATACTTGCTTGAATATAATCCTTGAACATGAATTGTCTTGCCTTGAACATGAAAGCATGGAACATAAGAAACAACAACAAGCTTTAAAGTATAAAATACACTCCAACTTTTAATAGGAGCTAAGATACTTAAGTTGCCTAAAATGGAAGTCATTGGATACAATGGTATGATGCATGGTATACTTAGGACTACGGTTCATGAGCCACGGCTCGGGGGATGCCCCATTACATGAAATATGTTATTGGCGACAGTTAGAGGTAACGGGGGAGTTGTACGGGGATTGGCGACAGTTGGTTGGATAGTGAGAAGTATAGGATTACATGTTTTCGATATTAGCCATTGCTATGTGCATTGAGTTAAGTATCTCTTGGACCTTTATGGTCAAACACGGACCAATGTTATTCATGACCAATTGTGATCCAAGGCAAACATGTTAAAAAGATATGAACCTTATTGAGAAATTGAATAAGAAATTCAAAAGAAAGTCTTGAATACTTGAATTATATCTTGAAATACTTAAATGACTGGACAATAAATCTTGAACACTTGAATCACTTGACATGAATCCTTGAAATACTTGAATTGCTTAACATGTAATGCTTGATTCTTGACATGAAACTCTTGAAATGATAATTGCCTATGCTTGGACCTTGAATTGTATGATTTGCTATTTGGAATGGCTTATGGTCTCACTTGAGCTAATGTTTACTTGGTTGGTTTGCTTGAATTGCTTGACATGCAAACTTGATTACTTGAACATATTACTTGACTTGTATACTCAAACTTCTTGTTACATGAAAAAGATCTCGATCTTACTTGAATTAATGAGTGTAGCTGCCATGTACATCTTGTAAATGAAAATATGGACTGATTTGGCATTGTGAATTATGTGTACATGTTATATGACTGAATTAGCTAGATTAAATGAAAGTATGGACTATTTTGGCATTGTAAATTATGTGTACCTGTTATATGACTGAATTGGCTAGACTAAATGAAAATGTGGACTGTTTTGGCGTTGTGAAATATGTGTACGTGTTATATGAATAAATTTGGCTAGATTAAATGAAAATATGGACTGTTTTGGCATTGTGAATAATGTGTACGTGTTATATGACTGAATTGGCTAGGTTAAATGAAAATATGGATTGTTTTGGCATTAAGAATTATGTGTACATGTTATATGGTTGAATTGGCTAAACTAAATGAAAATATAGATTGTTTTGCATTGCAAGAATGTATAAACATGTATAATGGACAGCTAAGTAATAACGCTTAAATTAAAGAAAGTAAACAAGCAATAATTAAGGCTTAAGGCTGACATGCTACTTAAAATGTATACTTGTACACTTGATAAACTTGTCACATGAAATGCTACTCGAAATGGACTTATACTCTCACTTGAATCAATGTGCATAACTTGTGAACATATCTTGAGTGATAAGCTTGAAATAAATTGTGATTATGTTACATGACTAGGAAATGTTGTGATTTGCTTAAACATGTTATCGATTGACTTGAAATGATTGAAGATTGAATTGTGATCTATGATTTTGCTTGTCATGCTATCTTGCTATTCAAATGATACTAGAAAATGTTTACTTGGTAATTACTCGATAAGCTTACCATGCTGCTTGATTTGCTTGACAAATTGGTTACTTAACATTTGCTTGCCTTGATATTTGATTGCCATAAGTATGATGATACATGAGTTCATGATTTTTTCTTGAATTGGAATACTACAAACCTTAATAGGGCCACTTGATTAATGGAGACATGACATAATAATTGGTTAGAACTAGTACTACCTCACTAAGTAAATATCATACTTATCACTCTCGTTTCCTCTCTTCCCAAACCATAAGTTAGGTGCTTCAAGGTGAATTGCTTGATTCCGAAGTCAGATTTCTCGAGCTTGAAGTAAGACACAAGCAAAAGCATAAGTATGAATCCATACTTGTTTGTAATGCTCCTAGTGGTTAGTGGCACCTAGTCTTGTATATAGTAAGCTAGTGCATGCATTATATTACTCGAAAGTTGTATATATGAACTTGAGTTGGCCTATAATGTCACGAAGGCTTAAATGATAAACTTGGAATATGTAATGACATGATTCTCATGTGGATTAAATGGATTAAGCTGCACATATGTTATGAGTTTGAATTGAGTATGTTCTATTCAAGTATGCTAGTCGAATGCCTTGTATGAACATATAAATGCTTGAATAAATATTATAAATAATTCATGTATATATGAACTTGAATTGCCAAATGGATAAAGAATGAAACCATGTATTCTACTTGAAGTATGATTATAATAAATGCTCACATGAACTTGATTTACTGCGAGTATATGGAAATTAAAATGAAATGAACACATTTTTTTCCTAATGCTATACATGACATTAAGACTCGATGAATGAGGAAACTGTTTTATGATACGCTAGAACTTGCTATTGCCGAATAGGAAGTGATCAAATGTACATGCTTTGCTTGTTCACATGCCTAAATAGTAGTTAACCTTGAATGAACAATTGAAGGTAACCAATCACATGAATGACCTATAATGTCTATGAAACATGATATGCTTGCTTGAGATATGTTCGATTTCATGTACATATGATCGTGTTTAGTTAAACTTACATGAAATATTTACATGTCTTGAATGTAATGAGATTGAGTTAAAATGAAGTATGCCTACATGACTAAGTAGTTATTAATCCTTGAATGTAACTTGAAAATGACTAATCAAGGGTTGGCATATAATGAACAAGAATGATAAACATATCTTGCTTGTATGATCAAATGTAATTGTCTAAGTTGCTTGCTTGCTAATCATTCAACTCGTCTATTAGGGATGAGTTCTTGAAAAGTTTTAAATTATTCGTGTTTCCAGTGTTCCCCGTAACACTCCTCAGCCGATTTACTACTAAACTGGGTGGGGTGTTATAGATTCAAAGTGGAAGAGTGAAAACTTTTCTTTTCTCAAATTCATTTTTAAGGTTGGAGACCTTAATCATTTCCACCTACATGTCATCCAATGAAAAGCTTTCCTCAAGCCATGGGTTTGCTCAACCCAATGGCCAAATGATTTCCCATATTTTTACTTTTGGGTTTAAACATCTTCTATGATGTTATTCACGTGGGATAGGACAAGCAAGGAGGTGAGTAAGCACCTTGCTTCAATTTCGTTTCGATTTAGGCTTAAACAGATTCAAAACAGGGGACCAGTATCGATATGCTTATGACCATATCGATACGTAGATTCGAAACAGGGGACCTGTATCGGTACACTTATGACCGTATCGGTACGCCCTTGCTAAAATGGGTATGGTAGTTATTGGCAGTTGGACCGTACCGATACTGGCATGACCGTATCGGTACGTCTAACCCAGACTTTGTATTATTGGCTTCGAATTCCATACAAAGAGACTTACTTGTCCAAATAAGATCAAAATGGAATTTCATTACAAAAGAGGGGTACAAAGGCCTTTTATCACAACCGTATAACATATCGAAAAAAAATTTTGATCACCGGAACCTACTTCCGACTATGCCAGTTTTCGGGATGTGATAGAATCAAACCGAGATAAGTTTCTGATGAAAGGTAGATGGAATCTTTCAGTTGTTGAGATGGTTCAAAGGGAGATGAATCTGCATGATCGATCAAAGCGATTTAGCAATTTAGAGGTGGCAATCGATTTGTTTGGGTCAATTTTAGTTCGGGTTATTTTGGGTTTATCTACATTCGATTTAGATTTGCTTCGTGTCTGGTTCGAGTTTAGTTCGGGTCTATGATAAGTCAGGTCTGGTTCGGGCATTGGATCGGGTTAAAATTGGATCAGTCATTTTTTGGTCGGGTTAATATCAGATTGGACGTTTTCAGTTCGGGTCAATATCAAGTTGTTCAGATCGGGTTAACATTTAAATTTTCGGGTCAATTTAGTTTGATTTTGGTAGGGATGGTAGACGGGTATGAGTTTGGTGGGTAGTGGGCGGCTGTGAATGTAAAAAGCTATACCCGCTGTAGGTAGTGGGTAGGTGATGGATTTAAAACCTTACCTGCACCGTATCCGCCCCTCCACCCCGCATCCGCCCGTCCCATCCACTAACTACCCACCATATGAATTTTAGACCATTACGAATTTCAGAATAAGTTCACAACTTATTTTGTAAACCCTAAGATTTAAAGGGTGTACCTTATAATTTAATCAAATCTTAGAGTTTAAACATTTTTTAATATTGTCTACCACCATTAGTTAGTTAGATGTAGTTAAGTAAAATTTATACCGTTATAAATGTACTTTAGTTAAGTTAGCTATATTTAGTTAGTTAGCTGTAGTTAAATTTATACATGTTTAAATGCGTTATATATATTAACTTGATCAATCAATAAAATATGCAAAGTTTTACTCTTCTTTACACAATCTATGGTTTACTTTTACATAATTAGATATTAGTGGTTGCTTGCCAAGTGGGTACGGGCGGGTATAGGTTGGGTGGTGGGCACCCAATTAGGTAGTGGGTGTGGGGGTGGATTTGAGAATGTACTCACTTGGATAGGTGTGGATTTGAAAAATAGTACCCATCGTGGGTGATGGGTAGGTGATGAATATAAAAATTTCAAGTGGGTATGGATATGGGGAGGGGGTATCCGCACCCGCCCAGTTGCCATCCCTAGAGTTGGGTATGATTCACAAAGACTTCGTTGATACAGAAGATTGTGTTGGTGGAGGATGCAGAAGGCTTGAAGGCGAAGGTATAGAAAATTAAGCTTAAAGGCGTTTGAAGCCCTTGAACTCTTGGAAAAAACAAATTAAGCTCTTGAACTTTTTTGCAGTCAATTAAGCCACTGAAATCAATAAATTGAATCAATTAACCCATTTGACCATCGAATTTTGACTTTTTTTCTTGAGACGCTATTGCCACATTAAACACTATTAAAGAATTTTTTACAAATTTTTCAAAAAAATATTTTTTTATAAGTTTTATAAGTTTTTTTATAGAATTTTTAGAGCTTTTAAAGAATTTTTTAAATAAGATAAAAAATCTGAAAATGTTAACTGACAACATTGTAACACGACACGTACAGAAAATTTTATTTAATTATTATTAAAACAACAATTAATTTAAAAATGGATAGACTAACTAACCAATTAGATAGAATTCTAAAACCATTGAATACAATCGAATATATTTTTATATATAGAATTAGTCATATATTCTTGTAAAAAGCTTGTCTTCTTATTTCTCAAATTAGGTTTTTAATTTTTTAGCTTACTTTTCCCTCTTTGTTTGTTTTGGAAATTAGAGTTAGTACTTTTATTGTTTAGACTTAATTTTCCAAACTCTCGCTGTTCCACAAAACATAAATCCCTAAGTTTCAAAATCACTAAGTCAACAAACTTCAGCCTCTGGTTATGAAATGGTCCTCTATTTATCCCTTTTTTAGTACAATCTTTTGACTTTTTTTGTAAATGTAGCAACCACAAAATATCCACCGACAAGGTTAAAGTTGGGATCAAATATTAAGAGGGATAATAATCTAATAAACTTCTAAATTTAAAAATTAGTAAGGACAAATGCCTTATTTGAATAATATTTAAACTTAAAAGGACATAAAATGTTATTATACCACAATTTTGAGAAGTGCAACTGTCTCTCCCAAAGTATAATAGAAAAATATAATAAAACATATATCATTTTACTATTTACCATATTGTTAACAATAGATAATAGTTATAGTATAAATAAATTATTCATTCACTTTGCCTTAATTATCGGGTTAAATTTGAGTCGATGTTCGATTTAGCTTTTGGTTCGGGTCTATTCAATTCGGTTGAAAGTCGGTTCAACAAAAAATTTGGGTCGATTTCATTTTGGTTCGGTTTATTTCAGGTTTCGGATCAAGTTCGTGTTATTATGTTGTTGATTTTGAGTCTTTATTCAGTTAAATCGGTTCGGGTCTCAGGTCAATTTGCCAAGTCTATTTAGCGTAGTAACCTTGTTCATACTTTCAACAGCTGGAGGGTTAAACCCATTTACCTTGAACTGGGTCAGGACAGTAACACTGTCGGACTGAATAGTAAACCAGTTTAAATTTTGAATTCTCATTTGATTCAAAATATGCAGTTTACTTATGAACATGATCGACTCGATAAACCAATTAGGGTTATTTTTTATCCCGAAGGTATTAAGCTTTCCATCGTTGACTTGGAAACCATACTGTTGGTTCATATTTGGTTTTCAACTACTGCCGACATGGAGGAACTATTGTTGGTTCATACTTCATTTTCGATCAAGGCTAACAGAACATGAGGACACGTTTAGTCTAATCATCGGAAAAATAGGGTCTTGTTTTAATCCTTGAGGACAAGGATTAATTTGAGTAGAGAGATTTGCAACGGGCCTATTTTGTAGTTAAATAAAACGACGCGGTTTTAATGTTAGGGCTGAGTTAAAACCACAAAATGTTATTAGAATTGGTTTTTATCAATTGAAATGAATTAATGAATTTCTTGTCTTCCTCTGAAATTCTGCTTCTCTTCTACCTTTGCTCTTTTAAATCTCTTATTTCTCCATTAAAAATTATGTTTCTTGTTACCGAAATTAACGTTATTGAATTCAGCTCCTATGTATTCTTTGAAGAGGTTCGAGTTTTTAGGAGCTAGCCGCTTGGATTGACATGTTGCAAGGGAAGAAAACTTGGGAAATGAAAAGAACAATGAAAAACTTAGAAAACTGCATTGGTTTAGAACAAGTAGACTAGTGCTCTGATGTAGGTTCAAAACAAAAAAGAGAGGTTTGAAGACATAGGGAGATTAAAAACAAAGATATGGTTTGTTTTCTGTTGTCCTTGCCGTAGTAATGACTCTGGGATCTTTAATCACAACAAATAGGTTACTATTTTGGCCCTTGAGATCTCTCACAAATTACTAATAATAAAATAAATTATTATTATTATAATTATAATTATTATTTTATACCTTAAACATATACCTCGTCTTGCGGCAGGGCTATGCTAGTTAATTAGACAAAAATCATTTGCTGCTTTTTGGTAATCACACTAAAAAACACTAAAAAATAAAATTTGGTGATCACACTAAAAAATAAATTTTAAATTTTAAATTTTAAATTGTAAATTTTACACCTTAAAAAATATACTTTATCTCAAATTCTTTAAATTCTAAACCTAATTTTTAATGTGAGGACATAAATTAAGACAAAAAAATAAAAAAAATTCTATTCTATTCTATTAAGCCAAGAACTATTGCCTGACAACTGACAAGGGATGTGAGAGGAATTACCAAAATATATGTATGGTGTAACGGTTTATCTAAACCGGACAAAAGTCATCTACCCCGTTTCAATGCCTCTTTCTATACTTTATCCCAAATTCACTAAACTTTAACTTTAAATCTTAAACTCTAATTTTGATTTTTAGTGTGAGGGCATAAATAGAGGCAACAAAAAGGTAGAGGATTTCTATTCTAATTAGACAAAAACTCTCTGTCACATTTTAATGCCCCTTTCTATACCTTAACACTAAAAAATTAAACCCTAAATTCTAAATCCTAAACCCTACAGCCTAAAAATACACCCTACCCTTAAAACCCTAAACCCTTACCCTAATTTTTAGTGTGGGGCATAAATAGGGCAACAAAAAGGATAAGAGATTTCTATTCTAATTAGACAAAAATTATCTGCCCCTTTTTGGTGCTCCAACACTAAAAACACTATAAAATTAAATTCTAAGCTATAACCCTAAATTCTAAATCCTAAACTCTATCCTAAATTCCTTAAACCCTAAACATAATTTTTAGTGTGGAACATAAATTGGGGCAAAAAGGTAGAGGATTTCTATTCTAGTTAATTAAGCCAAGAACTAATTAATTTTCTAGACAAACAGTGACTTGCCTGACAAGGCATGTGAGAGGAATTACCAAAATACTTGCATGTTGTAATGGTCTATATAAACCTATTTGATGCTTTTTTCTCTATTTCCCTATCCCTATCAACAGAAACAATCAAAGTAAATCCACTCAAACATGTTTCTTCCATTCCAATGGCGAGGCCTTCAAACACCATTAGATATGAAATGAATGCTCGGAATTGTTTCTTCTTATGCCGTGTGTTGGTTGCATAAACCACGTCCTCAACATGAACAACTGCGTTGGCTGTGTATCAACCCCCTCTCTCTTTTTATATGTAAAGATTCTTGTTTTACAATTGTAGGAAGACTTGTTCAAATCTTTGTATCTCCTGTAACATGTATAATACAAGAACAAAAGGCGCATTTTTTTCTTTTTTTTTATTTTATGAATCGTTTCTCATTGCTTAAAGTTGCTATGGTTAGGCTTATTTTCAGAAGTTGATTTGTTGTAGGATATATACACATATATTTGGCAGCTTCATGTTCCACAGCGTGTTAGATTTTTTCTTTGACTTGTCTGTCGGCAAAAGATCATGACGAACCTAGAACGGTGTGAGCGATCTCTCTCTCTTCCGATCCAAGCTGTCCTCTTTGTCACCTTGCTGATGAATCAATTATACATGTTCTTCGAGACTGTGAGGGTATCAAACATGCATGGCGGTTGATTGTGCCCCAAAGCTTTGTAAGCACCTTCTTCTCCCTTCCTACTGGTTGCGCCAAAATCTATGCTCGAATCTAATGAAACATGAGTGGGGTGTTCCATGGAAGCTTGCTTTTGCATCTATTTTATGGAAATCTTGGAAGAACCGGAATGACTGGGTTTTTTCCCAGAGTAACTCCTGTCGCGTCTGTGTTGTCCAAGGTGTTAGAGTAAGTCTATTATCAAAGAAGTAAAGAGAATAGGATGTGTGTTAGAGTAAGTCTGTTATCTGTTAGTATCAATCCTTCAACTGATAAGGTTGTTATGGATTCTGTTAGACGTTAGCTGTTAAGTTCAAGAAGTGCCTCTCTGTATAAATAGGGCAGCTTACCTCTTCTTGTAAAATCATATTGTTCTTGAGGTTAATAAACTTTTCTCATTCTTTTATCTCCTTTACTTCTATATTCCATCATGGTATCAGAGGTTTCAATGCCAGAAAACGCTTCTGCAAAACCTTTCACTAACAAGACTATTTCCATACGTCTTGATGACTCCAATAACGTCCTGTAGAAGCAGTAGATTCTTTTTGCCATTGAGAGTCTAGCCCTTACTCACATCGATGGCTCCCTGGTCGTTCCTACACAGTTTGTTCCAACGAAGGAGGAAGTAGAGTGATCAACCCTGAATATGTTCGTTACAAGCAAGAGGATAGTGTTCTCTATTCTTGGCTACTTCCACCTATTGGCTCGTCAATTTTACCTTTTCTTGTCAATTGCAAGAACGCTCTTGATATTTGGGAGAAAGTAAAGCACACATTTTCTGTAACTTCAACCACTCGAGTTATGCATTTACATTGCTTCTTGAAGAACATCAGGAAGCGCAATCAAATGATGAGGGAGTATCTTGCTCAGATCCAGGGTGTGTGTGATAGTCTCACTGCGTGTGGAAATCCTCTGACAGAGACAATGCACATTTCCACCATTCTTTTTGGTCTTCTGCCGAAATATGAGCCGGCGGTGGCTGTTATAACCTTAAGTCAGCAGCCTTATAATCTCGATGGTGTGTCTAGTGTCTTTCTTGACACTAAGTCTAGGCAGCTCGAGTTCTTGGCTCAAGGTTCTTTAGTCAATATGGTTCAAGGTCCTTCTTCCACTGGTGCTATGGGTCACTCTCAAAGCCTGTTTTCTAATTCTGGCCCAACTGTCTCTCATAACCCAAATATGGCTCATTCTTTTGGCTGTCCTAATTCTTCAAATAATTTCTCTCTAAGAAATCCAGTTGTTTTAGGGTTTCGTCCTTCCCCAATCTATTTAATCGTGGAACGCCGTTCAGAGGCCGTGGAGGTAAAGTTTATGGTGGCTGATCTTGATCACAATGCCAGATTTATGGTAAAATCGGGCATCTAGCTGGTAGATGTTTCTTTCAGTTCGATCAATCTTTTGAAAGTTTTGGAAGTACTTTGTCTGTCAATCATGTGTCATATTCAGAAGATTTTGCTGAAGATCAAAATTTTGCCCAAGGAAATGTTCAAAGAACTCAAAGTTATGGTCAATGGGCTTCTCCAGTCTTCAATGGTACTCAATCTTCTGGTTCTGAACCCATGGTGGCGACTATAGCCGCTGTGGCTGAAGATTTCTCTTTTGGAGATGCTGCTTGGTACCCCAACTCAGGGCCGACTTCCTATCTAACACCTGATGCAGGTAATATCGTTTTCTCAACTCCTTATTTTGGCCCTGGTAAAGTGTGTGTGGCAAATGGATCTTATGTTCGTATTTCTAGCATTGGTACTTCAACTATTGAAACTGGGCTTAGACCTTTAGTGTTGACTAATCTTTTGCATGTTCCCACTATTAAGAAAAATCTTTTATCTGTCTCTAAATTTATGAAGGATAATAATGCATCTATTGAGTTTTTTCCCTAACTCTTGTGTTGTAAAGGATGTGACAACGCAGCAAATGATACTTCAAGGCTTACAAAGTGATGGGCTTTATAAGTTTGTCTCGCCTGATGGTTTGAATTCATCTGGTGGTTTGAATTCGTCTGAAGAAGATTCTTCTTGTTTTAGTAACAGTTGTGTTCCTGTTAATAATTGTTTTGTACTTTCTTTTGGTCATCTTGATAGTTCTAGGATTGTTGGTTCTAGTGCTGCTTCGGTTGTTCGATTGACTGAGGAGTTTGTTTTTATTTCTGATTCTTCTGTTAAGCTTGTTCAAGATGCTCATTGTTTTAGTGTCTTTAGCAATGCTCAGACTTGGCACAGAAGGCTTGGACACCTTTTTTGTGATACCTTAGTCAAATTGTCTAAAGTTTGTAACATTTCTGATATCAATAAAGAATCTTTTTTGTGAAGCTTGCAAGTTAGGAAAAAGTCACAAATTACAGTTTTAGAAATCTATATATGTTTATGATAAACCTTTGCAACATATTCAAATGGATGTTTGGGGTTCTACACCTTTAATTTCGAATAATTTCACCTACTATGTTAGTTTTTTAGATGCTGCCACTAGATACACATGGATTTATTTTGCTGCCGGAAAATCTGATGTTCGAAATATAGTAATTGCTTTTCACAAAATGGCTGAACGACAGGTTGATTGTAAATTAAAAGTTATTCAATCTGATTGTGGGACAAAGTTTAGAACTTTAGAGAGTTATTTTGTTCAAAATGGCATTGAGTTTCGTCGTACTTGTCCTTACACTTCTGAACAGAATGGTAGAGTAGAAAGGAAACATCGTCATATAGTTGAACTTGGTCTTACCTTGTTAGCACAAAGTGAGGTTTCATTTAAATATTGGTATGATGCCTTTTATACCTCTTTTTATCTCATTAATAAATTACCCACCAAGGTTCTAGGAGGGTTAACTCCTTATGAAAAATTCTTTGGGAAACACCTTAATTATAATTTTCTAAGAGTTTTTGGGTGTCAATGTTTTCCTTTGACCATGCCCTAGAATCAGCACAAACTACAGTTTCGATCCAAGCCTTGTATTTTTCTAGGATACAGCTCAACTCAGCATGGTTACAAATGTCTTGATTCAAATGGTAAGGTGTATGTCTCTAGGCATGTTCAGTTTAATGAGCAAGTTTTTCCTTGTTTGCAGGTTAAAGAAGCTGATCTAAAAGTCAGAAAAGAAGCTGATGTTCTTAAAGTCAAGTACTTTGGTCCAAGGTTAAACTCTGTTTCAGGCTCTCATCCTCTATCAAGTTCAAGTTCAAGTTCAGAATCCAGTTCTTTAAGTTCATTCTAGTTTTTAGAATCGTCTGTTCAAGTTCCTGTTGTTCACTCTTCAGAATCTCCAACGACATCTTCTATTGAGCCATTGGAGCAAGTTGTTCATTCTTTCATCAATCCCGGCCGTTTGGAGCAAGCTTCCATAAACAACAGTCCTAAAAGTTCATCCAGTGAACATACTTCCAGACAGCTACCTCTTTCAGAAATTTCCAGTAATCTAGTTCCACCCACACATTCTATGGTAACCAGATCAAAAGCTGGTATCTTCAAGCCTAAAGTGCTGCTTGCAGAAACTGTGAGTGAGGTTCTAGTAGACATTCACCAAGCCATGTCTTCTGATGTTTGGAAAGAAGCAATTTTGAAAGAAATTGAAGCTCTCGTTCAAAAAGGCACATGGGAATTAATAGTTTTGCCACCTGATCGAGTTCCTATAGGGTGTAAGTGGTTGTTCAAAGTCAAGCGCAACCCTGGTGGCAGTGTGGCACTATATAAGGCCAGATTTGTTGCAAAGGGTTTCTCTCAACAAGCAGGATTTGACTACTCTGAAACTTTCAGCCCAGTTGTCAAACTAGTGACAGTCAGAATTTTGCTTAGTGTAGCTCCCAACAATGGCTGGGTACTACGACAAATAGATGTGGACAATGCCTTCTTAAATGGAGACTTGCCGGAAGAAATTTACATGCAGCAACCTCCGGGCTTCGAGCAAGAAGATTCAGCAGGAAACCAGTTGGTTTGTAGGCTAAGAAAATCTTTGTATGGTCTCAAACAAGCACCCCGAGCATGGTTTGAAAAGTTTCGAGACTACTTGGTGTCTAATCTGGGCTTCACAGAATCTCTAGCTGATTCGTCGCTTTATTTTCGTGAATCCCAAGGCAACAAAGTCTATATAATTGTCTATGTTGATGACATAGTAGCAACTGGAAACAATGCTGATGAAGTTAATCGTGTCATCAAAGATATCAATCAAGCCTTCTCTTTAAAGGATTTAGGTCAGCTTACATTTTTTCTGGGCATGCATATTCAAGCTGTTGACAAAGGAATCATACTTAACCAAAAGAAGCACATCCTAGAGCTATTGGACAAGACTAAGATGATTGATGCTACATCTTCACCAACACCTATGGTAACCTCTCCTCAACTCTCATTAACTGATGGTGATCCTTTTCAAGATAGCACTCTTTATAGGCAGATAGTTGGTACTCTACAGCACATATGCTCTACTAGACCTAACATTTAATTTTATGTTAATAAAGTTAGTTAATTTATGCAATCACCGCTTGATAAACATTGGAAGGCTGTTAAGAGGATCATTAGGTATCTAAAAGGCACCATGGCTTATTTTTTAGTACTGACACCTCACCAAACACTTTGGTTGGGTATGCTGATTCTGACTGTGGAACTTGTATAGATGACAAAAGGTCAACTGGTGGTCATTGTATTTTTCTGGAAGGAAATTTAGTGGCCTGGAGCTCAAAGAAACAAGGTGTTGTGTCCAGGTCTTCCACAGAAGCTGAATTTTGAAGCTTAGCTGATGCTATGTGTGAAGCTATATGGGTCAAATCCCTCTTTCTGAACTAAAGATTAAGCTTACAAAGACTCCAACAATCCGGTGTGATAATACTAGTGCTATAGCACATTCTTCTAACCCTGTTCATCATGCTAAACTCAAACATGTTGAGTTAGATCTCAGTTTTGTAAGAAAAAGGTTACTGATCGATCATTTCAAATCAACTATGTGCCAGCAGCAGAACAAGTGGCTGACGTGTTAACCAAACCTCTGTCTGCAGCATTCTTTTTACATCTCAGACAACAATTTAAAGTGTTCTGCCCTGAAGAATTACGAATGCAAACTCACTGTTGATTCATAAGCACCATTTCTAAAAAAAGGTAGGAGGGGGAAGAAGTCAGAAAGCATGTTAGAGTTATAATCAAATAAGTAAAGAGAATAGGATGTGTGTTAGAGTAAGTCTGTTATCTGTTATGTATCAATCCTTCAACTGATAAGGTTGTTATGGATTTTGTTAGACGTTAGCTGTTAAGTTCAAGAAGTACCTCTCTGTATAAATAGGGCAGCTTACCTCTTCTTGTAAAATCATATTGTTCTTGAGGTTAATAAACTTTTCTCATTCTTTTATCGCCTTTACGTCTATATTCCATCACAAGGGCATCATGTGAGCTCGGTATTATAACGATGGTTGGCTCTCGTGCACTCCTATAGCTGCTGGTCCTCAAGTCTCGCTCCAATGGCGCAGGCCGGACCTAGGTTGGCTATGCTTGAATGTTGATGGAGCAGTCTCGCCTGGTTCAGGTGCGGCTGCGATCGGTGGTCTATTGCGCGACCACGAGGGAAATTGGATCTTTGGTTTCTCGAAATACACTGGTCACTCTGATATCCTACAGACCGAACTTTGGGCCATTTACTCGGTCTTCACCTAACTTGGAACCAGGGTGTTAAGATCCTTCAACTCCAGTTCGATAGCAAGCAGGCTCTCCATCTTGTTCAGGATCCTCGCACTGCCTCCAGCCCCTTGTCCCTTGTTCGTGGCATCTGCAAGCTCCGCATTCGCAGCTAGATGACAAAAAAAATTTTGGACACCACCGACATGCTTGCCAAGTTGGCCGATCACTCATGCTTTGACACATCTTTTCTTGAGGAACCACTAGCAGTGCTTCGGCCTTTACTTCACCCGGACTCTCTAGCCTCCTCAGACTTGTAAACCCCTTGGGTGTTTTCCTTTTAATTCAAAAAAAAAAATTGTATGGTAGTGTTCAGTGAGCAACCCAGGGACGTGTTCGTTAGAGACTAAAGACACAGGCAATGGGATGAGATTTGGACTTGGGAGAGGCAGTAGGCTAAAGGCCTAATTTTCTTTCTGGATTTTTAGATAATTTGAAATAAAAATTTAAGTAATTCGTATTCTATTTAATTATTCAATATTTTTGGATATTCGAAATTAAAAATAGATCAAATATGTACATTTTTAGATTGAATCATTAAGATCGAAATTGTTTACACATCGCTAATACTAACCCCGTTATATGATTTTTTTATCATAATTATATAAAAATCTTGCCTCCTCCATTGGTTGTTATATATATATAGGGTTAATATCCACACATATATTCATTCTTTCATATTTTTCAAGAGGATCCCTATTATCCCGTTGGCTTTTAGCCTTTTGTTTCCATTTATAACGGTCGGATATTACGATATACGGAGCTACTCTAACGCCGTTAACCTAACCTCCCCCAAACTCCGTTGCCGTCCCTTCGCCGTTATCCACATTAACGCCGTCAAAATCAAACCAAAGTCTCGGGGCTCCGTCACTTCTATCTCAAGTCTCTCTCCACACTTTAAAAGTTAAAACTCTCAGCTTATAGTTGCCATTTGAATTTCCTTTCAACTCGCCGGCATTTATTTACACTGTAAGTTTCCTTTTAATTGATATTCATTGCCAATTCTATTTCTTTTATCTTTAGAAACTCTAAATCGGTTCATTCTCATCCAAATCTATATACAAATTTTCAATCACATTTTTGTTTACTCTGAAAAGGTAAAATATCATTTTCTTCCAAATCTGTGTATAGTTTACTCTGTTTTTTTTTTTTTGTTTTTGTTTTATTTATTCAAAATTTTGATCTTCTGTGATTGAATTAATGATACATTAGTGTTGTCTTATCTCACTGAATTTCAGATTCTTCTTCAGTCAGCGAATGTACTTAAAAGTTTTAGATTCATTTAAGAAACGTATATGCATTTAAATCTTGAAGTAAATACCACATCATTTTCACTGAATCCGAGTTTGCTCACTGTAGTTACACAGTGATTTGAATCGCCGAGTCGTTAGAGCTATCTGTAATGGAATCTACACAGCAGCAAAGAAGAGGAGGAGGATTGGTATCGCTATCCCCATCGCAAATGCCACGTTCAAACGATAAATCGGTGCTAGATCTGCGACCGGCTGATTCCAAACATGATAAAGATAAAGGCGTTAACGTTCAGGTTATTTTACGTTGTAGGTCAGTTTTCTCTTCTTTTTATTTTGAGTTTCCGGTTAGTGTTTAGTTAACATGCGTAAAATCAATAATGACAATTTCCCCCCTTGTAGGCCACTGAGTGAAGACGAAGCGAGAATACATACTCCGGTGGTGATATCGTGTAATGAAAGTAGAAGAGAAGTTTGTGCTGTACAAAGTATTGCTAATAAACAAATTGACAGGACCTTTCTTTTTGACAAGGTTGCATTTTTGTTATAAATTCATTTTTTTTTATGAGTGGAGGTTAAATTTTGTGTTTCGTTAAAAGTAATTGTTTGGTTCCTGAGAAAATGTAAAGGGATTCAAAGTTGAAAATTTTTATTTTAGGGTTTTGGAAAAGGTAAAGAAGGATTTGAAAATTTATTCGTCAATTTATATATAATGTTGGAGATTTGTTTTTTTTGTAAGGTTTTTGGTCCATCATCTCAGCAAAAGGAGTTATTTGATCTAGCTGTGACTCCAATTGTGAATGAAGTTCTTGAGGGTTATAATTGCACCATCTTTGCATATGGCCAGACAGGAACTGGAAAGACATACACAATGGAGGGAGGAGCAAGGAAAAAGGTACGTTTTTTTTCTAGTTTGTTAATGTTGCATTTGGTAACTTGCATTTAAAAAGTAGTACAATTTGTGTGGTAAAACATATATAAATGCAACATTCATTATTATTTTTCAAATTATTGATTTTTATGCCTTTTTAGTTGTGAATTTGAATTTCTTATTGTAAGTTTGAAATATTCATGTTTTTGTCTTTCAAATATGTAATCATATTGAATTTTAAATAATTTATAGAATATATGCTTTTTCATTCTCGCAATTTGTATATAAGATGAAATTTGAATACAAATTTTCAACTTCATGTTCTCAAACATATAAATGAATTTCATGATCCTTTGCTTGCTTCATTTCTAAATGAACTTGTGCTGTGGTTTTATGCAGAATGGGGAATTCCCAAGTGATGCAGGTGTTATTCCAAGAGCTGTTAAACAAATTTTTGATACATTAGAAGCTCAGAATGCTGAATATAGTATGAAGGTTACTTTTCTAGAGCTTTACAATGAGGAAATAACAGATCTTCTGGCACCAGAGGAAACTACAAAATTCATTGACGATAAAACTAAGAAACCCATTGCTCTTATGGAAGATGGAAAAGGGGGAGTTTTGTCAGAGGCCTGGAAGAAGAGATGGTAACAACTGCTAATGAAATTTACAAAATTTTGGAAAAAGGCTCTGCTAAAAGGCGTACGGCTGAAACTCTACTTAATAAACAAAGTAGTCGCTCTCATTCTATATTTTCAATTACAATCCATATTAAGGAATGTACTCCAGAGGGGGAAGAGATGATTAAATGTGGGAAGCTAAATCTTGTTGATCTTGCTGGTTCTGGGAATATTTCACGTTCTGGTGCAAGAGAGTTATTGTATTACCACCATCCTGAGTGTGATATTTGCTTTGCCAGATGTGTGGGATGACTGAAGACTGAAGAGTGAATGTCTGTGCTACGAGTCTTATGCAGTCAAATGAAAAACCTTCTTGGGATGACTGAAGAGTGAATGTTTGAGCTACGAGTCTTATGCAGTCAAATGAAATTTTTCTCTATGCTGCACTCTCGATTAAGACTGTGATTTGGTGTTGTCTATGTTAGGATATCTGAACCTTTTAAGTATTGATCCTAAGTTAATTGATTCTTGCAGGGCAGAGCAAGGGAAGCTGGAGAGATTAATAAAAGCTTGCTCACTCTTGGTCGTGTAATCAATGCTCTGGTCGAGCACTCCGGTCATGTACCTTATAGGTATGGATTATCCATATATGTGAGTTTCCACATAGCATCTTGTTTTTGTTTGGATAAATAATATATATATATATATATATATATATATATATATATTTGCAAACGGCAGAGATAGCAAACTAACAAGGCTATTGAGGGATTCCTTGAGAGGGAAAACAAAAACATGCATTATTGCCACCATATCACCATCCATCCATTGTCTGGAAGAAACACTCAGCACTTTAGATTATGCACATCGTGCCAAGAATATCAAGAACAAACCAGAGGTCAGTGGATTAGTCTTACGAATCACCTTTTGAGCGTTTATTGCTACTACTCTCACATTATAAAGCTGAATCATGTCTCATTTGTCTTTCATCCAAAATTAAAATATTTGTTCTCTTCGCAACATGCTGAAATAATTGAAATTTGTTACTATAACAGATTAACCAGAAGATGATGAAGTCTGCTTTAATAAAAGATTTATATTTTGAAATTGATCGGTTGAAGCAAGGTAGTTGACTATTCCTTAAAATTTTTGCCAAGAAACTTAAAGACATCATCAATTGGTTCTTATGAGTTTTTTTTGCTTCCTTTTTTATGTTTGTGTACTCTGCAAGAGAAAAAAATGGAATTTACATTCCACGAGATCGCTTTCTCCAGGATGAAGCAGAGAAGAAGGTTGGATTCAAACCATATGGTTGACTGGTAGAATTATTTGTCCCAAGTTTCATGGCGGATTGAACTTATTAGTATTGCTAAGAAATATAACTTTTACCTCAGGCTATGGCTGAAAAAATAGAGTGCATGGAAGTTGAATCAGAATTCAAGGAGAAGGTACGTTTCTTCAAAGTTACCCCTTTAGTTCTTTTCTGATATAGGAATTAGAGGTCAAGCTAAGTATTCTTTGTTTACTTTTCTGCAGCAAATTACTGAGCTTCAGGAATTCTACAATTCTCAGCAGCTGCTGACTGCAGATTTAAGTGAGAAACTTGAAAATAAGGAGGTATTATAGTTTTGGATGGTCAACTTACAAATGCCGTATTAGCACTTATCTTGTCTTATAGTGTGACAGAAGTGAACCCTCTCTCTCATTTCTTTTCTTTTTCTTTTTTTTTCCAGAGAAAGCTTGAGGAAACTGAATATGCATTGTTTGATCTTGAAGATAAACACAGATAAGCAAATGCAACTATTAAAGAGAAGGAATTTTTATATCCAATCTCCTTAAATCTGGTGAGTTGGAGGTTGCTTGGGCAACTTCTCTGGTATGAGCATTTTTTCCCTTTTCATTATCTTCATTTTGATGGTTGTTCCGACACTTTTTATCTTTTTAGTTTGAATCCACTCCTGTTTATTTAATATGTTTCTGAAACTAAATATGGCCATTGCTAAACTTTCAGAGAAAACACTTGTTGATTGTGCATTTGAACTCCGGGCAGAGCTCGAAAACGCTGCATCAGATGTCTCAGATTTGTTTGCCAAGATCGGTTAGTATCCTTCAGAGTACATATTGTTATAGAATGACTTGTTCCCTAAAGGTTTTATTTTTCGAATGCTGTTCGGTTTTCAGAAAGGAAGGATAAAATTGAGGATGGAAACAAAGAACTTATCCGAAAGTTTCAGTCTCAGTTGACCCTGCAGCTTGATATCTTGCACAAGACTGTGGCAGCTTCTGTGAATCAACAAGAGCAGCAACTCAAACACATGGAGGAAGATATGCATTCCTTTGTCTCGACAAAGTCAGAGGTATGGTTTCTGTGAGTTATCCGAGAGAAATTTCAGCCTTTGTAAATAATGTAGTAATTATCCTACTTAAAGTTTATCTCCCTAATAGATTAGATTTTATCCTTAGTAGGACTCCTTATTGTAGTTAGAGTCTATCAACTTAGTAGATTAGAACTAAAAGTTATCTTGAGAAGGTCTTCTTAATGTACTAAAAGACCTAGAGCCTATATAAGTGTGTATCGAGAGATGTAATTTTGATTGAGCAATAACAAAATACAGAATATAAAATTCTGTTTCTTCCTGTTCTGTCAACTTACAGTTTCAACAGCATATTTGAACATATTCAGGGACTCAATTGACAGCCTCTAATAGCTTATCCTTTGTATAACTACCGGCCACAGAAGAACTTCGAGGAAGGTTAGGGAAATTGAAGAACATGTATGGTTCGGGTGTCAAAGCTTTGGACAATATAGCCTCAAAACTTAATGGAAATTTCTTGTCAACTTTGGGTGATCTAAATTCTGAAGTCTCTAAGCACTCGCATGACCTGGAAGATGTCAGCAGTATTCTGATGGTTAAGTTTTAAAGTGAACCTTTCTTTTCTACTTCGGCTGGTTATAATGTTATTTATATGGTTCAGTTGTTCAAAGGAATTACCTCTGAGGCTGAAGCATTACTCAATGACCTTCAAAGTAGTCTTTACAATCAAGAGGAGAAGCTAACTGCATTTGCACGACAACAGCACGAGGTTCATAACCTTTTTTATTTGTGTCTCAGCTAATCAGTAATTGAGAGGTGTTGGTAGTGGACTCACTTCTTTCTATTTCATCTACAGGGCTCACTCCAGAGCGGTAGACAATGCAAGGTCAATTTCAAAAATAACAGTGAATTTCTTCAAGACTTTAGATATGCATGCATCCAAGCTGACCAAAATTGTGGAAGAAGCACAAATAATGAATAACAACAAATTGTTTGAATTTGAAAAGAAGTTTGAGGTACTTAATAGATCTTAATTCCAACAAATTTGCTTTTCTTAAAGCTGGTGACCATTAAGTTCAATTCAAATCTTATAATACATGTAGGAATGTGCCGCTAATGAAGAGAAGCAATTACTACAAAAGGTGGCAGAACTGCTTGCAGTTTCAAGTGCTAGGAAGAACAAACTGGTACCAATATATTACACTTCTAATTTCAACATTCTTATGTGCCGTGCGTTCTTGATCTGTGCCTGATAACTATTTTGGGAATAAATTCCTTTTTTTTCTTTTTAGGTCCCAAATGGCAGTCCATGATCTCCGGGATAATGCGTCCAGCAAAACAAGTGAGCTGCAGAAAGAACTGTCTACCATGCAAGAGTCCACTACTGTTGTTAAAACGGAATGGAATGTACACATGGAAAGCACAGAATCCCACTACATTGAAGATACTTCTTCTGTAGGAAGCAGAAAAAAAGATGTGCAAGAGTTTCTTCAAAACTGGTATGGGTTGTTTTTTCTTCTCTTTTCTTTTGGATAAGTAAAATCTTATATATCTAAAGTAAGCGAAGTTTTGCTTTACTACATTGCATTCAAGTACCTATTTCCCCAATCAACAATCAAAAAGGCATTAAGTTGATCAGTCTATCTCTTGTTGCTTGAGTGGTCGACCGAAATAGCTCCACTGGAAATCAAGCCATTCTTCCCTGAAATCTTCGATTGCATTCCTGCCGAATCGTGTAAATATACAAGTTCTATGCAAGACGAAAAACCATATGGTTTATTTTTCTGCCTTTGGTCTCCTTACAGCTGATTCCTGAGCATGCTCGGGTTTTAGTAGCTCTAAGAATAAGCCTCCACTGGTGCTTTGAAAATTGGCCTTCACAAAATAGATGATTCCTTGTTTTGGTATTATCCCCACACAATAAGCATTCAAGAGAGAGTTGTAGTATACGTTGTTTTTTCCTGGCATCAGTTTTCTGCTTCGAATGTTATGTTTTTAGTATGCCCTGAACATCCTCCATAATTCTTGTTGCAGTATTAAGAAAGCAAAGATGAGTAGTCAGCAATGGAGGAATGCTCAGGAATCCCTTCTCAGTTTAGAAAAGAGAAACGTTGATTCCGTCGATTCCATTGTTAGGTAAGCTTTATTTTCTAAAAAGTGTTTTCGAAAATTTCAGACATTGATCACTGATCTTTGTTAGCTTTATTCAATTTAGGGGAGGCATGGAAGCCAATCAGATTTTCCGAGATCAATTTCTGGTGCCGTGTCCACTGCTCTTGAAGATGTAGACACTGCAAACAACAGTTGCCTAACATCCATTGATCGTAAGTATCTAGATTCTCAAAAATAAATGAATACAAGATATCCAGCTAGATTTGTTAATTCTTGTCTGAATCCATAACCCTTATATGATCTTGCCCAAAAAAACTGATGAACATAACTGCTGGCAGATTCATTACAACTTGACCATAAAGCATGTGGGAACATGAATTCCATGATCACTCCTTGTTGTGAGGAATTGAGGGAACTGAAGGGTGGTCACTACCAGAAGACGTAGAAATCACAGAGAATGCAGGGAAATGTCTGGAGGAGGAGGAATACATGGTAAGATTGTAGAAACCAGCAAAAGTATAGAGTTTTTAAATTTCATAAAACCTTTTTTTTTTCATTTCGGTTGGTAACTCATAATCACAGGTGGACAAGCCATCATGTTCAACACTGAGGAAGAGGTCATTTAACCTACCAAGCATGTCATCGATCGAGGAACTCAAAACTCCTCCATTTGAGGAATTATTAAAGCTGTTTTGGGAATCAAAAACAGCAAAATTAGCCAATGGAGATGTAAAACACGCATCGGATGAATACGGAGCAGCATCAACAGTTCCACAATTCCAACCATTGAGAGATTCCAGACTTCCACTCACTGCTATTAACTAAAAAGTGAATGGGGTAGACCAAAACAGATGAAAAGAATTTAGCATGGTATATAGTATTATTAGTATAAGGTGTGTACAGTGCGCAGATACGGAACCAGAATACGTGTGGCCGAAACGACTCCTACCTCCCTTCTTCTATTCATTGCTTGCTGAAAGAATTCAACATGTTTTAAATATATAACTAAAACAGAGGTATTTGTTTATTTATTTAACCTCTATTTAGTTGTTCATGTTTGGTAATAACTATTTCCTTTTCTTTATAAGCCCATCTAGTAAATTTTAAATATACTTCATTTTTAGTTATATATTTTGTTTTAAAACATATGGTTTGCTCATTAACTTGGTTCGTCAGGTATGTTTGCATTGAAAATACTGCAACAACACTATGGTTTAATTACTTGGCAAGTTCTTTTTAGCTGAAAGGTGAGTGAGTCTGAACAATTTAGTCTACATACATTTATGCTCCGTTTTTTGTTGCGTTTAGGTTGCTAAACGGACGTTTACCCCAAATTTTCTTACCAAATAGGTATCGGTTTGGTCCCCATCGGACGTTTGCCCGCTATTTTTTTTGCCTAAATGATTGTTTGTCCACAATTGAATTTTTTAGCTTTTACTAATGAGTGTTTAACCTCAACGGTCGGTTGCCTACATCAAACGAAGCATAAATATTCAAGCAATGGAGAAATTTTTAAACAACAATAACCTCTTAACTATGGGTTAAGAAATACTGACTCGTCTCGTGGAGTACAAAATTGACTTAAAAATTGAATTTTAACCTTTTTTAAGGCTTAAGCCACACTTTGTCTCTAATTTATAAATTTTCTACCAAGTCGTCTCCTATAAAATTGTTTTTTAGACATCTTGTCTCCCTTTAATTTTAATATGTTATCCGAATTGTCATCCTTCAAAAAAAACATTATCCGAATTGTCTCATTTTTATGATTAATAAAAAGTTCGATTAATCAAAGTGCTATGTAATATTTTTGACCAAAGAAATACGGCTGACTTTAATAAAAGAGGTAAATGACATATATTTTTTTAAGTTTTTTTATTTAATTTAGTTTTTAAAAATTTTATTTAATTAAAAATTAACCCTATTATAATATTTTTATTTAATATATTAGTACCATCCAGTAAGATAGCAACACATGTTATCATCTTATTTGTGAAAAAGTGAGGAAAATATAATATACAAAGACGAGGAGAGAGTTAGGTTTTGGGCACCTTAGGAGTAGTCAAACACCTAATCCCTAAACCAAGTTAAGGAGTTATAATATTTATTGACAAAAGTAATGTTAAAATTATACCATGGTTAATTATAAGGTAATATAAATGCAATTAATTTATGTTATAACTAATATACTTTCATAAATATATTCCCTTTTAAAAAAATTTACTTAAGGGTGGAAAAAAGAATTTGCTCCTACTAGATCTTGAACTCACAACTTAAGAAAGGGGAGGATGTTAACTTTATGAAAAAATACTGATATATTTATATTATTAATTTTTAAAAAATTATTATTAAATTAAGCCGAGCAACATAGTAATAAAAATAATTTGACAAACCCAACAAGTGTCCTAGTGAAAAAACGGATGATCTTCATACTAGAAGACAAATGTTCAAATCGCTCTGTCTTCAAGGTGTATACGCATTGTTAAGAGTTAAGAATATGTACGAATAAATATTACCTTATAATCATTTTTAGACTATTAAAAAAATGATTTCACGATGGCTGGGACCATTTGCAATTTATTTGTTTGTTTGTTTTTGTTTATTGTTATATTTGCAAGCAATAATCGTTGCTACTGCATTGACAGAAACGCATCCATTAATTTTTCTTTTAAAATTTTGGTTTTTTCTATATATTTTGTTTATTTGCTGTGGCAAAATTATTAGGATATTGCGTCTCTTTTTATTTTTCAAAATATTATATTTTATTTTTTATTTTAATTTATAATATTTATTACAGTAAAAATGAAATCGACATGTTTACACACCGACTTGACTGTTAATTTTATTTTATGTATTAAAAAATCAAAGTTATTGACACTCAAGCCAATGCATGCATGTCATGTGAATTCGGTTGACATACTTACATGCTACAGTGAAGTCAGTATGTAAGCACTCTAACTTTAATATTTTTTAATTAAAAAATGTACAGTAAAACCGGTATACAACATGCCGACTTCAGTTTCACTATAGCATATACTATATATTGAGAAATGAAAACTCGGATATCTGGAAAAATTAGCCATTTACTGTGCAAATTCACTATGTCAAGAATTTAGCCTAGAAACAACGCCTTGATTGCAAATTCACTATGTTAATTTATTTTCAAAATCACGATATTTACCATCACTAGCGATAATTAATTTGTTCACTATGGATGTTTTCAAAAAATAAATTATTAGTCATGAAATATATATTATTTTTATAGGTGGGATAAAATTCACGACAATATAATTAAAAGACAAGATGGACCTCACGATTACAAGTTACAACCATAACTTTTGAAACAATACAATTACGTCAAATTACTACGGTAGCTTTTTCAATATTATTATTATTGCTAGCATATTTGTTTTGATATAATAATTGAAAAATAGTTTTGGATTAAATTGAAAAGATTATAAAAAAGACTTTAAGTCAAAACAACTTGAAAATATGTTTGAGATGTTTTTAAAAGGTTTTGGAAGTGTTTTAAACATTTTAAAGTAGCCAAACTCAAGTTTTCAGCATGCCCGTACCAATACGGTTACACCATGTATCGATACACCTTAGGGTTTTAGCTACAATATTTTCCCAAAACCGAAAACTCGTACCGGTACAAGCTTAGGCGTACCGATACGGTGAGGGGTCGTACCGATACGCTTATACGCGTACCGATCCCCTATGTTTTTCAAACCCTAACAGCTAGTTTCCAAGAAGGGCGTACCGATACGCCTATCAAGCGTATCGATACCCGTCCGCTGAAGCGCGCCTAACGGCTACTAGGCGTACCGATACGGGTAACCCGCGTATCGATACCAGCAGCACTAGAAAGAGAATTTCAGCTTGGAAAACGTCCCCAACGGCTACATTTGATCCCCAACGGTCTCCAACGGCTAGTAACTCATTCCACACCATAAAAGAAGACCTTGAACACTTGAAGATGGTTAGAGAATATATCCAAGCATGTTGATCAAGAGAATTTGAGTCCAATTCTTATTTCTTTATTTCTCTTGTACATATTCTAGAGAGTGCATATTTGTATATCTTTTGTACTCTTTCTAGTGAGCTTAATCTCTGTAATCACCCACGTTTGTGAGGTAATTTGTTTACTTCTTATCTCTTGTAAAAGGAGAGGTTCTAGTTTAGCCTTAGTGAAAAACTAGAGTTGGTTCTATCTTAGCCAGTAAAAGATAGGGCTGTAAAAGTTTCCTCCTAAACCTTAAAAAGGGGAAGAATTCATAGTGAATTGGGAAATCCTTAGTGGTGTGCTAAGGAAGTGGATGTAGGCTTTGGTTAGAAAACCGAACCACTCTAAAATCATTGTGCATTTTGTCTAATCTTTTATCGATTTTAGCCAATTCAACCAAGCATCAAAAACAACCCTCTTAACGGTTATCGGGGATCGATTCGAGCGTGCTACAAGGCCTTTCAATTGGTATCAGAGACTCATCTCCATCGAAGGACTAACATCAGGGAGTAAAGATCATTTTCTCGAAGTCCACCGTTCAAGAAAATGGCAAGATTTGAAGAAATACGCTTTATCTCGTGTCCTCCGCTCTTCGAAGGAGAAGCATACTTCCAATAGAGCAACATCATGAATTATTTCATCAAATCTCTCGATTTTGAGGTTTGGGATATCATTGAAGATGGATACTTGGAAGCTCTTAAGAAGAAGAAGAAGCAAAGGAGTACAAATGACACGAAGGCGAAGCTAAACGCAAAGGCGATGCACACTCTTCTTTGTGGCCTCAATGAAGATGTTTCCAAGAAAGTATCCATATGCAAAAGTGCAAAAGAAATTTGGGAGAAGTTTGAGAAGCTCTATGGCAACAAGAAGGGAAAAAAGAAAGATGATGATCAATCATGTGCAAACCTTCTCTCCAATCCAAAGGTGGATGGTGTTTTGGCTCTCGATGAGCCCGAGATATATTCTAACTCAAATGAATTAAATTCATATACATTTGACAAGTTATAAGATGCTTTCGATGAATTATTTTTGGAATTTGAGACCATAAATTCCAAATTTAAGAAAATGATTTCTAAACTTGAATTTGAAAACGATTTTCTTTTGAAAATAAAATTGGATTTTGAAAACCAAAATGAAATTTTGAAAAATGATTTAGAGTTTTCAAAAATAAGCAATGGAGTTTTAGAAAAAGAAAATCTTGATTTGAAAGTTAAGCTTGAAAGGTTAACAAAAGAAAAAGAAATCGTTTTTAATAATTCATCTTGTCACATAATGGCAAAATGCTCACATTGTCATTATCATGGTCATTCTTTGCATACTTGTCCTATAAAGAAAAGAAAAACTTATAGGATTAGCAAGTATAGGTTCCTAAGGGAACTAAAGACATTGTGACTAATGTAAATGGATCCAAAGCAATTTGGATACCAAAAATCAAGTAAATGTCTTTTGTAGGTGTGTTTGGAGCAATGGCAAGCAAAGCAAAGATATGGAAATGCTCTAGTCACACAAATGAAGAAGATGGGTAACCTCTATGGTAATTCTTTATTTATTTGGTTATCTATTCTTTTGTTTTGAAAACTTGGATAACTGAATTTCATATGCTCTTAATTTGATTTGATCTATTTATGAAATTCAATATCTTCTAAGTGTCATTTTTTTTGGAATGCCTTAAGTAAGGGGGAGCCTATTTTAACAAAACATTTTTTGTCAAATTTTTTTTAAACTCTCTATTGTTATGGACTTAAAAAGCTTTCAAACTTTGGGTTGAACCATTTTTTATATAACAAAAAAAGGGGATAATGTTTTGAAAAATTGAATTTTCAAATGAATAAGGGGAGCTTTAATTATTTTTTAATTTTATTCTCTTATTCAAAATTTATTTTACTAAGGGGGAGAATCCCAAACACAATTTTTTCAAGTTGGTTTTATTACATCAAAAAGGGGGAGATTGTTAGGATATTTGTTTTGATATAATAATTGAAAATAGTTTTGGACTAAATTGAAAAGATTTCAAAAATGAGTTTAAGTCCAAACAACTTGAAAATATGTTTGAGATGTTTTCAAAAGGTTTTGGAAGTGTTTTAAACGTTTTAAAGTAGGCAAACTCAAGTTTTCAGCATGCCTGTACCGATACGGTTACACCTCATATCGATACACCTTAGGGTTTCAGCTACAATATTTTTCCAAAATCGAAAACTCGTACCGGTACAGGCTTAGGCGTACCGATACGGTGAGGGGTCGTACCAATACACTTATACGCGTACCAATCCCTTATGTTTTTCAAACCCCCAACGGCTAGTTTCCAAGAAGGGCGTACCGATATGCCTATCAAGCGTACCGATACCTTTCTGCTGAAGCGCACCCAACGGCTACTAGGCGTACCGATACAGGTAACCTGCGTATCGATACCAACAGCACCAGAAAGAGAATTTCAGTTTAGAAAACGTCCACAACAGCTCCATTTGATCCCCAACGGTCTCCAACGGCTAGGAACTCATTCCACACCATAAAAGAAGACCTTGAACACTTGAAGATGGTTAGAGAATATATCCAAGCATGTTGATCAAGAGAATTTGAGTCCAATTCTTATTTCTTCATTTCTCTTGTACATATTCTAGAGAGTGCTTATTTGTATATCTTTTGTACTCTTTCTAGTGAGCTTAATCTCTGTAAACACCCACCTTTGTGAGGCAATTTGTTTACTTCTTATCCCTTGTAAAATGAGAGGTTCTAATTTAGCCTTAGTGAAAAATTAGAGTTGGTTGTATCTTAGCCATTAAAAGATAGGGTTGTAAAGGTTTCCTCCTAAGCCTTGAAAAGGGGAAGAAATCATAGTGAATTGGGAAATCCTTAGTGGTGTGCTAAGGTAGTGGATGTAGGCTTTGGTTAGAAAGCCGAACCACTCTAAAATCATTGTGCATTTTGTCCAATCTTTTATCGATTTTAGCCAATTCAACCAAGCATCAAAAACAACCCTCTTGACAGTTATCGGAGATCGATTCGAGCGTGCTACAAGGTCTTTCAATTATTATTATTATTATTATTATTATTATTATTATTATTATTATTATTATGGAAAATACTTTAATACACAAGCTTATGTAAATATTAGTTTACACAAGCTTTTTAATTTTAGGGTTTAAGGATTTAGGGGTTTAGGTTGTAGGGTGTAGAATTTAGGACTTATGATTAGAATTTATAGTTTAGGGTTAAGGGTTTAGATTTTAGGTTTTAGGATGTTAGGGTTAAAAATTTATGATTTAGATTTTATAATTTAAATATGAAGGGTTAAGTAAAAAAAATTTACACAGCCTGTGTATCAAAATATAACCCTATTATTATTATTAAATCTCAGTCAGGGGTAAATAATATAGTATTAAATTTATGTTTTTTAAATATATTCTTTAAACCCAAATCCATTGTAATTTTCAACCGACCCAAATAGATTATACCCATTATTTTAAATCCAAACCCAAACTATAATATTTTCTAGACCCAAATCTATTAACATTTGACAAACATAACGAAATTCTAAAATAATAAAACCCATAAATAATTCTTAATTTTTTAATTAAATTGGTTAACTGGCCAAATCGACCTACTGAAGTCAGTTTGATTATTGTTGTTTTTTCTTTAAAATTGATTTGATTATCATTTTTTTAAGGCTGCTTAAAACGGTTTACATTTTTTTGAACCAAATCGAATAATTGCATGCAACTATTGAAGATATTTAGAGTCCGGATTTTCTTCAATCTTACAATGAGATATACATGAAGAAAAATTCTCTTAAATGTTGAGTTAGATTCAACTTTTTCTTGTTCCAAGTCCCAACTCAAACTTGACTTGTTGGTCGTTGTCATTGTTGAAGTATTAAAAAAATAAGTTTTATACAAACAATTAGGGTGTAAACGAGCCGAATCGAGCCTGATTAGTGCTAAATTTGACTCGACTCGTTAAGAATTCGAGCTGAGTTCGAATTGAGCCCAATGGTGTTGAGCTCAACTCTACTCGTTAAGAACTCAAGCTCGAGTTGAGTCGAATCGAGTCAAATATTGACCAAACTTTAGCTGAGTCAAACTCGAGTAGCTTGCATTTGTCTCGTGTCATTTACAGCCCTATTCATAATCATCATAATAATAATAATAATAATAATAATAATAATAATAATAATAATAATAATAATAATAATAATAATAATAACTGTTGAGTGGATTTATTCAACAATTACAACAACAATAATAATAATAATATCATTATTATTATCAAAAAAGTTTAGTATATTATATTTCTGAGTAGCTTGGGAGCTTTTCGAGTTGAGTATCGAGTAGCTCAGTTCAGGTCGTTAAGAATTCAAACCGAGTTCGAGCTCGAGTTGATTCCAATCGAGTCAAGTATTGACCGAACTTTGACCCAGTCAAACTCGAGTAGCTCACATTTGTCTTGTCACATTTACAGACCTATTATTATTAATAATAATAATAATAACCAATCTGTCTTTTGAACTCACTTTATAAGATATTGGTGAAGTGTTTGACTAAGCGTTTTCAAGTGGTATTAGGCTTGCTCATTAGTGATTCTCAATCCGGATTTGTAAGAGGAAGACAAATGGTGGATGGGATAATGCTTGCCAATGAAGTTATACATTCGATGCAACAGAGGCAATTTAGTGACGGAGGGGTGATCCTAAAATTAGATTTTGCAAAAGCCTACGACTGCATTAAATGGGTCTGTCTAGATCAGATCTTGTTTCGAATGGGATATGGTGTTAGTTGGCATAAATGGATGAGGGAGTGTGTTCGTTCAGCTCGCCTCTCAATCTTGGTTAGTGGTTGTCCGACACGTGAATTTGCTATGCAACGAGGGCTCCGGCAAGGTAATCCATTGTACCCATTATTATTTATGGTCGTGGTGGAATTGCTACATCAATTAATGCTAAATGCTGAAGAGAAGGGCTTCATTAAGGGGGTTCAAGTGGCAACGGATGTTTTCGATTTGCACCTACAATTTGCAGACAACACGATAATCTTTTTAAGGGGTGACGTTCATATGGCAATTAATTTAAAGTGAGTCTTGGCTTGTTTTGAGTATGCTTCGGGATTGACAATAAATTACGAGAAGTCTTGCCTATATGGGGTTGGCGTAAAAGAGGAGATGTTGAGTTAGATGGCGACGGTGTTGGGTTGTGGCCAAGGTGTGTTGTCGATGGTGTATTTGGGACTTCCAATTGGTGTCAATCCGCGTTGCTTGAGCATTCGAAAGCCTTTGTTGCAGCGGTTTCTCAAATGCTTGGCGGGGTGGAAACGAGGTTCTCTTTCGTTTGCTGCGCGATTGATTCTTGTTAATTTAGTATTATCCTCGTTATCTTTATATTATATGGGGGGTGTTTCGATTATTCTTCGTATTGATTGTATTCGTTTCTCCTTCTTGTGAGGGTTTGGAGTCGCAACAAAAAATGAGTAGAATAAACTGGCAGGTGGTTTGCCACCCAAAGAAGTATGAGGGTTTTAGTGTAGTTGATTTGCGACAAAGAAATCTGGCACTTCTCGCAAAATAGAGTTGACTTTATGCTTCGAAAGAGAATTCTCTATGGCGTTCGATCATTGTTGCTAAGTATGGAGATGATGTTTTGGGTTGGCATTTTAATGTTGCAAAAAAAAGGAACATGTCCGCTATTGGAGACAGATTGTAGAGGTACAGGAGGAGGAATATGTGCAACTTTTTGTGAGAGTGTCCAATTTTCTTTGGTCGATTGGGAATAGTAAGAAGGACCTCTTCTGACGTGATTGTTGGTGCTCCGATAAGCCCTTACAGCTTATGTTTCCACGATTGTTTCGAGCTGGTACTCCTTCAATATTGGTATTCACTATCTCCGCAAATATGAAGGCGAGGAACATGAGAGATGGGAAAGAAACAATCACTCTTTTTGTTAAAATCTACCAACAAAGCTACATTAGAGCGGATTAAGACAAACTTTTAGTAGGCACGGCGACCTGGTGGACTCCTTCATTGCTAAGAAATTGGACAGGAAAGGCAAACTTTTTGGTTTTGTAAGGTTTTCTAATAGGAATGATGCAGACAGAGCCATTGAAAGGCTAAATGGCTTCAAGCTTTATGGATTCAGATTGTTCGTTTCGATGGCCAGATTTAATAGCAGAATTTCTTATTGGAGAGAGAAAAGGGAGAAGACTGAATTCGAGAAAACTTAGATAAGTAGAAAACTTCGAAGAGGCAAGGAAGGTATGAACTATAATCAAAAAGACTGCACAAGCCATATTGTTGTGTGTTTTGAGTGCAACGCAAACGGTGCAAGTATACACGTCGCAAGTAATAAAGTGATATGTATCAAGTATCGTCTCCATATGGATTGTTTGGGCCACTTTGCTCAAGTCACTGCATTGTAGAAGAAATAGATCGATGGTGATAAATAATAAGTAAAATAAACTAAGTAAACAGAAATAAAAGATAAAGTAATTGAATAAAAGAGTAGGCTAGGTTATTGTGAGTAGTAGTGTGATGATTGAATGGACCGTCATGGTAATTGATTGCTAGAGTCGCTCAATCATTCCGTCAATTGGCTCTAGTCGGATTGCCTGGGCAATTTTGTGATTGCTTGGGCAATTGGGCATGGAGCGATTGCCTGGGCAATTGGGCGACAACCTTCAAAGTTCGGCGAATCGTTCTTCAATGGTTTCTCGTTATCCCTAACTTGAAACACTATTAATTGTGCATGCCTTGATAATACATCCCTGCGTGAACCAAGGGTAGACAATAACTGATCTTGGGCTCCTTTTAGCCGTTGAAATCCGCAACTTATACCTAAGTCGAATTAGTCTTCACCATCGATTGATTGTATGAAACCATGCTTATTCGTTTCTTGAATCTAACTCTCCCGATATTAGATAAATGGACGAATTCACGAGCTCCTCTCCTAATTCACTCGCAATCAAATATAAGAACCAAGAATGAACAAACTTTGAATTCAATTGCAATCAAGAACTTAAACAATCTAAACGTTTATCAAAACCACAAACCCTAAATAACCCAAGCCAATTTACATCAATTCATGGCTGGGTTCAAAAGATATACAAAGAATAATCCCCAATCATGAATCGAATAGAAACAATGAAGAAAAATATGAAGATGCGTGTTGTTCTCTCTCAAACTCGACTCCCTCTTCCCATTTTCCAATCGCAGGTTTGATCTCTATTTAAAGAGATGATCGATTAGTTGTTTGCTGATAGGAGAAGTTGAATTGTGTTGGAGTTGGATTTGCATTGGAGTTGGATTGTGTTGAAATTCCATGGAGATTAGTTCCTCATCCGATCAAACTCTTGAATTTCTTGTGGATAATGCTTGTTGATTAGAATAGGATTGGGCTTGATTAAATTGGATAAAAGATAATTAATATCTTCTGTCTTTATCTCCAAGAATTCATCAATAATTAGAGTCTTTATCTCCATCAAAATCCTCTTGTAAATCTGGATTTTGGGGGCTTATCCATTGAATTTCGAGTTTATCCAAAAATGGGCAGATTTATCCCGACTTGCCTTAGCAATTAGCACTTGCCTCTTCAATCTTGACCTGCACAAATTAAAGCACCAAATCAGCGACTTTTCCACGAAAAACAACAAAAGTGTAATACCAAGCTCGTAACGACGGAAACTAGGAAATTATGCATAAATGCCTAACAATGCAACTAAAATGTGCCTAAGTCTAACAATAATATGAATAAAAAGGGCAATAAAAATAGTACTTTTGAACACTTATCACACCCCCAAACTCGAATTATTGCTTGTCCTCAAGCAATGCAAAACTAACAATTACCCGCCAAGACTTCGACCATCAAGAATTTGCTTTGTACCCGATTTCAATCCTCAGAACCGTGGCACAAAGTATGATTACCCTTTAAATTTTTGGATAGCACAGGAATTACTTGGAACCAAACTATAATACTCGTGACAATGTGTGTGTGGAGTTGTGTACAAGTCGGTTATCAAGATTCCATGTGAACAATAGGTTTTTATCAAATTAATTACCAGGGCATTTAAATTTTTATTTTTACTAGAGCCAATTTTGGGCACCTCTAGCAAACCATGCAATTTCTTGTTTTAATTTTTGCCGACTAGATCCAACTTCGGGCACCTCTAGTGATTCTTTAATGTGTAACAACTAGAGCCGGTTTCAGGCACCTCTAGTGATTCTTAACTAGAGCCGATTTTGGGCACCTCTGGCAAGAAATTTTTAATTTCAATTTACCCAAATTTTAAGCAACCTAAGTTCACTAAGTCTCCATTAATCAACAAGACACAACTGTGTCAATTTATATTCAGCATCATAGTGAAATTCTAAGTTCTTTCCATGCAAATCCTAAAACTAAAGGTTCTTTCAATTAAGTGCAGTGGCAAAACTTTTATCATTAGATATCCAACAAGTCTAGGCAAATTAAATCCAATCAAAGGCATGGCAAGTAATATATGCAACCTATATGATACAACTAGATGAATGCAACTAAAGATGAAGCTAAATAAAAACAAACACCCCCAAACTCGAGAGAAACGTTGTCCTCAATGCGTGCAAGTAAAAAAATTAAAATGCAAATGAGTTAGTCGAAAAGGTCGTTACCTTGAATGATGAGTTTCCTTCGAGCCGTTTTCTTGATTCATTTTCTGGTTTGCGGTGGTTGAGTGCGTGTGGCTGGTGGTACAGCTTGAACTCTTACTTCCGCAACCTCATCGCTTGTTGTATTCTCTTGATCGGCCTTTTCAATGATAGAAGCTTTACGCTTCGTCTTTGGTGGTGCAGCCGGTGGCGATGTCACTTTATCATGTGCAGCAATTGCCGCCACATCCTCAGTTACAGGGTGTTATCAGGGTACTTCTTTAAAATCACTTGAGTGATGGTTGTATTGTGGTCCTTCATGTACCGCATGAATAGCAATTGACGAGCCTCTATTTGCTCCAATTAATGGGATAGTGGGCTGAGCATCTCTTCGATTCTATTCATGTTCACCGAGGTAGGTTCGCTTGCCTGGACATCAAGACTTGTCGAGGCATCAGGAATTGCCGAGGTATTTTTGGTTGCCTGGGCAATTGTCGGAGCATGGTATTTTTTTATAGTGTTGGTTCTCTCGTCGGTTCCTCGCCTATGATTCGTAAAGTATGTGTTGATGGCAGCAACATCAACAAGAATCGCTCTACCTCGCACATAAACAAAAGGGTTATCCGGATTAGAAATATGAGAATAAAATTCCCTTACCCATGAGATGTCTCCCGGTTAGAAATCGCCTCTCAATGAGTGGAGACACGAATCCTTGACAAGAAGACTCGAGTGCTTAGGACGAACTTACTCCGGGCATGGTTTTGAGGTTCTTGATTGGAAAAACTAAGTAAACAAGAAAGGAAAAACTTAAGAGTTCAAGAGGGAAGTAAAGAAAGATGAAATAGATGGGTAAGAAATCGGCTTAAGCTCAACTCCTTTTCCCTTGAAACTTTTATCCTAAAAAAATAAAAACAAAAGGATAAATATCAAAATAAAATAAAAGAAAACAATGATATTAAATAAAAATATAGAGAAAGCTTGAGGAGGGTCATTTCTGATATTGCCCAAAAAGAGTTGGGTCAATGTGCTCACAACTACTCCCCTTTGCGTTACCATGGTGGAGGTGTTTTTTTCCGTGTTCCCTTGTAGTCCATGAATACCTTCCACCGTGCTACTATTCTTGAAGGAATTAATATATCATTAGAAAAAATTATATCAACATCCAACCATTTAATTACCTCATTCTCGTCGAATTCTATCATGGTTGGATGTAGCCTTCGTTGTCGTGGCAATTGCTGCTCCAGCCAATTGTCATGGCAATCCTCTGCCAAAATTCTGTGTAAGTCAAGTGAAGGTCCATCTTTCTTGAAGTCTTCAAGCATCCACCTACCGTTTTCTTTAGGCTTCTCAAACATCTCCATCAATAGAGATTTTGGCGCGGCACTAATATCAGATGGAATCACCGTGGATAGAATGTCATCTTCCAAACAATCATACCCTTTTTTGATGGCTTCAAATCTATCAGCGTTGGTTCCTCAAGAGATACCTGTAATGGAAGAGGTGATATTTTAAAGAATTCAAAAGGTTCAACCATTACCTTCTCATATTCCATTAACGAAGTATCACCATCTTGTTAACCGAACATGTAGTCATGCAATTGCCGTGGCAACTGTGGGTAAGAGCAATTCACAGATTCCTGCTTCAGCATCAGCATTGTTGTAACATTTTGGGAATCAGACTTCTCAGAATTTGCTGTGGTATTACTCTTCTCAGTCTTACTGAATGTTGTCGTGGCATCGCTCTGTTCAGGCTTCTCAACCTTTGTCTTGGCAATTGGTTGGTTAAGCTCATCAAGTTTTGGGCAATCTTTCTCATCAACATGTTCTCGACTTAGAGGTTTGAGTTGTTCCCTACACATCGGGGAGTACTCTTCGCATTGCTCATTGTCTTCTTGCCCTAGGATTTCAGTATGCCTAGGAATGAATTGTTGGTGCATATTATCCAAGACATATGTCAATATCCTCGATCGATCTTCCGCTTCTCTCAGTAGTACATCCATCTTGGCTATCCTTGCATCCATAGAATTTGATAGCTCTTGAAAGTTACCACATTGAAGTTGCAATTGATTGAATTCAATGAGAGAATCAGGTCTAGCCATGAAAGCTTGAAACATTCCCTCCAGGGAATTTGAATGCTCTTGAAGAGGACTATATTGCCATGGTATATCTGTTGCAATAGCATTTTTGTTATGGTAAAAAAAAAATTGAGCATTTTAATCGTACCATGAAGGATTTTGCTGTTGGTTCCAACTATGGTCCTCTATGTGGCCATAAGCATCAAGATTGTATGGACAATTTCCAAAGGAATGATGTTCTCTACAATAAACACAAAAATTTGCCCTGGCATGATCTTGTTGGGCTGCTCTCGGCGGTTGCATAGATCCGATCAGGTTGTTCAATTATGTAAGTTGTGCCAAGATTGATTGGGGATCATATACTCTCCTCTCTTGGAAGGCTATAGTGGGTTGGTATAGGTAATCATCGGTGGGAGCAAGAAGCTCTCGAATAGATTGATTCCTATCTTCATGCATCAATTCTCGAATAGATCGCTTCCTATCTTTCTGTATCTTGAAGTTCCTTCAACTTGAAGCACAGCTATATTTTTTTGTACTTTTTTAAACAAAATAAAACAAGTTAGTAAAAATAATAATAAAAATGCAATCACAAAAACAACTAACACCAATTGCCAATCCCCGGCAATGGCGCCAAAAACTTGTTGCGTGTTTTGAATGCAACGCAAACGGTGCAAGTATACACGTCGCAAGTAATAAAGTGGTATGTATCAAGTATCGTCTCCACAGGGATTAGTTTGGGCCACTTTGCTCAAGTTACTGCATTGTAGAAGAAATAGATTGATGGTGATGAATAATAAGTAAAATAAACTACATAAACAGAAATAAAGGATAAAGTAATCGAATAAGAGAGTAGGCCTGGTTATTGTGAGTAGTGGTGTGATGATTGAATGGATCGCCGTGGTAATTGATTGCTAGAGTCGTTCAATCGTTCTGTCAATTGGCTCTAGTCGGATTGCCTGGACAATTCTGCGATTGCTTGGGCAATTGGGCATGGAGCGATTGCCTGGGCAATTGGGCGACAACCTTCAAAGTTCGGCTAAGCGTTCTTCAATGGTTCCTCATTATCCCTAACTCAAAACACTGTTAATTGTGCATGCCTTGATAATACATCCCTGCGTGACCAAGGATGGACAATAATCGATCTTGTGTTCCTTTTAGCCATTGAAATCTGTAACTTATCCCTAAGTCGGATTAGTCTTCACCATCGATTGTTTGTATGAAAACCATGCTCATTCGTTTCTTGAATCTAACTCTCCCGATATCAGATAAATAGATGAATTCACGAGCTTCTCTCCCAATTCACTCGCAATCAAATATAAGAACCAAGAATGAACAAACTTTGAATTCAATTGCAATCAAGAACCTAAACAATCTAATCGTTTATCAAAACCACAAACCCTAAATAACGTATGCCAATTTACATCAATTTATGGCTGGGTTCAAAAGATATACAAAGAATAATCCCCAATCATGAATCAAATGGAAACAATGAAGAAAAAGATGAAGATGCGTGCTGCTCTCTCTCAAACTCGACTCCCATTTTCCCCGTTTCCAATCGCAGGTTTGATTTCTATTTAAAGAGATGATCGATCGGTTGTTTGCTGATAGGAGAAGTTGAATTGCGTTGGAGTTGGATTTGCATTACGTTGGAATTCCATGGAGATTAGTTCTTCATCCGATCAAACTCTTGAATTTCTTATGGATAATGCTTGTTGATTAGGATAGGATTGGGCTTGATTAAATTGGATAAAAGATAATTAATATCTTCCATCTTTATCTCCAAGAACTCCTCAATAATTGAAGTCTTTATCTCTATCAAATTCCTCTTGTAAATCTGGATTTTGGGGGCTTATCCATTAAATTTCGAGTTTATCCAAAAATTGGCAGATTTATCCCAACTTGCCTCAGCAATTAGCACTTAACTCGGCAATCCTGACCTGTACAAATTAAAGCACCAAAGCAGCAACTTTTCCACGAAAAACAACAAAAGTGTAATACTAAGCTCGTAACGACGGAAACTAGGAAATTATGCATAAATGACTAAGTCTAACAATAATATGGGTAAAAAGGGCAATAAAAATAATACTTTTGAGCACTCATCACATGTAGTAGAAAAAAATGGCGTCCGTGTGAGTAGAGGTAAGGAAGAAATTGATTGTAATCGAAAAGATATAGCAAGCCAATAAGTGTAGCGATGTCTTTTCCGCTAAAAAAACGTGTTTACGAAGTGTTGGTTTTTCGGGTATTAAAATATTTATTCTGTGGGGTTTTAAAAATACCGTATTTTATTTAAAGAAATGGAGTTGCCACCGGCCACTTAGGTAGGCCGGACACCATAAAACCAGAGATTAAAAAAAACTGTTGGGTTCGGGAGTCGGTTACGGATGGGGAAGGATTAGCACCCCCACACCGCCCAAAATTGGTACTTTAATAATTACCGCTTTATTAATATTAAACTTTCCGGATTAAAGTGACGATTAATTTAAAATTCGGTTATAATTACGAGTAAATTTTAAAGGCCCCGTTACCCGATAGTAAATGCCCAACCACTATCACTAGGCCTGATACTGGCCCCGTTTACGCTCGGATAAAAGGACACCGCATTGACAATTTATATTCTATTATGCAACCTTAGAAAGCAAAATAAATACAAACCCGGTCAAAATGAGTGATTACAATTGCCCCTCTTTGCTTGTTCTTGTGAAACGATGACAAAGCAAAGATCAAAAGCGCTCATTTTTTACCTACTTCCTCGTCTTTGGCTTCAGAATCACGTGTTCTTCTGGAACTCTCCTCTCTTCCTTAGCTGAATCTTCAAGCTTGTAAGTTCTTCCTATATAACTTCTTCCACCTCCGATCTTGGAGCTATAGGCTCTTCCTATATGGAACCCTTCACTGGGAAGCCTCAAGTTATGAGTCCCTCCTATATAGAACTTTTCACTCTGAGACGGTAATGCTTAGAGTCCTTCATATATAGAACTCTTTGCCTTCAACGCGGCTGGTTTTTCTTACATAAAACCTTCTGTGCCACGGATGGGTTCTTCTGACTGGGAGTTCCTCTTGTATAGAACTGATAGTCTTCAAACCTGGGAGCCGCCAATCCTTCCTATATAGAACTTTTAGCTTCTGAAATCTCGGAGCTACATGTTTTTCCTATATAGAACCTTTCACTCTAAGATAGTAAAGCTCGGAGCCCTTCCTATATAGGACTATTCGCCTTCAACACAACGGGTTTTCCTTATATAAAACCTTATGTGTCATGGGTGAATCCCTTCGATTGGGAGTTCTTCCTATATAGGACTGCTAGTCTTCACCCTAGAGCTGCAAACCCTTCATATATAAAACTTTCAGCTCCTAAAGCCTCGGAGCGGCGGATTCTTCCTACATAGAACCTCTCGCTACGGGAGCTTGAAAATATAGGCCCTTCCTATATAGAACCTTTATCTTCAAATTTTCTTTCCTCTTTTTCCTTTTTCTTTTCCCCTTTTTATGCTCTCTTTTTTTCTCTTTTTTTCTTCTCTTATTTTTTCTATCTCGTTTTTTTTTACAAGGCTGTTGATATCTTTGGACTTACGCTACTTAAGACTGTCGCATCATGCCCAAAGGACTTACTAATGGCCCAAAAGACTTATCACCATGCTCGAAAGACTTACTGGTGGCTCGAATGACTTAACATCGTGCCCGAAGGACTTATCGATAACCCGAAGGATCTAACATCTGGGCCTCATGTCGCTATGGCTGCCGATATCTTTTTTTCAATTTGGGGATTCACGCCGAAAATGGCTACCGGTCTTTCTTCAAATTTGGGGACTCACGCCGAAAATGGCTGCCAATCTTTCTTCAAATTTGGGGACTCACACCGAAAATGGTTGCCGATCTTCTAGGACTCACGCTGCTACAGCTGTCGAAATATTTCTTCAATTTGGGGATTCACGCTGAAAATGGCTACTGATTTTTCTTCAAATTTGGGGACTCACGCAGAGAATGGCCGCCAAACTTTCTTCAAATTTTGGGACTCACGCCAAAAAATGGCTGCCAAAACTTCTTCAAATTTAGGGACTCACGCCGAAAATGGCCGCCAATCTTTTCAATGAAATCCACTTCTTAATGTTCTTTGATAATTCTTCAAGTACCTGTCCAAAATAAGCAAAAATTGACATGCCCCTATCTATATGATGCATGCAATGTAATGCTTTCTTTCTCTTCTTTTTTTTTTCTTTTTTCTCTCTTCTCTTTTTTTTCTTTTTTCTCTCTTCTCATTTTTTTCTTTTCTTCTTTTTTCCTTTGCTTTTCTTTTTCACTTTTTCTCTTTCTTTCTCTCTTTTTCTTCTTTTTCTTTCAGCCCTTTTTTTGTTCTAAAGTCTTACAACCTGAAAGGTCGCTCCTCAGATTTCTTCATCTCTTTACTTCTTCACTGTATGCTCTTAAATCCTCATTTGAACATGATTTTAAACCTTTTGTGCGGCAGGCTTTCTTGTCTTCAGGGTTATCACCCGTCTTCATAAATGATCCTCTGGTTCTTATATTATTCTTATAAGAACCATTGTCATCTTCTTCGCTTGGCGTTGCCCCATTCAACCACGGACTCCACTTCTTTGAATTTTCTGACCCATCATACAGAGCCTTGATCTATTTCTAGTCATTAGGGTGAGCCAAAATGTTTCTATCCCCTGAGCTCATCCTTGATCTTCTCGTAGCATTTCGACGGGAACTAACTCTCGGCCCCTATGCTTTAAATCTCATCATCATTTATTTTTAAAATAATGCAAACGGCAATTTACTTGCGTATATTCTAAAAAACAATGATTGTTTGAAAAGATAACAGTTATTTTGAAAATCACAACTTGGAGGGGATACCAAACATTTTGAAAACATTGTTTGGAACAAATGGTAAACATCTTTTCCTTTTCTTCTTCTTTTTTAAGGACCAAACATTTTTTAAAAATAATGTTTGGAGAACGGTAAACAAAATTCGAAGTATATTGACAAACATTTTAAAAACTAATGTTTGGGGGAAATGGTAAACATCAAAACTTTGGGAGAAAATGTCAAACCTTTTAAAACATGTTTGCCCCCGAAATATCAAACACCATAGCGCATCTGCTTCAAGTTGCCAGAGATCAACTCTAATGAAGCGCATATTTAGAAGATCTTGACCATTGTGGAGATATATGCCAATGTATAGTTTCTTCTGGTCTAATATGCTTTTGAGAGGAACAACCCTACCTAGTTTCTACCCCGTTTAAGGTGGCTCTCTTAATCTCGCTATCTCACTATGCCCCATCCTTCCCTCATTTGGGTGTCGATCAAGCACTTCGAAGTTTGACGTTCCTTGAAGCAAAGTTAACCCTTATATGCAGAATGAAATCTGAAGACATTTTCATTCAACTTGGATATCTATGGATGACCAGAATAGTCTTTGGGGCTTGCAATGTAGGCCTTTGGTTTATGGTTAAGTGAAACAGTATTTCTGTACTTGTGTAACTTGGATATGCCCATTATTCCTTCCCTTTTTGGATCACTCTAGACTGCCCGTTTTCGGGTTTTCACACTAGAGTTCATTTCCTTTCTTTTTATTGTAGGCTGCCTTGTATTCTGGCTATATACTGATGTTCGTTTTCTGTTTAATAATGTTTGATCCTTCAATACTCCTCGAAACTGAGATTTCTTGAATGAAGGACTATGAATACATTTTTGGGAATTCTTGTGATTGGCACGCCCAGATGAAATATTATTCTTTCTTTTTTTTTCTCTTTTTTTCTTCTTTTTCACTTTTTCTCTTGGATCGCTCTAGACTGCCCATTTTTAGGTTTTCACCCTAGAGGTCACTTCCTTCTTCTGTACCTTCAAATCAGTGTATTTTGGTTGGATATTGATGCCAGCAGGCTCAGGTAGACTACTCTTTTTCTTCATTTTCAGGATTACTCTAGACTGCCCATTTTTGGGTTTTCACCCTAGAGGTCATTTCCTTTTTCGAAATTGGCAATCTTCGGGCCGACTTGTCTTGACTTGGCTTCAATTCGAGCTTCTACACTAATTTTCAAAACTGATATTTACTTGAAATGTGGATTCCTTGTGTCTCTTACACATAGTTGAAGTCTCGTTCTTGTATTGTTTGATCTGTGTGTGAAGCATATACAATATTCTTTTTTCTTTTTCTTTTTCTTTTTCTTTTTTTTCTCTCTCTCTCTTTCTTTTTTTTATTTTTTCTTTTGTTTTCTTCTCTTCTCTTTTTTGTTTTGTTTTTTTTTGTTTTAGACTGCCCATTTTGGGTTTTTAGCCTTGAATCTCTTTCTTCTTATTCGAGTCTATAAATGTATCCTCGAATCAACACGTATCTATACTGGGTATTGATGATATATTCTGCTCGAAGTTACTTGACTCTCTGCAGCTCTTCTAATATTTACTCGATCTGGATTGCTTCGGCCTTCTGATTACCATTTCTCTTCTTTTCTTTGGTTTTTCATTTGGACATATCCTCGTTTTCAACCACTTTCTTCTGATGATTTTCTGATCTTCGTATCCAATCATCGGACTCATCTGTCTTACGGTAAAGTAAAAGAATATCATTTGTTGTCAAATTCACAAATGTCCTGAGAATGCCTTCAGGGGGTAGAAGTTTAGGGTCAACTTTCGTTTCAAGTATCTTAAACGACAAGTGCCTGAGAAGATAAATTCTTAAAATGGGAACTGCCCATTGTCTAAACACTCACTTTGTTCCTCTGTTGGCCTAAGTAAACTAGCATATACTCACATTTACAGTATCCCCACAACATTCAATCTCTTCTAAATATATGCAACTTAGAGTTGATCTTTGGATCTCAAGCAAATGTATGTTGCATTCAAAATTTGAGGACCTGGTATAGAAATGATATATACATATGTCCATTCAAAAATGCGTGTATATGCATATGGGAGAACAAAAACTACCCTATGAAATGTTTACAGAATCAAAAATGTAAAAATACTTTCTAAATGGAAATGTGATTTGTTATTCTGACAAACGATGAGTTTTTTTTTGTTTATATTGAGAATTTCTTTGTGAAATGATGAGAAAACCGTAGGGACCTTTGTACTATCTCTAGGGTAATAACTCATTCCGGCCCTTTCAAGGTAGTGTAGGCTTGTGCCACTTCTCTTGTTTTTCCACCGCTGGATCAACTCTCTCGTCAAGGTCCCACGTCAACCAGCTTCTTGATTTTTTTCTATTAACGACCCCAAATTTCTTAGTGTCATGCCCCGGTGCCTCAATGTAGAACTCACATATACCTTGACCAGATGAGGCCATATGTCCGAGATGGAATACTCCAAATATCTCTAAATATGTACTTGTTCGAGGAATTTTTCTAGGTGATTCGGAGGAATCTGCCTGTCTTATTCTCTTACGATCACGAGAACCTTCAAAAGTGGTACCCATTTATCTCTTTCTGCTCCTAGGCATGTCTGGTCTGTTAAACTTAGGTCCCAGAGTGCATGTTCGATTTTCTCTCCGACTGTCATGAAGTCCTCAAAGCTTGCATTCATTTTCCCGAGCACCTTATCAAAGAAGAAATAAGAAATGTGGCATGGAAGTCACTCTCCTCTTCATCTACGGGAGGCTGCACCTGGGTTGCTACACATAAACACCTCAAAGCACATTCCTTGAAGCTTTCATCAGGTTTCATCTTCGTACCCTGGAGATACTGGCGACTTGGTGCTGGGTCCAAAGCATATCATATCACGGTAGGTCCTGCTAGACTGTCGGAGAAGTAGTGGATCGGTAATTTTTCAATGCAGCCCTCCATCTTTTTACAGAATATGGTCGAGTGAATCTTGGGGCATCTTGTTCCGTTATCATGCGCAAATCTGGGAATCTTTAGAATCTGGAGGAACGACCAAACCATGGTTCAAACAGAGTTTTCTTGCATCGAAGGCATCAAACTTCTTTTTTTTTCTTTTTTCTCTCGAGCACATCCTTTAACTGCTCGAATATTGATTTTTGAGTGTCTTCAATTCTTTTATCCATGATAAAACCCTAATTGGTCTTTGAATTACTCCTCATAAAGTTTATGCAAGGTAATAATAATGCAAGGTAATGATAATGTCATGTAAAACATGCCAGGATCGTGCAAAGCAATGCATTGCAATCCTAAAGTATAAACATGAATGCAATAAGGTATTGATTCCAAAAGTGATCCCCATAGAACGACGTTCATTGAGGCCAAAAGGTTTCATTATATCAGATATTAGATATTTACAGTTACTGATAAGCTTTAGTGCCTACTTTCTTAACTTCATCCAGTAGTCCGGTCAGCTTGCCTCTGTAGTCCAACATTTGATCCATGTTCTGACAAAGCCTGCCACCTTGTTGAGCCGCCTTACCTACCCGAGTAATATCGATCTTTGGGTCTTCATCTATCCCCTGCTTAGTCTTTCGTAGCTTGGAAATTGCCATTTCCAACTGAAGAGTGTTGAATTGTTATTGCTCTATCGTAAACTCATTTCTAAAACTCTTGTTAATGTCTAAGTTATTCTGTAGCTCATCTCTAGAGACTATCGTACCTATTCCCAATTTCCTCAAACGTACCTGATAGCATCCTGACTTGATTCTTGCTTGACTAGTTTCTCTTCTTTCAATATTCCGAGTTGTCTTTCAACTGAACAACACCGTTCATCTATTCTGATATTCTTAAACACTCAGGAAAGCTTCTGATGATCATTCTGCAAATTCAATTTTATCCAAGTTATCTCTCTCTTATCTGAGCTGGCTGAACTCGAATGAATATCCCTCTCTTGGGATGCCCCTATCTCCGATCTTTAAATTTAACTCGCTTGAGTGACCCACTTCAGTATTACTCGAACTTTGTCCTGGATATCGATTCCTCCTCAACTTTGCCCCTCGAGTGATTTTTAGCTCACTATAGAATTGGGGAACTCTGTCTTCGAAACCTAAAATCCTCATCGCGATAAGATCTTGAACTCATTCCTCAAGGCCCCGCAATCCTCAATACCGTGACCCAAACTTCCTAAACGATAATTGCCTCTAGCATGTGTGTCGTAATCTCTCGGATAAGACGGTCTCTTCGCTAGAGACTTCACCGAGGTAATAAGGCTCTTGTCGATGATCATTAGGAGTAGTTCGGTGTACCTCGCAGGAATCGAGATAAACTTCTTTTTATTACTTACTTCTCAAGTTTCTTCTGGACCAAGCTCGATTTTTTGAAAGCCCGACTCAAGCATACCTTCCGCATGTTTATTGATGCAGATCACAAAAGGGGTTCAATCTGTCGTATTTGGTTGACTTGGAGGTAGAATGCTCTCTATTCTGATCCTTAATCGGTTCTTCTTTCGGTTTGATGGATCGCTTACTTTTCGTCAAAGTATTCATCTGATTCATCACGTCTTCCCTCTGCTTCTTTCAACTCTTGCACTTTACTTTGCTCATTACCAGTACTGTGTCTCCTTACCGTGTCTGACCTGAAGTCTTCAGATGGTTCCTCTTCTATTGTCTCCGATCTTGTTCTGGGACAAAACCCTGGATTCGTGCCCTCTAATATCTGACTAGACGACCATTTGCCAATTATGAACGATTTCTGAGATTTGAGGAACCACTTCGGGAATCAATACCCTATAAATGCGAGAATGCATGCAAATGCGATGTTGATTCTCGAACAGTCTTTGAAAAACTTTCAATAGAGAAAATGTATGTTTGCAAGAAATTAATAATGAATTACAGGCAATAGTTGAATTTATTCTGGAGACCTTGACTTCGGGAAGCAAAACCTGTGCTCCACGTCTCGACGTCGTCTTCAGGATGATGGATGACTTCGTCTTCTCCTCTTATTCTATTCTATGGACTCGTGACGTCGTGATCTTTATTTTTGTGGCTTCTGAAAAGGACATCAGACAATATATTTTCTTCTGTAGATCTGGGTACGTCTAAACAGGGATAGATTTTATCGATCCTATGGGAGTACTTTAAAACTTTTTGGGGTTTAAATTAAAATTTTCAAGGATCATTTGGTTTAAAAATTCCCCCTTTTTATTATCAAAAAGTTTTAACTTACTTAAAAATGAAACTTTTAGGTTTCTTTTTGTTATTATTATTATTCTGAAAGTTTTATGAGGGAAGAAGTTTCAAAGCAAAATAATAATATTTTCAATTTTTTCTTTTTTTTAAATGAGTTAAATTAAAATCTGAGATTTTTTAAAAAGATGGTCAAATATGAAGATTTAAAATTGGAGTTCTGCGGCCCTGACTGAATCTTCTGCGTCGCACGTGCCTTACTATCGTACCGTCTTCTTTCTCGATTGGTCTTTGCTCGGCCTAACTTGTTACTGTAATATTATCGTTTCTGGCAAAGCATACTTTTTCTATTTTGAAAGCCTTTTAATGAACTGTTCTTGAATCAACACCATGATATGCAACATGAATGCAAATAAAGGCGTTGATTCCGCTGGTAATCACCCTTTCGAACGACTTTCATGGGAATTAAAGGGTCCAGATTACAAAAAAGGTCCATATTACAAAAGGAGTCTCTATTACAAAAAGAGTCCCTATTACAAAAAGTCTTAATTACAAAACAAAGTTCTACACATAAGCCCTAGCTCTACCTCCTAGCTCCTCGACAGCTCTGAGCAACTTGATAAACCTTGGTGCTTATTCCATATCCGGGGTTACGAAAGGTTGGAGAGTCGCGGCTTCGGTAGCTAAGTCATTCACACGCCTTGCAACTCGTCGTATGTCCACCATCAGGGTCTCATGTGTATACTTTAGCATTACAGCTTGCTCGGCAAATTGTTACTTCGGATCTGTTGATTAATCTCTGACCGATGTCGCGCGACTGGATCGATGCCGTCCTTCCTAAGACACATTTTTTCCATGATGAAAGATTTTCTAATCGGGCAAACCACTTGAATCAACGCCTCTATGTAATGTGGATGCAGTGATAATGCAACAAAAGTATGTGTAAAATAAAAATAAAACACAAAAAATGAGTTAGTACCGGATAAAAATAATAAATACATAAATAAAAGGAAAAATAAAATAAAATAAGGTAAACAAACAAAAAACCCTATTTATCCCGTCTAAAACACCTGGGGTTATCCGCATGGCTCTAAAGGGGTGGGTTTCTATATGTTCTCTACATGCAGTGTTGGTGTTAGGAGGTACCCGAATTGTCCTTGCTGTCCTCTACTAAGAGTAGCAATGCCCCCGATCATCACCCATTATAGGCTCCTTTCAACCGGGTTCAATTCAGGGGGATCCATTCGCTTATGCCCGTACGAAGGAACGATATCCTTACGAAAGCTTAAGGTACTCGAGCCCCGAAGGTACTTGCTAGGCCCATACGGGAGAACGATATCTCCACGAAAGCATTAGCGTTTTCCCCCACTTAAAAAATGGGTTTTATATGCCATATTTTAAATGCGTTAAAATAAACGCGCAATTATAACCGAATGTTAATTTAATAGTCAGTTTAACCCGGAATTTCTAATATTAATAAAGCGGTAATTACTTTAAAAAGCTTGACTCTCTTCTTGTTTTCGAAAAACAAAAAATTGTCCCCAGCGGAGTCGCCATCTGTAGCGATGTCCTTTTCGATAAAAAACGTGTTTTCGAAGTGTTGGTTTTTCGGGTATTAAAATATTTATTCTGTGGGGTTTTAAAAATACCGTATTTTATTTAAAGAAAGGGAATCGCCACCGGCCACTTAGGTAGGCCGGACACCATAAAACCAGAGATTCAAAAAAAACTGTTGGGCTCGGGAGTCGGTTACGGATGGGGAAGGATTAGCACCCCCACACCGCCCAAAATTAGTACTTTAATAATTACCGCTTTATTAATATTAAACTTTCCGGATTAAAGTGACGATTAATTTAAAATTCGGTTATAATTGCGAGTAAATTTTAAAGGCCCCGTTATCTAGTAGTAAACGCCCAACCACTATCACTAGGCCTGATACTGGCCCCGTTTACGCTCGGATAAAAGGACACCGCATTGACAATTTATATTTCATTATGCAACCTTAGAAAGCAAAATAAATACAAAACGATAAAAATATAAATAAATATTAATATAATAAAATATTAATCTAACATAAATAAAATACTGTTCCGAAACATACATACATAAATATTAATCTAACACATACAACGAATCTAACATAAATAAAATATTAATCTAAAACATAAATAAATACTAATCTAAAACATACATACATAAATAATAATCTAACTCATAAATAAAAACAAATCTAACATAGATAAAATACTAACATTCATAAATATTAATCTAACACAAATAAAAAACAAATTTAACATAAATAAAATTTTTATATAAAACATAAATTTAAAACATAACTAATACTAACCTAAAGCATAAATAAACATACAAAGTAAAAAACACAATTTTAAATTAACTAATACTTCATTAAATCATAAAAATTACAACATAAATAAAAAGGAAAGAAAATATACCTAATTAGGAGCTCAAATGACGAACCCCACCGAACCCTATCGAAATCTACTACGACCTCTCCAAAAATATTAACTAGATCGGATCCAAAATAGGACCCTAATCGAATGTTGGATCGAACCAACTGGGGCCGAGGGCACTGCCCCCAACGAATTGGGTGCCAATTCACTTGCCAATTTGTTGGCAATTTTTGGCGTGAAATTCTCCAAATTGGCTGCCCCAATGCCTTGTATTTATAGGCAAAGGGGTGGGTGGTTTGAGTGACGTGGAGCATGCTCCACGTACTTTTTTTTTAATAATATAATTTTTATTATTATTTTTTTTATTTTTCATTAATTTTATATTAATAATATTATTATTAAAATAATACTAATAATACTAAAACCTGGTAAAAAATGAGTGATTATAATAAGTAGGGCAGAATGCTGCTTCCAGAAGCAGATGTAAGTATACAAAAAAGATTCAGGGCCATGTGGAGGAAAAAACTCTCTAGAAATTAAGCAAATGCCTTATTGGATCGACGGCGACGATATGTTCCACTGTAGACGTTAAAGAAAGGCTTCATAGGTGGGGGCCCGGTGATCTAGTGGTCAAAAGTCTATGGGGCAAAAATTTCTAATTGAAACTAAGGACGAAGAGCTGCTTATTATCTTGGAGGAACAAAACCGGTCTCTTCTAGAAGAAGTGTTTGTCGAAGTAGAGCATTGGTCAGAATCGTTCAAATTACCAGAACGAACAACATGGTTGGAAATTAGAGGGACTCCTCTTTATTGTTGGAACTATGAGACGTTCAAGAGAGTTGCAGGGTTATTGGGATCCCTTATTGCATTGGGTGAAAAATGCCAACCTGTCTTTTGGATGTGAAAAAATCACACTGCTAATATCTACAAATCAACTTTAGCGTGTTGAAGAATCTGCAGAGGTGGAAGTTGGCAACAAAGTTTTCAAAACCTGGGTCTCAGAATTGCCGAGCTTGATTGTTAAATCTTGTGATCAAAGAAATCTGCCAGAGAAGAAGACAGCTTCTATATCGGTAGGAAGTTCGTCAGACTCATCGGCGAGTTCAATTCAGAGGGAGAAGTCCAAAGGTTTGGAGGATGGTTGCCCTGTGCAGTTGGGATCATTTATTGCGGATTCCTTGGGAAGACACTCGCATGATTTGGGTATCAATTATAGTAAGCAAAAGAAGCACAGTATGGAAAAGAATGGCTTGAGTGACAGCTTCGAGGCGGTTGTCGAAGAAGATGTTTCCATGCAGAAGTGTTTATCGGGAAGCCAAGCCGAAGAAGAATCCAACATTGTAAATCTGATAAGCCCAGTCAAATGCGAGCCTAGTTGGGCGGATATTGTGGGAAGTAGTTTGAGCAAAGAACCTAGTGTGGAAAAGCACACAAGGCACGACCCAATCTTAGTCAAAGTTAGGGAAGATCTTGAGTACATGGGTTTTGGACAAAATGATGAACATTCAAAAGAGGAGATGTGTAATGATAATGGGCCTCATGGGTCATCCAGCCCTAATGGACCTTGGGAGAATAACATGAATAATAGTAATATTGATCCAGAAAAGGGCACAGTTGAAAACAAAACATGCAAAAGTGATTTCTCAGAAGAAAACGATGTCCCCGATGAGTGCGGGCAAAAGTTTGAGTTACCAGAATTTTAAGGATCAAAAAAGGCACATCAAAGACGGGAGAGAAGATTCGGATCACTCTCTGTATTCCAAGACAGTGCCTTAGCTGAGGCAGAAAGGAAGAAACGAGACCGTGCAAAAAGACGCTTCAAGAACAAGGGGAAGAAAAACGATGAACCTGGTTTGGAAGGAAGATCGCTTACTGATTATGACATGCAAGCAAGATGGGACAACTTTACCAAAGAGGCTGAGAAGACTCTAGCTGTAGGCAAGAAACTAGGCATTGAAATAAGAGGGGATGAGAATGAAGTGGTGGAAGAATTAGCAGCTTTAGAACCGAAACAAGGAGATTTAATTGTCTGAAAGTTTGGGAAAGGTTTTCAGGATGAAAGTCTTATCCTGGAACATAAGGGGATTAGGATCTGAAGCAAAGTTGTTAGCTGTTCGAAAACTCATAATATTGCACAGAGCAGAGATGGTGATGTTTCACGAAACTAAGAAGGAAAATTTTACCGAATTCAAGCTGGGGCGTTTATGGTATGATGATGAATATAATTTCAAGGTGGCGGAGTCTTCAGGGAGGTCTGGAGGTCTTCTGACAATCTGGGACAGAAACAGATTTAAAATGGAGTCATGAGACATAAAATCCAGGTACATTCTTATTTTTAGAAAATGAGAAGAGGATAATATAGATTCTATATGGGTAAATGTGTATGCATCTTGTGTATTGACTGATCAACGAGCATTATGGGATGAATTCCTAATTTTAAGAAATATGCGGAATCAACCCTGGATCATAGGTGGAGATTTTAACGCATTAAGAAGAAAAAAAAATAAAAGAACTGGGCAATGGAATAAAGCTACTGAGATTGCTGAGTTTAATAAGTTCATAGATAGTTGCAAGCTGGTAGAAGTCCCTCTTGTCGGGAGAAAATTCACTTGGATTGGATCTGGTAAAAGACGAAGCAAGATTGACAGATTCCTGGTGGATGAGGACTGGTTTCATGTAAAAGATGATCTAGTGCTTCGAGGTCTTCCTCGTAATGTATCAGACCATATCCCTTTGTTACTTTGCAATGAGGGTATCAACTGGGGTCCAAGACCCTTCAAACTCATAAATGATTGGTTCTATAAAGATGGGTGCATAAAGGTGATTCAAGACACTCAGAAAGATGCAAGAACAAAAGGTAAAAACCTACCAGTAAAGTTGAAGATAGTTAAAGAAGCCTTGAAGAACTAGAATGTTTCCTGTGAGAATTTTAATTCAAAGGTTACTAGACTGGAGAAACGTATCGATGAAATTGAGAAACTTGAAGATGAGTGTGAGCTTGATCGACACATGGTGGAAGAGTTAAAATCTCTTAAGTTAGAGTTGTGGGATTGCTTAAAAGTTCAAAAAGATCTCTGGAGACAAAAAGCAAGAATGGGATGGCTAAACAGGGGATTTAAATACAAAACTATTTCATAGGACAGTGAAGATGAGATCAAAACGCAATGTGGTTCGAGGATGTAACTTGGGGCAAGATGTTCCAGATGAGCCAAGAAAGATAAAACAAAAAGTTTATGATCATTTCCTCAAGCAGTTCAGTGCAAAATCGAGGAGATGGGAAGCAGTGTTTAATCTAGACTTCCGGAGACTAACAAAAAAAGAATCAGAATCACTGGAAAGTCTATTTTCTCTGGAGGAAATCAAGGAGGCAGTGTGGAGTTGTGATGGATCTAAAACACCGGGACCAGATGGTTTTAATGCTTGCTTCTTCAAAAAATGTTGGGAGGTAGTGAAAAATGATCTCTTGGAAGTCTTGGAGGTCTTTCATAAAATGGGGAAGCTGCCAAATAACTCGAACTCCTCTTTCATAGCTCTAATCCCTAAAACAGAAAATCCTGGGAGCATATCTGACTATAGGCCAATAAGTTTGGTGAGCTCAGTTTATAAAATAGTTCCCAAGGTACTTTCTAAAAGGATGAGTGGGGTGTTGGAGAAGATTATCAGCGATACTCAGTTGGTGTTTATTAAAGGCAGACAAATCTTCGATGGTATTCCGATTGCAAATAAAGTAATACACTCAATGCAACATGAAGACTGTAATAGAGGCGGTGTTGTGCTAAAACTTGACTTTTTAAAAGCCTATGATTGTGTTCGATGGGATTTCTTAATTATGGTGCTAGAGCGAATGGGATTTGGAGCTAATTGGTGTGCTTGGATAATAGAATGTATCACTACTGCAAAAGTCTCCATATTGATTAACGGTTCTCCAACCAAAGAATTCAAAATGAATAAGGGATTGCCACAGGGAGACCCCATTTCACCTTTCTTATTACGGTCACAGAAGCTATGCATTTGCTATCAAGGAAGACAGAAGAGTGGTTTATTTAAGGGAATCAAGGGTCTGGCACTGTTCGAATCTATAACCCATCTCCAATTTGCTGACGATACAATACTATTTATTAGACCGAGTGATGAACAAATAATCAACATTAAAAGAATTCTGAGGTGTTTTGAGATATGCTCAGGTCTGAGTATTAACTTTCAGAAATCATGCTTAGTGAGAATCAACGTGGAGGCTAGTCATTTGAAGGTTTTGGCTGATTTGTGTGGATGAAAGATTGGGACTTTTCCTCTAATTTACTTAGGTATTCCGTTAGGTGCTGATCCAAGAAGAATTAGCACTTGGGATCCGATGTTAGAAAAACTCAGAGTAAAACTGTCAGGTTGGAAATGTAGATCACTGTCCTTTGCTGGAAGAATTGTATTAGTAAATGTTGTCCTATCTACGCTGCCATTGTATTATTTATCAGTGTTTGAAATCCCAAAGCAAGTGGTTTTAAAAATTGACAAGATCAGGAGGAACTTCTTGTGGGGGAACTGGTCAGGCAAAAAAAGACTTATTAGAGTTAATTAGGGAAAAATCTGCACTCCAAAAAATAAGGGTGGAGCTGGCGTTGTCAATATCGAAGCAAAAAACAAGGCATTGCTAGCTAAATGGGGTTGGAGGTTCATCACTAAAAGAGATGCTTTATGGAGAAAGATTATTAGTGTAAAATATGGAAATTCAAAGCACAATTGGATAACGAATTGCAGCAGATCACACAAAGCCTCAACTATATGGAAAGGAATTGTGAGAAATCTGTTTGACCAAAAGGTGAGTAGATGGCTATCACCTAAGGATCTTCGATGGAAGTAGGGAAATGGGGAAAAAATCTTGTTCTGGGAAGACTCCTGGTGTGGAGATAGCTCGCTACGCGATTCATTTCCAAGACTGTATAGAATAGATTTGCTCAAGGGAGTTACAGTGGCTACAGTAGTAAAAAATGGTGACTTATGTGATATTGAAATGATGCAATTATTCTCAAGACCTCTGATTAATAGAGAATTGGAGCTGCTATCAAATATTAAAGTTAAGTTGATGGGCCAAAGGATTAACAAGGAAGCCCCTGACAAAGTTATTTGGATTCATGATCAAGCAGGGAAATTCTCGGTTGGTAAACTCACCGAACTGTTGGTAAATGCAGATTTGGAAGAACCAGACTTTAATTTTGATTTAATACGGAAGATGAAAGTTCCTCCAAAGGTTAAAAACTTTCTTTGGATGTTGAAGCTTAAGAGAATTCCAACCAAAGATTTTCTCATGGACAAAGGCATGAAGTTGGATGAATTGTCTTGGGGATGCACTTGGTGTAGGGAGGGAGTTGAGGATGTCTCTCATTTATTTGTGGACTGCATCTTTGCAAGGAATTTTTGGAGAAAATTTTGCAACTGGTGGAATGTTCCTTGGATTAATATAGTGACTATTGATGAATTTTTCTTGTTCTATTTTTCTTCTTCTTGGACAGGTTTATCCAAAACATTATGGTTCATTACAATTGCATCTGCCCTTTGGAGTATATGGCTAGCAAGGAATGAGAAGATATTTAGGGGTAAAGCAACTACTCAAAAGGACCTTTTGTTCTTCTCGAAGATACGAGCTTTGATCTGGATTAAGGCTGTGAATGAGTCTCTGATCTTAAACGATGAAAACTGGAGGAATAATCCAATTGGTTGCCTTACATTGAATGCAAAAGAAGCTTCAGCTGAGTGGATCCCTCCAGAAGTCGAGAAAGTCAAGTTTAATGTGGATGGATCTTTTCATAATATGCAGCTGGGTGTGGAGGGTTTTAAGATCGAGTGCTGGCGATGTGAGAGCTTTGTTCTCTGGTCCTGTGGAAAATTTTTGAGTTGATTTTGCTGAATTAATGGCTATTCGGACTGCACTTATAGTGTATACTGATGCGGGGTGGATTGTTAAGGCATTCTTAATTGTTGAATTAGGCTCTCAACTTGTATTGAATTGGATCTCGAATTCCCTTCTTAGCCCTTGGCGTTGATGGAATTACTTTGAAGATATAGATTCCTTAGTAAAGAAAATAGGCCAGGTGTCTTTCGAGTATGTTCCAAGAGCAAGAAATGGGCTAGCGGATAATCTTGCAAAAATTAGGGTGGGCAGAAGAGTTATTTTTAAAGCCTGGTGGTGAAATGGTCAAGTCTGTAACGGCTTAAGGTGTATTTCTGTATTAAAATTTTGTAGACTTGTAAGCCATGTTGGGGTGTACTCTTTTTCTCTATCTAGGATTAGGGGGGTTTTTAACGAGGCTCCTAACATTGGCTTAAAATCTTCGATGAATAAAATTAATTGCTTATAAAAAAATGGGCATTAGTGGAGGATTATGCGCATAAAAATACGCTTTCTTATAGTCTCTGGTTGGAGTACTTTAGCCGACAATTGCGGTCGTTTGAAGAGCCGCGGTTGCAAGACCTCATGGCTATTGTTGGGCGGTTTGCGCTGAATGAAACTGTAGTGGATGTGCTCATTTGGAAGCATTTAAAGGTGGGCAAATTTTCAGTGGCCATGTTATTCAATTTGATGGCGTCTTTTAGTCTGGCGGAGGAGTCTGAGTTGTCTGCAATTTGGAAGCTTGAGGTGCCATTGAAGGTTCAATGCTTTGTGTGGTTCGTAATGCTACATCGTTTGCCGACATTGTGTTTGTTACAAAGACGAGGACTGCCCATTGCTGCCGATTATATGTATTGTCATTGGTGTCGCAAAGGTGCAGACGAAGCGGATTACATTCTATATAATTGTCATGTCCTGAGGGAGATATGGATTCTTTTCTTCCAATGGTGGCGTGTTGGAGTGGTGTGGCCAGCCACGTTAGAGGATTTATGCGACAATGTTTTGATAGTTTCTTCTCATGTGTGTCTAGACGTTGGTGGCTAGCAGGTTGCGCGGCGGTGCTGTGGTCCTTGTGGCTTACGTGCAATGATATTTTATTAAATAATCGGCATCTTCAAGTGGCGGAGTTATTTTTCTTAATTAAACTTCGTTCCCTCTACTGGGTACGAGCTATATCGTCACATGAGGAGATTACGGAATCGGTATGGTGGGATTGCATGTGGCTATATGAGGATAGGCCACTATTGCGAAAGGCTCGGGCGGGGATATGTTGGTGCCCGCCGCCGGTGACCTCTCTAAAATTTAATGTTGATAGTTCGGCGAGGGGGAAACCAGGTTCTCCAGGTTGTGGTGGGGTGTTACGGAATGATAAGGGACAAGTGTTAGCTCTCTTCTCTGGGCCGTTAGGTGAGATTGACTCCAATGAGGCAGAGCTGCAGGCGATATGGTATGTGTTGAAAATGCTTTGGGAATCCAAATAAAGTAAGATGGCATGTATTCACCGTAGCAGTCGCATGAGTTTTTCATGTTGAGCGTAGACCGTGGCATTTTTTATCCTTGTTTCGACAACTTGATGTAGTATGCTTGGAGGTCAATTATGTATTCCATAATGTGCCTCGCGAGGCGAATAGTTTGGTCGACGCCCTAGCAAAGGGGGTGTGGACCGTGGCTCCTAGTTCTGAGTGGTTGAGTATGTTTTATTTTTCGGGATTGATCTCTGAATTTTTGGTGCATGTTGTGTGATTGGTATGGGATCTTTTTGGTTGGAGACTGGTCGGGTGTTGGGTTGTTTTGGCCTTGGGTGTGCGTTTCATGTACCGGAAGTGTTTGTGTCCTTGGTTTTGTCCATGGCATTTGAGAGTTATGTACCATACCATTTCCATGGATACTCTTTTCCTCCGTTTAGGTTTAGGAAGATTTTTAATGAAGCCTGTGGAATGGTGGCTTGTATGATTCAACTATAATAAATCATACTTTTTCCGAATAAAATAATAATAATAATAATTGAGTGGATTTATTCAACAATAATAATATCATTATTATTATAAAAAAATTTAGTATATTATATTTCCGAGTAACTTGGGAGCTTTTTGAGTCGGGTATCGAGTAGCTCGTTCAATTCGATAACAATTTAAGCCGAGTTCGAGCTCGAGTCGAGCATTGACTAAGTCAAACTCGAATTACTCACGATTTGTATCGTATCGTCTCGTTTACATCCCTACAAATAATGACCCGAATTGAACTGGAGTGACAAAAAAAATCTATTCATACCCAACTCACGAAAAAATCTAGTGGAGTATCAAGTAAAAAGTAAAAAAAAAATTAAGTTTATTTACAGATCCCCTACCAAACAGTTGAAGGAATTTGATTGGGGGGTAAATAATCTGATTGGCCTGTAACTAGAGGCAGGTACATTGTAGTAAGTTTTAATCATAGGAATCACAATGTTTTTTTATCGAATAGGAATCACAATGTTATGCAGGCAATTCTTTAAATCTTTATACCAGAAACAGAGACAGTTAATAATTTAATTGAACCAAGATCCATTTGTATGTTCCAAAAGACAAAAAGCCGATATAGCATGGTTGTAGGATTTGTGGGACAAAGTTCCTGCAAAGATTCAGACATCGGCTTACGACAGCAAATGATAGTGTTAAATGGTTCATATGTCAGCAGAGAGTGATATTACATTTCACCTTAGGGCTGCATATGGCCTACCAATTCATTTATATCCCATTATTTCTTCTTAAATTTTGTTGTAGGAGTTGGATATGTAAATTTATTTATGTGTCAAATTCAAACAAGATATTATATATTTATTTGATTTAGTTGATTTAAATTCAAATTAAATTATATATTAAAAATAAATGATCGAATCAGATTAAATTAAATCAACAAAAGCTTTTAACCGCTTGTTCTAGAGATTATTAACTACTCGTACGAAATTTGAAGGGTCAAAAAGAATTAAAGTGGGCATCGAGCAGCCTACAGTGTTTGAAATGTAGTTCGGGCTAAGATTTTAATGCAATGTTATAATTATTATTACTATTGTTGTGTGCTTTTTCTTATGTTGCTTGCTTGCTTTTACATAGTAATTAAATTATATCGGCTGGACTTGCATCTTTTGTCCCTAAAGTTGAAATATTACATTAACTTTATGCATGTTGCTATTATTATGTTTGTCTCCAGTTGTTTTTTACCACGTACACTTCCTATTAATTGATAAATATGATATGCATTTGATAGGCTTAAAAAATGTGTTTAGACAAATAATATTGTACGTGTATCATATTAAATGATGTCCATGCTTTTCACGTAATCACAATCAGACACATTTCACAGCTGTTGGGTCCCCTACCCTTAGTTTACAAAATATGGGAGAACACGTGTTGATATAATTATCGAGTAAAAAATCTACATTACTACTTAGTAATATAAATATTATGCACTAACATTGCAGTAAATATTATGAACTAAAAAAATCACTACTCAAGAGTTTAAGGTGGTGTTCGATAAATGGACCAAATTATAAATTTGTAAAGGTTTAAAATAAAATTTCATCATTGCTTTAAATTATAGCTTTTAAATGGATCAAATTAATTTTTTTTATCATTTTGGAGGTCAAAATGTAATTTTATCATTATTTAACCTTAAAATCTTTAAACCTTAAAGAAATTAAACTCAAATTTGACCATATTAGCCCCTTTAGATCAGCCTTTGAATACAAAACACAAAAGAAAAAAAAAAAATAAGGGAGAGAGAGAATAAAACATGTTAAAAAAGAAAGAACTAAATTGATTGCATGTATTTTGATAAGTTATTTCTTTTCTACTTATATTTTCCAAAACTTTTTTATTGAAATATTTAGCAAATGACTATTAATATTTTATATGTTTTTAATTAACTTCAGAAACTAAACTAAAAGATTGCCATATGTGTTATGTTAGTAAAGTTTCTAAACTCTTAAGCATGTGTAATCAAAGATTAAACCTTATAACCAACGGGATTGGTCCAAGTGATAAGTAATTTGGTATCGCTTAAGTATGTCTCGAGTTCGAAGCCTTGTGTATGCAAAAAATTCCTACAGGGAGACTCACCCAAAACCAGGTGTGCAAGGCACGTCGATCCGGATTAGTAAGAGCAAAATCCTAAAAAATCGGGAGGGCAACCAAAGAAAAGATTAAACCCATTCATTTACCATAATATACTATGAGCCAACGTTTAAAAACTCATGTGTTTTATTATTCATTTACCAAATTATATTAAAAATATATATTTGAGCAACTTATGAACAACTAACGTATACCTATACGCATTAAAGGTCTAAGTTCAAACATTTTTAGTGTCAGATTATTTGTGAAACACTCATTCAAAGCTCAATTTGTCCTTTTAAATAATATCTTAAACTTTTTATATAACTATACATTCATACTTGTATGTCAAATACTTTTTACCAGTTCTTAACTGGCAATAATAAAGCCTAGTGGTCTGGTTATCTATAATCTTCAAAGTTAATAATGTACTTCTCTTTTCTTTTGTTTCATTAAATAATGTAGGTTTTTTTATTAACGGAGTTGGTTTAAGTAGTAAGCAATTTGATATCGCTTAAGTAAGCCTTAAATTCGAGGTCATGTGTATGAAGAAAATCGCTGCTGAGAAACTTATCAACCATAATTAAGTGTGCGACGTGAGTAATCGAGATTATTCACATCAATGCTTTAGGAATAGATAGGACAAAAATATAATAAATGTAGGTTTTTATTTGGGCGGGTGGGGGGGGGGGATTTTCCATAAGAAAAAAAGTGCTCTCTTCATGTGATTTTTTTATAAATATTGGATTGACTTGTCTGAAAGATCCAAATTCAGTAAAAATAAAATAAAAAAAGGCTGGTTTCTATGTGACTAGATGTCCATCAAGTACGGATATTGTGTTTTCATATATGACAGGTTTAAGATACACAAAAGACAAGCTTATAAAATTTGAAGAAACTAAAAAGTAAAAAAAAAAACATTTCCAAGCCATATTCTAGAATTCTGATAGTAATCTCGAATTGGAAAAGTGAAAAAAAATACACAGTGCAGATTCATAGGTGAAATATGACAGTAGTAGTACAACAGATACATTGCAGAAAAAACCAGAAAGAAAACAAAGCCAAATTACCTCCAGATCTTATTAAAAAAACGAAGACATAAAAACCTAGTGTTACAATCTACGCATCAGACAGAGGAAAAATAGGTTTGGTTTTTGTTTTGGGTGGTTTAAGGGAGAATTAAGGCAACTTGAGGTGGTGTAGAGTTATTAGTGGTGCTGATATTACAAGGAGAGCTGTTGTTGCAGCACTCTTCCTTGAGACTGGAGGCACTGACTGGGAAAAGTTCAAGGGTTTTAAGGGGTGGTCTGGTGGTGAAGTAGCACGGCGGTGTTGATGATGGTAAAGAGGGAACCAAATCAACCATCATCAACCAATCACCACAGTACATCTTCGTCATGGACTTATCAATGTCTGATCTTTCAGGTGCATCCAACTTCCGCGTGTAGTTCATCACCTGCTGCTTTACCGCTTTCGCTGCATCCTCATGAACCCCTACCTGCAACCCATGGTAAAAAAGAATAAATGAAAAACAATCGTGTCATGTGGATGACATATACATGCATGTTCAATATATATCTTATATACCTTATAAGAAAACCCTACACAAATCCTCATTTCTCATTTTATACATACATGCATGCATGTACTCTCCTTCGGGCAATTTTAACTGTTTGGAAAGGGTTTCACAGGCTAGGAAAGGTGAAGTCGAGGAAAAGGGTACTCTTGTATGATAGTCTAACTAACATTAGAAGGGAAATAAATGAAAACGAAAAACAGTCGAACGATAAATAAAAATAATTTTTAACACATTATTTATTTTATTATATATATATATATATATATTACCTGAGGTAAAGGACTGGGTGAGTTATAGTATGAAAGATGTTGAAAAGCAGGAGATGCCAGAGAATCAAAGTAGTGAAGAAAATGGTGGTTATTAGGGTGATGATAAAGTTGCTGCTGTAACTGAAGTTGCTTGCTAAGTTTCCTTCTAAGCTTCTGCCTCTCCCTCGCCTTATGGTTTTGGAACCAATAAAACACATTCTTCCCTTCAATCTTGCCATAGAAAGAGAGGTGGGAAGTTATGTGCTGGATTTGAGAAGCATTTGGGGTTTTAATCCCACTCCTATACATCTCTTCTAATATCATAACCTGCTCCGGTGTTGGACACCACCTAGTAGACCCTGCCGGAGACATGTTTTATGGCAAAACAAAAAAACAACCTTGGTTAGAAAACTATAATGCCTTGTTTTGATTGGAGGTGAGACTTGGGTTTGAGAAAAAGGGGTGTATAAATAGATGGAGAGGTGAAGGGGGGAAGTAATTACACTATTACAGTGTTAGTGTTATAATAAAGAGAAGTAAAGTAAGAGAGACAAAAGGAAGGGGTTAATGGAGTGTGAAAAAGGTAGCAAGTGCAGGGTTGTCATGCTGATGTTTCCCTGTTTGGGGCGCATTCAAGGGTTGGTTTGGAGTGAGATGAAAATAAGAGAGGGGTTGGCTGATTATTATGTCAATTTCGGCATATTATTGGCACAACAGGGGATGAAGTAGGCACACACCTAGGCATAGCCAAAGTTTTTAATGGTGTTGGTCGGAGACAACAACACCATTAAGTGAATTTGGATTCAGAAACTCTGAGATCAACTGCCCTTTTGCATATACATGATGAGCATGAGTTACTTCGGCCACCATGATTGCAGACCAATTATGCTTCTTCACGTCAAATAAATAACTTGGTGACGAAAATAGAAACAAAATATAACGTTAGTGACGATTTTGTCAATAAAATTAATTTGGTGAACAAAATAGGAAAGAAACAATAGTTCGGTGGCTACTGGTGTAGTTTACCCTAAAATAAATAATAAGGGGAAATATATTATTTTTTAGGAAAATACTTTGATACACAAGTTTGTCTAAACTTAAAGTTTACACAAGTCTTTTAATTTTAGGGTTTAGGGTTCTAGTTTAGGGTTTAGGGTTTAGGTTGTAGGATGTAGAATTTAGGGTTTATGGTTAGAATTTAGGGCTTAGAGTTTAAGATTTAGGGTGTTAGAGTTAGGGATTTAAGTTTTAGATTTTATAGTTTAAATATGAAGGGTTGTGTAAATTTTTTTACACAGCTTGTGTATCAAAATATAACCATATTTTTAATGTGTCAAATGACATCATATATATATATATATTCTTGTTGAATATTATAATATGCCCTCATTAAAAGTTTTTCGAATACATATAAATTTGATAAGATGGTGTTATAATTCTAATGGTTGAAAGTTATTTGGTTATTGAGTTTATTTATATAAGAATTCTTATGGAACAATAATATTTAGTAAAGTAGTCTTTAGAGAGAGAATTATTGAGAGATATGCAACTCTTTTGAAATCTTTATTTGTGTGATGAATTTGGTAAGGATGTAGGAAGAGTCTTTGATAAAATATTAAATTTGTGAGGTATGTCGAGTTTAGAAAATATAACGACTTTTGGGATATACCGAAATTTTACCAAGAATTTCTTGTGACATACACTTGTAATACCTATTTATAGTTAATTTCTTCTTTCATTTGATATGTTTTTTTAACGCATTAATCGGACAATTTTATTGATAAATAAATATAAAATTAAGTACATAACCTATCAAAATATTTTAAAACATTCAAAAACAACCACAAAAAAAAGAACGATAGATTTAAAAAAGATAAGCACTACACCGGTCAGATCAGACACTTTTTCTTTGCAGCAAAAAAAATCTACGGTTCATTATGGGAAGGGCCACTAGGAGTTGTCAAAATACGAACTAAATGAAATCCCAAAATAGCAACCACCTTTCACGCCTATTCTCAAAGGTAACGATCCGCTATACAGTTCTGATTACATCAGCCAACAACCCAAAAAGGAGATCAAACTATCGAAGACCACCGGCAAACAAAAATCAAAAATAAAGTCGTGCGGGTCACTGAACCAATTACCTTCAAAAGTAGTCATAAAACGTGTCATAAGGCAGAGAAAATGTGTCACAGAGACAGAGGAAAGCGCAACAAGATTTGTGAAGAAAAAGAAAATAAAACAAAAAGAATAAAATATAAAAAACAAAGGGTAATCTAAATTACCGGTAGTCAGCGGCCAATACTAAAATTGATGCCGCCACTAATTAAGAAAAAAAAAGAAAAATAAACGATTAGAGAGAGCAAAGCAAGCAAGTGGCTATAGTTAATCCAAGCGGCTATGATTAAATTAAAATAACACTCGTCAATTACAATTATTTACAATTTGATCCGATGCATAGTAACAACATCATTTGATTTGTATTAAAATATAAATTTGACAATTCATCAAATATAAATTCTATCTATCCTTATTTGCATATAATATAATATAATATAATATAATATAATATAAAAAAGACTTAAAGGATATTTTTGTCTTTGAGTTCGTATCAAATAATCAATTTAGCTCATCCGCGAAAAAGCACCCAATTAGGACCTCAAATTCGCGAATTGCATCAATTTAGCTCATTGACTAACGTTGACCATTAGCGTACTGACGTGAGAGTTAACGGTGTTGACATGACAACTCAAATATGAATGATGACATAATAGAGGGGCAATGATTGATTTTTTTAGGGAGTTCGAGGACTTAATTGATCATTATGTCATATTTCATAAAAATAGAATTGAAATATTTAAGGTTTAAAAATTGAAATATTTAAAAATACTTAAATTTTTTTAAAAAAATAAATAAGAATTTAAATTTTTTAAAATATCAATTACCTATAAAATGATGGATTATTAATTATTAAAAAACCAAAATTTAAAAATATTTATAAACCGCTAAACTTATAAAAAATAAAAAATATTAAGATTATATTAAAAATTGACTTTATTTAAAATTTAAAAATATTTATATTTTTGTGTTTTAGATGTTGCAGAGCTTGCAATTCTCCAACATTGAGGGCAATGATGAAGCCGTCAAACTAGCTAGGAAGGTATTTATCAAACACAATCATTATGAAAATTCACAATGCAAATATGACCAGACGACCATAAGCACACAAAAAGTAAAATCATTAGGCACGCTCGACAAAATACTTTCCTTAACTAGTTTGTCGGCTTTACTGTTAGCCTGCAAAATCTATAACACAACAATGTAAATAATTTTAAATTTTTAATATATTTTTAATAACTTTTCAATATAATTCTAAATATTTTTTATTTTTAAAACTTTTAACAATTCATCACTTTATAGCTTCTGGAATTTTTAATTTTATAATTTTTATTTTTATTTTGAAATTTTGAATAGTATTTTTATTTTTAATACTTTTAATATTGTAATAATATATTTTATATTTTTAATATTTTAATATTTTAATTTCTTTATATTTTTATTTAAATATTACATAAAAATAATTCAATCTCGAACTTCCTAAAAAATCAAATTTATACTCGAACTCAATAAAAGATCAATTTACCCTCGAATTCTTTAAAAAATCAAATGTTTCCCCTCTACCACGTCAGCACCGTTAACCACCACGTCAACACATTAACGACCAACGTTAGTCAAATGACTAAATTGATGCAATTCGCGAGTCAAGGCCCTAATTGTGTGCATTTTTCGCTGTGGATGAGCTAAATTGATTATTTGGTATGAACTCAGAGACAAAAATACCCTTTAAGCCTATAAAAAACAAAGTTAAAATAGCTATGGGAATAAAAAATAATTTTGAAATCGGATTTTTATATTATATTATTAAAATATCATTTATGTTGTATTTTTTACTTTTCAACATCATGTCTAATAGGGAGAGGGTTTTAACGAGGCCCCAACTCTTTAAAAAAAACATCATGTCTAATATGGATATTATAACTTTGCACTACAGTTTTTGACGACAATATCAAACACTTTTAGTTAGAAAACTATATTTTTTATTTTTTATTTGGTAGAGTACATGTTAATTTTATGGTCCATGTTTGAAATTCGTGGTTCTCTCTTCCAACAATGTCGTTTTCATGATTCGAACACATGCTCTTTCCTTGAAAAAGCAATGTGCCTTACCATTGCACCCAACCCTTGTCGGTTAACGAACCATATTTTTTACATCGCTTCAAAAATGTACTTTTCAAGATCAACAGTAATTGATCCTTAATTAACAATTCATCTATTTGACAAACGTTGACTGTTAATCTAGCTGGATTTTATCAGCTAGTGTCATGTGTCTATCACGGTGGTATCACATATATTTCTATAATTTATTTATTTTATTTAAAATTCTAAAAAAAACTTTTAAAATTTACTAATTTTTTTAATAAAAGCATATAGTCTTATTAAATTTAAAAAATATCCAAAATTATAATAAGAGTTTACAACTAACATCGCAAACTAAATATATAATTTGGACATTTTTCTATAACATTGACACAAGAAACTAGCCACTTTAGATTAGACAACAATCATACATGGAAAAGGTTAAAACCCCAACCAAAAGACTCGAACGAAAAATAGATACGAACAAATTTGACTAAATTGGCAAACGAACCACAAAATGAGATTAAGCTATTAAAAGACCACCGAGAACCGTAAATAAGAGTCGAGCATCGTGAGAAACTATTCACAAACGTAAATCGTGTATCCAATTTCAATCTTAGGGTCCAAAGCAGAGAAGATCATCATGATTACAAATAAGTGTCATCTTGATCAATCGTGGCATCATCAAATCCACCCCTAAGAAAACATAAAATAAAAAAAAACGACCAAACGACGAAAAAAGTTATAGATAAACGTGCCACAAAGGCAGAAGAAGACGTGCCACAAACGCAGAGTTATTCTTATTAAAAACTAAAAAACAAAGAAAAAGAGAATCGATGATCGACGATCATCATCAAAATTAGTGTTGTCGCCGGCTAAATAAAGTATTTCACATAGTGCTAATATCCGAAGGAAAATTGTTAAGACTCAAATGTCAAAATCGATTAAAGGACTTAGCCGAATCAATTTATCGGTTCAAGATATTATTTAATTCAATTTCTCAAGTACATAAACTTAATTTTGTGTGAAACAACTAAAATTTTAATTGATTTTTTTTAGAAATTCAATATACTTAAAACATCATTAAGCCTTTATTTTATTAAAAAGGATTAGATAGAAACATGATATCACAATTCTGGATGTTAGAAACGCATACGGATAATTCCATACCTTAAGATATGTGTATATATATTTAAATAGTTTGATATGAGATAATATCCATCTATATAATGTAATTTTTTTAGTTTGTATTGAAATTGGATCATTAGATGAATATTGAAGGTTCAAATTAAAAGTTAAAATTAAATCACTTTTAAAAGAAAAAGCTGACAATTAAATAAATTAAATTATAAATTTACACTCATATAATTATTTAGAATCATGTAAAACCATTTAATATTTACTCTCATAAATACTTTCTGTAAAGTTAGTGGATCCTTCCTTTATTAAATATTTAAATTTATTGTAAATAAAGTAAAGGAAAACATGAACAAGAGAAAGATAAGAGACAAAGAGAGAGACTTGTATTATATTTTAAATGTATGGTTGTGTACAATGTTTTTTTCAAACTCAATATTTATAAGCATAAGAGGGAAATCATAATTCCAATGGGTATTAAACCCTAATAATAAAGTACATTAAAGTCTTCTTTAATACATGGATATTCACTATAAATATTTATAACACCCCCGTGGATATCCATGAAGATAATGTGCCTCATTAAAATCTTACTAAGATAAAAATCCTATTGGAAAAAAATTGTAGTGAAGAAAAAGAGTACACACATCTTTGATACGCATAACATGTTGCCTCAGTAATAACCTTTCCAAGAAAACTCATTGGGCAAAACTTCAGTTAAGGGAAAAAGAGTGCAACGAGTATTTACTCCCCTCATGAAAAAATCACATAAGATATTTAAATCTTCATAATTCAATCTTGAATACAATATTCAAATGTTGAAATAGACTATTGTAATAACTCGTTTTGACCCAAGCCCAAACCCTTTACAATACCCAACCAGGTAACCCAAACCCAAATCCATAACCCGACCCGAATTTGACCCATGACCGGCCCAAAACAAAAAAAAACCTAAAATTTCTAAACTAACCCTAACCCTAAAATGAACCCGCAGCTGCCGCCGTCCTTTACTGTCGTCGCCGTTCACCTTCCGGTGAACCTTTATCCCTAAATTATACCTACAAACCCTAAATTAACCGAAACCAAATCAACCAAAAATGAAATATCCCTAAATCTACCCTCTGCCCATACCCCTAACTGAACTACCTTCTCCCAACTACCATATCTGCATAAATCAACCAAGCCATACCCTTATCCCTGGAAATTTGGCTTTGCATCAATAAAAAATAGGGTTGTCAGTTTGTAATTTTGGGGTTATATAGCCCATGAAAATTTGTAAACACGGAGGGGGAATGAGAGTTTAGAGAGGGGATCGAAAAAATTGAGGGGGATTTCGGGTCTGAAGAATAAAAAATGTAAGAACTTTGAGTGAAATACAAAGAAAATTCAAAGAATTATCCTTCCACTTCTTATTCTCGATTCAAAAAAATTATTTTCTTTCTTGTTTTTAAATCGAAATCAAATTTAAAAAGGAGAGAAAAAGATTTTCGAAAGCTTACCTGGTTGTCTGAGTGTCGTGTGTTGTCCGGCCGCCGCCATGAGGCTGAACGGCCCTTGAACGGCGTCGAGGGGAGAGGAAGGCCGCCGCTCTGATTTGATGGAGAGGAAAAGAGAATGAGGGTTGGAAGGAAAGTGTTACTAGTTTTTTTTATTTTAATCTATTTTAATTAAAAATATAACCCTTAATATTTGTTTTAAGCCAACATCCAAAACGACACCGTTTGATGTCCATGTTTTACAAAAATGGGCAAATTACACAACCAACCCCTTGTTTTTCTCCCGTCTTCACTGCTGGCCATGAATTAATTACAATTTTGGTCCTTTTTGTTTTCTGCGCGTTTTAATGTCACCCCTTTTCAACTTTTAAATTCTATTTTTACTCAATTTAGTCACTCATTTTGTACTTTTTAACACCTTTATTTATTGTCTTTAATATTTATGACCATGCATGTTGCATTTGTTTCATTTCAGTCCTTGTTGTTTTTGTTTATGCCATGTAAATTATTAATCCATGCATTTTAGTCCTCTTTATATTATTACCATGCAATTTAATACTAATGCATCTTAATTCTTAGCATTTATTTACATTATGCTTTGTATATATCTTAATTCATGCACTGTTATTATTATTATTATTATTATTATCATTATTATTATTATTATTATTGTTATTTTTATTATAGTTTATGTGGTAGATTAATATTTATGTATGTATGTTTTATATTAGTATTTTATTATGTTAGTATTTATTTATATTTTTATCGCATTGTATTTATTTATGTTTGCCATGTTTTAAGTTGCATTTCAGATATATTATTGTCAATGCGGTGCCTTTTTATTCGAGCGTAAACGTGGCCAGTATCAAGCGTAGTGATGGTGGTCTTTTGGTTTACTCTCGAATAACATGGCCTTTAAAATCTACTCACGCTTATAACCAAATTTTAATTTAATCGTCATTTTAATCGAAAAGTTTAATATTAAAGCGGTAATTATTAAAGTACCAATTTTGGGCGGTGTGAGGGTGCTAATCCTTCCCCATCCGTAATCGACTCTCGAACCCAACATTTTTAATCTCTGGTTTTTATGGTGCCCTACCTATCTTAGTGGCCGGTGGCGACTCTATTTTTAAAATAATAAGGTTTTTATAAAACCCCAATGGAAGACATTTTTTAAATACCCAAAAGACCCCAAACACCTTAAAACCTCGTTTTTTAGCGAAAAAAGGATCGCTACAGATGGCAACTCCGCTAGGGAAATTTTTTTGGTTTTCAAAAATAAAAGAGAGTCGAGCTTTTTAAATAATTGCCGCTTTACTAATATTAGAAATTATGGATTAAAGTGACTATTAAATTAACTTTTGGTTATAATTGCGCGTTTTTTTTAACGCGTTTAAAATTTGGCATATAAACCCGTCCTTTTAAGTGGGGGAAAACGCCAGTGCTTTCGTGTAGATATCGTTCCTCCGTATGGGCCTAGCAAGTACCTCCGGGGCTTGAGTACCTTATGCTTTTGTGAGGATATCGTTCCTTCGTATGGGTATAAGCGAATGGATCCCCATGAGTTAAACCCGGTTGAAATGAACCTATAATGGATAATGACCGGGGGCCTTGCTACTCTTAGTAGGGGACAACAAGGACAATTCGGGTACCTCTTAGCAGCAAAACTGCATGTAGAGAATATAGAAAGCCCACCCTTTTAGATCCATGTGGATAACTTAGGTGTTTTAGATGGGATAAATAGGATTGTTTTGCTTGTTGCCTTATATACTTCGTTTTTATGTATCTATTGAGTTTATTCGGTACTAATTCATTTTTTTTTTTGCTTTTTTACTTTACACATACTTTTGTTGCATTAGCATTGCATGACAAAAAGGTGTTGGTTCAAGTGGTTTGCCCGATCAGAAATCTTTCATTAATTTATTCATTTGATTATTTTAATTCCAAACTGACCCATTTTTTGTGATCACATCATAATTAAATCTATTCATCTTTGCATTAACTACATGACATATCATAACATTTTAATTTTTTACATTCTACTAGCATGAAATGCTGATTCACGACTGGTTCTCAATTTGAAAAATTATCATCGGGAGAAAATCTAGCACTCTAGATATCAAGGCAATATTCAAAGTTGCAAACGAATCTCGTGAGTTCGGAAGTTGAGCCACGAGAACCATTTTTGAATCAGTATTTTCACATCTAAGACATGCATTTTGCATTTACATGCATACATTTTGAAAATTTTAAAGTCGGTCCCCGGGTTACCCCATTGGATACAACAAAGTTGGTTGACCTAGCACCTTACAGAACTTTTTTACAAGAGCATGATCTTGGGGCATGTCCACAAGTACCCTCCACATCTTTTACAAACAATGTGCCTCTAACAAGGCCCCAGTCTGGGGGCATTCTTTGCCAAAGTCCAGTCTTCGTTGCCGAGTTGAACTTTTGCATCCCCAAAATGTCTACATCGACCACAGTCTGCAAAACTTCACCTGATCCAAAAAATGATGAGCTGTCAAGAACCAACTTATGAACCCAACTTATGGATAACAAAATGTGCTCCAGGGTTTCAAATTTGCTACAAGAATATTCTCAGACGATGGCATAAAACGAACAAAATTTTGGGGCATGCTCCCAGTGAAAGCTAATTCAAAGAAAGGTGATTGAACCCAGGACAAAGTCAGGGCACCGCCGCATAAAAAAACCAAGATCCTGACAGGATCAGTGAGAAGTCAAGGGCATCCCTTTTAGGGCCAGAAAAGAAAATCATGTCACATTCATGCATTTAGTTGTATTCATCTTGCATTGAATCATTTTTGCATACATCATACATTTAGATTAAGTGCATACACCAAAATCACCATGCATTTAGGATAGAGACATACATTTAGGCATAAAGTTAGATGCATTCATGCATTTTTGTTTGTACATATAAGCAGGTCCCCAAAAGAGATTGAACATCCTCAACATGGGGGCAATCACGACGGCTAACCTTAGTCTTAGAGGAGGCCAAACACAAAAAAGATGCTGAAATATCTAAACAAAAGGTATCAGCGGTAAAATCTTTGAACAATTACTGACAAATATTTTTCCTTTGTAGGATTTCATTCCTCCGACAATGGTGTGACGGACGTCAACATTTTCCTGACTTTCACTATTGCCAACCGAAATTCATTCCAGATATTACCTTCTGCCGATAGAAGTAGAGTAAATTTTTTCAGCATAGTCTCGCTGTCAATAGTAATTCAACATCTTGCAAATCATGCCTCTATCGATGGTGGTACGCCAACTTAATGTAGATCTTACCTCCGTCAGTGGTGTTGCAGATCAAATTTTCCATCCAAATCCTATCTCTCCGTCGGTGGTGTAATGGATCCCATATTTTGCTGATCTAGTCTCTCCGTCAGTGGTGTAGCAGATCAAACCTATCTAGATCTTGCCTCCGTCGGTGGTGTTACAGATCAAATTTTCTATCCAGATCCTACCTCTCTGTCGGTGGTGTGGTGGATCCCATATTTTGTTGATCTAGTCTCTCCGTCAGTGGTGTAGCAGATCAAACCTATCTAGATCTTGCCTCCGTCGGTGGTGTTGCAGATCAAATTTTCTATCCAGATTCTATCTCTCCGTCGGTGGTGTAGTGGATCTCATATTGTGCTAGTCTAGTCTCTCCGTCAGTGGTGTAGCATATTAAATCATATCCATGTCTCGTCTCTTCAACGTTGTTGCAGCTAGACCACACTTTTCCTTGTACTTATAGCAAAAAGTGAAGGAAAAAAAGAGAAGAAAAGAAAAAATAAAAAAAGTAAAAATCAAAAAATCAAAAAAATAAAAAATCAAATCAAAAGTCAAGTTGTCACCATTCGTCGATCTTGCTCTTCTGCTGATGGTATGGCAAGATCTAAATTACTGAAATCCAGTCCTGCTCCTCCGTTGATGGCGTAGTAGGATTCATATTGTTGTCATTCGATTATACTTCTCCGTTGATGGTCTAATGGAGTCCAAGTGCTGAAATTCGATCTTATCCCTCCGTTGATGGTGTGGATAGATCCAATGTGATTGATTTTCAGTTCTGCCTCTTCTTCGGTGTTGTAGCTGAACCAAATTTCGATCATGCCTCTTCGTTAGATTCGTAGGTTGATCGCAGAGAAACCAACCCTTCGATCATGTCTCTTCATTAGAGTTGTAGCTGGATCAAATCTTCAGACATTGCCTCTTTGTTGATGTTGTATCTTGGTCAAATCTAATTTTCGGTTCTACCTCTTCGTCGGTGTTGTAGCTGAACCAAATTTGCCAAATTCTGATCATGCCTCTTCGTCAGATTCGTATCTTGATCGCAAAGAAACCAATCCTCCGATCTTGCCTCTTCGTCAGAGTCGTAGCTTGATCAAATCTTCAGACCTTGCCTCTTCGTCGGTGTTGTAGCATGGTCAAACCTAATTTTCGGTCTTGCCTCTTCGTCGGTGTTGTAGCTTGACCAAATTTCACTAACTCTTGATCTCGCCTCTTCATCGGTGTCGTAGCTGGATCAACATTACTAACTTTAGATCATGCCTCTTCGTCGGTGTTGTAGCTTGGTCAAAATTTTCTAACTTTCAAGTTTTATCAGTGTTGTATCTGAAAAAAATTGAAAAAAGAAAGTTCAAAAAAAAGGAAAATCAAAATTTCAAAAAAAAATTCAAAGAAAAAAAATTTAAAAAAAAATCAAAAATGAAAAATCAAAAGAAAATTTATCAACTTTCATCATCCGATCTTGTCTCACCGTTGATGGTGTAGATGGGTCCAAGTTGCTATCATTCGCCAAACTTGCTCCTCCGTTGATGGTGTAGTAAGACTCAAGTTGTTGTTATTCGATCTAGGTCTTCCGTTGATGGTGGGGCTAGTTTCAAGTTACCAAATTACCATCTGATCTTGTCCCTCCATTGATGGTGTGGCTGGGGTCCAAGTTGCTACTATCCTGCTTCTCCGTTGATGGTGTAGTAGGGTTCCAGTTAATGTTCTGCTTCTCCATTGATGGCGAGGTAGAATCCAAATTACCTTTCGATCTTATCTCTCCGTTGATGGTGTGGCTGAGGTCCAAGTTGTTGTTATCCTGCTTCTCCGTTGATGGTGTAGTAAAGTTACAGTTATTGTTCTCCTTCTCCGTTGATGGCGAGGTAGAATCAAAATTACCATTCGATATTATCCCTCCGTTGATGGTGTGGCTGAGGTTTAAGTTGTTGTTATCCTACTTCTCCGTTGATGGTGTAGTAAGGGTTCCAGTTAATGTTTTGCTTCTCCGTTGATGGCGAGGTAGAATCCAAATTACCATTCGATCTTACCCTCCTGTTGATGATGGGGTTAGATCCAAATTTACTGACTTTCAAGTCTCCTTTATTAATGTTGTAGCTAGAAAATATATATCAGAAAAAAAAAAGAAAGAAAGAAAGAAAAAAGAAAAAAGAAAAAAAAGGAAAAAAAAAAAAAAAAAAAAAAAAAAAGAAGAAGAAGTTTTCAATTTTCTAATCTTGTCTCTTCGTTAGAGTTGTAGCTGGATCAGACAATGAAACTTTCATCCATCGGTCCTGTCTCTTTGTCAGTGTTGCAGCTCGATCGAATTTTGTCAACCCTGCCTCTTTGTCGGTGTTGCAGCTGGGTCAAATTTTCTTCAGGTATTAGCTTATCATCAATAATGTAGCAAGTTGAACTCATCTTGCTTCCCCAACAGACAACCCCATATTTTGAAGATTTTGCTTCCCCGAGAGTGACAAGGTGGATCAACCAAGACAAGAAAGAAGACATGCATCGAAGAGAAAGAATATCTACCAAAGAAAGAAGACATACGTCGAGAGTGGAGAAGCCCAGCCGGACCGGACAAAACGGGTCATTTGTAGTCTTTGCTCTATTGCTGTTACACAACAATGAGCAAAGAAGGGCAGCTGTAATAACTCGTTTTGACCCAAGCCCAAACCCTTTACAATACCCAACCAGGTAACCCAAACCCAAATCTATAACCTGACCCGGACTTGACCCATGACCAGCCCAAAACCAAAAAAAAACCTTTAATACATGGATATTCACTATAAATATTCATAACACCCTCGTGGATATCCATGAAGATAATGTGCCTTATTAAAATCTTACTAAGATAAAAATCCTATTGGAAAAAAATTGTAGTGAAGAAAAAGAGTACACACATTTTTGATATGCATAACATGTTGCCTCAATAATAACCTTACCAGGAAAACCCATTGGGACAAAACTTCAGTTAAGGGAAAAAGAGAACAACGAGTATTTACTCCCCTCATGAAAAAATCACATAAGGTATTTGAATCTTCATAATTCAATATTGAATACAATATTCAAATGTTGAAATAGACTATTATAATAACCCATTTTGACCCAAGCCCAAACCCCTTACAATACCCAACCAGGTAACCCAAACCCAAATATATAACCTGACCCGGATTTGACCCGGCCCAAAACAAAAAAAACCCTAAAATTTCTAAACTAACCCTAACCCTAAAATGAACCTGTAACCGCCGCTGTCCTTTACCACCGCCGTCGTTCACCTTCCGGTGACCCCTTATCCTAAAATTAAACCCACAAACCCTAAATCAACCAAAACCAAATCAACCAAAAAATAAAATATCCCTAAATTTACCCTCTGCCCATACCCCTAATTGAACTAACCTTTCCCCAACTACTATATCTGCATAAATCAACCAAGCCATACCCTTATCCTTGGAAATCCGGCTCTGCATCAATAAAAAATAGGGTTGTCAGTTTGTAATTTTGGGGTTATATAGCCCAAGAAAATATGTAAACACGGGGGGATGAGAGTTTAGAGAGGGGATCAAAAAAATTGAAGGGGATTTCGGGTCTGAAGAATAAAAAATGTAAGAACTTTGAATGAAATACAAAGAAAATTCAGAGAACTATCCTTCTATTTCTTATTCTCGATTCAAAAAAATTGTTTTCTTTCTTGTTTTTAAATCAAAATCGAATTTAAAAAGGAGAGAAAATGATTTTTCGAAAGCTTACCTGGTTATCTGAGTGTCGTGTGTTGTCCGGCCGCCGCCGTAAGGCCGAACGACCCGTGAACGGCGTCGAGGGGAGAGGAAGGCCGCCGCTCTGATTTGATGGAGAGGAAGAGAGAATGAGGGTTGAGAGGAAAGTGTTACTAGTTTTTTTTTATTTTAATCTATTTTAATTAAAAATACAACCCTTAATATTTGTTTTAAGCCAGCATCCAAAACGACACTGTTTGGTGTCCATGTTTTACGAAAATGGGCAAATTACAAAACCAGCCCCCTTTTTTCTCCCGTCTTCACTTCTGGCCATGAATTAATTACAATTTTGGTCCTTTTTGTTTTCTGTGCATTTTAATGTCATCACTTTTCAGCTTTTAAATTCTGTTTTTATTCAATTTAGTCACTTGTTTCGTACTTTTTTAACACCTTTGTTTATTGTCTTTAATATTTATGACCATGCATGTTGCATTTGTTTCATTTCAGTCCTTGTTGTTTTTGTTTATGCCATGTAAATTATTAATCCATGCATTTTAGTCCTCTTTATATTATTACCATGCAATTTAATACTAGTGCATCTTAATTCTTAGCATTTATTTACATTATGCTTTGTATATATCTTAATTCATGCATTATTGTTATTATTATTATATTTTATGTGGTAGATTAATATTTATGTATGCATATTTCAAATTAGTATTTTATTATATTAGTATTTATTTATATTTTTATCGCATTGTATTTATATATGTTTGCCATGTTTTAAGTTGCATTTCAGATATATTATTGTCAATGCGGTGCCCTTTTATTCAAGCGCAAATGTGGCCAGTATCAAGCGTAGTGATGGTGGTCTTTTGGTTTATTCTCGAATAACAGGGCCTTTAAAATCTACTCGCGCTTATAACCAAATTTTAATTTAATCGTCACTTTAATCCGAAAAGTTTAATATTAAAGCGGTAATTATTAAAGTACCAATTTTGTGCGATGTGGGGTGCTAATCATTCCCCATCCGTAACCAACTCCCGAACCCAACATTTTTAATCTCTGGTTTTTATGGTGCCCGACCTACCTTAGTGGCCGGTGGCGACTCCATTTTTAAAATAATATGGTTTTTTTATAAAGCCCCAATGGAAGATGTTTTTTAAATACCCAAACACCTTAAAACCTCATTTTTTAGCGAAAAATGATCGCTACAACTATGCACTGGTGAATAGATCTTCCAAATGATTGCTTGAAAGATTCATCGAATACTATTTTCTGAAGATCATGAGGAACGAAACTTTGAAGAAATATCTTTCATTTTATCACTTTTGATGCATTCATATTTCGATTGAGATATAAATTTTACATTATCTCTGTACAAGATAGCTTGCATCTTATATTGTGAAAGCAATTCATAATATGCACATTTTTTGGTTTAACTAAAAATACTCGGGGAAATTGGACCATTCGTATAGCCTTCCACTAATAAGTATTCACTTAGGCGATTATATCACATGCGCCCGAATTGTTTTAATCCATAAAGGGAAATGTTCAATTTAATTGAATAATATTCTAGAGAACTTGAATTAACTATTTCTAGCAGTTTAAATCCTTCTAGGAGTATCATGTAAATGATATTATCAAGAGGCCCACACAAATAGGATGTAACAACATTCATTAGGCGAAAAGTAAGTCCTTTTATTGCTAGACTAATCAAAAATCTAAAAGTAGTAACATCTACCACCATTGAGTATGTTTCCTCATAATCGATTTCAGGTCTTTGTGAGAATCCTTGTGCAACCAAAACTAGCTATATATCTCGTGATTTCCCTTTTTTATTTCTCTTTCTCACAAAGACACGTTTATAACTCATGGTTTTTAACCTTCTGGTGTACGAATTATAAGAACGAACACTTCTCTTTTGAAAGATATTTTAGTTCCGTCTCAATTGCTTATTTTCAATTTGTCCAATCATTTCTTTGTTTACATTGTTCAATTGACAATGGTTCATGATCCATATCATCATCCAAAATCTCTAGTGCTATATTGCATGCAAATGTATTATCAATTTCCATTTGATTTCTTTTTCACTTATTTCCAAACACGACATAATTTATTAAGATATCTTTATTATCAAGTACTTGAGTCATATCTAATATCTTTGTTTAAGACATTTTTTTTCATAATTTATTGATTCCTCGATCGGACCATCATAAGTTATAGCTCATTTTCTTTTTCAAGTATTATTATCTTTGGAACCTACTAGTCTACCACGCTTCAGGCTTGAGTTACACTCATTAGCGACTAAAGTTTGTCCTTCCGGGACATCAACTTTTTAATGGAAGCATTAATAGTTGGTATATGTGACTTAGTTACTCTTTTAGGGTTAGTAAAAGCATCTGCAATTGATTTGCTAAGTTTTATAAATAAATTATCCTTTGAACTTATAGTTCATATTGTTGAGTATATGGATCATAATGAGATAATAAAATTTATTCCAACTAATTTTTTTCTCACTGTAATATTAGGAAAACTTACTAATTAAAATGACAATCAGCAAATTGAGCTGTAAATAAATTCTCCATCAAAAGCTCGAGATATTTAATTATCGAGGGGGATTCGAATCTACATTTATTCTCAACCTCATTTGAGGACACATTTTTGTGCGTTGTGGTGGAGCAATTAGAACATATACCGCACACCCAAAAATTCTAAGATCGGAAATATTTGGTTTCTGACCAAAACCATTTGTAATGGGAAGAAATTATGATAATTTGTTGGTCTAATTTGAATTAGTGATGGTGCATGTAAAATGGCATGTCTCCAAACAAAAATTAGAAATGTTGACTTCATCAATAACGATCTTGCAATTAATTGAAGTCGTTTAATAAATGATTCTGCAAGACTATTTTTGTATGAACATGGGCTACATGATGTTCAACACATATTCCAATTGACACGCAAAAATCATAAAAAGCATGAAAAGCAAATTCACCAGCACTACCAAGACGAATTGTCTTTATAGTGGAATCTAAAAAATGTGCTCGTAATTTTATCAACTGAGTAAGTAACATTGCAAGCACCAAGTTGCGGGTTGATAACAATGATACATGTGACCATATAGTTGATGCATCGATTAAAACTGTAAAATATCTAGATAGTCTATAAGAGGGGTGTATGGGCCCACATATGTAACTCTGTATCCGTTCCAAAAAATTAATAAATTCATAATCTATCTTAGCTGGTGATGGTCAAATAATTAGTTTGCTTTAAGAGCAAGCATCACATGAAAACATTACTTTGAATAATCTATCAATTATTCAATGAATGACCACATGAAGCGTCAATAATTTTCGCATCATAATTGAATCGGGATGGCCTGAACGATCATGTCAAATAATAAAATTATCTGTAAACTTATGGTTTATAATAGCACGAGCTTCAATTTGTACTAATTCATGTCAAATAGTAAAATTATCAATAAACTTATGGTTTATAGTAGCATGAGCTTCAATTTGTACTAATTATTGTGTAGTGCAATCCAAATGAAAGTGTATGTAATTTTTTTCAAGGTTTTTTATTGCCTTGAGTTATACTTGTAATGTGGAGATATTAAGCATCTCCTTCACTAATAGTCTCAAAATTATATCCATTTTTGCGAATATCTTTAAAATTCAATAAGTATTTTAGCGACTTTGATGAGTATAACACATTGTGTATATGAAATTGAGTTCCATTTAGCAATAACATATTTGCTCTTTTGGAGCCTTCTGTGATATTAGTACTTTCGAATATAGTACTAATATTATTTTCTTGCATTGTTTTTTTGACAAGATTCTCTTGCATTGTTAAATGGGAAAAATATTTCTTATGCTTAAGTATAGTATGAGTAATTGCACTTTCTGGTAAGCATAAATCATCACTATTTATTACAGATTGTATTCCGTAAGTAATCACATTCTTCAAAGAAAAATAAATATTACAAAAATATTTGAAATAAAAAAAACATAACAACCATGATATTAATAAAGTAAACATAAAATTTATTATTTTAAAATAATAATTAAAGATCAAATATTCCTAACAAAATAATCATATATTCTTAATAAAATTAAAATAAAAATAATTAAATATCAAGTATTCTTTTCAGGAAAATGAGGAAATCATCAATATTTATCTCTGTAACGCAATAATTGTCTTTGCCATAGATAGTAATGCCATAATCATCTTTGTAAAAATCATAATCATCTTTGTCATTAACATAAACAAAATTTATTTATACTTTATTTCCTTTACTATTTATTGATTGTTGGTAAAGGTCCACAAGATGCTTTGGCGTATGGCAAATAAGGAGTCAATAATTTGAGTTGCCACATCGATGACCAGGGACAGAGTCAGGATCAAATATTAACAGGGGCCAAAATATTGAATTTCAAAAATATAAGGGCTTATTACGTATTTAAACTCAAAATTCATGGGATAAGGCCTAATTTGTCTAATATTTAAACTTTAAAAGAACCTAAATTGTTATTAGACCAAAAAATTGAGGATACAGGTTCATTCTTCTTTATTCAACCCCAACTTGATTATATATTTAATAAAATCTTATATTTTTAATTTGAATAATTATTTTACATACACCAAATTGTTATTAGACGAAAATCTATCTAATACCTTAATTTTACAATAAGGGTCGGGGCCCCTTTGGGACTCAAGAGAGCTTCGTCCCTGTCGATGACACATAGATTCCTTTTTCTTGAAATGATATTTTACACTCTTGCCATCCTTATTGTTGAACTTGTGGTGGGTATAATTATTCTTAAAATGATCATCTTGTTCATGTCTATGTTCATGGCCTTTTTCTTTTCACTATAAAATGTCGCATACACTTCAAGGAATGGAGCGGAGCCAATAGGTTTTTAAAACCTTTTTAAGATATTGTGTATGTAAGACAATAGTGTTTGCGTAAAAAGTGGAGTATGTTTTTTAACATATCCTCATCAATGATATTTTGACCACAATTTTTCAATTTAATTTGAAACATTCACATAGTTGAGTTTTACTCACTAATCATATAGTGAATTATCGTGTTTGCATTCACTTCAAGGAATGAAACAAATCTAATAATAGCATGGAATAAACATCATGCTTGCATTCACTTTAAGGAATGCCTCCTATAAATTTTTTGGATCAAAATAAATTTTCGTAACTTGAACTTGGGAAAAGTCTATAGTTGAGTTTTTCAACGCAAAAGAATTATTGCTTTCGAGAAAATATAGACTTTATATCAATCATACTATTAAAGACTAATTGATCATTCAATGTATATAATACTTACCAGACTTAAAAATCAAGACGTCAAGTAAAAAACTTGTAGGTATCGAATTTTCCTTCAACCCTTTTTTCTTTTGATTGAAATTTTCAATCCAATGAAGAACCACACTGGAACCTGGTTCATCCTCGATCAACCATTAAACAATCCACCGCTTTCTTCACTTTCCTTAAAGTAGCGGTTGGTTATTCTACCATTATATAACACCATGTTTTTCAAATTAAGTTGATCTCGTATGTTTCGCTGAAGGCTCGATATATGTTCTTGGAGTTATATATATACTCGGTGCACACAAAACGTCATTGAATATTATAATGAAATAATAATAAAATAATAGATCAAAATACACTGACCTTAATATAAGAGTGATTAACCAATCACTATATCGATATATAAATAAGAAAAATATACCAGACTTTCTAAGCTAAGTTGAATATACGATAGATGTAGTCACTAATATCATGTTAAAATCTTTTTCGAAAATTGCCAATAAAAACCACGATAATTGAGTGAGATCGTGCTGATATTGTATTGTAAATAAGGTAAGAACATGAACAAGAGAAAAATAAAAGATAAAGAGAGAGAGACTTTTATTATATTCTCAATGTATGATTGCGTACAATGCTTTTTCTAAACTCTAAATTTATAAGCGTAAAAAAAAACTTTAATTCTAATAGGTATTAAAACTTAATAATAAAATACATTAAAATCTATTTTTTAATAAACATTAAAGTCTATTTTAATGCATAAATATTACATTTTTGCCGTTACAAACTCCGCTTAGACGTTTGTTACGTTCGTAGAGCATCCATGGTAGCTAAATTATGTCATATGTGACAGCATAGTTAATATACTCGTGAATTTTTTGTTTGTTTATGCTTCTATTACAAAGTGGGGCTGTTCAATAAAGACAGTGTCTTACAATCGTGGGGTACCCCATATTTAAAAATGACGTCATCAGCATCTATACTAGATTACATCCGTATATATAAAAATATATTCTTAATATTGTATAATAAAGCATATGATGGACAATATATAATAGGCTAATCATCACCATTGGTCACTAAATATTTCATGTTTGGTTTTTGTTTTGGTCGTTAAATTATTATCTTTTAGTAAAATCGTAACTAACGTTATTTTTTTTATTTTGGCCACTCACCGTTAAAAAATTTATGAAAAATACAATAGTTTGGTGACCAAAACAGGAAAGAAGCAATAGATGACCAAACCAAGAAAAAAAGTAACATTAGTGACTAACATAGGAAAAAATATAACGTTAGTGACGTTTTTTTTCCCAAAATAATAGTTTGGTGACCAAACCATGAAAGCGGGAATAATTTAGTGACAATGGCGTTGTTTACCCATTCTTTTTTTTGTTTGAGCACAGATATCCACTATCGATAACAATGAGTAATCTTTTCGTCGTGAGTGCTCTCACTAAGAGGTAAACGGCCGACCATGAAATGTATTTCATTCTCATGGATAAAATCGAACTCTTGACACATGAATATAATAATAAGATTATTCATTTTTTAATATCCAGTGTACAATATTTATACTATTCAAGTCTATATTTTACTATAAATAAGTGAATATTGAGCACTTAAGCATATTAAATTTACGTGCTTCTTAATATTGTACAAATGACTGTCAATTTTTTTACAAATCCTAAGTCTAATTCTAATCATACCTACAGGGGAGGAAAAGAGAAAACTGTAAAAAAAGAGAAATATTTTTAGTAAGTCTAAAATCTATAACTTAAAAAATATAAGATAATAAAAATAAATAACTTGATCAATCGACCAAATGTATATATTCAATTTAAAATATACTCAATCTTTATTATAAAATTAATATTTTTAATACAATATATATATATATAAAGGTGTATGATAGATAAGTCTTAATCAAGAGCAGTGATCCATAAAATAAAAAGCTGGGTCTACTCTTGAATTATCGTCGAACCACATGTCCCCGTCATCACCATCATCATCATAATTCTGCATGAATATAATACTCGTTCATGTAGGTAGGTGGATTTCTGAGCTTTTAGGACCTTCTTCTCCATTGCCAATGCCCTTTGTCTTTACACGATAAAAGTGATGTCTCAAAAATATTATTTTTTATTAGTTTTTATGTAATTTTAAAAAAAAATTGTATAAGAAGTGTATTATAAAATAATTAAAATAATATTTTTATTTTAAAAAAATTAAAATTTATTTTGTTGGAAATTAAAAAGAGGATAAAAAAGAAAATATGTATAATAAAAGTGGTTAAATTTTTCAATGAAATAATTTAAGTGGGATAATTTTAAAATACAAAAAAATATGTTTTATAGAATAGAAAAAGTAGTAAGTATTACCTATTATTATATTAATTAAAATACAGATTTTAATAAATAACATATAATCGATGCATTTTAAAATGAATCTAATTTTATTATATTATTTTAACCATTGATAACAGTATCGTAAACAAGGTCTTGTCAACTGTGATTGAGTTTACTGCTCTAATTGTAGGCTTCCTAAAACTGTTTATGGAATCATTTTTCATTAGCATTTTCAGGTTTTTGAGCACTTTCAAAACTGTTGGAGGTTTGAATATATATACAAATGTGACTGACAATAATAGCATCTACTTGTCTCTCGCATTGATTAGGGATGTTTAAAAAATAGCAGTCTACTAAACCACAATAAATTTTAAAATTTGTTTAATAATTTAAAATATTAAATATTTTAAAAATATTTTAAATTAATTTTTTAATAAATTTTAAAATTTGTTGAAAAAATCACTAACTTAAAAAATAAGTTTCAATTTTTTTAAGTTTTGAAATTTAACAAAAATAATAAAAATTCTAACCTAAAATATTATCAAAAAATTTAACATTTTATATTACTTAAATAAATTTAAAATTTATCATTTTTAACCGACGCATCCATTGATTAGCCCTCATTTTAAAACCGCTTTTAGCTGTAAGATTCATTCAAGCTCCTATAGTCCTACTCAATCGTAGGGGGGGGCTCAAGTTTCAACTCTTGCAAAGTTCTCTCTTTGATATTTAGTTTCACTGTAGAGGAAACGTAAGCCGAGGACAATACCAAAAATGCATGCAGTCCAAGGCACTGCCTTTCTTTTGTTTGGCATGGCCTTATCGTTGAATCTTAGCCGTTCAATAATCCACCCTTCAGTCTTCAAAACGGTGAAACAACGTTTGGGTCCGTCAACTTGTCTATTTTTTCAACTTTTTTTGTTGAATTTCTTTTGTTCACGTCTAGTCTCGAAAACTTGTAATGCATCTCATTTTAGTCATTTTCTCTAACACTATTAAGACCTGATGTTAGAGTTTGTGACTCCAATTAGAATTTGATTTAAAATAAGAATCTTACTCTAGCAGGTTTCTTTTACTTACTTTGATTAAAAATAAGAAATATAGTTTGAGTAAATTTATTGCTACGCAATTTTTTTTTGTAATCAAATAATTATTTCTATAAATAGATATAGTAAAGATTAGGGTTATACATAAAGTTTATTTTGCAAATCTCTTGTCATTCTCTTTATTAAATTTCTTCTCTTCTCGATCACGATAAGACAAATGTGAGGTATGGAATTATGTTATTGGATCGCAACACTATGTTCTTGTTGTGGCAGGTCAAGTCGTCAAGATGCGAGCAGTTCTCGCCAGAAGAGAAGCTTGTGGAGACCTAGGGGGCCATGCGCCCCAAAATTTTGAGAAATTACATTTTGACCATTAAATTTCTTAAAAAAATAATTTGCCCCTCTAAATTTTTAAAAATTCAAATTAAACTTTAAAGTTTTGAATATTTTTAATTAGATTCCTTCTTATAAATTTTAAAATTTCTCATTAAATCCCTAAAAATTATTAAAAATTTTAGTTAGACCCTCAAAATTTTTGAAAAATCTAATTTAAGCCTTCGAATTTTTTAAAAATTTAAATTGACCCCCAACACTTTCACCTAGTTCCACCACTGGTTCTCACTCAGATGAATTTAGATGATATCATATTAGGGTTTGATCAGATGCCATCATCTTGGGCTCTCGAGAAGAAATAACGTAGGTATCGAATGACTATATCACAAATTAATATGCATATCAGATCAGATTTTACATGACGTGTTGAGTGAGAAGAATGTTGTTGTGTTACTGATGAAGTTAGAGAAATTGTGCAAGAAGAAAACCCTAACTAACAAGTTGCATATAAAGCAGCTAATTTACATGAATGTGCGTCGTTAGGGATTACTTAATTTGTAAATAAATTGTCGCGAATTTGGAGATCACGGAGTTTTAGTATGACAAAGAGGATTTAAGGTTATTTTTACTTTGTACGTTGTCCCTTTCTTATTCGACCTTTAGAGATATTATCTTGTATAGTCGCGATACTTTCACTCTTGATAAATTATATAATTTTGTGTACGAGTATGACAAAAAGAAATATTTTATTTACAATTATTTATTTATCGGTATCCTTGTATCACGTTACATAAACTATGTTACAACTATTTGCCATTTTTTCTCGACAAATAAGATTTTATTAAAAGTTGAGACATACTCGTTTTAAATTTGTTTATGTTCCTCGTTAAAAATCTCTATACTTTTAAATGTAGGAAAATGGTATAACACAAACAGCTTAGAACTTAAACTGAGAAATTAACAACCAAATACATCAAAAAGCCGGAAACCCCAACCAATCTACAGTTAACCACCCTGCAAGCGTAATGCAAAACTAAAATAGCTGCCAGGCACCCCAACCATACTACTATTGCACTACACAGGTTAAGAGAATGATAAACCTTGGAGATCTGATGAACAGGGAGAATGATAAAGTATTGGTTAGTCAACCCGAGTCAAGTTAATTGGGTTGTTAGCTTTATTCTCAGCATACTGTTTATTTCCTCAGCTATATAACTGAATATAGCTTCGTAAATGTGAAGAAGCTTTTCGATAATATCACTGAACAGGTTCTTATTCTCTCCTTCTCTTTAAATCACCATGTTCATCTCTGTTTTGATTCGACTCTTCATTTCAGGTATATTTTACATTCGATTCGAGCTAAGCTTTGAGCTACTGAGGATATTTTGATAAAATTAATAAACTTCCCTTTGAAAACCTTTTTTACATGGATTTCCTATGCATAATCATCATGATTGCCCTATTTTAGCCGCTATATGTATTACGAGAATCATTCCCATTTCCCACAGGTCATTTCCAACGACCCCGTTTAGGCAAATTCAACTATGAATCCTCTTGTCATTCTTTTCCTGTTTGGGGATTAGTAAAGGAGTTTCATTTCATAAATAAAAACACTGCAATTACCCGCTCTATAAATATTATTTTATCTGTCACATCAAATTTGTCGCATGTTAATATTTTTATGGTCAAATTTTTAATCTCTGCATGCATATTTATGAAAAATACAAGTGGGTCTATGGAGTTGAGAAAGTTGGTAAGCGAGTAAACTCTCACGTACCCTTTTTGAAATGATTATTTTTTTGTTAAACTACATCAGTGACCATCGAACTATTTGGGCATACTTATTTTGACCACCAAACTATTGAACTCGTCAATTAGATCACTAAACTTATTAAATTGACCTATTTTGACCACCGCCGTTAAAAAACTAACAAAAGGGTGACGGAGTGATGATGTGGCAGTTAACAAAAATTTATAAAATTACACATTTAGTCCCTATTATTTATTTACTAAATCAATTTGATCCTAATTTTATTTTAATTAAATAAAATTAATCAATCAATCGGATGATGAGACGTGTTACCATCGGTTAAAGGCAAATTAATGAAGATTGAAGAATGACATTGCGGAGGTTTGAACCTGGGACCAAGAGGGTAAAACCCAACGCCTTTATCACTGAGCCAAGCTACTCTTAGTGATATAAATTGCACAATTTTATATACATATCTTATACTTTAGTAAATGTTAGGGAAAAAAGAAGTAAAAATAGTTGAAAGGGGATTTGAACTTAGATCACTTGGGATGTGTATAATCACACGAACCTTCAATTTAATTTAAATCTAAAATTTTTAAAATATTCGATTTTAAAAAATATTCAATTTAAAAGAAAAGAAATTCGATTTAAAATATTCAAATATTATTAAAAATATTAAATATTCGATTTAAAAAATATTTGATTTAAAAGAAAAGAATATTAAAAGTATTTTAAATTCGATTTTTTAAATTAAATGCTTTTTTAAATCGAATATTTAAAATATTTGAATATTTAAAGTATTTTAAATTCGATTTAAAAGATTGAATACTTTTTAAAATCAAATTTCTTTTCTTTTAAATCAAATATCTTTTAAATCGAATAATTAATATTTTAATAAATATTCAATTTAATTTAAATATGAAAAAGAAAAAAATATTTGAATATTTTAAATATAATATTTTTGAAAATTGAATATTTAATAATTTTTAGATTTAAATTAAATCGAATGTTTGTGTGATTATACACATCCCAAGTGATCTAAGTTCGAGTCCCCTTTTCAACCATTTTTACTTTTTTCCCTAACATTTACTGAAGTATAAGACATGTATATAAAACTGTGCAATTTATATCACTAAGAGCAGCTTGGCTTAGTGGTAAAAGCGTGGGGTTTTACTTTTTTGGTCCCAGGTTCAAACCTCCCCAATTTCATTTTCAATCTTCATTAATTTTCCTTTAACCAGGTGGTGACTGATTGGAGGGAAAAATATATTAAATAAAATAAATTAAAATTTAATCAAATTAGGTGATGACATGAACTAAATGTGTAATTTAGTTGATTAATTTTATTTAATTAAAATAAAATTATGATTAAATTGATTTAATAAATAAATAACATGAACTAAATGTGTAATTTTACAAATTTCTGTTAATTACCACGTCATCACTCCGTCACTCTCTCCGTTAGTTTTTTAACGGCGGTGGTCAAAATAGGTCAATTTAATAAGTTTAGTAGTCTAATTGATGAGTTTGATAGTTCGATAGTCAAAATAGGTATACTTAAATAGTTTGATGGTCATTGTTGTAGTTTATCCTTTTTTTTATGTAAACACAGAAATCAAAATACAAAAATGCAGATAAGACAGGATTCCGCGAGCTTTTAGCTTTGCTTTGCTAAGCCCAACTGTGTAGTCACATTACATATCAGTACCATTACCAAATTACAGAAGAGAAGTAAATTTTGTCGGAAAAACTAGGACAAATACGTCAACTCAGAGCTGAGCTTGCATTAAATTTGTTTATTTTTATTACCCGTACTCATATATGGCAATTTAGATTGCTTTCGTCATGCATTTATTCCAGTGGTGTACATAAATATCTATATATTGATTGGACGCCTCTTGTCCCCCCGTTCTGTACATTTTCTCCAGTTCTTCATTATTCTTTTAATTAACTTGCACACTTTTTTTTTCACCATAAAACCACATCGTGCCACTGTAAAATAAGAATCGCCCTCGTTGTACGTAAGTTAAATAGGCATGCGATATATAATATATTTCTTCTGTCTCATAAATAATATTTTTTATTAATTTTTTAAAAATTAAATTTTATAAATTTTGATTATAATTATATTAAATATTTTAAATAATTAAAATTTATAAAGTATATATTTAAAATATACTTGATTATAAATTTTTAAAATATATATTTTTTATTTTTATTAATAATAAATTTTAAATAATCACGAGTTAAAATTAAAAAAAAATTAACTAAAAAAGAGTTAATAAGAAATATTATTTATGGGACGGAGAGATAACAAACAGCTGCTGCAAGTGTAAAAACAGTCATGGATCTCGGACAACATGAAACTGGTTGTTTGGTTGCTTAGTCGGGTTGTCCAACGGCAGTGGTTTCCGACTACGAAAGTGGGTGATGGGTCAACCCGACCATATTCATGAGCGTGAATGAGACCACTGAAATCAGCCTTACAAGAATTGTCGAGAATCTCTGTATATATTTAATTTAAAGCAGCCAAAAGAAAAAGCTATCCCCTTAACCAGTGGTAGCTATGAATGCTTATCAGTTATCAACTTCTATTTGCAAATTGCAACACTACAATTTATTACATGTTTTATATATACATATATATATATATATATTATTAGTTAGTGTTTGAAAATCTAACAAGTGTTAGATGGGTGAATAACACAAATATTTTTATGTCTGGACAGAGCTTGGATAAGTTACATTTTGTATCTGGTTGATTCAACTCAAATTCAAATTGAATAATATAGATATTTTTATATTCAATTAGAAATACATTAAATTAAGTATTTTTATTATTTTATGAATAATGAAAATGAACCGTCAAACCAAGTGGAATTTAGACAGGAATTTGTTTTTTTATAAAAAAAGAATCAAGACCCGATGACCCATTAAAAGATAACCACATTTCTCTAATTTTTTTTAAAATACATTTGAAAAAAGTATGTATAAATTTTATTAATCTATTTGATAAATATAAATTTTGTAAACATACAGGAAGAGATAATTTCCGAATAACTTAATTATCTTGAAATAAAGCTTGATGAAAGTGGAACAAAATTTGTCTCCCTTTATATGTCACATCAATAATTTTATGTCATGTGTATTAATATTTTTTTTTATTTTATTGTTATTTATTGACGATACACATAACATAAAATAATTTATATTATGTATAAAAAACACAAAAAAATGACACGAATTTTATTCAAAAAATAAGAGGTCAATAAAATATAATTAATTCATGTACTTTTTTGCTCTCTTACATGACCCACATCTATCATTAAACATTTTTTAACTAAATTAGACTTAATAATTCTATTTAAGTTTACAAATAAATTAATATATAATCGAATACTTATCAACCAAACCTATGATGTATTGACAAAAAGGCATTATTTTAAGACTAGTTTAACATTATTTTTTGAAAAATACGTTGAAAAAATATAGTAAAAAATATTTTTAAAAACATTGATTTGACATTTAAGTGTTTATTAGTAAGGTCAAAATGTACTTCTAAAAATATAAATGATCAAAAACTCATTATTTTAGTTGAACATCTATATAACTGGTATTCAGATAATATATATTCCGGAAGGAATTATAAAATGGGTTGGAGGAGATTATGGCTCAAAATTTTCAGTTTAATAATAATTAGATCTTTATAAATCTAAATACTAAATTAGTTAGATTTTATTATCTAAATCTTAAACTTAAATATTTAATAAATTCTTAATTTTTTAAATTTAATAATTTGATGGTTTCTCATGTTTAATCCTGATTTTTTCATGTATATATTAATTCTAAGGCATAAATAAAAAGCAGCCATCAAACTATGCATTTTTTCTGCTTTTAGCCTTTAAACTATGATTTGGGCAAAATAGGCCCTTAAATTATCATTTATGGTCACTTTAAGTCCCTAAACTATGATTTGGGCAAAATAAGCCTTTAAACTATCATTTTCGGTCACTTTAAGTCCATGGTTACAAAAATATCATTTTATAGGCTTTTTTAACATATATAAATATTTATGTTCTTTTTAAATTTTAAAATATCATATATCAAAATAAGCCCATAAACTATCATTTCTGGTCATTTTAAGTCCGATAGTTATTTAAGTCAAAATAAAATTATTTCGACTAATAAGATGTTGACACATCACAAAGATTTTTTGACCAATTGAAAGTTTTGGGGACTAAAAGAAAAAATGACATAGTTTATGTACTTATTTTGACCAAAAATTAGTTTAGGGACTTAAAGTGACCAAAATTGATAGTTTAAGGGCCTATTATGCCCAAATCATAGTTTAAGGGCTAAAAATAAAAAAAAAAATAGTTTGAGGGTTGTTTTTTGGTTTAAGCCTAATTCTAATAACACTTTAAAAAGCATTAAAAACAACCCATTCATTGATCACTACTCACTAGTGCCAAGCATGTTATCTTTTCTTTTTTTTTTTTTTTCCTTTTTATTTCATCCTTTTTTATAATCCAAATGGCCTAAAACAGCTCAATTAAACTGAAACTACAGAACAAAGATCTTTCCTTTTCAATTAAACTGTCAGAACAAAACATAATTAATCAACAGTATTATTCCCAGAGAAACAAACAATGGGTTACTGCTTTTATTTCGTAAAAAGAAGAGAGAAAAAAGATAACAGGCTTCGATGAGAACAGTTAGCAGTATAACGAACTCTCCATTAAAGAGAAAAATAAAGATAGTTTTTTTAGGGTTTTCTGAGCCACTGAAAATCAGAAGAAAGAACAGCACAGAACAGAACAGAACAGTAGCCACAGGTTACTTAACGAACTGGTATTATTAAGCAATCGGTTCACCCTAAGAAAACTGTGGCAAAAAGAAAAAGAAGATAATAACTTTGATATGTTCCATCACAAGTTTTAAGGGTGCAGATTTTGAAACAAAATATTAACAGAAGTTGAATTTTTCAGATTTTAAAATAAAATCTGAGTTTTAAACTATGTTTTTTATGTCCCGCATAACTGTTCAGTATTATTTTTACGTTTAGTAGTCTAACGATTATTTGAGAAGTATTCTCGGACGAAATTTAAAACAAAAATGAAGGGCTTTTAACTTTTCAGGAGTGCTTTAGTTTCCTTGATTTTGAGGAATTACAGTTAATGGCAATGGTACTGTTATCCTTAGGCATGCTTAAGCTACTTTTTAAAAGGGATACCCATACCAATGTCTATTTTGAGGAAGCACTTGATTTGTCAAACTTCTGCCATTTTTACTCGGAAATGATGCCCTTCCATTCCGTTGAAAGAAGCTTTTACAAACAGATACGAAAAAAACACTTTTAACAAATGCTCGTACATGAATAACGTTTTGTTTTGTTTTATTTTATTTTATTTTATTTTATTTTATTTTAGTTAAATACTGTAAAAGATACTTCTACTATGTATTTTGGCGTCTAAAAATATTTTTAATGTTTAGTTGGATAGTTATTTTGACCGTTATTTTTTATGAAGACCTCAACTTTTTATTTTGAGTAAAAATAGTCTTTTTACGAATAAAAAATATTAGTCAATTAACGTTAAATAAATTAAAATCACATGACAGAATGACACGTCGACAAAAAAAATAATTTTATATTTTATAAAATTATTTTTTGATTGAAATGATATTCTTTCAAGCAACACCTTTGTTTATATGAAGAGATTGAAAATGCCCTAACGTTTAGGCCGCTTGGGATTATGGACTCGAATGAGGTTGAAGTAAGAGCGATTGATGCCGCTTTGGAATTGGTGTTACATTCACAATGGCGTATGAATAGTTCAATCATAATTGAATCGAACTCAGTTGTGGCGGTGTCTTGGGTTTTGCAGCACGACAAGAGACCTTTGAGATTGGATTATTGGTTTCGTAGGATTGATGCGGCCTGTGATTCTTTACATTGTGTGTGTTTTCACAATATATATCGTGAGGCGGATAATATAGCTCATGTACTTGTGAAACGAGGTGTGGATCGTGTTTCTTGGCTAAGGATGGGTGTGTGATATGTGTTTTGTGGAGGGCTAGTGGTTGTGTTTGGTGTTGAATTGTGCTTTATACTTTGTTTGGGTGTCTTGTCTTCTTTTGTAGTGTTCGCTATGGGTGGATTATCACGAGTACTTTTTTTCCCCATTTAGGTTTAGGGGTGCTTTTAATGAGGCTTGTGATAATCCCGGATGTATGATTTGCCATAATTAATCATACATTACATTATTCGATAAAAAAAATGTCCTAACGTTTAACTAAAAGTCATTTTGACCTATATTGTGCATTGTCATGTAGGTTTGTCACGTCATTTCAAGTCATTTACCGTTAGTTGATTATCAGTTTTCATCCGCAGAGAGGACATTTTTACCAAAATAAAACGTTGATTGTTAAATTGCTTCAAAAAAGAATATAGGTCAAACTGACTTTTAGTTAAACGTTAGGGCATTTTTTTGGTATTATGTCATGTATTTGTTTTACAGATTTAATCTCTTTATAAATTATTCGATCACATTTTTCTCTTTATTTTAAAATTATAAAATTTTCAATTTTGAGATTAACTTTTTTCTTTTAATTCAAGTGAATAATTCGTCGTGACTTAGTTATTAACTTTCTTTTCTTTACCCCTTAAATAATACTTTTTTATTAATCTGACTCCTACAGATAAAAAAATTATCATCGTTTAGTATAGTGTTAACTGTGAAGCCCGCTAAGATAAAAATGAGAAAAATGTATGATATTATCCTATAAAAAATATCAATGGGTTTGTATCATAGATTAGTCACCTTATCTTCAAGGGCAAAGATGGATTAAGGGCAGGGAAGAATTGATGATGTAATTTTGCACTTTCTGTAATTTGTAATTCTTATATAATTTTACTAAGTATAAAAATTTACACCCTTAACATAAAGTCTACACCTGTAACTTGTCCGTGACTTAGGGGTATGAGAATGCGATCCTATCCTTAAAATAAAATCTACATCATTATTTTATAGGCACAAATGAAAAATAGGTGCCAAAAGTATGTCTTTTTTGAATTTTAGGTGCCTAAAGTATTTTTTTGTAAAAATAGGTGCCTAAAGTTTTAAAAGTTATAATTTTAGGTGTCTAACTGTTAATGGGTGTTAAAAAAATTTAACCAATCAATGCTTGACACGTGACATATTTGGAGTACCTAAAATTTTAACTTTTAAAACTTTAGACACCTATTTTTATAAAAAAATACTTTAGACATTTAAAGTTCAAAAATGACATACTTTAGCACTTATTTTTCATTTAAGCCTATTTTATACTTCTGAATTTTTAACATCTTCGCATCCCAACCTAAAATATTATGTATGCACTTAATTAAGATAAACATCAAGAATAAAGATACACATTTTGAAAAAATGTTCAAATTATTATAATGGTTAAATATATATATAAATGGATTACGTAAGAACCTTTGCACAATTTGTACTACATTTTGAAACGACATTGAATTTTTTTTTACTATAGATTTTTGTTATTTTGATCGCTACATATAATACTATTTTTTAATATTATATTTTGTTGGCTTAAATGAAAAATAAATGCCTAAAATATGTTTTTTTTGAATTTTAGGTGCTTAAAGTATATTTTTGTAAAAATAGGTGCACAAAGTTTCAAAAGTTATAATTTTAGGTGTCTAAAGTATTTTTTTGTAAAAATAGGTGCCTAAAGTTTCAGAAGTTATAATTTTAGGTACCCCAAATATGTCACGTGTAAGCATTAATTGGTTAAAAAAATTGAGCAACTATTAACGGCCAGACACTTAAAATTATAACTTTTAAAATTTTAAACACTTATTTTTATAATAAAATATTTTAAACTCTTAAAATTTAAAAAAATATATATTTTAAGCATATAATTTTCATTTAAGCGTATTTTGTTTATCAATATTCCCATATGTCGGCCGAATCCTAAATAAATAATGGCTAAAGGCATTGAACTTTGATATATGAGTAGTCAAATCACTGATTATACTAATCACTACCACTCGTTCAATCTTTAGCGACCGTGGACCAATGGATTTCGGCCACGTGGACTTACTGTCACCCTACCTTCTAATTTGAATTTTCCTTTCTACGGACTTTCCTTTTCCATGCATTTTCTATTTTTTCTTGGATAAATGTATAGAAACTATAAATTCAATTGTCCCTTGTAAATTACGGTAAATATGCATCGTAGCAAAACAATATCACATTCAGTCAGTTATAGAATAGTGGTAAAAATAAAATATTAAAGTAATAAAAATAAAGAGTAAGATTTTCTGTCTCTATTTACATACACGTTTCAAAATTGGAGTAAGAATAATGAACAAAATTAATAATTTTTTAGGCTGTTTCGCAAAAATAGATTTAGATGCATCGACAAATGAACCACAAAAATGATCAAACTACTGAAAACCACTAATAAACTATAAATCAGAGCAGAACGTCGTGAAAAATGTATCCACAAAGGTAAATCTACCACAACAGTAGATAATAACGTGTCATAATACAAAAGAATATCATAAGGCAAAGGAAAGACTTGCCACAATACAAAAGAAAAACGTAACACAAGATCGAAGAAAATTAGAAGAAAATAATAATAAAAATATCAATAATCGACGATCAATACTAAAATTAACAACATCGGTCAACCAAGAAAAAGACAAAAATAAACAATTTCTAAAAAATAGAAAATACATCTAGCTAATAAAAAATGAAAACTTGCTTTCAAAAATAAAATAGTAAAAATGTGTTTGGTATCTAATTTTTAAATAATAAATAAATAGTTATTCATTAAATTATTAAATTAAAATATAACTATTAGAAAATCATTATTATAATAAAAATAAAATAGAATTAAATAAACCAAAGTTTTAAAATTAAAATTAGAAGGATTCGAGCCCTGGTTAAATAGAATTAAAATTTAACCCTTACTTTTTTTATTTTCCTCTTTTCTAAAATATTCTCAATAAAAATATTGAAAACATTTTTTTTTATATTTTCAAAACTTCACACATTTTTATTTTTATTTTCTAAAAATCATTTTCAAATTTTGCAACCAAACACATTTTGTTCAACATTTTCTACTTTCCAGGAAAACAAAAATGAAAATTGACATTTTTTTCAACATTTTCAAATCTTTAGGGTTTTCGAAAATTTTATTGTGATTCCAAATTTTTAAACAATTTAACAATTAGTAGTTAAAAAATCATTTTAAATTTTTCCTTCAAAATTTTTTTTTTTTTACTTTTTATTTGTTTTTTAAAATTTACACATAATTATAATTTTAAAATATATTTTTATAATTTCAAAAAAATTATGAATTTGTTTTTATAATTTTATAATTTTGAGAAAAAATACAATTTTTGTTTTAAAAAAATCTAACACTGCTGAATTAATATTTTAACTATAATTTAGAGGTCAGATTAAGTATTAAACTATAGTTCAGCTTCATGTCTTCTGTCTTTATTGAGTTATTTAATTAGTGAAAAAAACAATATCAATAACATAAGTGATCAAATTGTAATTTTTTATTCCTGAGTACTTTAAATGAAAATTTACTGGTAATTAAGTGGCCTACAACTTAATTTACCTTTAAATTAATTAATTTTATTCCTTTCTCTGCTCACGATTTATTTGAACTATGACATGTGCTTTGGAAGTTCTTAATTGAGATAACAATTTATTTTCTTTGTCTTGGATCCTATTCCTCTGCTTAGTATATATATATTTTATATTCTAAAAATAATTTTTCAATTTTGTCCTTTGGATAAAATTTATACAACTATTAAATCAGTTATCGAAAATACAAAACTCCCCTTCTTTTTCTAACGATAAAATGGTCAAATGTAAACAATGATGGAGTCAAGTGAAACACGGGAGGGGTTTGTCCCAATTTTTTTGATTTAATTTATTTTAGGTTCTATAAAAAAATATTAATTAAATTAAGTATTGGTCCGTTTTATTTTTAGTTTAAACACTTCATAAGTTCTAATACAGTTTGTTTCTCTCAAAATTCAATCTCAACTTTGTCCTTAAATGTAAATATTTGAAGTTAGGATGGGCAAAACTCAACTCAACTTGAGAAAAACTGAATTATTCGACTCGACCCGATATAAAAATACCTGACTCGTATTGTATATATTTATGGAAAACCGTTAAAATTAGAAATAATTAGTATCATAACATTATAAATATTTACAATTAAATTTGAACAAAAACTTAAACTCGACTCGAATTTTATAAACTCAATTCGACTTGAAAAATTTTCAAATAAAATTTGACTTATAAAAGTAGGACTCTTCAACTCAACTAACACTAATTTTTTTGACTCGACTCGACTTGATCGAATGTCCACCCCTATACGTAAAGTGTAACACCCATTCTTGTTTTTTTAATATATAAGGAAACTTCCATATCTAAGCTTTCCCCTAAAAGCTTCCATCTCCGATCTTTTCTACCGTTCGCCGGTGTAGTGCACCGCTGTCATCCCCTTGATCGCCACCGTCCCCCTGAACAAAACCCTGGCCACCACGTGCAGATTCGCCGCTCTGTTTGCCACGAGAGTTTGGTTGAAGTGTCGGCAATTCAAGAGTTTTTCACCCCTTTGGTTTCTCTATTTTTGACTACCACCACCACCGATAAGGGACACCGCTATCAGAGCTAAACTTCCCTTGTCGAGGCAATCATTTACTTATGACAGGTCTAAGAAACGACATCGTTAGAGCCTCATCGAAGACAACCACTGTTTTTCTAATTTAGGGTTTTTGCATATCCTAGAATCTGAGATCTGGAGGGACGTTGAGTTTGGAAGTGGTTGAAGATAATTTTAATAGCTCGAATGGTGTAGCTCGGAGTCCAGGTAATACATTACTACCTCTTGCATGATTTATGAAACATATGGGTATTTGGTTAAAGTATGTATGATTATGGTAAAGTGTACTTTTAACTCTGCTTGAGTCAATTCATTTACGAAATATAAGAATGGTAATCTGGATAAGATCAAACTATTCAAAAGAGAAGTTTAACAGACCAAAAGGATCATGAGTTCAATAAATGATTAATAAGACAGATGATCTCCCAATCTGACTGATAATGTTAAGGGATTTGATATTTGAAATATTTTTATTAGGAAATGATGATAATACCCTGGAGACGTAAGAATGACTAAAATACCATTAACAAAGGAAATAACCTAGAAATTAAACTTGATCTGATAAAATAATTACTTCATCTGAAACCCCTGACCTATTGGGAAAGACTACGGTATCAAGATGCAAATATTTGTGATAACAAAACACTTGGATCTTTCTCGAACTCTGGATAAACACCTGAAGATGAATTTACTAAAAGTTCTTTGTATTCCTGAACTGATCTAAATGACAGTAAAGAATGAATTGAATGGAATGATTTAAGTGATCGAAATAAAATTACCAAATTAACTGTAATGATGGATATAATCTTGAGTTCTAAAATGTGTGAGTTGTTTGTAAGGACCGTAAGGATCAGGATGTCTGAACTACCATCAAACACTTAAATAATTAAATACCACGGGACTTGAAATTTGCGACAGCTTGGAGATCCTAAAATTTTTGACAGATCACAAATGAATGTAATGCCCATATAGGTTTGAAGCCTGACTTATATAAATCACTCTTTCTTAATACTGATACAATAATGGGATAATACTACAAAAATACACGTTCAACCATTCGGGGCTCATTCCAGGATGAATTGGTGACAATGACCTGTTCAACTATACTACGCAGCTAGAGTTAAATTTTGACCACATATGAGGTGTACCCATTCGAATGTTTGGAAGATAGCGCATTGATGATACATGTTTAATGGAATGGGAAGCCTGACAAGCTGTCAGCAAATCTTCAGCATAACAAATCATCGACTTACCTTATCGGGGTTAACTTATAAATTGCCCCTGAGTGTTAAACTGACCATAATGCCCTTTTGAGAAAAATTGACTAAAACTCTCTTGATATATTTGAAATCTTGATTGATCCTAATCTACCCGAGTTCCCAAAATCTATCCTGATATATCTGAATTTCTGCATAGTCACAATACACCGAGAATTCTGAATGATCTTGAGGTATAATTCCTGAATACCATGATGAAGTTGATAATTATTAAATTGTTTCAAATATGGTTTTTGATTCTAAAATTAGTCTAGAATGGACTATAGTTTAATGTCTTCTTTCTATGATTATCAAGGACCTCTGAATGATAAATTGGACCATCTAGTGTGTATCATGTATACATGACTAACCCCCTAATCAAAAATCAAGTCAATCCATTTTGATCCCAAGTGATTCTATTATCTGAAGTAAAAACACAACCTCTAGTTCCTGATGTCTGATACAAGTATACCCGATTTATGGGTCATGATACTCTGATTCCACTAATTAAACATCGACATGTACTTTAATTCCTGACTTATTGCTACTAATTCTTGATATAACGGTTACCGTTTAAGACTGTGTTACTAGGGTACTTCGGGTATAGCATGATAAGTTTCTGATAAGCACTATTCATACAAACCTTCTGTTAGGCTCCTACACCTCTTAGGATCTAAGGTAACCCCTTAGGTCGGTACCTACGCCCTTAGGCCTGGGTTAACGCCTGTATAAATGCAGTTATGGGGAACTACCTACTAAAGTTCGGTTGGAGGGTAGTTAGGTTGATACAAAATTTTTCTTGCCAACTCCTTTGCCTCTGTCAAAATTCCTCAGTTGTCTAAAACTTTTTATCTATCTTTCTCGATCTACGATTGTTAGGACACAACAAACCCTCTGGCTCAATTCTTGTAAAATATCTATCATTCCTGTTTTTTTTTGGATTGTAGAATACCCGACTGATATTCAGAAGTTTAATTATTAAACAACCATGTTGCCTTTAAGTAAGACGTAAGGCGAGATTCTATACAGTAATAGGTTTTATTGATACCATGATCGTGATGTCCACTCTATGCTTTTATCTTATACCTACATGTTGCCTATAACATCACTTGGTAGTTCTGTATTACTGAACTTTTCCAAGCTCACGTTGTTTTTACCATCGCAAGCTAGAAGAAATCTATCATGGTAGTGACAGACATCAACGTTTGGCGTTCTTTCGATGTTTTTTTAGTACAATAATGGTACAAATAGTGGGAATGTATGTCGTGTTCTATTTTATGTCAGAGTTACTTTCTGGATTTCTATTTTATGATTTTCTGTAATGCTGTTCTAACAAAGATTTTTATTTCATGTTTTTTAAATGTATTAGAAAGAAAAGAATAATTTCTAGGTTTCTACTGTAGGTGGCTCTTGTGACCCTAATATGAACTCCTAGATTTAGGTGTGACACATGTTGGGAAACGCCGGTACACCCCATGGCGCAGCAGAACAATTATCTAGCGTATTCCATCAGTGTTCCATGTACGAGGAACGAATCCGGGGTGAAAATGGATGAAACGTTACCTTAAATAAATCTGAAAAACCGCAGGGAGTTAGGAGAATCCAATTCTTCTAACACGATATCGAATCCAAGTCGTTACAACATCGTTCCGACCTCTACGCAGTCCACCCGAATGAAACGAACAATATTTTACTTCTCTAACTGTTAGAGAGGTTTTTCGCAAAAGACATATCTCGGCTGCTAGACCTTATGCCTTTATATAGCATTCAAAAACCTAATTCTAATTAAATTCGGATTCATTAAATTTACAATATATTTAACCGAATATAATTAAATATGTAGAATCTGATTTTACTTTAATCAGGTTTCTTTAGAGATATATATATTTTAATAGTATTTGATAATTATAATAATTATATAGTATTAAAATTTATATAAACAAGATTATCTATAATTACAATAATTATAATAATTTTGGTTTTTACTTATTACGTGTACAACAAGACTGTACACATGCTATCTAGTCGACATTTGTTCGTTTCAATCATAGGGTGTGACCCTTGTAGGTTCATGTAACATTAGCAGTAATATCTAGAATAATTCTAATATTACAAGCAATGAGTGGCATCTAGCAATGCAACATTTCTACCTAAGTTATAGGAAGTCGTGGTTCGACATAGCCTTTTTTTTCGTGATTAACTCTTTTCATGTATTACATCATTTTGTCCTCATATCTAGATCAGACACAAGTCATGGAATAGTCACACTTGTATAGTCCATCTAATATTTCTTGATATCTTGAGTATACTATTATAAACGAATAACTATGATATCTTATATCAATTTATTCGAGCATGGCCATACATTTTCTCGTCTCACTCAATCAAGTGGCCTATGATATTACTCCTAATATATAGGAGGGACAAATCCTATCTTGATCAACCATTTTTCGCTACATAGATTGCGACATATCCAATATTAGTCTTTATAGTGTAGTCAGTTACGACACACGTTTGACTGCATCAAAATATGTCACCCACGATGTTGAAATAATGATGATCTCAAGTCTGGGGATCATACATGTAGTTATCACTATGAGCAATGTTGTGACTGTCACATAATAATCCAAGAAACATGCTCACAGTGGGTCAGTCCAATATGTCGTTCTCTTACACATACTTATGTATTGATTTTGACATCTTTATGTCAATGACAATACTTTGTCATCAATCAACTACATATTAGTCTTAATATATTATTATTGTCCATGTCCACAATAATATTCGACTAAAGACATTTAATAATAACTATATTATTCTAAGGACTTTATTATAATTTAGTTTATTTATAAATACACAAAATAAGACTGAAAAATAATAATGGCTTTATATTAATAAACATGATAAAGTAAGTATGTCTTTTACAACCATCTCATGATTGGTCTTTCGGTATACTCCAACAATCTCCCACTAGCACTAAAACCAATCACCCATGTATCTAATACCAAGAGACTTAGTGTGATGATCATGCTTCTACTGTGTTAGAGGCTTTGTCAGTGGATCGACGATATTTTCATCCGTTGGTACTCTGCATATTTCTACATCCCCTCGATCAATGATTTCTCGAATGAGATGGTAACACCTAAGTAAGTGTTTGGATCGCTGTTGAGATCTAGTTTTTTTGCTTGTGCGATGGCTCCGTTGTTGTCACAACATAGATCTATAGCATTTGATATGCTAGGCACAACCTTTAGTTCAGATATGAACTTTTTGATCCAAACATTATCTTTTGCAGCATCACTTGATGTAATATACTTGACTTTTGTTGTAGAATCTGCTACTGTATCTTGCTTTGAACTTTTCCATCTTACAGCACCTCCATTAAGGTAAAACACAAAACCCGATTGTAATCGAGAATCATCATTATCAGTTTGGAAGCTTGCGTCTGTATAACCTTTTATACTTAGCTCTTCCTCACCTCTATACATAAGGAATGTATGCTTAGCTCTCCTTAAGTACTTAAGGCTTTTTTGACTGCAACCCAATGACCTTAACCGGGATCCACTTGGTATCGACTTGTCATACTTAATGCATATGATACATCTATACATGTACATAGCATGCATACATGATAGATCCAATATCCAAAGCATATGGAACCTTACTCATGCGCTCTCTTTCTTGAGGCGTTGAAGGATACATTTTCTTTGAGAGTGAAATACCATGTCTCATAGGTAAGAATCATCTTTTATATTCTTTCATACTGAATCTTTTCAGTACTTTATCTATGTATGTATTTTGACTTAGTACTATGAGTCGTCTTGATCTATCTCTATAGATCTCGACTCCTAATATGTAGGTTGCTTCACACAGGTCTTTCATATAAAAACATTTTCCTAACCAAGTCTTTACATACTGTAAGGTAGGTATGTCATTTCCTATTATTAGTATGTCATCCACATACAATACCAAGAATATGACAGTGCTCCCACTAATTTTCTTGAAAACACATGGCTCATCTTCATTTTTAATAAAACCAAATTCTTTGATTGCATCATTAAAACGAAGATTTCAACTTTGAGAAGCTTGCTTCAACCAATAAATGGGTCTTTGTATCTTGCATACTTTTTGGGCATCTTTTGGAACGACAAAACCCCCAGGTTATGTCATGTACATATCCTCATCTAATTTTCCATTAAGGAAAGTGGTTTTGACATCCATTTGCCAGATTTCAAAATCATGAAATGCAGCTATTGCAAGCAATATCCGAATGGATTTAAACATATCAATAGGAGAAAAAGTTTCATCATAGTCTATACCATGAATCTGACGAAATCCCTTAGTGTCCAATCGCCCTTTGTATGTTTGTACATTGCTATCCATGTCGGTCTTCCTTTTCAAAACCCATTTACACCCTATGGGCTTTATCCCTCCAGGTGGGTCAACCAAAGTCCATACTTGGTTTTTTGACATGGAATCCATCTCGGATTTCATGGCTTCTAGCCATTTCTCAGAGTCTGGGTCGCCATTGCTTCTTGATAAGTCCTAGGCTCATCTTGGTCCATGAGGAGAACATTACCATGCAATGTGATGAGAAATCCATATCTCTCGGGTGCATTGCATTCTCTCATAGATCTCCGCAGTGGTTGTGCTTCAAGAATGATTGGATGTTCCTCAACTATTTGTGGAACTTATTGTTGTTCAATCTCTGGTTCAATGATATGTGGTTGATCTTGAATTTCCTCAAGTTTAATATTTATCCCACTTCCTTTTCTGAAAATAAATTCTCTTTCGAGGAAGACTCGTGTTTGAGCAACAAACACTTTTTTCTCAGATAGAGATTGAAGAAACAATATACTTTAGTTTCTTTAGGATACCCCACAAATTACACTTATGAGATTTGGGTTTGAGTTTTGTAGACATTTGATGTTTAACATAAACTTCGCATCCCCAAATTTTCATAAAAGACATACTAGGACACTTCCCAGTCCATATCTCATACGGTGTCTTTTGAACCGATTTAGATGGAACACGATTTAGTGTGAAAATAGCAGTTTCTAGCGCATGTCCTCAAAAAGAAGTTTGAAGATCAGCATGACTCATTATTCATCAAACTATGTCTAACAATGTTCGATTTCTCCTTTCAGAGACTCCATTATGTTGTGGAGTACCAAGAGGTGTAAGTATTCTTTAAAAAGTTCATCAAACTCTAAGCTTAAGTATTCTCTTCCTCGATCTGATCGAAGAGCTTTGATACTCTTTCCTAGTTGGTTTTGTACTTCATTCTTAAATTCCTTGAAATTTTCAAGGGCTTCAGATTTATGATGCATTAGGTAAATGTACCCATATATACTGAAGTCGTCAGTGAAAGTAATGAAGTATTGAAACCCTCCTATGGCTTGTGTATTCATTGGTCCACATACATCACTATGTATTAAACCTAATAAATCACTTGCTCGCTCGTTTTTACTGTCAAACGATGAATTGGTCATTTTCCCATTAAGCAAGGTTCACATATATTAAATTGTTCGAAAACAAAAGAATCCAAAAATCCATCTTTATGAAGTTTTGATATGCATTTCTCACTTATATGACCCAAGCGACAATGCCAGAGATAAGTTTGATTAGAGTCATTTTTTTTATCTTTTCGTATTTATGTTATATATGGAATTGTCTTGATCTAAGATATAGAGGGCATTTATTAAATGTGCCGTATCATAAAAAATATTATTGAGATAAAAGAAACAACTATTATTCTTAATAATAATCTCAAAACTAATCTTGTCCATAGAAGAAATTGAATAATGTTTTTAGTCAAACTAGGTACAGAATAACAATCCTCTAAATCTAAAGCAAGTCCACTAGGTAATGACAAAGTATATGTTCCTATAGCTAATGCAACAACTCTTGCTCCAATTCCCACTCGTAGGTCCACATCGCCTTTTGCCAATTTACTACTCTTTTCTAGTCCCTGTACAGAAGTACAAATGTGAGAACCACAACCGGTATCTAACACCCAAGAAGTAGACGTTGATATATTTATATCAATAACATTAATACCTGATTTTGACTGTTTATTTTCTCTTGCCTTCTTGATGTCCTTAAGATAGACAGGGCAATTTCTCTTCTAATGTCCAGCATTGTTGCAATGAAAACACTTTCCTTCTTTTGCAACTCCTCTTTTGGGTTTCAATACAGCCTTTCCTTTGTTGGGCTTTGGGTTTGCCTTGGTGTTAGGCTTTCATTTTCTGTTATCCTTTCGGACTATCAGAATGGCTTACAGCCAACCTTTTTCATGTTGTTCTCTGCTGTTCTTAACAGACCAAGCAACTGAGGCAACGTTTGTTAATTTCATTCATATTGAAATTAAGAACAAACTGATTAAAACTATCTAGCAATGATTGCATGATAACATCAGTAGCCAATTCAACACTTAGAAGGAAGCCTAACTTTTCCAGGGTCTGAATATACCCTATCATTTTAAGAACATGAGTTCCTACCGGAGTTCCCTTTACCATCTTGCATCGAAACAAAGCCTTAGAGGTCTCATACCTCTCTTGATGAGCTTGCCCCCGCCATATAATTCCTTGAGATTTTTAACCATCTCATAGGGAACCATGCCCTCATGTTGCTTCTGAAGCTCAGGAGTCATGGTCGCAGGCATCAAAGACTAGACATCTACCATGTCACTTGAGTATTTTTTCAAAGGCTACCAATTCATCTTTGGAGGTATCATCTGTTGGCTTTTTAGGGATAGGTTCTTCGATGACTTGTAATTTTCGTTCATGCTTGAGGACAATCTTCAAGTTACGGAACCAATCAAGGAAGTTCAAGCCATTCAATTTGTCCCTCTCAAGGACGGATCACAATGATAATGAGTTTGATTTTGCCTTAACAAATCTACAACGATAAAATATGATTTATAAGTACCTTTTATCATGTTTATAAGGTAATAACATTCCTACTATTAAAAACCCTCAAAATTGAAAAAACTTACTAAAAAGTATTTCTAGTGGGTAAGGATCCATATTTCATTTCATCCTAAGTTAGCTTTGGCTTTACTCCTAGAATTCAATTATTTAGGTAAGCAACACTTGCTAATTACATCTTATTTAATTCCTATATTTGGTGAACAACTATTGTTCCTAATCATCTCATGATTATTCAAATCATTAGCCTTTAGGTTTCTAATCTCATTAGGAAAACCTAGTTTAACCAATATTAAAACCAGTGAATATCACTTGCTTATTCTTCACGCTTAACCAAGATAGATATAAGTACTTCGCTTTGGCAAAACCTACATAGTAACGATCGGGGTTTTAACAAGGGCTAATATTGGATGGCTATTTTAATTAAATATGAAGGGTTTTTGTTATATTAATCTCACTATTCAAGTATGATCTAATCAGTTACCATCATGATAAAACATAAATTGTAACACATATATGTGAAGCAGTAAATATAAATGCAATGGTTATAGCCCGTAAAACCAAGGTGGCTCATCACAAGCCAATCAGAGAACCAAAATAAACTAAAGATAGAACTTGCTTCTCAAGCATCTAATCCACTTTTGATCGGCCCATTATTCTGCTCCTGTGATCCACGCTTTCTCCGCAAATATTACAATTTTTCAGAAACTCGTTTTACATACGAGGGTGTAAGATGAGAAGAGAATTATAATAGATGAAAGAAAGGCACGACACGCAGGCCGTATTTATAAATATAAAACCAAAGTAAATGAGCTATTGGGCTATAACCGTGCATATCATCCAAAACCATACACATATTTTATATTTTATCTTGTTAATTATAATTACCAAAATAGTTCCTACGATTTTTGTTGCCTTGAGGTTCGACAGATTCGGTGCTGCCAGAAAAATTTTAATTTTAACACTTCGATTTCTATAGAAAAACCTTATTATTTGATAAATTTTATCAACATATTCGTGTTTTTGGGATATTTCAATTCCTAAGGTTTTTCACACTTGAACAACCATTATTCCTCTGCCAAAAATGATCTGTTATCAGAACCGCATATTCATCATATTAACAATTAACATACGAACATTAAAACCTTACAGCAACAAACACGTAATAAACGTTTAATCATCGATTGTAAAAACTTATTTAAAATAGATTAACATATTAACCATGACTGGATTCAATTTTTTTTTGTTTCGCACAAATATTATATACTCGTCAAAAACAGAAAAACAAAACAAGCATCTCATACAAAAACATCATCCAAGTATTTAAGTCCGAATTCGTATCGTACATGTGGCTCTAATACCACTATTGAGAAACGCCGGTACACCTCATGGTGCAATAAAAAAATTATCCGACGTATTTCGCCAATGATCCATGTACGAGAAATAAATCCAGGGTGAAAAGGGGTGAAACGTTACCTTAAATAAATCTAAAAAACCTCAGAGAGTTAGGAGAATCCAATTCTTCTAGCACGATATCAAATCCAAGTCGTCACAATAGCGTTCTAACCTCTACATAGTCCATCCGAACAAAACGAACAATATTTTACTTCTCTAACTATTAGAGAGGTTTTTCGCAAAAGGCATATCTCGGCCTAGACCTTATGCCTTTATATAGCATTCAAAAACCTAATTCTAATTAAATTTGAATTCATTAAATATACAATATATTTAACCGAATATAATTAAATATGTAGAATCTGATTCTACTTTAATTAGGTTTCTTTAGAGATATATATATATATATTAATAGTATTTGATAATTACAATAATTATCTAGTATTAAAATATATATAAACAGGATTATCTATAATTACAATAATTATAATAATTTTGGTTTTTACTTATTACGTGTACAACAAGTTAGTACACATGCTATCTAGTCGATATTTGTTCATTTCAATCATAGGGTGTGACCCTTGTAGGGTCATGTAACGTTAGCAGTAATATCTAGAATAATTCTAATATTACAAGCAATGAGTGGCATCTAGCAATGCATCATTGCTACCTAAGTTACAGGAAGTCGTGGTTCAACATAACCTTTTTTTCGTGATTAACTCTTTTCATGTATTACATCCTTTTGTCCTCATATCTAGATCGGACACAAGTCATGAAATAGTCACACTTGTATAGTCCATCTAATATTTCTTGATATCTTGAGTAGACTGTTATAAACGAATAACTATGATATCTCATATCAATTTATTCGAGCATGGTCATGCATTTTCTAGTCTCACTCAATCAAGTGGCCTATGATATTACTCTTGTTATGTAGGAGGGACAAATCTTATCTTGATCAACCATATTCCGCTACATAGATTGCGACATATCTAATATTAGTCTTTATAATGTAGTTAGTTACGACACACGTTTGACCGCATCAAAATATGTCACTCACGATGTTGAAATAATAATGATCTCAATTCTGGGGATCATACATGTAGTTATCACCATAAGCTATATTGTGAATGTCACATAATAATCCAAGAAACATGCTCATAGTGGGTCAGTCCAATATGTCGTTCTCTAACACATACTTATGTATTGATTTTGACATCTTCATGTCAATGACAACACTTTGTCATCAATCAACTACATTTTAGTCTTAATATATTATTGTTTTCCATGCCCACAATAATACTCGACTAAGGACATTCAAGAATAACTATATTATTCTAAGGACTTTATTATAATTCAGTTTATTTATAAATGCACAGAATAAGGCTGAAAATAATAATGGCTTTATATTAATAAACATGATAAAATAAGCATGTCTTTTACAACCATCTCATAATTGGTCTTTGGGCATACTTCAACAACACATAGGCAAGTCAGGGGGTTACATTTAGTGGTATTAGAGCTTAGAGTTGAGTCATTTTAGGTAGATCGGCCAATTTTCTTTCATAGGGTGTCTGGTCTATGCATGCCCCTGGATCATAACCGTACTTCACTGAGCCAAAACTCCGATGTTGAATCATTTTTCTGTAATAAGTGCATCTAACCATTCTGTCCATAATATCTCAATCTGCATTGGCAAGAAATGTATATAACATTCGTCTGTGATTCGAATTTGCTTGATGGATTTGAATCTAGATAAAGAACCTGAAATGGTTCATGCATGTAAAATTAAGGATCTGATTCAGATTAAGAATAAATGTCTAATTATGTGAGATAATCAATGTAAGATTACATATAAGGCTATTCGGTGATAATGATTATGTTTGAGAATATTCTGTTAAAATTTTGATAAAATTAATATGAATTTAAAAGAGAGGTGTCCGTGAACGTGGCAAAAGTGTAAGTTCTATGGTCACTATGTTATACACGAAGGAAACAGTTGTTTGAAAATTACCTAAAGGTAAGTGATATCCGTTTAAAACCTTGGCTATGTTCGATCGACTTGAAGAAAGATTTTTTTCTTTGAAAATATGGCATGATGTATCGTTATATATTATCCCTAACTAAAATTCGATGTTACATTCTGACTTTAGAAGTCCCTGTTAGAGGCCTTGAGTACTCGTCTAAATAGTTTTTTATCCGTAAATTGATGGTCAACCTGACTGAGACCAGTTATAATAAAAGTTATGAGACAAGTATTTGCTTAGCACCGTATGAGTTCGGTATGGACCCAAATATTGTATTTTGATTAGTTGGTCTGAGATGTATGATAAGATAACTTTGGGTCCAAAGACAGTCCGAGTGATTGAGGACTCTACTAGATTGAGCTGCGACCATCTGAGAGTCCCTAGAAATAAGGATACTCTGATGGATAAGTTTCAGTACAAGAATGGATGAAAGAGCAGTTTCTATATTTCTTCGACTCTGTAAAATTTCATCCTCGAAATTTATTTTAGGGAAGAGTTGTAACACCCCAATAAATTGGTATAAAAAAGAAAAAAAGAAAAAGAATGGAAAGTGTTGCAATGGGATTTAAAACCATAAACCCTTGCTTGGTAAGCCCAAGCCTTAGACAGTTAAGCTGAAGTTATTTCTGAGATTAAAAACCCAACTTTCTTTTAAGCTTATCCAACTTAGTTTTTATCAAACATCAGATAAAAGTCATAACCCCTCAGCTACCCCTATTATTGTTTTTTGAGTCTATAAGGAAACTTCCAGATCAAAACTTTTCCTCAAAAGATTCCATCTTTGATCTCTTCCACCGTTCATCGGTGTAGTGCATCGTCATCATCCTTTTGACTGCCACCATCCCCTGACTAAAACCCCAGCCACCACGCAAAGATTCGTCGCTCTGTTTTCTACAAGAGTTCGGTTGAAGCGTCGGTGATTCAAGGATTTTTTACCCCATTTGGTTTCGCTATTTTTGACTACCGCCACCACTAGTGAGGGACACCGCTATCAAAGCTGAACTCCCCTCATCGAGGAAGTCATTTCCTCACCGACAGATCTAAGAAAAAATGTCGTTGGAGCCTCATCGGAGACTGCCACTATTTTTATGATTTAAGGTTTTCGCATGTCTTAGAATCTAAGATCTGGAGGGATGTTGAGTTTGGAAGTGGTTGAAGATAATTTTAAGAGCTCGAATGGTGTAGTTCAGAGTCCAGGTAATACATTACTACCTCTTGCATGCTTTATGAAACATATGGGTATTCGGTTAAAGTATGTATGATTATGATAAAGTGTACTTTCAACTCTGCTTGAGTCATTTTGTTTATGAAATATAAGAATGGTAATCTGGATAAGATCAAACTATTCGAAAGAGAAGTTTAACGGACCAAAAGAATCCTGAGTTTAGTAAGTGATTAATAAGACAGTTTCTTTTGTGTTAACCAAAATTGAGGGAAATTAGTTTTTAACAATCAAAATTGCCGACCGTTTCTTTTATTTGTTTGTTTTGTCTTTTACATTCAATTTTTGACTAATTATTATTCATTTATTTGACATCAATATTAAAATAAATAATATATTAAAATAATACATTAAATATTAATATTAAAATAATATTAATATTTTAAATAAAAATAAATAATACAAATATCACTTACGTTCATTTATTTTTACTTTACAACATCATATCTAAAATAGATATTTTATCTTTTCAAAATTACTTTTTGATATCAATGACAAACACTAAAATTTTAAACTCAACTTTTCAAAATCATTTTTCCAAATCACTTTTAAAATCAAGACTGCTATGATGTTTTTCATTCCATCATAGAAATAGTTCAGATTATACTTAGGAACAAATGTATAGATAGATCTGATGCTGCAAATTTTGATTTGTGTATAGTTTGGGGGTTACACTATGACAAAAATCTTTCGACTCTTTTTAATGTCACTTTTTGTGCCTCAACACTAAAAAATCAAATTCTAAGCCTTAACCTTAAAATCTAAACTCTAAGCCATAGCCTTAAACCATAATCCTAAACCCTAAACCTAATTTTTTAATGATAGAACATGTAGCGATATCTCTTTTACTTACGTTAAAAAATGGGGTTTTAAGGTGTTTGGGGCCTTTCGGGTATATTAAAATATTTACCCCGTGGGGTTTTAGGAAAATCGTATTTGATTTAAAATGGAGTCGCCACTAGCCACTTAGGTAGGCCGGACACCATAAAACCAGAGATTTTTTAAAAAATATTGGGTTGGGGAGTCGGTTACGGATGGGGAAGGATTAGCACCCCCACACCGCCCAAAATTGGTACTTTAATAATTACCGCTTTATTAATATTAAACTTTCCGAATTAAACTGACGATTAATATTAAAATTCGGTTACAAGTGTGAGTAGATTTTAAGGGCCCCGTTATTCGAGAGTAAACAGATAAACCACCATCACTGCGCTTGATACTGGCCACGTTTACGCTCAAATAATAGGGCACCGCATTGACAATTAATATCTCGTTATGCAATCTTAGAAAAAAAATAAAACATGCAATTTACATTGACATGATATTAAAAAAACATAAAATATTAATATTAATAAATTAAACCAAACCAATCAAAAGCATGAATATGGATAACCTAACACATCTTAAAAAAACAAATCCTGAACAAAGAAAAGAAAAAAAAAGACATGCTTCTAAAATTAGATTAATCAACTACAACATGCTTAAACACTCAAGAAAACTTAAATACGATATGCATGACATTTCATAAAATATGAAGTTAAACTAATAAATTAAAGCAACACATTAACATAAATACAAAAATTAACACTTAATATCTAACACATAACGCAATTTACATGTAAAAAAACATTATGAAACTAACATATAACAAAATTACCACCACACTAACATGTAACCTAAGGTGCAAAACAAAAAAAACATGCTAACACCAAAACATACTATGAACATACGAAATAAACACATATATAAAAACATAAAGAAAGGAACGGCCGTAAAAAACATGGTCTTAAGAAAACTAAACATGCTATAGATCAACATGTAACACAACATACAAAATAAACATATATAAAAAAAGACTAACATATAAACCTAATATCCACATTAAGCTAAACACAACATATAAACTAGACATGCATGTAAATATGAATAAATAAAATCAAACCTAAAAGCATGATATAACCAAAGAAACATGAAAACACAGAGTCCAAGAAGGTAATACATAAAAAACATGAAATAAAAGGGAGATATAAACATGCCAATAAGAACAAGAAAACATAAATATTCGAAACTAGCTATGGGACTGAAATGAAAAGAAATGCAAACAGAATGACAAAATTAAAGCAATAAATATACAATTTGGGGATGATATTGTAAACTGGAAGAAACTTAAAAGGATCGAACTTGTAATAAACCAATGCGGTAAAATCAGTTTGAAAACTCCCAAAATGCGGAGACCCTTAGGGTGTAATTTCACCATTATAAAACTTATTCGGTTTAATTTCAGGATCAGATTAAAAGATTTCGAAAAGCTATAGGGACCAGGCTTGCAAATTACCCAAGGGGCGTGCCCGAAATGAAAAAAAAAACAGGGAGCAAGGGAGGATTTATGAGGTAATTAAACCAAAAACTAAATAAATGCACTCTATTTAAAACCTATCAGCCTCCCCTTTTCACTTATTTATCATTTTTTTACCTAAGAGAGAAGGCTCTCTCTTACTCTCCGTTTCCCGAAATAAGCCACCCTTAAAACCCCCCAAAAAACTCTGACCACCGCGTTTGAATGGCCTCAGGCGAGGCTCGGCCATCATGGCCACCTCAAGCCCTCCCCGACCTGCAAGTCCGGTCACATAGAACCCAAAAAAACAACCCTCGTACCCCTTTTGTTTCGAACCTAAAGAAAAACCTAGACCTTTTCCTACTTTAACCGAAAAAAACCCTTTAAACGGCTCACCCAAGAGGATCCTCGCCGGCAAGATACCGAGACGACCAAGGTAAAAACTTTCTTTTTATTTTTGCTATATGTTTCTTGGTTTATGCATGTATGAGAAAAGAAAGAAAGGAGGATTACCCATGAAACTTTTTGTTGTTGTTTTTTTGTTCTATTTCTTGAGACTGGTAAAAACATGTTATAGGTTGGGTTTGATACATATATCATTCAGATTTTTGTTTTGTAGATATAAAATAAAAAATACATATATTTTGGTTCAAGTTGGTACTGACAAATCCCCATTTTTGTGTCTTTTGCACCTTCGATTTGGTGCGGTGGTTGGTACGGCCAGCATGGGGAGCGGTTTGGGGGTGATGTCTGTTCGGCCAGAGTTATTCCTAACCGTTAGATCAGATTTGATCCAACGGCTGGGTTTGCATGAAGATCCAACAGCTGGGATTTGATCTTGAAACTGGAAGGACTGCATCAAATCTCGCCACGTGGCGTCTTGGTATCTGAACGGCCAGTGCGTGCTCCACACACGTACGTGGAAGATAGCTGGACGGTGAGTGGGCTCACGCACGACAGATGGAAGGTTCTCTCCTTTTAATCATGGTCGTTGGATCAAAATCTGATCCAACGACTCAGATTGGGCTGCGCATAGAGAAAGGGTTAGGGTTAGACATGTAATTAGGGTTTTTTGGACATGGGTTAGGGTTTAGGCCGATCAGACCATGTAAAATTAAGTGGGATTTGTAATTGATGGACTGGACATTTAATTTAATATATGGTTTGGGTCTTTATTTTCAGATTTGTTTATAATATATTATAACTAATAATAATAATGATGATGATACATGCACACTCATACATAAATACACTTAATAATAATACATGCAATTCGTACAACACTCATTCATATACATTCAATAATAACAAGGACATTAAATATACATGCAAACATGTACATATTAATTACTAATGCATACAATCATAACATATATACTATTCATGCATTTACACATCACATACATGGTTTACGTACACATTAATCACATGTACACATATATATATATGTAAACACGAGATAATAATATTAATTAATTATTATATTAATATGTCACAATATTAACAAACACAGATAAAAATGAGTGATTACAGTTGCCCCTCTTCGCTTGTTCTCGTGGAACGGGAACAAAGCAAAGATCATAAGCACTCATTTTTATTCGACTTCCCTATTTGTAGATTTGGTATTACGTGTTCTTCTGGAACTCTCCGCTTTTCCTCAGCTGAATCTTCAGGCTCGTAAGTTCTTCGTATATAGAACTTTTCTACCTTCTGATCTCGGAGCTACATGCTCTTCCTATATAGAACCTTTCGCTTTGAAGTCTTGAGTTACGAGTCCCTCCTATATAGAACCTTTCACTCTGAGACGGTAAAGCTTGAAGTCCTTCCTATATAGAACTCTCCACCTTCAACGATGTAGGTTTCTCCTATATAAAACCTTCTGCGTCACGGGTGGATTCTTTCGACTGGGAGTTCTTCCTATATAGAACTACTAGTCTTCACCCTAGAGCCGCAAGTTCTTCCTATATAGAACTTTTAGCTTCTGAAATCTCGAAATTACGGGTTCTTCCTATATAGAACCTTTTACTGCGAGGGTTCAAAAATATTGTCCCTTCCTATATAGAACCTTTATCTTCGCATTTGGGATTCATGCCAAAATGGCTACCGATCTTTCTAGACTTACGCTACTAAGGCTGCCAAAATCCTTCTTCAAATTTAGGGATTCACGCCGAGAATGGCTACCGACCTTTCTGGACTCACGCTACTAAGGCTACCAAAATCTTTCTTCAAATGAAATTCAACTCTTCGATATGAATGTTGGGGATCCAAAGTCATTGGTAATCTGTATGTACCTGTTTAAAATGGACAAAATGTTATGAGTTAGCATGCTCCTAATCCTAGGGATGCCTAACTACATATGATGCATGAGTGTCAATATTCTGATGCGCTTGCTTCCGTAGTCAGTCAATCTTGACTATTTGCTCACTTTCTCTTCTATTTCTTCTTATGGTGACGGTACCCCCATCTCACTGTCGGGTTCAATCATTGCAACCTTTTTTTCTTCTAAGTTTCTGGTTCAGGGTTCTAAAGTGCCCTTTTAGGTTTTCGCTTTAGAGTTTTTTTGTTTGTTTTTTTAAAATATGCCCTTATGGGTTTTCACCTGGGAGACTTCTATTGTTGCCTTGGATATTCCCTCAGGCAAGTATGAATGGTGCATGATAATGGTTATCTTGTTCTGATACTCGAGGTCTTACCTTCATCGTGCTTCGACATACATTATGTAGACAACTTGAGAACTAATTTAATCTTATTTTCAAGTCACCTGCATTTTCAGGGTTAGATCATAGTAATGCTCAGAAATATTTTGCATATCATAAGTCTATGTTAACTTGTTTGCATGATTTTTATGAAAATAAATGAGAAGACAAGAAAGGGAAGACACAAAAATGTGGTTTTATTAACGTTAAAGATTTGGAACAATTTTAAGAAAATCATGGCAAACATGAGGAAAAAGGTAAAGTAAAACATGAAATCTAAAACCCCAAGTATCTACAATATGAATGATGCGTGATCCTGTCAACCGGAGTAGAATCTTTGCCTGCTCCTCTTCTTCTGGTACCCGTGGGGATGACTCTATTTGCCGAAGACCCAATCTCAAAATTTATTTGAGCTACCCTTAACGGGTTTTCAACTCGGATGCTTCATTTGCTTCAAGATGTCATTTTTGGGTTTTCGCCTCGAGCTTTTTTTTTTTATTTTTTAGATGAAATGCCTTTTCAAGTTTTTACTTTATTTTTCTTCTCTTTTTCTTCTTCTCTTTCTTCTTTTTATTTTTATTTTATTTATTATTTTTTAAAACATAATATTTCTTAACTCATAATCATCTGAAGCACGGCTAGCTAAGAAATCCGCTATAGCACTTTTTTTCATAACTTTCTGGCTCACATATACAATGTCAAACTCGGATAACAACATCTACCAGCGGGCCATCATCCTCGTTAATGCCGGTGCTTCCATCAGAAACTTCAAGGGGTCCAATTTGGATATTAACCAAGTGGTATGGTATAACATGTATTGTTTAAGCCTTTTGGTAGCTCAAACCAAAGCACAACATAGCTTCTGAATTGGCAGGTACCGTGTTTTGCAATCATTGAACTTCTTGCTTAGGTTGTAGATAGCTCTTTTCTTCTTCCTAGACTCATCATGTTGCCCCAACACGCAATCCATCGAGTTTTCAAAAACTGTCAGGTAAAGGATCAAAGGCTTGCCTGGTACTGGCGTGACTAAAATTGGAGTATTCGTTAAATAATTCTTGATCTTCTCTAGAGCTTCTTGACATTCCTCATCCCAGACCCCTGGGTTATTCTTCTTGAGTAATCTGAAGACAGGGTCGCACTTATCTGTTAATTGGGAGATGAAATGGGAGATGTAGTTCAACCTTCCCAAGAAACCTCGGACTTCTTTCTGAGTATGGGGCGGTGGTAGGTCTTGGATAGTCTTTGCTTTCTCTGGATCGATCTCAATCCCCTTCTTGCTCACTACAATCCCCAAAAGTTTTCCGAATGTAACTGCAAAGGTGCACTTAGCTGGGTTAAGCTTCAGCTGGTACTTTCGAAGTCTTTGGAATAGCTTTCTCAGGTTTCGAAGGTGTTCTTATTCAGTTTGGGACTTAGCAATTATATCATCCACGTATACCTCTATCGCTTTGTGCATCATATGGTGGAAAAGAGTCACCATTGCCCTTTGATAAGTCGCTACTGCGTTCTTGAGTCCGAAAGGCATCACCTTGTAACAAAACGCACCCCACATGGTTACAAATGTGGTTTTTTCCATGTCTTCTGGGTCCATCTTTATCTGGTTGTATCTTGAGAAACCATCCATAAATGAGAACCATGAGTATCCAGCGGTATTATCAACCAACGTGTCAATATGTGGCAAAGGGAAATTGTCTTTAGGGCTTGCTCGATTTAGGTCCCTATAATCTACACACATGCGAACCTTTTCATCCTTCTTCGGCACCAGTACGATGTTTGCAACCCATTCTGGATATTTGGCAACATCCATAAAACCAGCATCAAATTGCTTTTTTACCCTCTCTCTAATCTTTAATAGCATGTTAGTCCTCATTCTTCTGAGCTTTTGCTGGACTAGTTTACATTCTGGCCTCGTTGGCTTGTGGACCCCTATATCTGTATTCAACCCCGACATATCTTGATAAGTCTAAGCAAAAACGTCATTGAACTCTTGGAGTAGGGCTATCAGTTCACACTTGGTTTTTGAGGAAAATGTAGTCCCAATTTTCACTTCTTTTCTCTCTTCATCGGTTCCCAAATTCACAATTTCTATTTCTTCTTGGTGAGGCATGATTTGCCTTTTTTCGTTGGCCACCTCCTTACCAACTCTTCAGAGACCTCGCATTCTGCCTCGTCGTCTTTTTCTTCAATTTCTGCCAAGATTTCCGGGTGCTCAAAATCTACCTCGGGATTGGATTCTGAATCATTCATACAGTTAATTATGGGGACCCTGCATGAAATGAGAACAAATGTACTGGAAATGAAAGATTTTAAATGAAGTGAATGCATATGAATAAAAAATGAATGAATGAGATAAATGAGATGTTTGCCATTTGAGAAAATGGGGAAGGTATCTTTTCATTGCAAACAAAAAGGTTAACATAGGTGCCCTATACAAAAGATCCCCATTGCTTATGGGCAAAAAAAAGTGTTAATTCAGAGCATTACTCTGATCTGGCCCCAAAGACTACAGGTAGATCAACGTAGCTCCAATTATCAAGAGTTTCCCCGGGACGACAAGGGCGAATGCTGGTCAACACGCTGCTGCCATTGTCATTTTTAGCTATCATGTTGATGGACATCCCTTCAAGAGATTCACTAAACATCTATTTCTCATTGAGTATGTTATTTTCTCTAATTGCTTCTTCGACTTTTTGTCCTATACGGTCGAATCTTTCGAAGACAAAAATATTTTTCATATGAGGGAAAGACACCGGTCTCCACGGAATATCTTCTCCCTTGAGTCTAGCTCTTCTCTGTTCTTCTTTCCTCTTATACTCTTCCATCTTCTGCTGAATACTCGATTTGTAGCCAAGCCCAAAATGATCTTTCTTGGTGATGACGCTTCTGGCTCGTAGGCTTCCTTGCAATCTTTTCCTAGCCCTCTTTCTGTCTTGGCTCCTCAGCCCAAAGTTTCAGCCACAGTCATCTTGGTGCAGTTAGATAACCTGGGGCTAGGGATCCTATTTCCTTCATCGACAAATGTAGCGTTTACAAGTTCCAATGCTCAAAAAGAACATTTTACAGCGTCTTCTTCGTTCTGGATGTAAGGGGCATCTGATGTAACAGAGGCGATAATTTCCTTCTCAACTTCTACAGTGATCAATCTGCCTTCAATCACGAATTTCAATTTCTGATGGAGTGATGAAGGAAACGCTTCAGCAGAGTGAATCCATGGTCTTCCCAACAAGCAACTGCAGGTTGGATTTATATCCATCACCATGAAGTCTATCGTGTCCTCAATCGGCCCAATCAACAAAGGCACATCGATCTTTCCAAGTGTTCCCCTTTGTGTGCCGTCAAAGGCTCTCATGGAGTTGTGACAGGATTTAATGTGAGAATTATCTATCGGTAGTTTTTGCAAAGTTACCATCGGTAGTACGTTTAATGCCGACCCATTGTCAATTAGTACTTCTGGTAACACATACCCTTTTGCAGTGGGTAGTGATGTTGAGAGCTTTGGTGGACCCCATACCTCCATCCAAGATCTCGTCATTGTTGAATGTATTGTGATTGTATACGGTGATATGCCTCACTATCCTGTCCAGCTTTGATACAAAAATGTCGTCGGGTATAAATGTTTGATTCAACACCTTTAACAATGCCTCACGATGCTTCTCCGAACTCAGAAGCAATTCCAACACTGTAATTCTTGCTGGTTGCTTTCGCATCTGCTCTACTATATTGTATTCGTTGTGCCTTAGGAACTTTAAAAATTCATTTGCCTAAGTTTGGTTACCGGTTCATTTATCTTCGGAGGGGGCTCCTCTCTAAATATCTGGGCAGGACCGGTTGATGTACCTTTTCCCTTATCCTCGGCAGCTTCAGTAGTCTTCAAAGTTTCAAAAGAGTAGCACCTGTCGCTCTTCGTGAAATGGCCTACTTCGCCAATACTTTTCATCATTCTTTGTTTGTTCACTTTCCTGTGTCGGCTCTTCTTCTACCTTTTGTTCATTCTTCTCACCAGATTTCGGCTTTTTTGGTATGATCACGTTTGCAACATAATTCTAAAGAGTTTGTCGTATGTCCTTGAACGAAAATGGGGCTGGTGCTAAAATAATAATTTTGGGAGTCAACTTTGTAGATTCTCCTTGGGATGAACTTGCTCCCTCTGGTCTAGAGGAGATGACAAAAGGTATGTCCCTCCTATATTTGAGGTTGGGGCTATCCGATACACATACATCTAACCTTTGCCTTCCTCTAGCCTCTTCAAAGAATTCTATCTTTTTTTTGTCCATCATCTGCGGAACCAATCTCTTAAACTCTTCAAATTGCTGGATGACATGCCCTCCGTCTTGGTGGAACTCGCAATAAGCTCTACACCCTTTCTATACCACTACTATACCCCTATCAATCAAACGGGCCATGCATAATTGTTGGAATACCCACCGTAATGGGGACTTGATTTCTGACACTTCTTCTTTGGCCTTCTTAGCAGAGTACTCCTCAATAGCATTCACTCTACGATTCCCGTGATTAGGTAACAGGTTAGCGGCCAAATTTGGTTCTTTGAACTTTAATACGCCCGAATTGATCAGACTCTGCACAAGCTTCTTGAAAGCGAGGTAATTTTCCGTGATATGACCAGGGGCATCGCCATGATAGTCGCAATGAGCGTTTGAATCATACCATGATGGAAACAAAGGTTTGAACGGAGTAACATAGTACGGGCGGACTAAATCAGCTTTGTGCAATTGAGAGTAAAGCTCTAAGTATGAGACCGACAGTAAAGGCTGGTTTCTCTTATTCCTTTCTCGGAGCTTTCTCTTCTCTTTGGTTTGAGTTCTGAACCCTCCCCGTAGATGCTTGTAGCTGGGAGACCGTGAAGTTCTTCGGAGCAGTGTAAGTACTCGTGGTGTTTACCTCATTCTTCTTGTTGTACTTCCGAGAACTCTCCCCGCTGTCAATCCTGCCGCTCTTAATTGCCAATTCAATAGACTCTCCAGTCATGATCAGATCAACAAAACTCTGAGTTGTATTATTAATGAGGCGATCAAACAATGTTCCTTTCAGAGTTTTCACGAAAAGGGGCGTGATCTCGTGCTCGGGAATTAGTGGCTGGATATGAGCGGCCACCTCTCGCCACCTCTAGGCGTAATGGCGTAGACTTTCGTTGGACTTCTGCCCCATGTTTTCTAACATGATCCTGCTGGGGGTCATATCTGTCATGTGCTTGTACTGTTCGATGAATGCCCTTGAAAGATCCTTCCAAGTTTTGATGTTTGCCCGGCTTAACTGGGTGTACCACCAGATTGCTGCTCCAGTCAGACTATCCTGAAAACAATGGATCCAAAGATTTTAATCCTTGAGATAGGCTGCCGTCTTTCGACAATACATGGTTACATGTGTGGAAGGACATGTAGTTCCATCATACTTGTCGAACTCTAGAGTTTTAAATTTTGGTGGTAGAACGAGGTCGGATACCAGGCTCAAATCACTGGCCTTATTCCTCGGTTCGTCTGTAGCTTACAGCGCTTTGAATTTTTCTTCCATGAGATGAAACCTTTCTTCCCATTTCTTTTCTACCTCGGTTTTAATTTTCTCCACCAAATTCAAATCTGGCACATTCTCTTCATAGAGTGCCTCCGTATCGATGGGTTGGTTTCCGGATGCTTCTATCTGAAGAATGGCAGCTACCCTAACATGATCAATATATACTCTTTTGGCCAGACTTGGCGTCGTTGGTTAAACCTTGTTGTGAGATACGGTACCCTCTGGCTCTTGGGCGACTTCATCTTCCATCTTTTCTTTCCCAAGGCTTTTTGCTAGCAATGCAGTTATGTCGGATACTATCGCAGCTTGTGATTTAGCGATCTGCTCGCTGAGGCTCTGTCTGGCTTCATTGAAACGGGTTTCCAAATCCTTCTGCCCTTTTTCTAAACTGAATATTCTGTTTTCCATTAACTTGCTTTGAAGTCGAGTAAAGTATGGATGTTGAATGGTTTCAGCTTAGCTTTTAATTTCACACTGCCACAATGTTTACACTATTAATATTATTACAAAATAAACAAATGCATGTATAATGATGCAAATGTCATGATGTAATACAAGAATGTATGCAGATAAAGTTACTGATTCCGCTGGTAATCACCATTTTGAACTACTTTCATGAGAATTAAAGGGTTCAGATTACAAAAAGGTCTGGATTACAAAAGGGTCCTGATTACAAAGTACCAAAGTAGAGCTCTACACATAAGCCCTAGCTCTATCTCCTAGCTTCTTAATAGCCCTGAGCAGCTTGATGAACCTAGGTGCTTCTTCCATGTCCGGGGTTATGAAAGGTCGAAGGGCCGTGGCTTCAGTAGCTAAGTCATTAACATACCTTGGAACTCGTTGTATGTCCATCATCAGGGTCGCGTAATACTGGTCTCCGTCTTGAACCATCTGGGCAGCATCAAGAAGTCTTTTTCCCCAATAGTTATCTCCACCGGCTGCAGCTTCTTCGAATACCCTGATTCTCTCCCTGTAATCCTGAACGGTTGCTTCAAGTGACTCGATGTGGGCTCGTAGCATACCAATTCCACGCTCCGTTTCTTATAGTTTGATGAAGTCATTCCTACGACGATAAGTCTGAAAGGAGTACTCTAACTCGGCCAGTCTCCCTTCTAACTCGTCGTTCTGATCTTGACTCTGACTTAAGATTTGAACAGTGTTGTTGTACAAGCTTTGCATCTCGAGTAATCTATTTCTGCTCCCCATGGATTTCCTTTTCCAGACGGCAGTATTTTTCTTCTCGTATATGATTGTTTGCTTGCCTTTGTCGATCTCTTGCCTAGCTCTTTTTTTCTCTTGATTAATGGCATCTCTAAAAGACCGCCTCTCACTTTCAGTGGCTAACTTGCAGCTTTTTACCTCTTTCCCAATTGCTCGCTTACCTTTCTCTCGTTCCTCTTCGACTAAACGCATACCGTTCATCCTTTCCTTCTCCACAGCTAAGAACTGGCTTTGGCCGGCCTTCTGTACCTTCGCTTGGAGTTGGAGACTATCTTTCTGATAAAGAGCATTTTTTCACTCAGATCCGCATTCAGTTTCTCCAACTGTCTAATAGTCACATCTCGTTCGTCGACCTCTAAACTTGCCTTGTAGAGCTCATCCATATGTTGAGTATGTAAAGCCTCCATCTTCTTCTTAACTTCTTCGAGTTCACCTCGCAGAATGTCAACTTCGGATGGTACTATCCTCATGTGTTCTTCGAGTGACATAGTTGGTCCTTGGTCGGGTTCTGGAATCTTGTCGTTAATTCTCAGGCGCCTCCAAAAATCGTAACCTGGAGTGACAGTGGGCTTGGTATCTTCTTCTACCCTGATCCGATAACAGTGATCCCAAGCTCTCATGATGGTCTGCACCTTCGCCCTGAACTCACCTTTGAACATGAACTCACTTCGACTTAAATCGGCAGTGACGGGAATGAACTGGCGTGACCCGAATTGTCGAGACACCAAAAACGGAGCACAAGCAATTCCACCATATAGCCCTAACTTCATCAGCCAGTCATAGTCGCCGCAGTTGTATAAGAAGTGACTAACCCTGACGAGCCAGGAAACTCTCCATACTAGGTATTTGTCTTGAATGTTCTTAAAGGTCCAATTCCATTTTCCCTTTTCAAGTCTTCTCGCCATACCTTTGCTAAGTACCCCCGCAAAGATGAAAAGTCTCAGAATGAAATTCCCGGTAAAACCCTCGTCGGTGTCTTCCACATATGGCTCTGAATCCAAACCTGTAGTAGCTGCGCACAACCTCTGAAACGTCACTCTTCGTGCTTTCGACTCGTATTCAAAGAAATGAAAGTTTCAGTTAGGATTGACGGTACTGGATTCGCCTCTCGCTTCAAGCGCTCAAATAAGTCTAAGATGGCTACATCGACGTTTCCAAGAACCCTCGGAAAGATGATCAAACCATATATTCCCAAGGCGAATAGGTCTATTTTCTTCCCCTCATCTGGGTGCACAGGTATGATGTCTCAGATACTCTCCCATGTAAAGGCTAGGTTGTCTCCTCAAAGCTGAATTAGGCAATTAACCCAATCGTCACTCATCCTGGCAAAGGTTTTGAGCTTCAAAGTGTAATTCTTGTTCCTCGATGGCTTCGCATAGATCCAATCTTTCTGGACATTCTTCTGATTAAGTAGGGTTGTGTACTCCTCTACCGTAGGCATCATGTCTTGACTGTTGAAAGTAAAGCAGAAAAAAGCGGGATTCCAGAACTGGAAAATGGCTCGGAGCAAAGGCTGGTTGACTCGGACATACATCAACTGTGAAATGTCGCCATAATTATCACATAATAAGTCTTGTAGTCTTCGATCCCATCCTTCCCAAATCCTGGTAAGATCTCATAGGTTATTCTGTTGGAGAATCACGTACGTATACCCAGCACTATGCGCTCGCTTGGCAAACTGTTATCTTGAGTCATCTGATGGACTTCTGACCAATGTCTGATAGATAAGTTGAGGTCGTCCTTCTTAAGATACCTTTTTTCCATGATGAAAGATTTTTTGATCGGGTAAACCACTTGATCCAGTACCTTTATGTAATGAAGATGCAATGATGTATGTAAAAAAAGCAAAACAAAAAAGAAAACAAGTCAGTACCGGATAAAATAAAAAAATATATAAAAGGGCAAATTAAATATGATAAACAAACAAAGCAACCCTATTTACATCCCGTCTAAAACACTTGGGTTATCCGCATGGCTCTAAAGGGGTGGGTTTCTATATGTTCTCTACATGCAGTGTTGGATCTAGGAGGTACCCGAATTGTCCTTGATGTCCTCTACTAAGAGTAGCAAGGCCCCCGATCATCACTCATTATAGGCTCCTTTCAACCGGGTTCAACTCAAGGGGACCCATTCGCTTATGCCCATACGAAGGAACGATATCCTTATAAAAGCATAAGGTACTCGAGCCCCGAAGGTACTTGCTAGGCCCATACGGAGGAACAATATCCTCACGAAAGCATTAGCGTTTCTCCCACTTAAAACGACAGGTTTATATGCCAAATTTTAAATGCGTTAAAATAGATGCGCAATTATAACCGAATGTTAATTTAATAGTCACTTTAATCTGGAACTTCCGATATTAGTAAATCGATAATTATTTAAAAAAGCTTGACTCTCTTTTTGTTTTCGAAAAACAAAAAATTGTCCCCAGCGGAGTCGCCATCTATAGCGATATCCCTTTTACTTACTAAAAATGGGGTTTTAAGGTGTTTGTGGCATTTCAGGTATATTAAAATATTTATTCCTTGGGGTTTTAGGAAAACTATATTTTATTTAAAATGGAGTCGCCACCGGCCACTTAGGTGGGTCGGACACCATAAAATCAGAGATTTTTAAAAAATATTGGGTTTGGGAGTCGGTTACGGATGGGGAAGGATTAGCACCCTTACACACCCTTACACCGCCCAAAATTGGTACTTTAATAATTACCACTTTATTAATATTAAACTTTTCGAATTAAAGTGACGATTAATATTAAAATCTGGTTATAAGTGCGAGTAGATTTTAAGGCCCCGTTATTCGAGAGTAAACAGACAAACCACCATCACTGCGTTTGATACTGGCCACGTTTACGCTCAAATAAAAGGGAACGGGCATTGACAATTAATATCTCGTTATGCAATCTTAGAAAACAAAACATAAAACATGCAATTTACATTAACATGATATTAAAAACATAAAATATTAATATTAATAAATTAAACCAAAACAATCAAAAGCATAAATATGGATAACCTAACACATCTTAAAAAAACAAATCATGAACAAAGAAAAGAAAAGAAAAGACATGCTTCCAAAATTAAATTAATCAACTACAACATGCTTAAACACTAAAGAAAACTTAAATATGATATGCATGACATTTCATAAAATATGAAGTTAAACTAATAAATTAAAGCAACACATTAACATAAATACAAAAATTAATACTTAATATCTAACACATAACGCAATTTACATGTAAAAAAACATTATGAAACTAACATATAACAAAATTACCACCACACTAATATGTAACCTAAGGTGCAAAACAAAAAAAAACATGCTAACACCAAGACATACTATGAACATACGAAATAAACACATGTATAAAAACATAAACAAAGGAACAGTCATAAAAAACATGGTCTTAACAAAACTAAACATGCTATAGATCAACATATAACACAACATACAAAATAAACATATGTAAAAAAAGACTAACATATAAACCTAATATCCACATTAAGCTAAACACAACATATAAACTAGACATGCATGTAAATATGAATAAATAAAATCAAACCTAAAAGCAAGATATAACCAAATAAACATGAAAACACGGAGTCCAAGAAGGTCATACATAAAAAACATGAATAAAAGGGAGATATAAACATGCCAATAAGAACAAGAAAACATAAATATTCAAATCTAGCTATGGGACTGAAATGAAAAGAAATGCAAACAGAATGACAAAAATTAAAGCAATAAATATACAATTTGGGGGTGCTATTGTAAACTGGAAGAAAGTTAAAATGATCGAACTTGTAATAAACCTATGCAGCAAGATCGGTTTGAAAATTCCCAAAACGCAGAGACCCTTATGGTGTAATTTCACCATTATAAAACTGATTCGGTTTAATTTCTGGACTAGATTAAAAGATTTCGAAAAGCTATAGGGGTCGGGCTTGCAAATTACCCAAGGGGCGTGCCCGAAATGAAAAAACAGGGAGCAAGGGAGGATTTATGAGGTAATTAAACAAAAAACTAAATAAATTCACTCTATTTAAAACCTATCAGCCTCCCATTTTCACCTTTTTTTTTTCATTTTTTATCTGAGAGAGAAGGTTTTCTCTTACTCTCTGTTTCCCGAAATAAGCCACCTTTAAAACCCCCAAAAAAACTCCGACCGCCGCGTTCGAATTGCCTCAGGCGAGGCTCGGCCGTCATGACCACCTCAGGCCCTCCCCTACCTGCAAGCCCGGTCACATAGAAACAAAAAAAAAACAACCCTCGTACCCCTTTTGTTTCAAACCTAAAGAAAAACTAGACCTTTTCCTACTTTAACCGAAAACAAACCCTTTAAACGGCTCACCCAAGAGGATCCTCGCCGGCAAGATACAGAGTCGACCAAGGTAAAAACTTTCTTTTTATTTTTGCTATATGTTTCTTGGTTTATGCATGCATGAAAAAAGAAAGAAAGGAGGATTACCCACGAAACTTTTTGTTGTTTTTTTGTTCTATTTCTTGAGACTGGTAAAAACTTGTTACAGGTTGGGTTTGATACATATATCCTTCAATTTTTTTGTTTGGTAAATATAAAATAAAAAATACATATATTTTGGTTCAAGTTGGTACTGACAAATCCCTATTTTTTGTATCTTTTGCACGTCCGATTTGGTGTGGTGGTTGGTACGGCCGGCATGGGGAGCGGTGTGGTGGTGATGTCCGTTCGGCCAGAGTTATTCCTGGTCGTTGGATCAGATTTGATCCAACGGCTGGGTTTGCATGAAGATCCAACGGCTTGGATTCGATCTTGAAACTGGAAGGACTACATCAAATCTCGCCACGTGGCGTCTTGGTATCTGAACGGCCAGTGCATGCTCCACACGCGCGTGCGGAAGACAGTTGGACGACGAGTGGGCTCATGCGCGGCAGATGGAAGGTTCTCTCCTTTCGTTCATGGTCGTTGGATCAAAATCTGATCCAACGACTCAGATTGGGCTGCGCATAGAGAAAGGGTTAGGGTTAGACATGTAATTAGGGTTTTTTGGACATGGGTTAGGGTTTGGGTCGATCAGGCCATGTAAAATTAAGTGGGTTTTGTAAATGATGGACTTGGCGTTTAATTTAATACATGGTTTGGGTCTTTATTTTCATATTTGTTTATAATATATTATAACTAATAATAATAATAATAATAATAATAATAATAATAATAATGATAATGATACATGCACACTCATACATAAATACACTTAATAATAATACATGCAATTCGTACAACACTCATTTGTATACATTCAATAATAATGAGGACATTAAATATACATGCAAACATATATAAACACGTACATATTAATTACTAATGCATACAATCATAACATATGTACTATTCATGCATTTACACACATCACACACATGGTTTACGTACACATTAATCACATACACACACACATATATATGCAAACACGAGATAATAATATTAATTAATTATTATATTAATATGTCACAATATTATCAAACACAGATAAAAATGAGTGATTACAGAACATAAATAGGAGCACTGAAAAGAGACAAACAATTTTTACTCGCTACACTAGAGTATCTTGATTTTTGTAAGGTACTTTGGTTGCTTTGTAGTAGCTCTGCTGCTTTCTCTGAACAAATATACACACAAATTTATCTAAAAAAGATTAAATTGGATTGAACTCAGATTTGAATCGATCCGGATTTTGATTACTAGAAATCAACCCATCAATTTATGTGCAGCCCCACAGGCTTTGATGAATACCTACTCATATGGAAATTGCAGGGTTTGCCATTAGGGAGTAGTCAGTTTTGTCTGAGAAGTTAAAAGAAGAAGGGAGAAAAGGAACATAAGAAATGAGCGAGTCTCTCAATAGAAGTTTTGGGGAGCATTTCTGTCGTTATTTATCGTCCGTCTCTATCCTCACCCTGCCATGTACATGGAATCGCCATGCACTAAAACATTGAATTCCTGCGTCATTGTGATGATGCTCATAAATTCAAGCTCACATTACCATCAATTTATGTTGGTCCACTCACATCATATTTTCTATCACTATATAGGAGGATACATTAAATATGCTTCAACTATATTTATATTCGAATCAGATCTGAAATCTAAACGAACAAAGTTTTTTTCAATAATTTTTGTATTCCTCTTATTCAAAGTTAAGACCTTGATTAAATAGCATTGATCTTATTAGCATTCGATTCTAAAGATTTTTTTACGGTAACATTGACAAAATAAAAAAAAATAGAATTTATGTCAAATCATCAAGAATAATAAACCGAATAAATTAAATGCGGAAGCGTACCTGAATTTATTGATGGAATGAAAACCTTGAATCCTTTAATGGAGATCGCCTAAAAGATGGTTGTGATCTTCCAAGAATATAGGTTTTCTCTTGATATAAAACTCTCTGACGGGGAAGGAGAGAAAAACAAGTTAACTTATTTATTGGGGACCACTACCTCTTTATATAGTTGATTTAATAATCAACTATTAAGTATTTATAACTCTGCCCCTCATCGAATTATAAATACATCTTATGGTATCTACACTTTTATTTCTATGACATTTTAATACCCATGACACGCCTAACATAATCGGTCACTTAATTTTGTGTCATACTTTAAAATAGCAATATATATTATACTTATGTGCCCACAATTACGGATTTTAATCCAACAATCTCCCACTTGGGCAACATATGTTTCCTGAAAAATGTATAACCTTATGACCTCAAAATTTTGCTATTATATAATAGGTATTCCATAACAATGTCGTCCATCAACTATATCCATATAGGATCAAAACAACATTTGTCGTATCAATCATGACAAGACCCATCAATGGTCACGTATACAAATATAGTCAAATGACATAGATCAATCATGGATGCGTACCATGGAAAATTACATGAAATGTGAACCGAACATGTATATTTCCAACTAGTCCTCCTCAACCTTAGCGAGATCAAACTTTACTGAATTCAAAGTGTGCATAAACCAAAAGAACTTTATTTCTGCAGAAAATAATTTTAAAATATCCTTAAACTGAAGTAACCGAAATTGTGTCTAAAATGAATGACCATTTTTCAAAATTACAAACTTCCAATAAAACTAAATATCCTTAAATAACATTACACCCACATGAGTAGTGTGCTCATGAAAGACCTAGGGTGTCAGTTTCTTAATAAGCGCGCAAATATGGAGTTTGTACCAACATGCTCTATAGACACACAACCACTCTGAATTTTCTTTAACAACTAGGAACTTAATATTTATGTGCTTCAAATTTGAAGTGTTCCTATTGTTCATAGAATAAATGAATTCATATTTATTGTCACAAAATAATCGAAGTGGTCTTTCTATTCAATCTATAATTAGCAGCCCATGTGAAAAAATTCTTTTGCATCAATATTCTAATAGAATCGAAGTCTGTAAACTTGATGATCTCTAACTTACCAGAACTTCGATATGTGAACATGTAATTTTTGTTCTCTAAAGATATTTCATAACCCTATTGGCTGCTATTCAATGTTCCATAATATGATTGCTTAAATATCTGTCTGACATTCCAACAATGTACGCAATATCCGAACACAAACATACTTGAGCATAAATTAGATTCTCAATAGCTTATGCATATGGAATGTTTTGTATTTTCTAAATTTCAAGGTTACTTTGAGGGCATTGTGTAAGACTAAATTTGCCTTCTTTAGCAATATGAATATCACTTGGTTTACTCCCACTGAACTTGTAGTATATACAATTGTCACCAAATTTATCTCAAAACCGAATGAGATAATCAATATGAAATTCATAATTTCATTAATGAGAGTCATACTTAAGCTCATAGATGAATTTCTTTAATTTAAATATCATTGATTTTGTATCATTAGACACAAATCTATGATAATACCATATAATTTGTTTCTTCAATGTCGCCATTGAAAAACACAAGCTTAACATCCATCTTATGTAGCTCAAGACTAAAATAAGCAATAAGCGTTATGATTATCTTAAAAGAGTCTTTCAATCAAACTTGAGAGAAAGTCTCCACAAAATTAATGTATTCTTTTAGAGTATATCCTTTAGATATGAGACACACCTTATACTTATCCGCATTACCATTTGCATCCCCTTGGTGTTAAATATCTATTTACAACCAATTGGTTTGCACCTTCAGGTAAAGGGACAAGTTCCCAAACTTTATTGTCTTGCATAAAATTATACTCTTCCTGTATGACATTAATCCAATGTTGAGAGTTAGAACTTTTATAGTTTGATGGAAAAATGATTAAGTCATTTTCTATCATTCTAATATTACCCTTATTTTCTTGAAGAAATACAAAGTAATAATCCAGAATAGTATTTCTCCTTCCTCTCATGGATATCTTTAATGACACTTGTTTTTGAGGTTGTTGAGTTTGTTCTTCTAAAACCAATTACCTTATCTTGAATGAGAGTTGTTCAACATTGTTTTGCTGAGGTACTTGATCCACTTCTTGATTAATGATAGGTGTGAAAATCTAAACATCGTCAAAAGTGATAATAGGAATTAAATTATAATCCAATTCCTCCTCAAAAGCAATGTATCTAACCTTATTTCTCCCTCCAAACTCAACATCCTAAAAAAAATATAGATCTCTCCTTAAATAATTCCTAATTGTGGGATCATAAAACTTACAAGACATGGATCACTCAAAATAATCGAAGTAGTTGCTTGCTTTTGAAGTCTAATTTCTTCACACGTGTCCTAACTTATTACAAAAGAATCAACCCTCTGTAACTTATCGTTGTTTCTTTTGAGTTTGACCCTTAGAAACTTTTTTTCTAATATTTTATTTTATTGCCCTTATTCTTAGAGACACTAACTAAATGAGCACTAATCGAATGAGTACTTTTACACTTATAATGCTTCAACTTTTCTTCCTCTTTAACACAATGAGAAATAAGCTCATTTAAAGTCTATTTCTCCTTTTGACAGTTGTAACTTGAATTGGTTAAACTGTATAGGAAGCGGTGCCAAAACCATAAGAACAAACAATTGTTAGAAAGATCGATCTTATGTGCCTTAAATTTTGAAGCAATATTAAACATTTTCATAATGTACTCCCTCACATTTCCTTGACCCTTATACTTCATATACATCAAGTAAGTCAAAAGTGATGTCATATTAACCTTAACATTTTTTAGTAAAATGTTTCTTAATTTTATCAAGGAAACCCTCAGTATGAGTAACATCTTTAGATTTGTGTTCTTAAAGAATTCTAGAATGTTGTACTTTATGATCATTAAACTCATGCAGTTTGAACGAACTCACCTCTCAAAATTTCTTTTATGGGTGCTTACCGCGGTGAGAGGTGGAAGTTATTCTTCCCTTAGTGCAAAGTCTATGTTCATACAACCAAATACTATATGTAAGTGTCTTTTCTATTCCTTGAAACTAGTTTCACTAAACATGAGTGTAGAATGTATTTAACAGATATTGTGACAGCAAAGATAAATTACCTAAATATAGAACAAAAATAAGTGAATAAAGTAAAAACAAGCTCACCTAAATATTCATAAGTAAACAAATAAATTCAAAATAATGGCTAGTTCCCCTCAAGTAAACAAATAAATTCAAAATAATGGCTAGTTCCCCTCAAGATACCAAGCACAACATTAATAACAAGTCTTTGGACAATAATATTAACTGTAAGCGGTACTCTTATTGTAGCAATCAAACATTGACAATAAACTATGTCAAACAATAGATTAATCTTTGGACTAACATATTGCTTACATAAAATACCTTATAATTGTCACACATTTATCACCACAGTTGTCATTGTAATTCGGCCAAATATTAACTTTTATTTGGGCCAATTAATAAACGCATGAATTACAAAAACTCATAATTATCTTAATATTTTAAATAAACTAATCTACACAAAAGCGGTCACTTTGGTGACATTATGTTTCAATTAATCCATTAAAATATTAGACATCCGAAGCCAAAATATGAATTTAATTGTTTCAAAATATTTGTCTTAATTTTATCTTTCAATCAAATTAAAAAATAACCAAAATAATAATAAAATTGAACAAAGGTAAACCTCATATTAAGATACCGGACACTCCATTAATATTTCATCTTTGGACGAAACATTAACTTGCAAGTGATATCTTGGTACAGTAATCAAACATTGATAATAAGAACATGTCAAACAGAAATCTTCCTTTGGGCCGATTTATTGCTCACATATAAAACTGAATAATTATCACTTGTTTATTACCATAGTTGCACATGTAATAATGTTAATTATTAACCTTCCTTTGGGCCGATTAATACTAACATAATCCGACTTACATGCACAAAACCTTCTATATAATAAAATAAAATAATTTTTACAATAGAGGTCACTTTGGTGACTTAATGCTTCAATTAATTTATCTTAAAATATATAATATAAATATACCGATATTCAAATTTAAAATTTTATAACAGTCAAAACTGAAATTTCTGATAATGCTTAAGTTTCTGAAATAACCAAAAACAAGGTCGTCTGAATGGGGCTATCATAAATCAAAAAATCAAATCTTTTACTGTTTCTCAAAAAATTCCTTAAGCATGCATTTACCAAAATAAAATATTGAATTCAAAATAATCAATCTTTAACTAAAAGTCAAAATCAGAAGTATCATGTAAATGAATTATTCATATAGTGATACCTTAAATTATCCATAATAACCTAATGATCATAATTGAAACTCTTGGTCAAACTGAATAGAATATGAATTTCATAAGATTAATGACATGCTTTCCAAAACCAAAACCAAATGTATATTTCGTAGATAACATTAACGGCATAATTAAGCATAGTGTGAAATAAATTTAAGCCAAAGGTTATGTTCAAAACTAAACAAAATTTAACAAATTCAACCGTAATTTATTAAACTAACCCGAATATAAAGCATCAAGAGCTAACTTGTTTATAAAGTTTCTAAGTCACGATAAATTTACCATGACAAAGCCGAAGTCAAACTTTGTTTTTCTTTCTTAATTACTAACGATCAAAATTAAAATTTTGATCCAAACAAAATATATATATTATTAAATAAAATATATTCCATTACTTAATAACAGTTTATGCCTTAAAAAATATCATTAACCTAGGTAAAAAGAAACAGAAACATGATTTCCATGATTGACAACATACATAATATTAACTGCTGCAAAACCAAAAGTTAATCAACGGAGATCAAAAGGAAATCATTCAATTGAATGCAAACAGTAGTTAATCAATTGAAAAAATCCGAAGCAAGCCTTACATAATATTTGAATTAATTTCAATATACTGAACTTAAATTCCATAGTGCACCGGAAACATAATGGCGCTTAAAGAGTAAAAAAAACAAAATTAAATATCATCGAATAGATGAACCCTAAAGTAAGCAATCATATTTCAATTGCAATATATAAATCGATAAGTTCTATTTGCATAAATTCAGTTGAACATAAAGTATATCGATAGCACAATTTTGAATCCTCTGTAATACTTATTTAATTCAACAGATTTTTTTAAGAAATTCTGGAAATTAATCGCATAAATATATATACTAAAAAAATATTGTATGCGATAATTAACAAAATCCAAAACCTAACAATGGAAGTCTAATGCGTTTTTGCACCATAAATAAAGATAGAATCATACTTTAAACTGTAAATCATGAGATATATAAAATTTTCGTGAGGAATAAATCAAAAATAAATAAATAAATTCCCAATGATTCAACATGACGAGTCTCTGATGCCACTTGTTAGAACCAAACCATAAATTAATATCAAATTTAACCCATGATCTATCATGTCAAATCATCAAGAATAATAAACCGAATAAACTGAATGCAGAAGCGTACATGAATTTATTGATGGAATGAAAACCTTCAATCCTTTAATGGAGATTGCCTAAAAGATGGTTGTGATCTTCCAAGAAGAAGGTTTTCTCTTGATATAAAACTCTCTGACGGGAAAGGAGAGAAAAACAAGTTAACCTATTTCTTGGGGACTACTACCTCTTTATATAGTTGATTTAATAATCAACTATTAAGTATTTATAACTCTGCCCCTCATCGAATTATAAATACATCTTATGGTATCTACACTTTTATTTCCATGACATTTTAATATCCATGACACGCCTAACATAATTGGTCACTTAATTTTGTGTCATACTTTAAAATAACAATATGCATCATACATAAGTGCCCACAATTACGGATTTTAATCCAACACATTTCTGTCGTTATTTATCGTCCGTCTCTATCCTCACCCTGCCATGTACATGGAATCACCATGCACTAAAACTTTGAATTCCTGCGTCATTGTGACGATGCTCATAAATTCAAGCTCACATTACCATCAATTTATGTTGGTCCACTCGCATCATATTTTCTATCACTGTAAAGGAGGATACATTATATATGCTTCAACTATATTTATATTCGAATCGGATCTGAAATCTAAACGAACAAAGTTTTTTTCAATAATTTTTGTAATCCTCTTATTCAAAGTTAATACCTTGATTAAATAGCATTGATCTTATTAGCATTCGATTCTAAAGATTTTTTTACGGTAACATTGACAAAATAAAAAAAATGGATTTTAGGTGATCCCATTAATAATTTAAGGAAATACGTCAAAATGAACAGTTTTACGCAAAGTCGTCCTCGCGTGACTACAAATTTTGTCAAAATCGTAATTTGCTAGTTCAAATTTTGAAGTCTTATTTTGAATGTGAAAATTGTGGTAATTGTCGACGACTTTAAAGTCGTGCGTAGTTAGCGACAAATTTTGATGTCACCACTTACCAACGTCTTCTTAATAATGACCAAAATAAAAACAATAATAGGGACCAAACTAAGCATGTTGCAGAACATAATGACTTTTTTTTTTCTCGGCTATTATGATTTTTATTAACATACCATAAAGCCATGGCCAAAGTAGAATGTATTGCTAAAAATTTATCTAAACTTAAGTGAAAGAAAAGAGTATATTTTACCCGACAATATAAAAGAGGTTCTGATAAGGTCGACCACAAAATAACACCTAACAAACTCAACCTCAACCCTGCAAACTAGACTCCTAATAAACGAAAACCACCAAGATGCATTATATTACCCTTACTAACTACACGCCTAACCACTGCTGAATATAGACTGAAATTACATGAAAGCATAACCCTTATCAAATCCCTACCGAAACAATAAAAAACCAAACTACAAATTGGAGCGGAATCAACATGTGAACACTAGAATGCAATCCGACCAATCTATGAGCTTCGAGTTCAGTCTTAAGCGCTGCTGATCAAACAACCATGGGAAACTACGTAACACAACACAACTAGTAGCAGTTTTATGAAGATGATATTCCTTCTTCCTTCTAGCTAATCCCACCAAGCTTTGAAGAGCTCTTTCATGTTCATTCCTTCATTTGCTAGGTGGTCTGCCATGCAATTCTAAATTCTTGGCACATAAGCAAAATGCACTCGAGAAAATTCCCGAACCATCCCAACAATTTCATCAAAATGATTCCACCAACGCCAGTGTCTCATCAACGGGGACTCAATCCAATTTAGAACCACCTGCGAGTCTGATTCAATTAGTAGAGGAGCCTTGATGATCCATCCAGCCTCCTTGAAAACTTTTAGTGCAGTACTTATTGCCATTAATTCTGCATAATGACTTAATAAAATCAGTCACCCGAAGACGATTTTACGTAAAATTGACCATTTTAACATATTTTCCTAAACAATTTTTAAGATGGTATCCATTTTTTTAATTTCATCACTATTATCCTAAAAATAGCTGATCCAAGATACTTGAATCATGAGTTGTACTGTTTTAGATAAATGTTAGACGTCTGTGCCTCGCAAAAACATTGTGTCAGTACAACTTTCCGGGACCTCAAATTGCAGCTAAGGGAGGTCACTAGCGGCCCAGGTTCTGATAAAAGTGAGTATAAGAGTATTTAAGTTTTATAAGTTTTTTGAACTGTAGGATGGGTGAAATGAATGACTGAGATTAACAATAGGATATGTGAAGATGGCTTCTTATATGGCATGGCTGATGAACCGGCATGATTAGCTTCTTATAACCTTGGCATTGTACGTAGGCCAAAGGGGATTTATTCATGTATCATGGCTGAGAGCAACATTATATATATGGTTTTAGATTCCTTTGGCAAAAAACACAAGGCAAGGTGCATTGAATTGCAGGAGATCAGTGGTTCAAGTTCAATATCTATCCCTGAGGCAATTAATAGGCAGGCCCTCCACCATTAATGGACCTTTCCAGGACCATTACATTTCATACGGTCTGCTAATGGTATTGAAATTGTTATAATGTGATGTCGTCACCATGGATTACGTGTACCATGCCATGTATTTAATTCCATGCTGCTCACCTTTGGGATTGGCTCTTCATAGATACATTGAAGGTGAAGCCTGACAACACATACCTGCGTTTAATTAATCATTGCAGCTATCAGCGATGCGCTCTTAGGTTAGGATCTGAATAAGATGTTCAAATGCCCTCATCTTTTTCATTAGCCAGTTTTAAGTTGGTCTTGGGACTCACCTAGGGGTGTGCATTATTCGGTTTTAACCGAATTAACCGATCGAACCAAATTTTTTTGGTTAATTAGGTCGGTTAATTTTAGGTAAGTTCGGTTAATGGTTAATTTTTTTTGGAAAATTCGGTTATCGGTTAATTCGGTTCGAAATCAGTTAATTAACCGAAATTATTATATATTAAATATTATATATATTACATATATTTATTTTTTGTCATTAAACTTTTAAAAATTATAAAATGATCATTAAATGGTTAGATATATTATAAAATGTTCATTAAACTTTTATCAAATTAGTATAAAATGAAAGTTTTAGTGACTAAAAAAGTCATTTTAGCATAATTTAGTGACCAATTGTGTAATTTACCCAAAATTTTATAACAAATTTCGGTTAATTCGAAAACCTACCGAATTAACCGAAATAATTTCGGTTCGGTTAATTCGGTTAAGGCTAATTCGGTTCGATTAACGGTTAAAGTTCTAAAAATTTCGGTTAATTCGGTTATGGCTAATTCGGTTCAGCCACCGACCGAATTAACCGAATGCACACCCCTAGGCTCACCCCATTCCAAAATAACTAAACCTGCCAGGAAACTAATGGAGTATGCAATCAGGGGCGGATCTAAAAAATTTAACTTGGTAGTTCACTAACCAGTGTTATAATTTAAAATCAATTTACTCCGGTGTAATAATGTTTTAATAAGAGATAATTGTTATGCAAGCAAACATGATTTATAGTGAGACATATTGACATCGAAGCCAATCTATACTGTGTAAATATGTTTGAGAGATCATCAGAACTATTTTACACCGATGTAATTGTGTTTTAGAGAGTAAAAAAACTTATTATAGTAAAAACAAATATTGATAGTGAGTTGTTGTGCAAACAAACAAAACATATATATTTCAAAATCGATTTGGAGTTCTAGGAATTTTAAAAAAGATTATGAAATTAAAATCGTTAGGTTTCAAATACTTAAACCGATTACAACTTATCAGAAACAAAAGAATCGAAGAGGAATTTAGCTTTCAAAATGGTTTGAACCATAAGAGCTTTTCCAAAATTAAGATGATTACATGATTAGAAAAAAAATGTTTTTGGAGGTTAACATGTTTATTTGAGAACTAAAAATTATTTTACTAGTTTTAATTTTATTTAAATTAAATTGTAATTATTTTTAAAATTTTAAATTAAAATTTTAGTTAAATTATTTGATATGAGTGTCAATGTATTTGACCAAGATTTTTTAATGGGACTAACAATTGTACTTAAAATAGTTATAGAATGATAGTTTGTATAACAAAAACATTTTAGGAGCTCAAAGTAAACAAAATTACTTAATATTTTTAGGATAAACTACACTAGTAGTCACTAAACTTTTAAGACGCTTTCACTTTGTCACTAAAATCGAAAAACTTTTGTTACAGTCAGTAAACTTTTAGTTCAATTTCATTACGGCCATTGTCGTTAGAAAATGCTGACGTCGCTGATCAATCCCAACTGTGGGAAGGACTCATTTGGACAAAAGGTTAATATGGTTTGGTTTCAAGCTGATTTGACAGTTAACAATGGCAGATCGAAATGTTAATTTTTAATTCCAAATGAGATTTTTAGTTATGATTCACCAGTGTTAACCGCCAGATCAACTTAAAACTAAACTATGTTAAACTTTTGGTAAAACGAATTTTTCCCACCGTTGAAATTGATCGATGACCATTTCGTTAATCGAAATTTTGATCTTGACAATACCTATAAATTTGAAAAATCATGGTTCTTTTTGGGAAAGAATATTTAATGTGCCATATCGGCATTTCTTAATAGGTAGTGACCATAATGAAAGCAAATTAAAAGTTTAATGATTGTAATGAAAGATTTTTGATTTTGGTGACCAAAGTAAAAGTACTTTAAAAATTTAGTGATTATTAATATAGTTTATCTTATTTTTTAATGGTAGGTCACTTGACCTACTATGCACAATGGTGCATCCGCCCATGCTGCAACTTCAGTCGTAATGGTTCTTTTGCATTGAAAAAGTTTCCAGATAACCATGCAAAAGAACAGAAAAAAAAACACACACACACACAACCTTCACTTGCATGGCTTTGGCTTCTTTTGGGAATTATCATCCATATAAGAACCTTAAACCTAAAAACTTCAACCTTTTTGACCCAAATGAAAGTAACATGGTGAAAAGGATGAGTAGAAATCGTATGTTTTTTTTAGTGTCTTTACTTATGTAGCATCATTAAAAAATTTAGGTTTAGGGTTTAAGATTAACGTTTAAGGTTATGACTTAGGGCTTAAGGTTTAGAGTATTATATATAGGTTAGATTTTTAGTGTCTATAATTTAGAGTTAGGAACTTAAGATTTGATTTTTAGTGCCTGGACGAAAAAAGATATACTTAAAAAGGACAGAAATTTTTTTTCCGAAAAGGATGGGCACATGATTTGAGATGTATGGTTCGTGCATTGCCACCTCGAGGTGCACAGAGGCTGTGGTTTTGAACATGTCTTGGTCTTGATATAAGCCAACATCTATCCAATAATTAATTATTTAATTGATTCATGTCAAATTGTGGGGGGTCTGAATACGTAAATCATGAAGTTTTAGAAGTACCAAGAAATTTTATGAGACAATGAAATATGTGCCATTTGGTTGCCGAAGTTATTATCACTTAAATAAAGACAATTGAATGGGTCCAATGGGACCACTTGCATATATTTGAGGGCTTTCCAAACTCCTTTTTGCAAATGGTTTGGAGATTTGGACCATTGTAGCCTCTACTTTCAAACCAAATTGGGCTCAAAATTTTTTAACAAAAAAATTGTGCTTGAATAGTATGAATATGTATAAGGGTTTAAATTTGATATACAGGCGGTGTAAAATGAAGTTTACACAAGACTGTCTATTTCTACTATAAATCAAAATTAAACCAAAACCTTAAAAAATTAAACCCCAAACCCTAAATTCTAAACACTAACCTTAAATTTTAAACCATACAACCCAAACCCCTAAACTCTAAACCCTAAACTAAACCCCTAAAAATAAAAGGTTTGTGACTGTGTATTAAAGTTTTTCTCTATGTATAATACATGAGTTATATTTTGATGCACAAAGTTGTGTAAAAAAAATTTATACAAGCCTTCACATTTAAATTATAAAATTTCAAATCTAAATCCTTAACCCTAATCCTTTAAATCCTAAACTCTAAACAATATCCCCTATGTCGCGATGTCCCTCTCGCTAAAAAAATGTTCTCGAAGTGTTGGTTTTCTTTCGGATATAAAAATGTTTATTACGTGGGGGTTTTAGAAAAAAACCGTATTTTATTTAAGAAAATGGAGTCGCCACCGGCCACTTAGGTAGGCCGGACACCATAAAACCAGAGATATTGAAAACTTTGAGTTCGGGAGTCGGTTACGGATGGGGAAGGATTAGCACCCCCACACCGCCCAAAATTGGTACTTTAATAACTGCCACTTTATTAATATTAGATTTTCCGGATTAAAGTGACGATTAATTTAAAATTTGGTTATAATTGCGAGTAAATTTTAAAGGCCCCGTTATCCGAGTGCAAACGCCCAACCACTATCACTACGCCTGATACTGGCCCCGTTTGCGCTCGGATAAAAGGGCACCGCATTGACATTATATATTCCATTATGCAAACTTAGTGAAATAATTCAGAAACATACACTTGCATTGACATAGTAAAGGAAAAAATAATGAAAAACATGGATCTCACAAAATTAAATGAATACCATAAAAATACGAAAATAGCACATCATAATGATAATAATAACGAGGCATGAATAAAAACATGCGGGAAATAAAAATACATGCTTCAAGAATATATACATATTAAAAATAAAAACACAATGTAGCATTATGCATGACAGAAATGTACCATGATGTTAATTCCAGAAATCAAAACCACATGCTAACAAAGAAACTAATACCTAGGGCATAACATATGACATAATTCGTATACACAAATAAAGATATGTCATTATACATGACCAAAAAAAACTCACTAACATGTAACCTACAAACACAAAACTCATGCTAACAGAAACAAGCACACCACGAAAACCAAGCTAAAGTATGACATTCATAACAAATATATACCATGGATAAAAAGATTGAAACACGAAAAATAACGCATCAAAAAACATAAACGAGGATAATATGGGAACTTAAGTGGGAACAGAGAATAACACGAACATGCTAAAAAGAAAATAAAAGAGGCATACACAATCGAAATATGACAAGGGACTGGATTGAAACAAAATAAAACTGAAACTCAAAATTAAAAGCAGCTGGAAGTAGGATTTGAGGATGGTATTGCAAACTGAAAGAAAGTCCAGAGGACCAAAGGTGTAATATGCCCATGCGGCACGTTTGATATGAAAATTTTGAAAAGGCGGAGGTCCTTGGGGCGTAATTTTACCATTTGAAAATCGATTTCAGTTTAATTTAGGGGTTAAATTGAAAACTTTGGCAAACCATGGAGGATCGGGGTTGCGATTATCCCATGCGGTGAGACAGAAATGAAAATAATGAAAACGCGAAAGGATTTATGAAGTGATTTCACCGTTTTAAAAAATAAAACACTTATAAACCCCCTCATCCGGCCCAAAATCAAATTTTTCCCCATTTTTTAAAAACCCCCTTTTATAAAACACCCAGCCCTAATTTTTTCTCTCAAAACCAAACCCTCAATCTCTGATAAACCTAGAAACCGGCGGCCAATCTCTGATAAACCCTCAATCTCTGATAAACCCAGAACCCAGAAACCAGCGAACCTAAAAAAAACCACCAAAACGAACCTCGCTTCAACCCAAACTCGAATCCAAACTTAGATTCAAAGAAAAGACTCATATTTTTCCTAGATCTAAGAAAATACGAAGCGAAAACTATATTTTTTTTAAAACTGAGACCAAAAGAACGTCTCCCTCCTTAGCTGGCTCACCATATTTAGGCTTGTTGCCGGTGGGGGAACTAACGACCAAAGGCAAATCACTCACTCCTTTTCTTTTTGTTATCTATAGAGTATATACATGCATGCAACACTAAAGATGAATGGATACCTTTGTGTGTTTTTTGTGTGTTAGAAAAAAGAACAAGAGTTTGGGATTCTTTTTTTGTATTTCTGAAAAACGGGTTACAACCTTTCATACATATATCCTCTCTGATGTTTCGATAGAAAGTACTATAAAATACATATATGTTTTGTTGGATTTGAACTGATACTGACATAGCTTGTATTCCTTGTGTTTTCTGGTGTATATGAGTATGGTGGTTGGGGCTGGTGGCGCGGCAGAGGTATGGTGGAAGTGATCTTTTGGCAGACGCATCCTTGGCCTTTGGATCTGATTTGATCCAACGGCTAGGATCGCTCAAAGATCATACGACTGAGATGAGACCTCGAAATTGATGTAGCGGTCTGGGGTCGCGCCACGTGGCCTGGAGAAGATGGCTGGCCTTGCTCGTGTCTCACACGCGCGAGTGGATAATCCAACAGCCCGCGCGTGGACTTCACGCGGCAGATGAGGGGTCTTCATGCTTCATTCATGGCCGTTGGATCCAGATCTGATCCAACAGCCCTCGTACAGCTGTGCAAGATGAAAGGGGGCATCAGGGTTCCAATATCTGATATGGGTTAGGGTTTCTTAGGATGTGGGCTGGCCGGTTCGGGCCCGATGTAAAAGATTGTGGGTTTTAACATATGTACATGGGCTGGATATTAATTTATTTTTTTGGGTTTTGATATTTTATCTATTTATAATAATAATAATACTAATAATAATAATTAATACGTATATGTATATGTATACATGCATGCAAACGTACACGTACATGGACACACATACGTATATAACATACACATACATACTTACGTACGCACATATACAATTCATGCAATACTTTTTCGTATACGTAATAATAAGGACTTTAATAATACACATGCAAACATATATAGACATGCATATAATAATTATTAATGCACATATAACACATCACACACACTGTGCGTACATTAATCATACGTACAACATATTAGGTATACACGCAACAGTAACATGTAAATTATTAAACTAACGTAAATTAACACGATGTTTATACACCGGGTAAAAATGGGTGATTATAGTTGCCCCTCTTTGCTTGTTCTTGTGGAACAAGGACAAAACAAAGATCATAAGCACCCATTTTTATCCGACTTCCCTGTCAGTGGCTTTGGAATCACGTGTTCTTCTGGAACTCTCTGCTATTCCTTAGCTGAATCTTCAGGCTTGTAAGCTCTTCCTATATAGAACTTCTTCACCTTCTGATCTTGGAGCTATAGGCTCTTCCTATATAGAACCTTTCACTCTGAAGCCTCGAGTTGTGAGTCCCTCATATATAGAACTTTTCACTCTGAGACGGTAAAGCTTGGAGTCCTTCCTATATAGAACTCTTCACCTTCAACGCGGCTGGTTTTTCCTATATAAAATCTTCTGCACCACGGATGGATTCTTCCGACTGGGAGTTCCTCCTATATAGAACTGCTAGTCCTCAAACCCTGGAGCCGCCAGTCCTTCCTATATAGAACTTTTAGCATCTAAAATCTCGGAGCTACGGGTTCTTCCTATATAGAACCTCTCACACTAAGATAGTAAAGCTCGAAGCCCTTCCTATATAGGACTATTCACCTTCAACACAGATGGTTTTCCCTATATAAAACCTTCTGTGTCGTGGGTGAATTCCTTCGGTTGGGAGTTCTTCCTATATAGAACTGCTAGCCTTCACCCTAGAGCTACAAGCCATTTCTATATAAAACTTTCAGCTCCTGAAGCCTCGGAGCGGCGAATTCTTCCTATATAGAACCTCTCGCTGTGGGCACTTAAAAATATAGGCACTTCCTATATAGAACCTCTATCTTCACATTTGGGACTCACGCCAAAATGGCTACCACTGCTTCTTTAAATCTGCATATTCCTGTCTAGAATAGATAAAACTTTATGACAAATGAGGTAGCATGCTCCTAATCCTAGGGATGTCTAACTATTCATGATGCATGAGTGTCAATATCTTGGTACGCCTGCTTCGGCCATCAGTCAATCTCGACTCTCCGCTGCTTGCTTTCTCTTTTTTTTCTTTCTCTAGTGGCGATACCCCATTTCACTGTCGGGTTCAACCATTCCAACCTTTCTTTTCTGAATTTCTGGTTCGGGGTTCTAAAGTGCCCTCTCGGGTTTTCACCTTAGAGATTTTTTTGTTTTGTGTTTTTTCCTTTTTGTTTGTTTTTTGTTTTTTCTTTTTTTTGTTCCTTTTTTTGAGGTGCCCTTCCGGGTTTCACATGGAAAATCTCTCTTGTTGTCTCAAATGCTTTCTTTAAACAAGTAGGGCATGTGCCATTGGTCATATTACCCTGGTGCTCGAAGCCTTTTGCTCGCCCTGTTTCAACATACATCATGTAGGCAACTGGAGGGCAAGGTTAACACCATTTTCTAATCACCTGCATCTTCAGGGTTAGATCATAGTAATGCTCAGAAATCTATTGTTTATCATAAGCCTATGTTAACTTATTTGCATAATGTTTAAGGCAAATAACAAGAAGACAAGGAACGAGAGATCAAAAATGTGATTTTATTATGATTAAGGTTTTGGAACAATTTTGAGAAGGTCATGGCAAACATGAGGAAAAGGAAAAACCAATCATGAAATGCAAAACCTCCCAGTATCCACAGTATGAATGATGCATGATCCTGTCAACCGGAGTAGACTCTTTGCCTGGAGCTTCTTTTTTATAGAGCTCATAGGGACGACTCTTCTCTCCGGAGGTCCAACCTCTAAATTTATCTGAGTCGCCCTTTACGGGTTTTCTACTCGGATCATTCATTTGCTTTAAGACGCCATTTTCAGGTTTTCGCCTTGAGCTCTCCCATTTTGTTTTTTGGTTTGGATTTCGGGTTTTTGCTCCACCTCTCTTCTTGTTTTCTTCTCTCTTTTTTCAAACATAGTATTTCTTAACAGCATCAGAATTTATAGGATTTTTCAACTCGTCTACATCCATTTCGATTAAGATTAATGCTCCTCTAAAAAGGCCTTCTTGACAACGTATGGTCCTTCCCAGTTGGGCATCCACTTTCCCCGAGAATCTTTCTGAATTGGGAAGATTTTCTTAAGCACCAGATCTTCCTCTCTGAATTCTCTTGGGCGCACCTTCTTGTTGTATGCCCGCATCATCCGTTTTTGGTACATTTGACCTTGACAGATGGCCTTTAGCCTCTTTTCTTCGATGAGATTTAACTGGTCGAATCTGGCTTGCACCCATTCAGATTCTTCCAGTTTTACTTTATTTAGGACCTGGAGTGACAGAATCTCAACCTCAATGGGGAGTACTGCTTTGGTGCCATACACTAAAGAATAGGGCGTTACCCTTGTCGATGTGCGAATGGATGTCCTATAGGCGAAAAGAGCAAATGGCAGCTTCTCGTGCCAATCCTTGTAAGTATCCGTTGTCTTCGCGATGATCTTCTTTATGTTCTTGTTTGCTGCTTCCACTGCCCCATTCATTTTAAGGCGATAGGCTGTGGAGTTATGATGTGTTATCTTGAATTGGTTGCACACCTCCGTCATTATTTTGTTATTCAGATTGGAAGCGTTGTCGGTGATAATCCTTTCTGGCAAACCGTATCGACAAATGATCTCATTCTTTAGAAATTTGCATATCGTCGTCCTTGTGATGTTGGCAAAAGATGCTGCCTCCACCCATTTAGTGAAATAGTCTATGGGGACCAAAATAAAACGGTGCTCGTTAGAAGCCTTCGGGTGAATCTGCCCAATGACGTCCATGCCCCACGCTGCAAAAGGTTACAGAGAATTCATGGTGTGTAAAGGTAACGGAGGAGCGTGAATTTTGTCAGCATAAATTTGGCATTTGTGGCACTTCCTGGCGTAATTGATGCAATCTCCTTCCATGGTCGACTAGAAATAGCCATATCTCACAATTTTTCAGGCTATAGACAACCCATTGGCATGCGTCCCACATAGACCATCGTGTACCTCTGCCAAAATCTCCTTCGCCTCCCGGGCATCCACACATCTCAATAATGTCTGATCATGGCTTCTTTTATATAGGATCTCCTCATCTAAAACTATATCGCTGCCATTTTCTAAGTGTTTTTCTGTCATTGTCATTTGCCCCTTCGGGATACTTTTGAAACTTGACATATCGCAAGATGTCATAGTACCACGGGTTGCCATCTATCTCTTCTTGCACGTTACAACAATGAGCTGACCTTTCAAAAGTCTGCATCTCAATGGGCTTCATTTCTGCCTACGTGTTTGCTTTGAACATAGAAGCCAAGGTTGTCAAGGCGTCTGCCATCTGATTTTCTTCTCTGGGAAGGTAAGCGAAACTGATTTTTTCAAACTCCTTGGTGAGCCCCTGGATCAATTCATAATATTTGACCAGCTTCGAATCCCTGGTTTCCCATTCTCTACGCAACTGGTAAATCACTAAGGATGAATCTCTGAATACTCGAAATCCCTTAATCTTTCTTTCAATAGCTGCGTTCAGTCCCATAACATAGGCTTCGTATTCGGCTATATTGTTGGTGCAGAAGAATTATAGTTTGCTGGTGAAGGGATAGTATACATTCTCCGAAGAAATTAACACGACCCTATCCCGTGTCAGAGGGCGTTAGAGGCTCCGTCAAAGTAAAGCTTCCATAAGTTGTCGTCTGAAACATTTTCCTCAGTTGTAATACACATCAAGTCTTCATCCGGGAAATTAAAGCTCAATGATTCATAATCATCCAAAGCACGACTAGCTAGGAAATCCGCTATGGTTCTTCCTTTTACGACTTTCTAACTTACATACACAATGTCGAACTCGGATAAGAGCATCTGCCAGCAGGCCATCCTCTCTGTTACTGTCGGCGCTTCCATTAGCAACTTCAAGGGGTCTAGCTTGGATATCAACCATGTGGTATGGTATAGCATGTACTGCCTAAGCCGTTTGGTGGCCCAAACCAAAGCACAACATAGCTTCTGAATTGGCGGGTACCTTGTTTCGCAATCATTGAACTTTTTGCTTAGGTAGTAGATGGCTCGCTCATTCTTCCCCGACTCATCGTGTTGCCCCAATACACAACCCATTGAATTCTCAAAGACTGTTAGGTAAAGGATTAAAGGCCTGCCTGGTACTGGGGCGACTAAAATCGGAGCATTCGTTAGGTACCTTTTGATCTTCTCTAGGGCTTATTGACATTCCTCATCCCAGATGCCATGATTATTCTTTCTAAGTAGTCTGAAGACTCGGTCACACATATCTGTTAACTGGGAGATGAAACGGGAGATATAATTTAGCCTCCCCAAGAAACCACGAACTTCCTTCTGAGTATGGGGTGGTGGGAGATCCTGGATGGCTTTCACCTTATCAGGACCGATCTCAATCCCTCTTCTGCTCACCATAAACCCCAAGAGTTTTCCAGATGTAACAAAAAAAGTACATTTGGCCGGGTTAAGCTTCAGCTGGTATTTCCGTAGTCTTTGGAATAGTTTTCTCAAGTTCTGCAGGTGCTCTTCTTCTGTTCGGGACTTAGCAATCATATCATCCACATATACCTCTATTTCCTTGTGCATCATATTGTGGAAAAGTGTCACCATCGCTCTTTGATAAGTCGATCCCGCGTTCTTGCGCCCAAAAGGCATTATCTTGTAGCAAAAAGTGCCCCACGTGGTCACGAATATGGTTTTCTCCATGTCGTTCGAGTCCATCTTTATCTGGTTGTACCCTGAGAAGCCGTCCATGAATGAGAACCATGAGTGTCCCGCGGTGTTGTCAACCAGCGTGTCAATATGTGGCAGATGGAAGTTGTCTTTAGGGCTAGCTCGGTTAAGATCCCTATAATCTACACACATACGGACCTTCCCATCCTTCTTCGGTACTGGTACGATGTTTGCAACCCATTTAGGGTACTTGGCCACCTCCAAGAAGCAAGCATCAAACTACTTTTTCACCTCTTCTCTGATCTTTAACAACATGTTCGGTCTCATTCTCATGAGGTTTTGCTGTATTGGTTTGCATTCTGGCTTCATCGGCAGTTTATGTACCACTATATCACTATTCAAACCCGGCATATCTTGATAAGTCCAAGCGAAAACATCCTTGAATTCCTGGAGTAGGGCTATCAGATCGTGCCTGGTTTTCGAGGAAAATGTGGTCTCGATCTTTACTTCTTTTCTCTCTTCTTCAGTCCCCAAGTTTACAACTTCTGTTTTTTCTTGGTGGGGCATGATTTGCCTTTCTTCGTTAGCCATCATCCTCATCATTTCTACAGGGACCTCGCATTCTATCTCATCATCCTCTTTTTCGATTTCTGCTGAGATCTTGGGGCATTCAAAATCTACTTCGGGATTGGATTCGGCATCATTCATACAGTTAATTATGGGAGACCTGCATTAAATGAGAATGAATGTATTGGGAAGAGAATGGTTTTATATGAGGTGAATGAATATGAACAATAAATGAATGAAAAAAATGAGATGTTTTCCATTTGAGAAAACGAGGAAGATATCTTTTCATTTCAAACAAAAAGTTAACATAAGTGCCCTATACAAAAGATCCCCATTGTTTATGGGGAGAAAACTAAAAGGTTTATTCGGAGCATTACTCTGATCTAGTCCTAAAAACCACAGGTAGATCAACGTGGCTCCAGTTATCAAGAGTTTCCCCGGGGCGGATGCTGGTCAACATACTGCTGACTTGGTCATTTCCAGCTACCATTGGTGGACATCCCTTCAAGTGATTCACTAAACATTTCTTTCTTGTTGAGTATGTCATTTTCCTTAATTGCTTATTCGACCTCCTGTCTTGGTCAATAGAATCCTCTGGAGACAAAAGTGTTTTTCAAACTAGGGAAAGACATTGGTCTCCATAGAATGTCCTCTCCCTTAAATCTGGCTCTTCTTTGTTCTTCCTTTCTCTTGTATTCTTCCTTTCATTGTTGGACACTTGGTTTGTAACCCAGCCCGAAATGATTATTCTTGGTTATTACGCTCCTGGCTCGTAGGCTCCCTTGCAATCTTCTCCCTAACCCTCTTCCTGCTTTGGCTTCTCGGCTCAAAGTTTCAGCAACGATCATCTTGGTGCAATTAGATAACCTGAGGCAGGGGATCCGATTACATTCCGCGACGAATGTGGCGTTCACCAGCTCTAATGCTCAAAAAGAGCATTCTACAGCATCCTCATCATTTTGAATGTAGGGGGCGTCTGATGTCACCGAAGCAATGATCTCCTACTCAGCCTCCATTGTCACAAACTTGCCTTCGATCATGAATTTTAATTTCTGATGCAGTGATGAGGGGACGGCTCCTGCAGAGTGGATCCATAGCCTTCCTAATAAGCAGTTGTATGATGGTTTTATGTCCATCACCACGAAGTCGATCACGTTCTCATTTGGCCCAATCAATAGAGGCACCTCAATCTTTCCAGTGTTCCTCTTTGTGTGCCGTCGAAGGCTCTCACGGAGTTATGACAGCGCTTTAGGTGGCAACTATCTATTGGTAGCTTTTGTAGAGTCACCATAGGTAGTACGTTCAGTGCTGACCCGTTGTCAATCAATACCCCCGGTAACACATACCCCTTGCAGTGGGTTGTGATGTTAAGAGCCTTGGTGGACCCCATTCATCCTTTAGGGATCTCGTCATCACTGAATGTTATATGGTTATAGGCAGTGATATGCCCCACTATCCTATCCAACTTCGATATAGAAATGTCCTGGGTACAAAAGTCCGGTCTAGTACTTTTAAGAGTGCCTCACGGTGTTTTTCTGAACTCAAGAGCAACTCTAGCACTGTAATCCTTGCCGGTTGCTTTCGTAGTTATTACACTATGTTGTACTCGCTATGTCTTAGGAATTTTAGAAATTCTTTGGCCTGAGCCTCGGTTACTGGTTCATTTATCTTTGGGGGTGGTTCCTCACCGAATATTTGCACGGGGGTAACCGATGTATCCTTTCCTTTATCTTTGGCCACTTCAGCAGCCTTCAAGGTCTCTTAGGAGTAACGTATGCCACTCCTCGTAAAGTGGCTGTAATCACTCATTTTCACTTGTAAATATATTAATATTGCATGTATATTTATTATATGAATGTTACTAATATAAGGTGATGTGTGCATGTATAAGCTATGTATACGTATTAGGGGTGTATGTATGTCACGTATGTATTTGGGTATAAGCGTATATAGATGTTATACGTACGTATACTAGAATATTATATTAATTAATGATCGTATAATATAAGTATATATTTTCGTATGTATATGTATTGCTGTTATAATTATACTATTATTATTATTGGGCTGACAAAATGAAAAAATTAAATATATATTAAACCCAAATAAAAAATTACAGTCCAATTACAAATCCAATTACAAGGCCCGTTTGGCCCAAATCTGAATCTTATCTAATTACAATGTGCAGGTAACTGTGGGCCGTTGGATCAAGATCTGATCCAACGGCCACGATGCAGTGGAAGTCAAAAAATATCTGCCAGGCGCGTGCTCCACACGTATGGACCGTTCGAGTGCCACGCGCGGACGCTTTAATATCCCACGCGCGCGTAAGATCCACGCGTTCTGACTCCTCGACTGCGGAGCTCCACGTGGCGAAATCTCAAGCCGTCTCATCAGATCGAGGCTTCATCCAGGCCGATCGTTCTTTAAGCCATCTCGACCGTTAGATCAGATCTGATCTAACGGCCGAAAACGCGTCTGGCCTCTGGCAGAATGACCACACCGCCACCGCGCCGATATTCAGTCCCCGCGTTCAGATTATGCCAAAGACAACAAGCAAAATGTCAGTTCTGGAAAAGAAGATACAAGTTGCAACAAAAGCAGAGGCAGTAATATATATGAAACGGGGCTTTTGTAATGGGGATTAGCTAGCGAGCAAAAAAAGATTAGCAAAAAAAAAACAGAGAGAGTAGTAACAAAAAGAAATAATAGAGATCTTGTAAAACCAAAAAATTTGTAACCAGTCAAGATAATCAAAAAGGCAGTCCAGTGGTAAATTTTTGTCTCTTTTTTTCTTACTTATTTTCTTTACATGCATATGCGAAAGATTAACACAAAAAAAACAGAAATAAAAGAGAGTAGTCTTACCGAGTCGTTTGTGGGTCTTCCCTCCCTCGGTGATAAGCCTTTCGGCTTCTACAAGCCAGATCTGGTGAACTAAAGGGAGGAGAAGACCCTTTGTATTTGTGTTTTGGTCTAAAAAATATCTTTTTTGAGGTTCGTAATTCCTAGATCTACGACAAATAGGGACGTATCCTCTGAATCCAACCACGGATTCATGTTGAGGACGACAAGGGGGACGTTTTGGTTTATTTTGGAGGCTCGCCGGCGCCGGTTAGCGGCGGCCGGCGGCGGAGAATACGGCGGCCGGCCGCCGGATTCTGGGTATTGTAAGAACACATGAGAGAAAAAGATGAACACGGGTTATTTGGAAACTGAAGAATGAAACGAAAATGGAGAAAATTTGGTTTCGGTCTGAAAATAGCCCTTATATAGATGTTATTATTTTACTAAATGGGTAAATTACACACTTAATCCCACCGCGTTTTCAATATTTTCATTTTTGTCTTGCCGCATGGTATAATCACAGCCCCAGTCCCCCTGATTTTTCAAAAGATTACAATTTCGTCCCTAAATTACACGGAATCAGTTTATGGATGGGAAAATTACGCCCTTAACCATCCCGCGTTTTTGAATTTTTCACTTTGGGTCTGCCCCTTGGTCTAATTACAGTTCTGGTCCTTTTAGGTTTTGTTTGTTTCGCAATTTCGTCCCCAAATTACATATTATTGCTCTTTAATTTCTGCCACTAACTTTCGTTTTCCTTTCATTTCAGTCCTGTTTTCTTTGTAAATATTATTGTTCGTATTACAATCGTATATGTTGATATTATTTTATTTTATGTCTCTCGTATATGACTCGTTTTATGTTTATATGTATATATATGTGTTAAGTATGATATTCATGTTTTTTTTATCCGGTTATTCATATCAAGCACGTTATGTTTTAGTTAATTCGTACATGGCGTATTTTGTATTTTATATGTGTGTGTTTCCTTGTTTTTTAGGGGGTTACATGTTAGTGTATTTACCCTTTTTGTACGACATGTAGACCCGTATATGTTGAAATATGTTTTATTACCAGTATGCATGTCTTTTTGAGATACTTGTTCGTATATATGTACTTATTCCTGCCTTATTATTTTGACATATGATAGTTGTTTTTATCTATTATTTAGAATAATATATATATACATGTTTTAGTCTAAAATATCATTCATGTTAAATTAGTATTCTGGTATGTCAATTTAAATGTTTTGTCATGTTTTACGTTTTTGCCACTAAGATTGCATATCGAGATATAACTTGTTAATGCGGAGTCCTTTTATCCGAGCGTAAACGGGGCCAGTATCAAGCGTAGTAATAGTGGTTGGGTGTTTATCCTCGGATAACGGGACCCTTAAAATATATTTGCAATTATGACCGAAATTTAAAATAATCGTCACTCTAATCCGGAAAATCCAATATTAATAAAGCGGTAATTATTAAAGTACCAATTTTGGGCGGTGTGGGGTGCTAATCCTTCCCCATCCGTAACCGACTCCCGAACCTAGTCTTTTTGAATCTCTGGTTTTGTGGTGTCCGGCCTACCTAAGTGGCCGGTGGCGACTCCATTTTTTATGAGGTTTTTTTTGTAAACCCCACGGAATAAATATTTTATATCCTAACACCTTTCAAAAAAAACATTTCAAAAATCATCGTTTTTATTTTAGCGATATATCTGGAAAAAGCCATTCATTTCTGAGATGGCGACTCATTTGGGACATTTTGAAAAAAAAACAAATGAGAGTCAAGCTTTTAAAATAATTACCGCTTTACTAATGTTGGAAGTTCGGATTAAAGTGACTATTAAATTAACATTCGGTCATAATTTGCGCGTTTATTTTAACGCATTTAAAATATGGCATATAAACCCGTCTTTTTAAGGGAAAACGCTAATGCTTTCGTGGAGATATCGTTCTCCCGTATGGGCCTAGCAAGTACCTTCGGGGCTCGAGTACCTTATGCTTTCGTAAGGATATCGTTCCTTAAATGCGGGCATAAGCGAATGGGTCCCCCGAATTGAACCCGGTTGAAAGGAGCCTATAATGGGTGATGATCGGGGCCTTGCTACCCTTAGTAGGGGGACAGCAAGGACAATTCGGGTACCTCCTAGCACCAACACTGCATGTAGAGAACATAGAAACCTACCCTGTTAGAGCCATGGGATAACCTTAGGTTTTAGGCGGGATAAATATGGTTGTTTTTGTGTGTTTATTCTGTTTAATTTTGTCATTTTATTTATATATTTATCAATTTTATAAATCTTGACTTGCTTTCTTTTTCGCTTTTGTTCTTTTTCTCATACATCATTGCATTTGCATCGCATAAAGGTCTTGGATCAAGTGGTTTGCCTGATCGAGAAAGTCTTTCACTATGGAAAAAAAAGGTGTCTTAGGAAAGAAGAGCTTAATTTGTCGATCGGACATTGGTCGAGGTCAACGAGAAAATCCAAGGGGACGATCGCCTAACGAACGCGTAATAGTTGGATACACCTATGTGAGTCTCCAGAGCGACTTGTGGGATCTTCAAAGCATTTGGGAAAGATGGGACCGAAGGCTACAAGACTTATATAGCGATAGTTATGGCGACATCGCGCAGCTATTATATTTTCGGATTAACCAGCCCCTGCTCCGAGCTATAGTCCGATTACGGAATCCGACTTTTTTCGCTTCACCTTCAATGGGCAGGACATGATGCCTACGGTAGAAGAGTACACTTTGCTTTACTTAACCAGAAAAATATTCGGGGAAGATTGGATCTACGCGAAGCCTCAAGGAATCAGAATTACACTGCGAAACTCAAAACCTTTGCGGGAATGAGTGGCGATTGGGTTAGTGGCCTCCTTCAAATCCGAGGAGATAATACTGAGTCTTTGCATGGGAAAGTATTCGGGACATCATATCGACACATCCAGACGAGGCAAAGAAAATGGACTTATTCGCTTTAGGAATATATGGCTTGGTGATCTTTCCCAGTACTGGGAACATTGACATAGCCATTTACGGATTTGTTTGAGCGGGTGAAACGGAAAGCAAACCGGTACCAGCAATCTTGGTCGAGACTTTCATTTTCTTAAACGCTAGCGGAAACATGAAGAAGGGCGTTTTGAGGCTGCGCGCCACGGCTATTACAAGTATGGATCGAGTCACATGTGGAAGACGCCCTTGGGTCTGCCGGGATATCCTTCCAAGGTTTTTCGCCTTTACGAGAATACTTAGCAAAGGAATGGCGAGAAGATTTGAAAACAAAAATGTGGACTGTTTCTTGGGAACATTCAAGATGAAGACATAGCATGGAGGGTCCCATGGCTCGGTAAAGTTAATTATTTTCTATCTGATTGTGGCGACTTCAAGCTGGCTGATGATGTTAGGATTACATGGAGGGATCGCTTGTGCTCCACTTTTAGTGTCTCGGCGATTTGGATCACGACAATTCATTCCCAATACCGCGGATTAAGTCAAACTGAATTTATTTTCAAAGGAGAGTTCAAAGGAAAAAATTCAGACCATCATGAGGGGCTGGGATCATTGTTATCGGATCGGGGTGGAAGGAGATACCGAGCACATGACTACCCCGATTACGATCTTTGGAGGCGTTTGAGGGTTAATAATGCGATTCTGAATCGATCAAGGACCAACAGTGTCACTCGAAGAGCTTACAAGGGTGGTACCGTCAAAAGCCGATATCTTAAGGAGTGAACTCGAGGAAGTTAAAAGAAAATGGACATCCAACGGACCCAACATACGAAGCGAGCTCTATAAAGCAAGCTTAGAAGTTGTGGCGGGATGGGATCATTAGGCAATGAAGAAATTAAATCAGATTTGAGTGACAAGAATACTCTTTATCAAAAGATGCCCTCCTATTACAAGCAAAAATACAAAAGGCGGCGGAGTCGGTTCATAGCTGTGGAAGAGAAAAAATGAGCGGCATCCATTTGATGGAAGAAGAGCGAGAAATTAACAAAAAAGCGATCGAGAAAGAGATTGAAAGTTGCCGTTTGGCTATGGAGGAAGAAAAGCAGTCCGCCAAGAAGGCCATTGATCAAGAGAGAAAGATTCGGACAAGAAATCAGCAAAGGAAAACAGTTTGTTCATCATGAGAGAGAAAGTGTCGCCGTATGGAAAAGAAAATCCATGAATAGCCAAAGCAGATTGTTAGAAATGCAGAAACTGTACGATGACACTCTTCAAAGTTTGGGGCAAAGCCAAAGTCAAAATGATGAATTAAAAGAAAAGATGGCGGAAGCCGAACACTCACCGAATGTCTTTGCCAGTAGGAATAATTTATTTGAGCTGCAAGAAAAGAGAATGCGAAGTGGGTGTGTTACAAGCACGAATCGGATCCCTCAAGCGGTTGTGGAGGATTACAAGGAAAGAATTAATGTGTTCGAGGAAGCTGCGGCGGAGGGACATCTATTGGCGAGAAAGAGATTACGCGGCGCTGCTCGAATGGTACAGACGAGAGACCGATTACTACGTAAATCTAATGGTGGACATACTGAGTCGCGGACACGTAAATGATTTATTTATCGAGGCTGAGACACTCCGACCATTTATAGCCCGGGAATGGAAGAAGCTCCTAGGTTCCTCAAGCTGCTCAAGGCAATTGGAAAGTTAGGAGATAGAGCTAGAATCTATCTATAGGACTCGTGTTATAATTAGATTTTTTTGTACTAGGGATCTTTACTTTGTAACACAATTTTGTTGTAATCAAGACCCTTTAATTCCGTAAAAGTAATTCAAAGGGTGATTACCAGTGGAACGATACCTTGTCTGCATGCATTCTTGCATTTGCATCATAACATTTGCATCATTGTACATGCATTATTTTTTTACAACCATATTAACAATATGAATATTGTGGCATTGTATGTAGCTAACCCGCAATCATTCATCACCTATACTTTACCCGGCTACAAAGAAAGCTCATGGAAGAAAGAATAATCAGTCTAGAAAGAGGGCAAAGGGAGCTTGAGACAAGGCTTGAAGAGGCCCGGAAGAAGCCTTAGTGATCAGATTGCCTGATCACAAACATCAATAGTATCGACATAGCAGCTTTCTTGGCAAAAAGTCTTGGAAAAGCAGTAGAAGGAGAAAATATCCCAGAGCGAGAAGGTACCCGGCTCACTACAAGGTTCAACCAACTGCACCAAACCAGGCTAGGAAGGTGTATATTGACCCTACGGGAATGTCTTCCGGCTTTCAAGTAGGGGCACACGAGACTCAACCCCTTGATACCGAAGCACTTTATGAAGAAGAAGTGTCGGACCTAAACATGGTCGAAAGGATCCGGAATGAGGTAGAAAGAAAGTGGGAAGAAAGATTTTGCCTCATGGAAGAAAAATTTAAAGCGTTACAATCAAATGAAGAAAGAATCGAAAAAGCGCTAGTGATCTAAGTTTGGTGTACGATCTTGTCTTGCCGCCAAAATTCAAAACACGAGTTCGATAAATATGGCGGAACCACATGTCTTCTGCACACATAACGATGTATTGTAGAAAAATTGTGGCTTACCATAAAGATGAAAAATTCTTGATCCCCTTTGTTTCGGGATAGTCTAAGCTGGAGGCGGCGTTACGTTGGTATACTCGGTTAAGCAAAGCAAATGTCAAGACATGGAAAGATTTGTCTAAAGCATTTTCGAGCAATACAAACATATGAGACATGATCCCTAGCAGAATCATGTTAGAAAATATGGGGCAGAAGTCAATGAAAGCTTGCGACAATATGCCCAAAGGTGGAAAGTGGCGCCCAAATCCAGCCACCTATCCCGGAGCATGAAATCACGCCATTATTTGTCAACACTACGAAAGGGCACTCTTTGACCGCCTCATCAATAACACAACCACAGTGTTTTGCCGACTTAATCGGGGGTGGGAGTCTCTCGAGGCGGCAATTAAGAGTGGCGAGAATTGATGGTGGGAAGGGTCTCGAAAGTATAACAAGAGAAATGAAGTAAACACCACCAGCACCTATACGCTTGAAGAACTTCACAGTCTCACGACCACAAGCACTTTGTGGGAAAAACACAAAATTGAATCAAAGAGATGAGAGAGTCACGAGAAAGGATAAAGATAGGAGAACTTTCACTCCCTGCTGTTTCATACTCGAGCTTTATTCCCAATTGTATGAAGCGGACTTGGTCCGACCATACATCGTTAATCTGTCAATCCACCCTTCCGCCTTGGTATAATCCAAGCGCACATTGCGACTATCACGGCGGTACCTGGACATCCCCCGAGAACTACCTTGCCATCAAAAAAGCATGCGAGAACTTAATCGATTCGGGATATTGAAGTTTGAAGAGCCTAAGCGTAGCCAACAACCCATTTACTAATCATGGGAGTAGAGGGTAAATGCCATAGAAGAATGCTTTACGGGAGGATAAAGGATGGCGTATCGAAGTCAAGTCTCCTTTACGGTGGGTATTTCAACAATTATGCATGGCTCGTGTGATCAACAAAGGCATGATAATAAAGCGCGAAGGAATGTGGAAAGTATTGCGAATTCCATCGTGGTGAAGGGCATGATATCCAAGAATGTGACGAGTTCAAGAAATTAGTGCAGAAATTGATAAATGAAAAACAAATAGAATTCTTTGAGAGCCCATGGGGAAGAAGGGGTGAGGCGTACACATGACGGATAGCCCCAAAACTAGATACGGGAAGGATAAACCTTTTATCATCTCTCCCCGGGATAGGGAATGCAGGTGTCTCCCAAGGAGAAACCAGCAAGATAAATCCCAAGATCGTCATTTCAGCACCATCTCCATTCCCATTCAAGGACATCGACAAATTCCCTGGAATTATGCGCGAATGTGACCATGCGAGAAAAATCGAACGCGAACAGGTAAAAAGAGTCTGTTTGGAAGATCAACAAAGCGAACAATGTGAGCGTTGGTGAAGCGGGCCATTTCACAAGGAAGCGGCCGATGTTATTCCTCGAGGCTTTGAGAGCATTTGAAAAAGATAGGGAAGAATACAGTGATTAGCCCCTACGCGAGATATTTGGAGAAGAACCTCCCCAAAGATAAATGAGCCGTGGCGAGGCCCTAGGCCAAAGAATTTCTAAAGTTCTTGAGACATAGCGAGTACAGCGTAGTGGAACAACTACGGAAACAACCGGCCGGGATCACGGTGTTGGAATTGCTCTTGAGTTGAGAGAAGCATCGAGAGGCGCTATTGAAAGTGCTAAATCAAACTTTTTTGTGCCCCGGGACATTTACGTAACAAACTGGACATGATAGTAGGGCATATTACGCCTATAATCATATCACATTCGGTGATGATGAGATCCGGAGGAGGAATGGGGTCTACTAAAGCCCTTAACATCACTACCCATTGCAAAGGGGTATGTTTTACAGCATCTTGATCGACAACGGGTCAGCATTGAATGTCTTGCCTATGGTAACCCTGCAAAAATTGCCAATAGATGGTTCGCACCTAAAGCCTTGCTACAACTCGGTAGAGCCTTTGATGGTACGCAAAAAAGGAATAATGGGGAAAATTGAGGTGCCCCTATTGATCGGACCAAGCCCGAATATGTGATCGATTTTGTGGTGATGGACATAAAACCATCTTCTGACTGCTTATTGGGAAGACCTTGGATCCACTCCGCATGAGTTATCCCATCATCATTGCATCGAAATTAAAATTTGTAGTTGAAGGCAAATTGGTCACAGTAGTAGAGGCGAGCATGAATTTCGTTGCTTAGTGACGTCGGACACCCCTACATTCAAAATGATGAAGATGATGCAGAATGCTCATTCCGAGCATTAGAACTAGTAAATGCCACATTCGTTTGAGGAGGAAGCCGGATCCCTACCTAGGTTATCTAATTGTACCAAGATGACCGTCTTGAAAATCTGGGCGAGGAGCCAAAATAGGAAAAAGGTGGGAAAGAAATTACAAGGAAACTTGAGACCCAAGAATATGATAACCAAGAAGGATCGTTTTGGCTGGGTTACCAACCAAGTGTCCAACAGAAGAAAGAAGAATATAAGAAAAGAGGAGCAAAGAAAAGCGGATCTAAAGGAGAAGACATTCAGTGGAGGTCGATGTCCTTTCCTAGTTTGAAAGCCACTTTCATCTCGGGAGGGTTCTACCGGCCAGTCAAGATATTGGAGAGGCAATGAAGAAAAATGATGAACTTAACGGGAGGAAATATTGATAAATCATTTGAAGGATATACATCAACATGATATTTTGAAAAGGACCGAGGTAGCAAAATGTTGACCAACATCCGCCCTTGCCATCCGGGGAGACACTTTCGATAAGCGGGGCTGCATTGATCTACTGTAGTTTTTAGGAATAGATCGAGTAATGCTCGAATCAACCTTTTGTTTTTGCCCATAGACAATGGGGATCTCTTGTATGGGGCACCTATGTTAACTTTTTGATTGAAATGAAAATATCCCCACTTTCTTAAAAATGACCAAAGTCTCATTTATTCCATTCATGCATTCTTCATATTCATTCCCCTTCATGTAAAGCCGTCTCTTTCCCAATGCAATTCATTCTCATTTAATGTAGGTCGCTCATGATTGTGATATGAATGATACGGATCAATCTGGAGGTAAATTTGAATGCCACGAGGTCTCGAGAGAAATTGGGGAAGGATATGATGAAATAGAAAGTGAGATCCCGGAAGAGTTAAAGAGAATGGGTGGGCGACGAAGAAAGGCGATTATGCCCCACCAAGAAAAAGCGAAATTGTCAACAGGGACTGAAGAAGCGAGAAAAAAGAAATAAAAATAGGAGCGACTATTTCCTCAAAAACCAAGCATGAACTGATAGCCCTGCTTGAGGAATTCAAGGATGTCTTCGCTGGACTTATCAAGATATGCGGGATTGAACACCGACATAGTGGTGCACAAATTGCCAACAAAATCGGAGTGCAAACCGATCTGACAAAAACTTGGAGAATGAGGCGGAGATGTTGTTAAAAATCGAGAAGAAGTGAAAAAGCAATTTGATCTTTGGATTCTTGAAGGTAGCCAAATACCCGAGTGGGTTGCAAACATTGTACCGTACCAAAGAAAGGCGGGGAAAGTTCGTATGTGTGTAGATTATAGGGATCGAATCGAGCTAGCCCAAAAGACAACTTCCCTTTGCCACATATTGACACGTTGGTTGACAACACGCGGGACATTCATGGTTTTCCTTCATGGGCGGCTTCTCGGGGTACAACCCGGATAAAAATGGATCCTAACGACATGGGAAAACCACATTCATAACCATGTAGGGCACTTTTTGTTATCAAGTGATGCCGTTTGGGCTAAAAACGCGAGGGCAACATACCAAAGAGCAATGGTGACTCTTTTCCATGACATGATGCACAAAGAAATAGAAGTATCGTGGGCGATATGATTGCCAAGTCTCGAGCGGAGGAAGAGCACCCAAGAACTTGAGAAAACTATTCCAAAGACTACGGAAGTACCAAGCGAGGCTCAATCACGCCAAGTGTACCTTCGCCGTTACGGAAAACTCTAGGGTTCGTAGTAAGCGAGAAGAGGATTGAAATTGATCCCGATAAAGTGAAAGCCATCGGGACCTTTCACCACCCCCCCGCAAAAAAAAAGCAAGTTCGCGGTTTTCTGGGGAGGCTGAATTATATCTCTCGTTTCATTTCCCAATTAACCAATCAATGCGACCCGGTCTTGGACTTCTTAGAAAGAATAATCTGGCGTGTGGGATGAAGAAAGTCAAAAAGCCTAGAAAAGATCAAAAGTACACGACAAATGCTCCAATTTTAGTCGCACGGTGCACAGTCGACCACTAATTCTCTACTTATGGTCTTGAGAATTCAATGGGATGTGTCTTTGGGGCAACCACGATGAGTCAAGAAAAAAGGAGCAAGCCATCTATTACCTAAGCGGAAATTCAATGATTGCGAAACACGGTACCCTTGATCTGAAGCTGTGTTGTGCTCTAGTTTGGGCTACCAAGCGGCTCAGACGAGTACATGTTATACCATACTACGGTTGATATTCAAGCTAGACCCATTAAAGTTCTTAATGGAAGCGCCCGGCGCTAACGGGAAGGATGGCCCGATGGCGGATGCTCTTATCGAATTCGACATCGTATATGTTAATCGAAAGCTGTAAAGGGAGTGCCGTAGCAGATTTCTGGCTAGTTGTGCCGGATGACTATGAGGCATTGAACTTTAGTTTCCCAGACGAAGACTTGATGTGCATTACAACCGAAGAAGAGATTTGGATGATAAGTCATGGAAACTTTACTTGATGGAGCCTCAGCGCCCTCGGACATGGGATAGGCGGTGCTAATTTCACGAGGGCGTCTATTATCCTTTCACCGTGATTGGAATTTTTCTGCACAAACAATATAGCTGAATCTGAAGCTTGCATCATGGGACTAAACTCAGCCATCGAAAGAAAGGTTAAGGAACTTGAGTGTTGGAGATTCGTCCCTAGTCATTTACCAATTGCGCGGGAGTGGGAAACCGAGACCCGAAGTTGGTCAAATATCACGAATGGATCAAGAGCTCGTCAAAGAGTTCGAAAAGGTCGACTTCAATTACCTACCCCGAGAAGAAAATCGGATGGCGGATCATTGGCAACCTTGGCATCCATGTTTAAAAAAAAAAACAGGCAGAAATGAAACCCATTGAGATGCGAGGCGTTTGAAAAACCTGCTCATTGTTGTAATATACTGAGGAAGAGATTGACGGAAATCCATGGTACTATGACATCTGCAATATGTCAAGCTTCAAAAAAGTATCGAGGAAGGGCAAACAACAAATGAAAAGCGCTGAGAAAAATGGCAACAAAATATGTCCTAGATGGGAAATCCTATATAGGAAAGTCATGATCAAACATTCTTTGAGATGTGTGGATGCCCGGGAAGCGAAGAAATCTTAGCTGAAGTACATGGCGGGATACGTGGAGCATGCGCATGCGACGGGCTATCTATAGCCGAAAAATTATGAGATACGGTTATTTACGGTTGACCATGGAGCGAGATTGCATCGATTCGCCGGGAAATGTCACAAATGCCAAATTTACGCTGACAAGATTCATGCACCCCATCACCTCTACACACCATGAATTCTCCGTGGCCTTTTTTGCGTGGGGCATGGGCGTCATCAGGCGAGATCCATCCGAAAGCCTCCAATGGGCATCGTTTCATTTTGGTCGCCATAGACTACTTCACTAAATGGGTAGAGGCAGCGTCTTACGCCAATATCACCAAGACTACTGATTTGTAAGTTCTTAAAGAAGAAATTATTTGTCGATACGGGTTGCGAGAGAGGATCATCACCGACAACGCTTCAATCGAACAACAAAATGGTAAAGGGCGTGTGCACTCAATTCAAGATAATACACCATAATTCCATAGTCTATCGTCCTAAAATGAATGGGCGGTGGAAGCGGCAAACAAAAATATAAAGAAGATCATAGCAAAGACTACGGATACCTACAAGGATTGGCATGAGAAGTTGCCTTTTGCCCTTTTCGCCTATAGGGCGTCCATTCATTACATCAGCAGGGGGCAACACCCTACTCCTTGGTGTATGGTAGAAGCAGTACTCCCAATTGAGGTAGAGATTCCGTCTCTCGGGTCTTAAAGCAGTAAAATTGGAAGAAGCGAATGGGTGCAGGCGGACTCGATCAACTAAATCTCATTGGCGAAAAAGACTAAAGGCCATTTGTCATGGTCGGATGTACCAAAAGCGGATGGTGCGGGCATACAACAAAAAAGTGCGCCCAAGAGAATTCAAAGAAGGGGATCTGGTACTCAAGAAAATCCTCCCTATCCAAAAAGATTCTCGGGAAAATGGATGCCCAAGCCCAGGAAGGACCGTGCGTCGTAAAAAATGCCTTCTCGGGAGGAGCCACGATCCTATGAGAAATGGGCGGGGGCGAGCTTAAAAATCCCGTAAATTCTGATGCCGTCAAGAAATACTATCTCTAAAAAAAAAAAATTGGAGAGCTCGGGGCGAAAACCGAAAGCAGGCGTCTTGAAGCAAAGGAAGGACTCGAGTTGAAAACCCAAAAAAGGCGGCTCGGGTAAATTGAAAAGTTGAATATCGAGGAGAATGGTATCCCCATGAGCATCATGAAGAAGGAAGCTTGAGGCAAAAAATTCTACACCGGTTAGCGAGGATCATGTATCATTCATATCAAAGATAATGAGAGATCTTGTATTTAACTTATCACGTGTCATACCTTTCTTTTTAAGATATCTCAAAGCCCTTAATCATAATAAAACCGTGTTTTGAGCATCGATTCATGGCCTTCTTGTCAATTTCAGTCAAATAAGATAACATAGGCTTATAATGAAACAAGAGATTTGAGCATTACTATGATTTGACCTTGGAAATGTAGGTGATCAAAAAAAGCGATGTTAACTCCGTCCTTTAGTTCCCTACATAATGGTATCGATAGAGAAGGCGGGAAGCTTTAGACAACCTGGTAGAATAACCAATGGCACATGTCATATCTATTCGGGAAAGGCATACGAGATAACAAAAGAAATTTCTGGGTGAAAACCGAGAAGGGCACCCCTCTCAAAAAAAAAATCTCTTTAAAGTGAAAACCCAAAAGGCGCTTTAAAATTCAAATCATGATTGGAGAAAAAGAAAGGTTGAGATGGTTGAACTTTGTGGTGGCGAGGTATCGATGCCGTAAAAAGGATAAAGCGACGTCAAGATCAAATAAGGACCAAACAAGCAAGCCCACCAAGATATTGAATCTCATGCATCATGAATAGTCGGACATCGCTAGGATTAGGAGCATGTCAATTCATTCATTTTTCATAGCATTTTGTTTTCATCTCGGACAGGTATCTGCAGATCAAAAAGAGACATCGAGGTCATCACGGTGTGAATCCCAAATGAGAAGACAATGTTTTACATAAAGGCACATGTTTTCAAGCTCTAGAGAGAGGTTCTATATAGGAAGAATCCTTCTTTCGGAGGTTTGAAGCTGAAAGTTCTATATAGGAAGATTTAGTGGCTCGAGGTGAAGACTCATGATTCTATATAGGAAGGACTCCCGGTCAAAGCAATTCACCCATGACACGCAAGATTATATAGGAAATCTGCTTTTGTGTGAAAGCAAATAGTTCTATATAGGAAGGGCTCAGAGCTTTATTGTCTTAGAGTAAAAGGTTCTATATAGGAAGAACTTGTAGCTCAAGATTCAGGCATAAAAAAGTTCTATATAGGAAGGAGAGTGGCTCCAAGGTGAAGACTCATGATTCTATATAGGAAGAACTCCCAGTCAAAGCAATTCACCTATGACACGAGGGTTATATAGGAAACTGTTGTTGTCAGCAGCGCAAGAAAGTCTTATATAGGAAAGGCTTGAACTTCATTGTCTTAGAGTGAAAGGTTCTATATAGGAAGAACACAGCTCGAGATTTGAGCATAAAAAGTTCTATATAGGAAGAATTTGGCGGCTCCAAGATTTGAAGACTATGAGTTCTATATAGGAGGAACTCCCGGTCGGAAGAATCCATCGGTGGCGCGAAAGGTTTTATATAGGAGAAACCAGCGTTGAAAGCAAAAAGTTCTATATAGGAAGGACTCAAGCTTTATTGTCTCAAAGTGAAAGGAATGACTCATAATTCGGGATGTCGAGGCGAAGGGTTCTATGTCGAAAAGAGCCTGTAGCTCAAGATCGGAAGGTGTGAAAGCTCTATATAGGAAGAACTTACGAGCACTGAAGTTCAACCAAGGAAAAGCGGAGATGTCCAAAAAATTCGTTTTTCAAAGCTACAAGCAAGCGAAGTCGATAAAAATGAGAAGCGAAAGGTTCTATGTCGAAAAAGAGCTTGTAGCTCCAAGATCGGAAGGTGTGAAGCTCTATATAGGAAGAACTTACGAGCCTGAAGATTCAGCCAAGGAAGATAAAAAGCGGAGATGTCCAAAAAAATTCGTTTTTCAAAGCTACAAACCAAGCGAAGTCGATAAAAATGAAGCGATAAAAGGGTTCTATGTCGAAAAGAGCACTGTAGCTCCAAGATCGGAAGGTGTGAAGCTCTATATAGGAAGAACTTACGAGCCTGAAGATTCAGCCAAGGAAGAGCGGAAATGTCAAAAGAATTCGTTTTCAAGGCTTGTAAATCGATAAAATGAGTGCTTATGAATCTTTGCTTTGTTTCCCATTTCATGAGAACAAGCAAAGAGAACAGCTATAATCACTCATTTTACTTGTAAATATATTAATATTGCATGTATATTTATTAATATTACTAATATAATGTATAAGCTATGTATAGGTGATGTGTATGTATGTCACGTATGTATCTAGGGTATAAGGGTGTATATAGATGTATTATGTTATTAATTATATGATGATTATACGTCGTATACTAGAATATTATATTAATTAATGATCGTATAATATAAGTATATATTTTCGTATGTATATGTATTCTTTATTATAATTATATATTATTATTATTGGGCTGACAAAATAAAAAAAAAAATTAAATATATATTAAACCCAAATAAAAAATTACGGTCAATTACAAATCCAATTACAAGGCCCGTTTGGCCCAAATCTGAATCTTATCTAATTACAATATGCGGTAGCGTGGGCGTTGGATCAGATCGATCCAGCGGCCCGCGATCAATGGAAGTCAAAAAATATCTGCGCGGCGCGTGCTCCTCGCGCGTATGGACCGTTCGAGTGCGGCGTGTGGTCCCCAGCGGGCGCTTTAATATCCGCGCGGCGTAAGATCCGCAGCGTTACGACTCCTCATTGCGGGCTCCGTGGCGAAATCTCAAGCCGTCTCATCGGATCGAGGCTTCATCGGGCCGATCGTTCTTCAAGCCATCTCGGCCGTTAGATCGGATCGATCTAACGGCAAAAATCGTCGGCCTCTGGCGAGAATGACCACACCGCCACCGCGCCCGATATTGATCCCCGCGTTGATTATGCCAAAGACAACAAGCAAAATGTCGGATCTGAAAAAGAAGATACAAGTTGCAACAAAAGCGAAGCAATAATATATATGAAGCGGGGCTTTTTAGCAGGATTTTTAGCTAGCGAGCAAAAAGATTAGCAAAAAAAAAAAAAGTAGTAACAAAAAAAAGAATAGAGATCTTGTAAAACCAAAAAATTTGTAACAGTCAAGATAATCAAAAAGCGAGTCCAGTGGTAAATTTTTGTCTCTTTTTTTCTTGTTTTCTTTACATGCATATCACGAAAGATTAAAAAAAAAAAAAAAAAAAAAAAAAAGTAGTCTTACCGCGTTCGTTTGTGGGTCTTCCCTCCCTCGGTGACAAGCCTTTCGGCTTCTACAAGCGGATCACAGTGAACTAAAGGGAGGAGAAGACCCTTTGTAGTTGTGTTTTGGTCTAAAAATATCTTTTTGAGGTTCGTAATTTCCTAGATCTACGACAAATAGGGGCGTATCCTCTGAATCAACCACGGATTCATGTTGAGGGCGACAAGGGGATGTTTTGGTTTATTTTGGAGGCTCGCCGGCGCCGGTTAGCGGCGGCGGCGGAAAATCTGGACGACCCGCCGGATTACAGGTTTACAAGAACATTTGAGAGAAAAAGAGAATGGTTGGGTTATTGAAAGGCGAAAAATGAAACGAAAATGGGGAAAATTTGGTTTTGGTCTAAAAACAAGCCTTTTATAGTTATTATTATTTTACTAAATGGGTAAATTACACACTTAATCCCACGCGTTTTCAATATTTTCATTTTTGTCTTGCCGCATGGTATAATCACAATCCCAGTCCCACGATTTTCAAAAGATTACAATTTAGTCCCTAAATTACACGAAATCGTTTTACGAATGGTAAAATTCGCCCTTAACCATCCGCGTTTTGAATTTTTCACTTTGAGTGCCTTTGGTCTAATTACAATTCTGGTCCTTTTAGGTTTTGTTTGTTTTTGCAATTTCGTCCCCAAATTACATATTATTGTTCTTTAATTTACGCCACTGACTTTTGTTTTCCTTTCATTTCAATCTGTTTTCTTTGTAAATATTATTGTTCATATTATAATCGTATATGTTGATATTATTTTATTTTATGTCTCTCGTATATGACTCGTTTTATGTTTATATGTATATATATGTGTTAAGTATGATATTCATGTTTTTTATCCGGTTATTCATATCAAGCATGTTATGTTTTAGTTAATTCGTACATGGCGTATTTTGTATTTTATATGTGTATGTTTCCTTTTTTTTAGGGGTTACATGTTAGTGTATTTACCCTTTTTATACGACATATGGACCCGTATATGTTGAAATATGTTTTATTACAGTATGCATGTCTTTTTGAAATACTTGTTCGTATATATGTACTTATTCTGCCTTATTATTTTGACATATGATAGTTTCAAGAAGATTGATCCACGCGCCTCCAAGGAATCAATTACACCGTAAACTCAAAAAACCTTTGGCGGGAATGAGTGACGATTGGGTTAATGGCCTCCTTCATCCGAGAGATAATAGCTTTTGCATGGGAAAGTATTCGACATCATATCGACACATCCGACGAGGCAAAGAAAATGGACTTATTTGCTTTAGAATATATGGTTTGGTGATCTTTCCAGAGTACTGGAACATTGAAGAAGATTTGAAAACAAAATGTGGACCCGATTTCTTGAGAACATTCAAGATGAGACATAGCATGGAGGTCCCATGGCTCAGTAAAGTTAATTATTTTCTCTCTGATTGTAGTTTTCAAAGGAGAGTTCAAAGGAAAAATTAGGACCATCGTGGTCACAGGATCATTATTGCTCGGATCGGGGTGGAAGAACACGAACTATGACTGCAATTCGATCTTTTGAGCGTTTGAGGAGTTAATAATGTGATTCGCAGCGAATCGGTCGAGGACCACGCGGTGTCCTTTCGAAAAATCTTACAAAGGAGTAGGCTGCGTCCAAATGGAATATCTTAAGGAGTGAACTCGAAGAAGTTAAAAGAAAATGGACATTCAATAGACACACATGCGAAGGCGAGCTCTATAAGGCAAGCTTAGAAGTTGATGGCGAGGCGGGATCATTAGTAGTGAAGAAATTAAATCTGATTTGGTGACAAAAATGCTCTTTATCAAAAAGATGCCTCTTATTGCAAACAAAAATACAAAAAGTAGAGTGGAATCGGTTTATTTGTGGAAAAAGAAGAATGAGATGACAGCATCAGTTTGGTGGAAGAAAGAACGAGAATTAACAAAAGGCGATCGAGAAAGAGATTGAAAGCTACCGTTTGGCTATGGAGGAAGAAAAACGGTCGCCAAGAAGGCCATTGATCAAGAGAGAAAATTCAAACAAGAAATCGGCAAGAAACAAGCTGTCCATCATGAGAGAGAAGGTAGCCGGCCGTATGAAAAAGAAAAATCCATAAGTAGTCAAGAAATAGACTGTTAGAAATCACCGAGAAATCATGCGATGACACTGTTCAAAAGGTTGGGGCAAGCCAAATAAAGTGATGAATTAAAAGGAAAGATGGCGGATCGAACACTCGGCTTCGAATATCTTGCCGAGAATAATTTCGTTGAGCTGCAAGAAAGAGGAGCGCGAGCGAAGTGGGTGTGTTAAGCAAGCGGATTAGACCTGAAGCAATGGTGGAGAGTTACAAGGAAAGAATTAATGTGTTGAAGAAGTTGCGGGAGGGGACACCTATTGGCGGAAGAGATTAGCGCTTGTTGCTTTCGATAGTGCAGGGCGGACCGATCTTATCGCGAACCTAATGGTGGACATACGGCGAGTGTCGCGACATGTAAATGATGCTTTATGAAGGCTGAGACCTCAAGCCTTTATAGCCAGGGAATGGAAGAAGCTCCCTAGGTTCCTCCAGCTGCTCAGGCAATGGAAAGATTTGGAGATAGAGCTAGAATCTATCTATAGGATACGTATTTATAATTAGATCTTTTGTACTAGGGATCTTTACTTTGTAACAACACAATTTTGTTGTAATCAAGACCGCACAATTTCAGTGAAGTAATTCAAAAGGGTGATTACAGAGGAATCGAGTACCTTGTCTGCATGCATTCTTGCATTTGCATCATAACATTTGCATCATTGTACATGCATTTATTTTTTTTTGCAACCATATTAACAATATGAATATTGTGGCATTCTATGTAGTGTTAAAATGCAATCATTCATCACCTATACTTTACCCGGCTACAGCTCATGGAAGAAAGAATAATGTCTAGAAAGAGGCAAAGAGCTTGAGACAAGGCTTGAAGAGGCCCGAAGAAGCTTTAGTGATCAGCCTGAGTCTAAACATCAATAGTATCGACATAGCTGCATTCTTGGCAAAAGTCTTGGAAAGCAGGTAGAAAATGTTCAAATCCCAGCAGTACCCGGCTCATTACAAGGTTCAACCATTTGCACCAACCCGAGGGCTAGGAAGGTGTATATTGACCTGCGAGGAATGTCTTCCGGCTTTCAAATAAGGCTCACGAGACTCTGACCCCAATGATACGAAGCACTTTATGAAGAAAGAAGTTAGGACACGAATATGGTCGAAAGAATTAGGGCGGTAGAAAAAATGGGAAGAAGATTTAGCCTCATGGAAGAAAAATTTAAGCGTTACAATCAAATGAAGAATCAGGAAAATGGCCTTTAGTGACCTAAATGCAGTGTCGATCTTGTCTTCCGCCAAAATTCAAGAGCGCGAGTTGATAAATATGATGGAACCACATGTTCTTACGCACATAACGATGTATTGTAGAAAAATGGCGGCTTACCATAAAGATGAAAAGCTACTGATCCCATTGTTTCAGGATAGTCCTAAGCTGGAGCGGCGTTACGTTGGTATACTCGATTAATAAAGCAAATGTCAGAACATGGAAAGATTTGTCTAAAGCATTTTAGAAAGCGATACAAGCGTGTGAACATGATCCTAAGCGAGAATCATACAGAAAATATAGGCCAGTCAGTAAGCGACAATACTTTAAAGGTGGAAAGTAGCGCCCAAATCGACCACATTAGAACATAATCCGCCATTATTGTCAATATAAAAAGGGGCACTCTTGATCGCCTCATTAATAACGCCACAACCGCGGTGTTTTGCGATTGATCGGGGCCAGGAGTCTCAGGCGGCAATTAAGAGGCTAGCCCGGGAATTGATGAGTGGGAAGGGTCTCGAAAGTACATGAAGTAAAGTAAACACCACGGCACCCTATACTTGAAGAACTGCGATCCTCACAGCCACAAGCACACATTGGAAAACCTTACAAAATTCAATCAAAGAGATGAGGAGGTCACGAGAAAGGATAAAGAAAGAGGAGAACTTTCCCTCCCCTACCTTATTTCATACACCAGGCTATTCGGTTGCAGGCGGACTTGGTCCGAGCCATACGCCGTTAATCCTATCAATCACCCTTCGACCTTGGTACTAATCCAAGCTGCGCATTGCAACTATCCGCGGCCAGTACCCTGGACATCCGCTCTGGCTATCTTGCCTTCAAAAGCTTGTACAGAACTTAATCGATTACGGGATATTATTATTATTATTGAAATTTGAAGAACCAGTGTAGCCAACAACCGCTACCTAATCATAGAATGGAAGGTAAATGCATAGATGAATGCTTTACGGGAGGGGATAAAGGATGGCGTGAAATCAGATCTCCTTCACGGTGGGTATTTCAACAATTGTATAAACCATTATGATCAACAGAGCATGATAATAAAAGCGGAAGGAATGGAAAATATTGCAATTCCTTCCGGACGAAGGCATGATATCCAAGAATGACGAAGAATTCAAGAAATTGCTGAAATTGATGAATGAAAAACAAATAGAATTCTTTGAGAGCCCATGGGGAAGGGATGACGTACCACATGCGAGGATAGCCCAAAACTAGATACGGAAAGGATAAACTTTATCATCTCGGGATAGGAATGCGTGTCTCCAAGGAGAAACCAAAGAAGATAAATCCCAAGATCGTCATTTCAGCACCATCTCCATTCTCATTCAAAGATATGCAAAAACCTCCGGAATTATGCGTCAGAAATGTGACTAATGACAGAAAAATCAAAACACTGGCCAGGTAAAAGAGATCATACGTAAAGACCAACAAGGCCAAAATAATGTAATTACCGTGAGGCAGCCATTTCACCGACGTCGATGTTATTCCCTCCGGACTTTGAGAAAGGAATTAAAAAGGGGAAGAGTAACGTTAGCTAGTCTTACTTAGAGATATTTGGAGAAGAACTTCCAAAAAGATAAATGAACTTAATCGAGGCAAAAGCAAAGAATTTCTAAAGTTCTTGGATGGTAATGCAAAGAGGAAAATTGGGGTGCCCTTATTGACTGGACCAATCAATATGTGATCGATTTTGTGTGATGGACATAAACCATCTTACAACCGCTTATTGGGAAGATCATGGATCCACCGGCAGAGTTGTCCCCTCATCATTGCATCAAAATTAAAATTTGTAGTCAAGGCAAATTGGTCACAGAGGCAAGAAGCATGAATTTGTTGCTTGACATCACATCGACCCCTACATTCAAAATGATGAAGATGTCGCGAATGCTCGTTCCGAGCATTGAACTAGTAACGCCACATCTGCTTTAGGAAACCTGATCCTACCCTGTGTTATCTAATTGTAGCCAAGATGACCATCGTAGTAAACTCCGGGCCGAGGAGCCGTGCCAGAAAAGGCAGCAAGAAATTACAAGGAACCCGAGACCCAAGAATATGATCCGTAGTTTTTAGGAATAGATCGGAGTAATGCTCGAATCAACCTTTTGTTTTGCCCGTAAACAATGGGGATCTCTTGTATAGGGCACCTATGTTAACTTTTTGATTGAAATGAAAATATCCCACTTTCCTAAAATGACCAAAGTTTCATTTATTTCATTCATGCATTCTTCATATTCATTCCTTCATATAAAGCGTTCCTTCCAATGGCAATTCATTCTCATTTAATGCAGTCGCCCATGATTGATGATATGAATGATACCGATCCAACTCGAGTGAATTTCAATGCCCCGAGGCTCAAGAGGGAATTGGAGGAATGATATATGAAATAGAAATTGAGATCCCCAAGAAAGCAAAAGAGAATGGTGGGACTTACTTAAGAAAGGGATTACGCCTACCAAGAAACTAATTGTTGCACCTTTGGGGACCGCAAGGTTGAGAAAAGAAATAAAAATAGGGAACGACTATTTCAAAAACTAAGCATGAATCGATAAATTTCGCTCAGAATTCACACGTTCTACCGACTTATCGATACGCCGGATTGAATTAATCGGCTAAAGCATAAATCACAAACAAACTGAGTCAAGAAACCATTAAAAAACTTCTCGAGAACGAAAGCAGAGATGTTGTTAAAACCAGGAATAAGTGAAAGCGAATTACGCTGGATTCTCGGTTGAAATAAATACCTTGGAAAGGCTGGTGTCATTGTACCAAGACGGAAAGAAACACGGAAAGTCAGATAAGTAGATTATAGGATCTCAATCGAGGCAAATTTCAAAAGATAACTTCTTTTGCCACACATTTATTATCATTGCCGATAAACACTGTTGCGACATTCATGCAGCTTTCCTCATATCGCTTCTCGTGTGGTACAACCAGATAAAAATGGATCCTAACGACACGGAGAAACCACATTCATAACTACGCGGCACTTTTTGTTACTGGCGATGCTGTCATTAAAAATCAGGGCAACATACCAAAGAAAGAATGCTGCGACTTTTTCCACATTTAGATGCACAAAGAAATGTAAGTATACGCGACGATATGATTGGCCAAGTCTCAAACAGAGAAGAAAGACTTGCGTAACTCAGAAAACTTATTCCAGCACTACTAAGTACTCAACCCAGGCTCAATCCCCACAAGTTGTACCTTCGCCATTTCCGAAAACTCCTAGGTTCAGAAAGGTACAGGATTGAAATTGATCCCCATGAAAGTTGAAAGCCATCCAGATCTTCACCACCCCGCACGCAAAAGAAGTTCACGGCTTCCCTGGGAGTCAATTATAGCCCCTGCTTCATTTCCCAATTAACCAATCAACGCGATCTTGCCTTCAGACTTAGAAAGAATAATCCTGCCAAAGGGGATGAAGAAAGTCAAAAAGCTCCTAAAGATCAAAAGACTGACAACGCCCAATTTTAGTTTATTCAAGGTTCGTCGACTAATTAATTCTCTACTCTAATACTTTCGAATTGAATGGACGTAAAGGCAACACGACGTAGTCAAGAAAAATGAGTGTGCCATCTATTACCTAAGAAATTCAATGATTATGAACACTCGCACCCGCGCATGTGAGCCGTGGTTAGGCCTTCTAGCTCACACAAGTCGCATTGCACAAACATATGCATACCACTACCTCGGTCGAGCATCCAAGCTAGACCCATTAAAGTTCTGAATGGAGTTACCACGCTAATCTGGAAGAATCGGCCCACTACAGATGCCTTATCCGAATCTCGACATCGTATATGTTAATCAAATGAGGCTGAGTGCCGAGCGCATTTCCCCGCTAGTTGTGCTTGGATTACTCATATAACATCAACTTTAGTTTCCCGTGATGTAAGACTTGATGTACTACAAACCGGCAGATTTCTAATGGATATGTCATGGAAACTTTATGACGAGCCCAACGCCTGACACGGGATGCGGCGCATTTCAATTCCACCCGAGGACGCCTATTATCCTTTCACCGCCAGATTGGAATTCTTCTCGCATACAAACAATATAGCCAATACGAAGCCTTGCATCATGGGACTCAACTCTACCATCGAGAGAAAGCGTTAAGGAACTCGAAAGTGTTCGAGATTCATCCTCAGTCATTTACCATCGCGCGGAGGAGAAACCGCAGACCCGGTTGGTCAAATATCACGAACGGGATCCAAGAGCTCAAAGAGTTCAAAAGGTCGCCTTCAATTACTCGCCTGAGAAGAAAATCGATGGCAGATGCATTGGCAACCTTTGGCATCCATGTTTAAACAAACACCGGCAGTAAATGAAGCCCATTGAGATGCACGCTTGAAAAACCCGCCATTGTTGTAATATGTTGAAGAGATTGACGAAAATCCATGCGGTACTATGACATCCTCGCAATATGTCAAACTTCAGTATCCGTGGCGGGCAAACGACAATGACGTAAAAGCGCTTAAAAATGGCAACAAAATATGTCCTAGATGGGGAAATCCTATATAGGAAAAGTCATGACTCAAACATTGCCGAGATGCGTGGATGCCCGGAGGCGGAAGGAAAGGAAATTTAGTCGGCAGACAGTGACGTGGGATCCGTGGAACCAAGACGCCAACGGTCGCCTATAGCCCAAAAAATTACGTAGATGCTGTTTCCAAGTTGACCATGGAGGTAGATTGCATCGATTACGCTAGGAAATGCCAAATTTACGCCGGCAAGATTCATGCACCCCCATCACCTCTACACCATGAATTCTCCAGCAGCGCAATAAGCGTGAGCATGAGCGTGCTCGGGCGGATCCATCCCGGCTTCTAACGGCACCGCTTTCATTTTGGTCGCCATAGACTACTTCACTAAATGGGTAGAGGCGCGTTTTATGCCAATATCACCAAGACTACAAACAGGTTTAAAGAAGTGAAATTATTTGTCGAGCACGGATTAAGCGCAGCGATCATCACCGGCTAACGTCAATCAATAATGATGGGCGACGGTGCACTCAATTCAAGATAATACACCATAATTCCATAGTCTATCGTCCTAAATGAACGGGAGCAATGGAAGAGCAAACAAGAAATATAAAAAGATCAAGAAAGGACATCATATTTACAAGGATTGGTACGAAGTTTGCCTTTTGCTTTTCGCCGATAGACGCCCATTCGCACATCAACGCGGCAACACCCTACTCCTTAGTGTACGGGTATCAAGCAAGTATTCCCATCGTGGTGGAGATCCCGCCTCCGGGCCTTAAACGTAAAACCGAAGAACCGAACGGGTGCGCTGCGGATGATCACTAAATCTCATCGTGAAAAGATTAAAGGCCATTTGTCATGGTCGATGTACCGCGGATGCGGAGCATACAACAAAAGGCAGCTCAAGAGAATTGCGTTAAGGGATTCGCATTTCCGGTGAGAATCCTCCCAATCCAGAAGATTCTCTAGGAAAAATGGATGCCTGTTCGGGAATGTAGACCACACGTCGGGGAAGAATGCTTTTCTTTGTGAGGAGCTCTAATCCTAACAGAATGGATTTATAGCTGAAAAATCCCGAAATTCTGACGCCACAAGAAATACTATCTCTAAAAAATAAAAAAATGGAGAGCTCAGGATGAAAACTCAAAACCGAAGGCCTTGAAGCAAAGGTTGACTGAGTTGAAACCTTTGTACATGTGCTCGTAAGTTAAATATCTCAAGAGAAGAGTATCCTCACAGCATCATGGAATAGGAAGCTTCAGCAAAATTCTATACCTCGCTTGACAGAGTCATGTGTCATTCATATCAAGATAATGAGGGATCTTGTATTTTCATACTTTAATTCATGTGTACATACTTTCTTTCAAGATATCTAAGCTCTTAATCGAATAAAACCGTGTTTTGAGCATCCATTCTGCCTTCTTGTCAATTTTAGTCAAATAAGATAACATAGTGCTTATAATGAAACAAGAGATTTCGAGCATTACTAAGGATTTAACCTTTGGAAAATTGCAGTGATCAAAGAAAACGATAAAGCACCTGCCTGTTCTATAATGGCTTATAGGGAAGGTGAGGAGCTGAAACAACTAGGTAGGATGACCAATGGCACATGTCCTATCTACCTACAAGTGCACACGTAGATAACAAAAGAGATCCTTGGGTGAAAAAAATTCAAAGGAAACCCAAATCTCAAAAAAAATCCTAAACTGAAAAAGAAAGGGTTTTTAAAATCAAAATCACAGAGTATGGAGAAAAAGAAAGGATGTCAAGATCAAATGAGACCAAACAAGCTCACCTATCGATTGCCTGTGGAAGAAAGGAGTCACATCACGAATTAAGAGCAAACGAGGACCAATTCATTTGTCATAGCATTTTGTTTCGTACATCAGTGTGTATCATCACAGAATCCAAAAGAGACATGTCAAGACATTCATTTGTGTGAAGATTTAAATGAGAAAATAATGTATCCGCACATCAAAAGAGACATCAAGACCGCTAGATGTAAATCCAAATAGGAAAGAATCTTTACTTTAAAGGCCTACGCTCGAAAGTTCAGATAGTTATGAAGGACTCCACCTCCGTTCTGTGGTGAAGACAGCCGGAAGTTCTATATATGGAAGAACTCCCACCAAAGGTCTACCCATGACACAAGATTATATAGGAAACCTCGCTGTGTTTAAAGTCAAGAGTTCTATATAAGCGGACGAGCCATTGTTTAGAGAAAAGGTCTTATAGGAAGAACTCGTAGCTCCAAGATTCCAGACACAAAAAGTTCTATATAGTGAGGGACCGATGGCTCTAAGGTGAAGACTGGCAGGTTTTATAAGAAGAACTCTACCAAAGCAATTCACCCATGACACAGGTTACATAGAAACCCAGTTGAAAGCAAAGAGTCTTATAGAATTATACTATTATTATTATTAATGACAAAATGAAAAAATTAAATATATATTAAACCCAAATAAAAAATTACACTCAATTACAAATCCAATTACAAGGCCCGTTTGGCCCAAATCTGAATCTTATCTAATTACAATGTATGGGATAGCGTGGGCCGTTGGATCAAGATCGATCCAACGGCCACGATGCGATGGAAGTCAAAAATATACGCGCCGGCGCGTGCTCCACACGTATGGACCGTTCGAGTGCCACGCGCGCGTGTGGTCCACGCGCGGACGCTTTAATATCCCACGCGCGCGTAAGATCCACGCGTTCTGACTCCTCGACTGCGGAGCTCCACGTGGCGAAATCTCAAGCCGTCTCATCGATCGAGGCTTCATCCGGGCCGATCGTTCTTCAAGCCCGTCTCGACCGTTAGATCGATCCGATCTAACGGCAAAAAAACGCGTCCGCCTCTCGCGAACGACCACACCGCCACCGCGCCGATATTCAGTCAGCGCGTTGATTATGCCAAAGACAACAAGCAAAATGTCAGATCTGGAAAAGAAGATACAAGTTGCAACAAAAGCAGAGGCAGTAATATATATGAAACGGGGTTTTGTAACGGGGATTAGCTAGCGAGCAAAAAGATTAGCAAAAAAAAAAACAGAGAGAGTAGTAACAAAAAGAAAGAACAGAGATCTTGTAAAACCAAAAATTTGTAACCAGTCAAGATAATCAAAAAGGCAGTCCAGTGGTAAATTTTTGTCTCTTTTTTTTCTTACCTGTTTTCTTTACATGCATATGCGAAAGATTAACACAAAAAAAAAACAGAAATAAAAGAGAGTAGTCTTACCGAGTCGTTTGTGGGTCTTCCCTCCCTCGGTGATAAGCCTTTCGGCTTCTACAAGCCAGATCTGGTGAACTAAAGGGAGGAGAAGACCCTTTGTATTTGTGTTTTGGTCTAAAAAATATCTTTTTTGAGGTTCGTAATTCCTAGATCTACGACAAATAGGGACGTATCCTCTGAATCCAACCACGGATTCATGTTGAGGACGACAATGGGGACATTTTGGTTTATTTTGGAGGCTCGCCGGCGCCGGTTAGCGGCGGCCGGCGGCGGAGAATACGGCGGCCGGCCGCCGGATTCTGGGTTTTGCAAGAACATTTGAGAGAAAATGAAGAATGGTTGGGTTATGAAAAACCGAAAAATGAAACAAAGAAGGGGAAAATGGGTCTCGGTCTAAAAACAAGCCTTTTATAGTTATTATTATTTTTGAAATGGGTAAATTACACACTTAATCCCACCGCGTTTTCAATATTTTCATTTTTGTCTTGCCGCATGGTATAATCACAATCCCAGTCCCCCTGATGTTTCAAAAGGTTACAATTTCGTCCCTAAATTACACCGAATTAGTTTCTGGATGGGAAAATTACGCCCTTAACCATCCCGCGTTTTTGAATTTTTCACTTTGGGTCTGCCCCTTGGTCTAATTACAGTTCTGGTCCATTTAGGTTTTGTTTGTTTCGCAATTTCGTCCCCAAATTACATATTATTGCTCTTTAATTTCTGCCACTAACTTTCGTTTTCCTTTCATTTCAATCCTGTTTTCTTTGTAAATATTATTGTTCGTATTATAATCGTATATGTTGATATTATTTTATTTTATGTCTCTCGTATATGACTCGTTTTATGTTTATATGTATATATATGTGTTAAGTATGATATTCATGTTTTTTTATCCGGTTATTCATATCAAGCACGTTATGTTTTAGTTAATTCGTACATGGCGTATTTTGTATTTTATATGTGTATGTTTCCTTGTTTTTTAGGGGGTTACATGCTAGTGTATTTACCCTTTTTGTACGACATGTGGACCCGTATATGTTGAAATATGTTTTATTACCAGTATGCATGACTTTTTGAAATACTTGTTCGTATATATTTATTCCTGCCTTATTATTTTGACATATGATAGTTGTTTTTATCTATTATTTAGAATAATATATATATATACATGATATTTTAGTCTAAAATATCATTCATGTTAAATTAGTATTCTGGTATGTCAATTTAAATGTTTTGTCATGTTTTACGTTTTTGCCACTAAGATTGCATATCGAGATATAACTTGTTAATGCGGAGTCCTTTTATCCGAACGTAAACGGGGCCAGTATCAAGCGTAGTGATAGTGGTTGGGCGTTTATCCTCGGATAACGGGACCCTTAAAATATATTCGCAATTATGACCGAAATTTAAAATAATCGTCACTCTAATCCGGAAAATCCAATATTAATAAAGCGGTAATTATTAAAGTACCAATTTTGGGCAGTGTGGGGGTGCTAATCCTTCCCCATCCGTAACCGACTCCCGAACCCTATCTTTTTGAATCTCTGGTTTTATGGTGTCCGGCCTACCTAAGTGGCCGGTGGCGACTCCATTTTTATAAGGTTTTTTGTAAACCCCACGGAATAAATATTTTATATCCGAACACCTTTCAAAAAAAAAACATTTCAAAAATCATCGTTTTATTTATAATTACCGCTTTACTAATGTTGGAAGTTAGGATTAAAGTGACTATTAAATTAACATTCGGTCATAATTGCGCGTTTATTTTAACGCATTTAAAATATGGCATATAAACCCGCTCTTTTAAGTGGGGAAAACGCTAATGCTTTCGTGGAGATATCGTTCTCCCGTATGGGCCTAGCAAGTACCTTCGGGCTCGAGTACCTTATGCTTTCGTAAGGATATCGCGTTCCTTCATGCGGGCATAAGCGAATGGGTCCCCCGAATTGAACCGGTTGAAAGGAGCCTATAATGGGTGATGATCGGGGGCCTTGCTACCCTTAGTAGGGGACAACAAGGACAATTCGGGTACCTCCTAGCACCAACACTGCATGTAGAGAACATAGAAACCTACCCTGTTAGAGCCATGCGGATAACCTTAGGTTTTAGACGGGATAAATATGGTTGTTTTGTGTGTTTATTCCTGTTTAATTTTGTCATTTTATTTATATATTTATCAATTTTATCTGGTACTGACTTGCTTTCTTTTCGCTTTTGTTCTTTTTCTCATACATCATTGCATTTGCATCGCATAAAGGTACTGGATCAAGTGGTTTGCCTGATCAGAAAGTCTTTCACTATGGAAAAAAGGTGTCTTAGGAAAGAAGAGCTTAATTTGTCAGTCAGACATTGGTCAGAGGTCAACCAGAAAATCCAAGGGGACAGTCTGCCTAACGAACGCGTAATAGTTGGATACACCTATGTGAGTCTCCAGCAGAACGACTTGTGGGATCTTCAAAGCATTTGGGAAAGATGGGACCGAAGGCTACAAGACTTATATAGCGATAGTTATGGCGACATCGCGCAGCTATTATATTTTCGGATTAACCAGCCCCTGCTCCGAGCTATAGTCCGGGCCTGAATCCGCTTTTGTCGCTTCACCTTCAATGGGCAGGACATGATGCCTACGGTAGAAGAGTACACTGCTTTACTTAACCAGAAAAATATTCAGGAAAATTGGATCTACGCGAAGCCTCCAAGGAATCAGAATTACACTGCGAAACTCAAAACCTTTGCGGGAATGAGTGACGATTGGGTTAGTGGCCTCCTTCAAACCGAGGAGATAATACTGATCTTTGCATGGGAAAGTATTCGGGACATCATATCGACACATCCCAGACGAGGCAAAGAAAATGGACTTATTCGCTTTAGGAATATATGGCTTGGTGATCTTTCCCAGTACTGGGAACATTGACATAGCCATTCGGGATTTGTTTGAGCGGGTGAAACGGAAAGCAAACCCGGTACCAGCAATCTTGGTCGAGACTTTCATTTCCTTAAACGCTAGTAGGAAACATGAAGAAGGGCGTTTTGAGGCTGCGCGCACAGCTATTACAAGTATGGATCCGAGTCACATGTGGAAGACGCCGACGCTGGTCCCGCCGGGATATCCTTCCAAGGTTTTTCGCCTTTACGAGAATACTTAGCAAAGGAATGGCGAAGATTTGAAAACAAAAATGTGGACTGTTTCTTCAGGAACATTCAAGATGAAGACATAGCATGGAGGGTCCATGGCTCGGTAAAGTTAATTATTTTCTATACAGTTGTGGCGACTTCAACTGGCTGATGATGTTAGGATTACATGGAGGGATCGCTTGTGCTCCACTTTTAGTGTCTCGACAGATTTGGATCACGACAATTCATTCCCAATACCGCCAGATTAAGTCAAACCGAATTTATTTTCAAAGGAGAGTTCAAAGGAAAAATTCAGACCATCATGAGGGCCTGGGATCATTGTTATCGGATCAGGGTGGAAGGAGATACCGAGCACATGACTACCCCAGATTACGATCTTTGGAGACGTTTGAGGGTTAATAATGCGATTCCTGAATCGATCAAGGACCAACATGAGTGTCACCAAGAGCTTAAAGGGTGGTACCGTCCCAAGCCGATATCTTAAGGAGTGAACTCGAGGAAGTTAAAAAGAAAATGGACATCCAACAGACCCAACATACGAGCGAGCTCTATAAAGCAAGCTTAGAAGTTGACGAGCGGGATGGGATCATTAGGCAACTGAAGAAATTAAATGCAGATTTGAGTGACAAGAATACTCTTTATCAAAAAGATGACCTCCTATTACAGGCAAAAATACAGAAGGCCGGCCGGAGTCAGTTCATAGCTGTGGAAAGAGAAAAAATGAACGACATCCATTTGATGGAAGAAGAACGAGAAATTAACAAAAGAGCGATCGAGAAAGAGATTGAAAGTTGCCGTTTGGCTATGGAGGAAGAAAAACGGTCCGCCAAGAAGGCCATTGATCAAGAGAGAGAAAGATTCAGACAAGAAATCAGCAAAGGAAAACAGGCTGTTCATCATGAGAGAGAAAGTGTCGCCGTATGGAAAAGAAAATCCATGAATAGCCGAAACAGATGTTAGAAATGCAGAAAACATGACGATGACACTCTTCAAAGTTTGGGGCAAAGCCAAAGTCAAAATGATGAATTAAAAGAAAAGATGGCGGAAGCCGAACACTCACTTCGAATGTATCGCCAGAGGAATAATTTACCGAGCTGCAAGAAAGAGAATGCGAAGTGGGTGTGTTACAAGCACGAATCGGATCCCTCGAAGCAGTTGTGGAGGATTACAAGGAAAGAATTAATGTGTTCGAGGAAGCTGCAGCCGGAGGGGACATCTATTGGCAGAAGAGATTACGCGACGCTGCTCGAATGGTACAGAACAGAGACCAGTACTACGTAAATCTAATGGTGGACATACAGCGAGTCGCCAGACACGTAAATGATTTAGCTGTCGAGGCTGAGACACTCCGACCATTTATAGCCCCGGGAATGGAAGAAGCTCCTAGGTTCCTCAAGCTGCTCAAGGCAATTGGAAAGTTAGGAGATAGAGCTAGAATCTATCTATAGGACTCTGTGTTATAATTAGATTTTTTGTACTAGGGATCTTTACTTTGTAACACGAATTTTGTTGTAATCAAGACCCTTTAATTCCCGTAAAAGTAATTCAAAAGGGTGATTACCAGCGGAACCAGTACCTTGTCTGCATGCATTCTTGCATTTGCATCATAACATTTGCATCATTGTACATGCATTTATTTTTTTACAACCATATTAACAATATGAATATTGTGGCATTGTATGTAGCTAACCCGCAATCATTCATCACCTATACTTTACCCGGCTACAAAGAAAGCTCATGGAAGAAAGAATAATCAGTCTAGAAAGAGGGCAAAGGGAGCTTGAGACAAGGCTTGAAGAGGCCCAGAGAAGCCTTAGTGATCAGATTGCACAGTCACAAACATCAATAGTATCTGACATAACGGCACTGCTGGCAAAAAGTCTTGGAAAACGAGTAGAAGGAGAAAATATCCCAGAGCCAGAAGGTACCCCGGCTCACTACAAGGTTCAACCAACTGCACCAAACCAGGCTAGGAAGGTGTATATTGACCCTACAGGAATGTCTTCCAGCTTTCAAGTAGGGGCACCTGAGACTCAACCCCTTGATACCGAAGCACTTTATGAAGAAGAAGTGTCGGACCTAAACATGGTCGAAAGGATCCGGAATGAGGTAGAAAGAAAGTGGGAAGAAAGATTTTGCCTCATGGAAGAAAAATTTAAAGCGTTACAATCAAATGAAGAATCAGGAAACGACGCTAGTGATCTAAGTTTGGTGTCTGATTTTGTCTTGCCGCCAAAATTCAAAACACCAGAGTTCGATAAATATGACGGAACCACATGTCCTTCTGCACACATAACGATGTATTGTAGAAAAATTGTGGCTTACCATAAAGATGAAAAGTTACTGATCCACTGTTTCCAGGATAGTCTAACTGGAGCGGCGTTACGTTGGTATACTCAGTTAAGCAAAGCAAATGTCAAGACATGGAAAGATTTGTCTAAAGCATTTTCCGAGCAATACAAACATGTAACAGACATGATCCCTAGCAGAATCATGTTAGAAAATATGGGGCAGAAGTCCAATGAAAGCTTGCGACAATATGCCCAAAGGTGGAGAGAAGTGGCCGCCCAAATCCAGCCACCTATCCCGGAGCATGAAATCACGCCATTATTTGTCAACACTCTGAAAGGGGCACTCTTCGACCGCCTCATCAATAACACAACACAGTGTTTCGCCGACTTAATCAGGACTGAGGAGTCTCTCAAACTGGCAATTAAGAGTGGCAGAATTGATGGTGGGGAAGGGTCTCGAAAGTATAACAAGAGAAATGAAGTAAACACCACCAGCACCTATACCGCCCCGAAGAACTTCACAGTCTCACAGCCACAAGCACCTGTGGGAAAAACACAAAATTCGAATCAAATAGATGAGAGAGTCACCAGAAAGGATAAAGATAGGAGAACTTTCACTCCCCTGCCTGTTTCATACTCAGAGCTTTATTCCCAATTGTATGAAGCAGACTTGGTCCGACCATACATCGTTAATCCTGTCAATCCACCCTTCCCGCCTTGGTATAATCCAAGCGCACATTGCGACTATCACGGCGGTACCCCTGGACATCCCACTGAGAACTACCTTGCCATCAAAAAACTTGTGCAGAACTTAATCGATTCCGGGATATTGAAGTTCGAAGAGCCTAGCGTAGCCAACAACCCGCTGCTTAATCATGGGAGCAGATGGGTAAATGCCATAGAAGAATGCTTTACCAGGAGGATAAAGGATGACGTATCAGAAGTTAAGTCTCCTTTACGGTGGGTATTTCAACAATTATGCATGGCTCGTGTGATCAACAAAGGCATGATAATAAGGCAGAAGGAATGTGGAAAGTATTGCGAATTCCATCAGACTGAAGGGCATGATATCCAAGAATGTGACGAGTTCAAGAAATTAGTGCAGAAATTGATAAATGAAAAACAAATAGAATTCTTTGAGGAGCCCATGGGGAAGAAGGGGTCAGACGTACACATGACAGATAGCCCCAAAACTAGATACGGGAAGGATAAACCTTTTATCATCTCTCCCAGGATAGGGAATGCAGGTGTCTCCCAAGGAGAAACCAGCAAGATAAATCCCAAGATCGTCATTTCAGCACCATCTCCATTCCCATTCAAGGACATGACAAATTCCCTGGAATTATGCCGCGAATGTGACCATGCCAGAAAAATCAGAACGCGAACAGGTAAAAGAGTCTACGCTGGAAGATCAACAAAGCCAGAACAATGTGAACGTTGGTGAAGCAGGCCATTTCACAAGGAGCGGCCGATGTTATTCCTCCGAGGCTTTGAGAGCAGCTGAAAAAGATAGGGGGAAGAATACAGCAGTTAGCCCTACGCAGATATTTGGAGAAGAACCTCCCCAAAAGATAAATGAACCGGTAACTGAGGCCTAGGCCAAAGAATTTCTAAAGTTCTTGAGACATAGCGAGTACAGCGTAGTGGAACAACTACGGAAACAACCGGCCAGGATCACAGTGTTGGAATTGCTCTTGAGTTCAGAGAAGCATCGAGAGACGCTATTGAAAGTGCTAAATCAAACTTTTGTGCCCCAGGACATTTCTGTAACAAACCTGGACATGATAGTAGGGCATATTACTGCCTATAATCATATCACATTCAGTGATGATGAGATCCCGGAGGGAGGAATGGGGTCTACTAAAGCCCTTAACATCACTACCCATTGCAAAGGGTATGTTTTACCAGGCGTACTGATCGACAACGGGTCAGCACTGAATGTCTTGCCTATGGTAACCCTGCAAAAATTGCCAATAGATGGTTCGCACCTAAAGCCTTGCTACAACTCGGTAAGAGCCTTTGATGGTACGCAAAAAGGAATAATGGGGAAAATTGAGATGCCCCTATTGATCGGACCAACTGAATATGTGATCGATTTTGTGGTGATGGACATAAAACCATCTTACAGCTGCTTATTGGGAAGACCTTGGATCCACTCCGCATGAGTTATCCCATCATCATTGCATCAGAAATTAAAATTTGTAGTTGAAGGCAAATTGGTCACAGTAGAGGCAGAGCATGAATTCGTTGCTTCCGTGACGTCAGACACCCCCTACATTCAAAATGATGAAGATGATGCAGAATGCTCATTCCGAGCATTAGAACTAGTAAATGCCACATTCGTTTCAGAGGGAAGCCGGATCCCCTACCCTAGGTTATCTAATTATACCAAGATGACCGTCGCAGAAAATCTGGGCCGAGGAGCCAAAATAGGAAAAAGGCTGGGAAAGAAATTACAAGGAAACTTGAGACCCAAGAATATGATAACCAAGAAGGATCGTTTCGGGCTGGGTTACCAACCAAGTGTCCAACAGAAGAAAGAAGAATATAAGAGAAAAGAGGAGCAAAGAAAAGCCAGATCTAAAGGAGAAGACATTCTGTGGAGGTCGATGTCCTTTCCTAGTTTGAAAGCCACTTTCATCTCCGGAGGGTTCTACCAGCCAGGTCAAGATATTGGAGAGGCAATGAAGAAAAATGATGAACTTAACCAGGAGGAAATATTCAGTAAATCATTTGAAGGGATATACATCAACATGATAGCTGAAGAGGACCGAGGTAGCAAAATGTTGACCAACATCCGCCCTTGCCATCCCGGGGAGACACTCGATAACTGGAGCTGCATTGATCTACCTGTAGTTTTTAGGAATAGATCAGAGTAATGCTCCGAGTCAACCTTTTGTTTTTGCCCATAGACAATGGGGATCTCTTGTATGGGGCACCTATGTTAACTTTTTGATTGAAATGAAAATATCCCCACTTTCTTAAAAATGACCAAAGTCTCATTTATTCCATTCGTGAATTCTTCATATTCATTCCCCTTCATGTAAAGCCGTCTCTTTCCCAATGCAATTCATTCTCATTTAATGTAGGTCGCTCATGATTGACGATATGAATGATACCGGATCCAATCCTGGAGTAAAATTCGAATGCCCTGAGGTCTCAGAGGAAATTGGGGAAGGATATGATGAAATAGAAATTGAGATCCCGGAAGAGTTAAAGAGAATGGTGGACGACGAAGAAAGGCAGATTATGCCCCACCAAGAAGAAACGGAAATTGTCAACTTGGGGACTGAAGAAGCGAGAAAAGAAATAAAAATAGGAACGACTATTTCCTCAAAAACCAAGCATGAACCGATAATAGCCGCGTCAGAATTCAAGGATGTCTTCGCTGGACTTATCAAGATATGCCGGGATTGAACACCGACATAGTGGTGCACAAATTGCCAACAAAATCGAGTGCAAACCAAGACAAAGAAAAAAACTTCGGAGAATGAGGCCGAGAGATGTTGTTAAAAATCCGAGAAGAAGTGAAAAAGCAATTCGATCTTTGGATTCTTGAAGGTAGCCAAATACCCGAGTGGGTTGCAAACATTGTACCAGTACCAAAGAAAGACGGAAAGTTCGTATGTGTGTAGATTATAGGGATCGAATCGAGCTAGCCCAAAAGACAACTTCCCTTTGCCACATATTGACATTTGGTTGACAACACCGCAGACATTCATGGTTTTCCTTCATGGACGGCTTCTCGTGGTACAACCGGATAAAAATGGATCCTAACGACATGGAGAAAACCACATTCATAACCATGTGGGGCACTTTTTGTTATCAAGTGATGCCGTTTGGGCTAAAAACGCAGGGCAACATACCAAAGAGCAATGGTGACTCTTTTCCATGACATGATGCACAAAGAAATAGAAGTATACGTGGACGATATGATTGCCAAGTCTCGAGCAGCAGAGGAAGAGCACCTACAGTAACTTGAGAAAACTATTCCAAAGACTACGGAAGTACCAACCGAGGCTCAATCCGCCAAGTGTACCTTCGCCGTTACTTACGGAAAACTCCTAGGGTTCGTAGTAAGCGAAGAGGGATTGAAATTGATCCCGATAAAGTGAAAGCCATCCAGACCTTTCACCACCCCGCACATAAAAAAGCAAGTTCGCGGTTTCTCGGGAGGCTGAATTATATCTCTCGTTTCATTTCCCAATTAACCAATCAATGCGACCCGGTCTTGAGACTTCTTAGAAAGAATAATCTGGCGTGTGGGATGAAGAAAGTCAAAAAGCCCTAGAAAAGATCAAAAAGTACCGACAAATGCTCCAATTTTAGTCGCACGGTGCACAGTCGACCACTAATTCTCTACTTAACAGTCTTCGAGAATTCAATGGGATGTGTCTTTGGGGCAACACGATGAGTCAAGAAAAAGGAGCAGCCATCTATTACCTAAGCGGGAAATTCAATGATTGCGAAACACGGTACCGCTTGATCTGAAGTTGTGTTGTGCTCTAGTTTGGGCTACCAAGCAAGCGCTCAGACAGTACATGTTATACCATACTACCTGGTTGATATTCAAGCTAGACCCATTAAAGTTCTTAATGGAAGCGCCCAGCGCTAACGGGAAGAATGGCCCGATGGCGGATGCTCTTATCCGAATTCGACATCGTATATGTTAATCGTAAAGTTTGTAAAGGGAGTGCCGAGCAGATTTCCGGCTAGTTGTGCTTCGGATGACTATGAGGCATTGAACTTTAGTTTCCCGACGAAGACTTGATGTGCATTACAACCGAAGAAGAGATTTCAGATGATAAGTCATGGAAACTTTACTTCGATTGAGCCTCCAACGCCCTCGGACATGGAATAGGGGCAGTGCTAATTTCACCTGAGGACGTCTATTATCCTTTCACCAGCAGATTGGAATTTTTCTGCACAAACAATATAGCTGAATACGAAGCTTGCATCATGGGACTAAACTCAGCCATCGAAAGAAAGGTTAAGGAACTTCGAGTGTTCGGAGATTCGTCCCTAGTCATTTACCAATTGCGCGGGGAGTGGGGAACCAGAGACCCGAAGTTGGTCAAATATCACGAATGGATCCAAGAGCTCGTCAAAGAGTTCGAAAAGGTCAGCTTCAATTACCTACCCCGAGAAGAAAATCAGATGGCAGATGCATTGGCAACCTTGGCATCCATGTTTAAAACAAACACCGGGGCAGAAATGAAACCCATTGAGATGCAGACGTTTGAAAAACCTGCTCATTGTTGTAATATACAGGAAGAGATTGACGGAAATCCATGGTACTATGACATCCTGCAATATGTCAAGCTTCAAAAGTATCCAGAAGGGGCAAACAACAATGACAGAAAAGCGCTCAGAAAAATGGCAACAAAATATGTCCTAGATGGGGAAATCCTATATAGGAGAAGTCATGATCAAACATTGCTGAGATGTGTGGATGCCCGAGAAGCGAAGGAAATCTTAGCTGAAGTACATGACGGGATCTGTGGAACGCACGCCGACGGGCTGTCTATAGCCCGGAAAATTATGAGGTACGGCTATTTCTGGTTGACCATGGAGCGAGATTGCATCGATTACGCCAGGAAATGTCACAAATGCCAAATTTACGCTGACAAGATTCATGCACCCCCATCACCTCTACACACCATGAATTCTCCGTGGCCTTTCGCTGCATGGGGCATGGACGTCATCGGGCAGATCCATCCGAAAGCCTCCAATGGGCACCGTTTCATTTTGGTCGCCATAGACTACTTCACTAAATGGGTAGAGGCAGCGTCTTACGCCAATATCACCAAGACTACAGTTTGTAAGTTCTTAAAGAAGGAAATTATTTGTCGATACGGACTGCCAGAGAGGATCATCACCGACAACGCTTCCAATCTGAACAACAAAATGGTAAAGGACGTGTGCACTCAATTCAAGATAATACACCATAATTCCATAGTCTATCGTCCTAAAATGAATGGAGCAGTGGAAGCAGCAAACAAGAATATAAAGAAGATCATAGCAAAGACTACGGATACCTACAAGGATTGGCATGAGAAGTTGCCTTTTGCCCTTTTCGCCTATAGGACGTCCATTCGCACATCAACAGGGGCAACACCCTACTCCTTGGTGTATGGTACCGAAGCAGTACTCCTAATTGAGGTAGAGATTCCGTCTCTACGGGTCTTAAACGAAGTAAAATTGGAAGAAGCCGGATGGGTGCAGGCCAGACTCGATCAACTAAATCTCATTGACGAAAAAAGACTAAAGGCCATTTGTCATGGTCAGATGTACCAAAAGCGGATGGTGCAGGAATACAACAAAAAGGTGCGCCCAAGAGAATTCAAAGAAGGGGATCTGGTACTCAAGAAAATCCTCCCTATCCAAAAAGATTCTCGGGGAAAATGGATGCCCAACTGGGAAGGACCGTACGTCGTAAAAAATGCCTTCTCAGGAGGAGCCCTGATCCTAACAGAAATGGACAGGGACGAGCTTAAAAATCTCGTAAATTCTGATGCCGTCAAGAAATACTATCTCTAAAAAAAAAAATTGAGAGCTCGGGACGAAAAACCAAAAACAAGGCGTCTTGAAGCAAAGGAAGAACTCGAGTTGAAAACCCGCAAAGGGCGGCTCGGGTAAATTGAAAAGTTGAATATCGAGGAGAATGGTATCCCCATGAGCATCATGAAGAGGAAGCTTCGAGGCAAAAATTCTACACCGGTTGGCGGGATCATGTATCATTCATATCAAAGATAATGAGAGATCTTGTATTTAACTTATACGTGTCATACCTTTCTTTTTAAGATATCTCAAAGCCCTTAATCATAATAAAACCGTGTTTTTGAGCATCGATTCATGGCCTTCTTGTCAATTTCAGTCAAATAAGATAACATAGGCTTATAATGAAACAAGAGATTTCGGAGCTTTACTATGATTTGACCTTGGAAATGTAGGTGATCAAAGAAAACGATGTTAACTCCGTCCTTTAGTTCCCTACATAATGATTGTCGATAGAGAAGGCGGGAAGCTTCAGACAACCTGGTAGAATAACCAATGGCACATGTCATATCTATTCAGGAAAGGCATACGAGATAACAAAAGAAATTTCTGGGTGAAACCGAGAAGGGCACCCTCTCAAAAAAATCTCTCTAAAGTGAAAAACCAAAAAGGGCGCTTTTAAAATTCCAAATCATGATTGGAGAAAAAGAAAGGTTGAGATGGTTGAACCTGACAGTGAGGCGGAGTATCGATGCCCGCAAGAAAGGATAAAGCGAACGTCAAGACCAAATAAGGACCAAAACAAGCCCACCAAGATATTGAATCTCATGCATCATGAATAGTCAGACATCGCTAGGATTAGGAGCATGTCAATTCATTAATTTTTCATAGCATTTTGTTTTCATCTCGCATGTGTATCTGCAGATCCAAAGAGACATCGAGGGTCATCACGGTGTGAATCCCAAATGAGAAGACAATGTCTTTACATAAAGGCACATGTTTTCAAGCTCTAGAGAGAGGTTCTATATAGGAAGAATCCTTCTTTCGGAGGTTTCAGAAGCTGAAAGTTCTATATAGGAAGGACCAGCAGCTCCAGGTGAAGACTCATGATTCTATATAGGAAGGACTCCCGGTCAAAGCAATTCACCCATGACACGCAAGATTATATAGGAAATCTGCTGTGTGTCGAAAGCGAATAGTTCTATATAGGAAGGGCTCCGAGCTTTATTGTCTTAGAGTAAAAGGTTCTATATAGGAAGAACACTGTAGCTCGAGATTCCGACGCCAAAAAGTTCTATATAGGAGGGACTGATGGCTCCAAGGTGAAGACTCATGATTCTATATAGGAAGAACTCCGGTCAAAGCAATTCACCTATGACACAGGGTTATATAGGAAACTGTTGTGTCGAAAGCGAAGAGTCTTATATAGGAAAGGCTTGAACTTCATTGTCTTAGAGTGAAAGGTTCTATATAAGAAGAACCTGCAGCTACGAGACTTCAGACGCCAAAAAGTTCTATATAGGAAGGGTGACGGCTCAGGATTTGAAGACTAGCAGTTCTATATAGGAGGAACTCCCAGTCAGAAGAATCCATCAGTGGCGCGAAAGGTTTTATATAGGAGAAACCAGCGTTGAAAGCAAAGAGTTCTATATAGGAAGGACTCCAAGCTTTATTGTCTCAAAGTGAAAGGAATGACTCATAATTCGGGATGTCAGAGCGAAGGGTTCTATGTCGAAAAGAGCCTGTAGCTCCAAGATCGGAAGGTGACGAAGCTCTATATAGGAAGAACTTACGAGCCTGAAGATTCAACCAAGGAAGAGCGGAGATGTCCAAAAAAATTCGCTTTTCCAAGGCTGCAAACCAAACAGGGAAGTCTGATAAAAATGAGAGCGAAAGGTTCTTTGTCGAAAAGAGCTTGTAGCTCCAAAATCGGAAGGTGACGAAGCTCTATATAGGAAGAACTTACGAGCCTGAAGATTCAACCAAGGAAGATCGGAGATGTCCAAAAAAATTCGCTTTTCCAAGGCTGCAAACCAAGCGAAGTCGATAAAAATGAGAGCGAAAGGTTCTATGTCGAAAAGAGCCTGTAGCTCCAAGATCGGAAGGTGACGAAGCTCTATATAGGAAGAACTTACGAGCCTGAAGATTCAGCCAAGGAAGAGCGGAAATGTCCAAAAGAATTCGTTTTTCCAAGGCTACAAACAGGGAAGTCTGATAAAATGAGTGCTTATGAATCTTTGCTTTGTTTCCCATTTCATGAGAACAAGCAAAGAGGGGCAACTGTAATCACTCATTTTCACTTGTAAATACATTAATATTGCATGTATATTTATTATATGAATGTTACTAATATAAGGTGATGTGTGCATGTATAAGCTATGTATATGTATTAGGGGTGTATGTATGTCACGTATGTATCTAGGGTATAAGCGTATATAGATGTTATACGTACGTATACTAGAATATTATATTAATTAATGATCGTATAATATAAGTATATATTTTCGTATGTATATGTATTGCTGTTATAATTATACTATTATTATTATTGGGCTAACAAAATGAAAAAATTAAATATATATTAAACCCAAATAAAAAAATTACAGTCCAATTACAAATCTAATTACAAGGCCCGTTTGGCCCAAATCTGAATCTTATCTAATTACAATGTGGGGTAGCGTGTGGGCGTTGGATCAAGATCGATCCAACGGCCACGATGCAGTGGAAGTCAAAAAATATCTGCCAGGCGCGTGCTCCACACGTATAGACCGTTCGAGTGCCACGCGCGCGTGTGGTCCACGCGTGGACGCTTTAATATCCCACGCGTGCGTAAGATCCACGCGTTCTGACTCCTCGACTGCGGAGCTCCACGTGGCGAAATCTCAAGCCGTCTCATCAGATCGAGGCTTCATCCAGGCCGATCGTTCTTCAAGCCATCTCGACCGTTAGATCGATCGATCTAATGGCAAACGCGTCACCGCCTCGGCGCGACGACCACCGCCCGCCACCGCGCTGATATTCAGTCCCCGCGTTCAGATTATGCCAAAGGCAGCAAGCAAAATGTCAGATCTGGCAAAGAAGATACAAGTTGTAACAAAAGCAGAGGCAGTAATATATATGAAACGGGGCTTTTGTAACGGGGATTAGCTAGCGAGCAAAAAAAAGATTAGCAAAAAAAAAACAGAGAGAGTAGTAACAAAAAGAAAGAATAGAGATCTTGTAAAACCAAAAAATTTGTAACCAGTCAAGATAATCAAAAAGGCAGTCCAGTGGTAAATTTTTGTCTCTTTTTTTCTTACCTGTTTTCTTTACATGCATATGCGAAAGATTAACACAAAAAAAAAAAAAATAAAAGAGAGTAGTCTTACCGAGTCGTTTGTGGGTCTTCCCTCCCTCGGTGATAAGCCTTTCGGCTTCTACAAGCCAGATCTGGTGAACTAAAGGGAGGAGAAGACCCTTTGTATTTGTGTTTTGGTCTAAAAAATATCTTTTTTGAGGTTCGTAATTCCTAGATCTACGACAAATAGGGACGTATCCTCTGAATCCAACCACGGATTCATGTTGAGGACGACAAGGGGGATGTTTTGGTTTATTTTTGAGGCTCACGGCGCTTGAGTTAGCGGCGCGGCGGCGACGAGAGAATATATGGCGGCCGGCCACGGATTCTCGGGTATTGTAAGAACACATGAGAAAAAAAGATGAACACGGGTTATTTGGAAACTGAAGAATGAAACGAAAATGGAGAAAATTTGGTTTCGGTCTGAAAATAGCCCTTATATAGATGTTATTATTTTACTAAATAGGTAAATTACACACTTAATCCCACCGTGTTTTCAATATTTTCATTTTTGTCTTGCCGCATGGTATAATCACAGCCCCAGTCCCCCTGATTTTTCAAAAGATTACAATTTCGTCCCTAAATTACACGGAATCAGTTTCTGGATGGGAAAATTACGCCCTTAACCATCCTGCGTTTTTGAATTTTTCACTTTGGGTCTGCCCCTTGGTCTAATTACAGTTCTGGTCCTTTTAGGTTTTGTTTGTTTCGCAATTTCGTCCCCAAATTACATATTATTGCTCTTTAATTTCTGCCACTAACTTTCGTTTTCCTTTCCTTTCAGTCTTGTTTTCTTTGTAAATATTATTGTTCATATTACAATCGTATATGTTGATATTATTTTATTTTATGTCTCTCGTATATGACTCGTTTTATGTTTATATGTATATATATGTGTTAAGTATGATATTCATGTTTTTTTTATCCGGTTATTCATATCAAGCACGTTATGTTTTAGTTAATTCGTACATGGCGTATTTTGTATTTTTATATGTGTGTTTTCCTTGTTTTTAGGGGTTACATGTTAGTGTATTTACCCTTTTTGTACGACATGTAGACCCGTATATGTTGAAATATGTTTTATTACCAGTATGCATGTCTTTTTGAGATACTTGTTCGTATATATGTACTTATTCCTGCCTTATTATTTTGACATATGATAGTTGTTTTTATCTATTATTTAGAATAATATATATATACATGTTTTAGTCTAAAATATCATTCATGTTAAATTAGTATTCGGTATGTCAATTTAAATGTTTTGTCATGTTTTACGTTTTTGCCACTTTTCGAGATATAAGTTAATTGAGTCCTTTTATCCGAGATATAACTTGTTAGTGATGTGAGTGGGCGTTTATCTCGGATAACGGGACTTTAAAATATATTCGCAATTATGACCGAAATTTAAAATAATCGACTCTAATCGGAAAAAATATTAATCGGTAATTATTGTGTGTGTAGGCTCCTTTCCAAAAAACTTTTTGAATTTCAAAAATCATCGTTTTTATTTTAGCGATTTTTTCTGGAAATAAAATTTTATATCCTAACACCTTTCAAAAAAACATTTCAAAATCATCGTTTTTATTTTAGCGATATATCCGAAAACATTCACATCACTCTTGTCTCACTCTTGTCTTTCGTCTTTAGTGTAGGCTCTTCTTCAACCTCCTGCTCTTTTATCTCACCAGATTCTGGCTTTTCTGGTATGGTCACATTTACAGCATAGTTCCAGGGAGTTTGTCGTATATCCTTGAATGAGACCGGGGATGGTGCTGAGATGATAATCTTGGGAGTCACCTTAGTAGTTTCTCCTTGGGAGGAATTTGCACCCTCCGGCCTGGAGGAGATGACAAAAGGTCTGACCTCTTCCTTCCCGTAGGCTCTTCGAAAAACTCTATTTGCTTGTCATTCATCAATTGTTGAACCAATCTCTTAAACTCATCGCTCTGTTGGATGTCGTGTCCTCCGTCCTGATGGAATTCACAGTACGCTCCACATCCCTTCTGTGCCACTACCATGCCCCTGTCGATCAAGCGGGCCATGCACAATTGTTGAAATATCCACCGTAAAGGAAACTTGATTTTTGACACATTCTCCTTAACTTACCTGGTAGAGTACTCCTTAATAGCATTTACTCTCATGTTCCTGTGATTAGGCAATGGGTTAGCAGCTACACTTGATTCTTCAAACTTTAGTATCCCAGAATCGATTAGGCTCTGCATGAGCTTCTTGAAAGTAAGGCAATTCTCTGTGGGATGATCAGGGGTACCATCGTGATAATCGCAATGCACGTTCGGGTTATACCAGGACGGGAATGGCAGTTTGAATGGAGTAACGTAGTATGGACGGACCAGATCCGCTTCGTACAACTGAGAGTAAAGCTCATAGTAAGAAACGGATAGTGGAGTAAAAGTTTGCATCTCTTTCTTCTTTCTCGGGGTTCTCTCATCTCTTTAGTTCGAGTCTTGTGCTTTCCCATTAGACGCTTAGGGCTGCGAGACTGTAAAATTCCTCGGGGCGGTGTAAGTACTGGCAATGTTCACCTCATTCTTCTTGTTATACTTCCGAGAACTTTTCTCGCTATCAATCCTACCGCTCTTGATTGCCAATTCAAGGGACTCCCCGGTCCTAATTAAATCAGCAAACCTCTGAGTCGTGTTATTAATGAGGCGATCAAACAGTGTATTAACAAATAATGGCGTAATTTCATGTTCTAGGAGGGGTGGCTGAATCTGGGCGGCCACTTTCCGCCACCTCTGAGCATACTGTCGCATACTTTCGTTGGACTTTTGCCCCATATTTTCTAACATAATTCTGTTGGGCGTCATGTCTGTCACGTGCTTGTATTGCTCGATGAATGCTCTTGAAAGATCTTTCCAGGTTTTAATGTTTACTCGACTCAACTTGGTATACCACCGCAGTGCTGCCCTAGTTAGGCTATCATGGAAACAGTGAATTAATAGTTTCTCATCCTTGAGGTAGGCCGCCATCTTCCGACAATACATTGTCACGTGTGCAGAAGAACACGTGGTTCTATCGTATTTGTCAAACTCTGGCGTCTTAAATTTTGGTGGCAGGACAAGGTTGGATACCAGACTTAATTCACTGGCATCGCCTCCCGATTCTTTCATAGTTTGCAGGGCTTTAAATTTTTCTTCCATGAGGTAAAACCTCTCATCCCATTTCTTTTCTACCTATGTCCTGATCTGTTCGACCAAGTTCAGGTCTGGCACCTCCTCCTCGTAGAGTGCTTCTGTGTCAAGGGGTGGATTCTAAGGTGCTCATACCTGAATATTAGCAGACATCCCAGCAGGGTCGATATATACCCTTCTGGCCAGATTTGGCATAGCCGGTTGAACCTTACTGCGAGTTGGGGCACCTTCCGGCTCTCGAGCGACTTCTCATTCAACTCTTTTTCTGAGGCTCTTAGCCAACAACATAGTTATGTTGGACACTATCGACGCTTGTGACTGAGCAATCTGGTCACTGAGGCTTCTCTAGGCCTCATCAAATCTTGCTTCTAGATCTCTCAATCCTTTCTCTAGATTGATTATCCTGTTTTCCATGAGCTTGCTTTGTAGTCGGATAAGGTATGGATGATGAATGATTGCGGCTTAACTTCTATTTTCACACTGCCACAATATTTACAATATTAATATGATTGCAAAGAAAATAAATGCATGTATAATGATGCAAATGTCATGATGCAATGCAAGAATGTATGCAAATAAAGGTACTGATTTCGCTGGTAATCACCCTTTTAAACTACTTCCACGAGAATTAAAGGATCTAGATTACAATAGAGTTCACATTACAAAAGGAGGGTTCCTAATACAAAAGAGTCCTAATTACAACACAGAGTCCTACATATAAGCCCTAGCTCTATCTCCTAATTTTCCAATAGCCCTGAGCAGCTTGATGAACCTGGGTGCTTCTTCCATGCCTGCGGCTACGAAAGGTCGGAGTGCTTCGGCTTTGGCAACTAAGTCACTCACATGCCTTGCGACTCGCTGTATGTCCACCATTAGGTTCGCATAATATTGGTCCCTATCCTGCACCATCCGGGCAGCATCACGCAGTCTTCTTTGCCAATAATTGTCTCCTCTGGCTGCAGCTTCTTCGAATACTCTGATTATTTCCCTATAGTCCTGAATAGTTGCTTCAAGCAACTCAATCCGGGCTCGCAACGTGCCAACTTCACGCTCCATTTCTTGTAGTTCGATGAAGCTATTCCTCTGACGGTAAGTTTGAAAGGAGTGTTCTAATTCTGCCAACATTCCCTCTAAACATTCTGACTTTGGCTCTGATTCAGGCTATGGATGGCGTCGTCATACATTCTTTGCATCTCTAACAGTCTATTCCTGCTACCCATGGACTTATTTTCCAAGCGGCGGTGTTCTCTCTTTCGTAGTTGACTACTTGTTTTCCTTTGCTGATCTCTTGACTAGTTCTTTCCTTTTCTTGGTCGATGGCCTCATTAAAAGACCACATTTCCTCCTTGATAGCTAACCTGTAGCTTTCTATATCTTTCTCGATCGCTTGCTTGCCGATCTCTCGTTCTTCTTCCACCAAATGGATACTATTCATTTTTTCCTTTTCCACGGCTATGAACTGACTTCGACTGGCCTTCTGTACTTTTGCTTGGAGTAGGAGGGTATCCTTCTGGTAAAGAGTATTCTTCTCGCTCAAATCTGCATTCAATTTCTTCAATTGCCTAATGATCTCGTCCTACTCGTCGACCTCTAAGCTCACTTTATAAAGCTCACCCGTAGGCTCCTCAAGTGACACAACTGGTCCCTGATCGGGTTCAAGAATCTTGTTATTAATCCTCAAATGCCTCCAAAGATCGTAGTCCAGAGTGGTCATACGCTCGGTGTCTCCTTCCACTCTGATCCGGTAACAATGGTCCCAAGCCCTCATGGTAGTCTGAACTTTTTCTTTGAACTCACCTTTGAAAGGAAATTCACTTTGGCTCAATCCGGCGGTATTGGGAACAAACTGTTGTGATCCGAACTGTCGGGACACCAGAAGCGGAGCACAAGCAATCCCACCATGCAACCCTAACATCATCAACCAGTCGTAATCACCGTAACTGTACAAGAAGTAATTAACTCTACCGAGCCACGGAACTCTCCATACTATGTCTTCATCTTGAATATTCCTGAAGAAACTGGACCATCTCTTTGTCTTCAAGTTTTCTCGCCACTCTTTTGCTAAGTACTCCTTTAAGGGTGAAAAGCCTTGGAAGGATATCCCCGATAGAACCCTCGTCGGTGTCTTCCTCATGTGGCTCTGAATTCATACCTGTAACAGCTATGCACATCCTCGAAAACGTCATTCTTCGTGCTTTCAACTGGCATTTAAAGAAATAAAGGTCTCAGCCAAGATCGCTGGTACTGGGTTTACCCTCCGTTTCATACGCTCAAACAGGTCCAGAATGGCTACATCAATGTTCCCAAGAGCTCTTAGAAAGATCACCAAACCATATATTCCCAAGGCAAATAGGTCTATCTTCTTCCCCTCGTCTGGATGTGCAGGTATGATGTCTCGAATATTCTCTCATGCAAAGACTGTATTGTCTCTTCGAAGTTGAATCAGACCATTAACCCAACGTCATTCATTTCGGTAAAGGTTTTGAGCTTCGAAGTGTAATTCTGATTCCTCGGAGGTTTCGCGTAGATCCAATCTTCCTGAACGTTCTTCCGATTAAGTAAGGCAGTGTATTCTTCTACTGTAGGCATCATGTCCTATCCATTGAAGGTGAAGCAGCTAAAGGCAGGATTCCAAAACTGAAAAATAGCTCGGAGCAGGGGCTGGTTGACCCAAACGTATAATAGTTGTGCAATGTCGCCATAACTATCGCAGAACATGTCTTGTAGTCTTCAGTCTCATCCTTCCCAAATGCTTTGAAAATCTCATAAGTTGTTCTGTTGGAGACTCACGTATGTGTATCCCTGCTACTATGCGCTCGCTCGGCAAACTATCCCCTTGGGCCTTCTGATTGACCTCTGACCAATGCCTGACTGACAAGTTAAGCTCTTCTTTCCTAAGATACCTTTTTTCCATGGTGAAAGACTTTCTGATCGGGTAAACCACTTGATCTAGTACCTTTATGTAATGCAAATGCAATAATGTATGAAAAAAAGCAAAAGCAAAAAAGAAAATAAGTCAGTACCGGATAAAATTAATAAATATATAAATAAAAGAACTAATTAAATAGAATAAACACACAAAACAACCCTATTTATCCCGTCTAAAACCTAAGGTTATCCGCATGGCTCTAAAAGGGTGGGTTTCTATGTATTCTCTACATGCAGTCTTGGTTATAGGAGGTACCCGAATTGTCCTTGTTGTCCCTTGCTAAGAGTAGCAAGGCCCCTGATCATCACCCATTATAGGCTCCTTTCAACCGGGTTCAATTCAGGGGGACCCATTCACTTATGCCTGTACGAAGGAACGATATCCTTACGAAAGCATAAGGTACTCGAGCCCTGAAGGTACTTGCTAGGCCTATACAGGAAAATGATATCTCCACGAAAGCATTAGCGTTTTCCCCCCAATTAAAAAAATAGGTTTATATGTCTTATTTTAAATGTGTTAAAATAAACGTGCAATTACAACCGAATATTAATTTAATAGTCACTTTAATCCGGAACTTCTAATATTAATAAAGCAGTAATTATTTGAAAAAGCTTGACTTTCCTTTTTGTTTTTGAAAAAACAAAAAAATGTCCCCAACAAAGTCGTCATCTCTCGCGATGTCCCTCTCGCTAAAAAAACGTTCTCAAAGTGTTGGTTGTCTTTCGGATATAAAAATGTTTATTCCGTGGGGGTTTTAGAAAAATCGTATTTTATTTAAGAAAATGGAGTCGCTACTGGCCACTTAGGTAGGTCGGACACCATAAAACCAGAGATATTGAAAACTTTGGGCTCGGGAGTCGGTTACGGATGGGGAAGGATTAGCACCCCCACACCGCCCAAAATTGGTACTTTAATAACTACCGCTTTATTAATATTAGATTTTCCGGATTAAAGTGACGATTAATTTAAAATTTGGTTATAATTGCGAGTAAATTTTAAAGGCCCAGCTATCCGAGAGCAAACGCCCAACCACTATCACTACGCCTGATACTAGCCCCGTTTGCGCTCAGATAAAAGGGCACCGCATTGACATTATATATTCCATTATGCAAACTTAGTGAAATAATTCGGAAACATACACTTGCATTGACATAGTAAAGGACAAAATAATGAAAAACATGGATCTCACAAAATTAAATGAATACCGTAAAAACACGAAAATAGCACATCATAATGATAATAATAACGAGGCATGAATAAAAACATGCGGGAAATAAAAACACATGCTTTGAGAATATATACATATTAAAAATAAAAACACAATGTAACATTATGCATGACACAAATGTACCATGATATTAATTCCAGAAATCAAAACCACATGCTAACAAAGAAACTAATACCTAGGGCATAACATATGACATAATTCGCATACACAAATAAACAAATAAAGACATAGCATTATACATGACAAAAAAACACACTAACATGCAACCTACAAACACAAAACTCATGCTAACAGAAACAAGCACACCACGAAAACCAAGCTAAAGTATGACATTCATAACAAATATATACCACGGATAAAAAGATTGAAACACGAAAAATAACGCATCAAAAAACATAAACGAGGATAATATGGGAACTGATGTGGGAACAGAGAATAACACGAACATGCTAAAAAGAAAATAAAATAGGCATACACAATCGAAATATGACAAGGGACTGGATTGAAACAAAATAAAACTAAAGACCAAAATTAAAAGTAGCCGAAAGTAGGATTTAAGGATGGTATTGCAAACTGAAAGAAAGTCCAAAGGACCAAAGGTGTAATATGCCCATGCGGCACGCTTGAAATGAAAATTTCGAAAACGCGTCCTTGGGGCGTAATTTGACCATTTGAAAACCGATTTCAGTTTAATTTAGGGGTTAAATTAAAAAGTTTGGCAAACCAGAGAGAACCGGGGTTGCGAATATCCCATACAGCGAGGCAGAAATGAAAATAATGAAAACACGGAGGGATTTATGAAGCGATTTCACCATTTTAAAAAATAAAACACTTATAAAAACCCCTCATCCGGCCCAAAATAAAACTTTTCCCCATTTTTTAAAAAACCCCCTTTTATAAAACACCCAACCCTCATTTTTTTCTCTCAAAACCAAACCCTCAATCTCTGATAAACCCAGAAACCGGCAGCCAACCGCCGTCTCCTCCATCGCCAATCAGCACCGACGAACCTAAAAAAACTACCAAAACGAACCTCGCTTGAACTCAAACTCGAATCCAAACTTGGATTCAAAGAAAAGACTCCCCTTTTTCCTAGATCTAAGAAAATACGAAGCGAAACCTATATTTTTTTTTTAAAACTGAGACCAAAAGAATGCCTCCCTCTTTAGCCGGCTCACCATATTTAGGCTTGTTGCCGGTGGGGGAACTGATGACCAAAGGTAAATCACGCACTCCTTTTCTTTTTGTTATTTCTAGAGTATATACATACATGCAACACTAAAGATGAATGGATACCTTTGTGTGTTTTTTGTGTGTTCGAAAAAATAACAAGAGGATGGGATTCTTTTTTTTTTGTATTTCTGAAAAATGGGTTACAATTGATTACTTTTTCATATGTTCTTACAACCTTTCATACATATATCCTCTCTGATGTTTCGGTAGAAAGTACTATAAAATACATATATATTTTGTTGGATTTGAACGGATACTGACATAGCTTGTATTCCTTGTGTTTTCTGGTGTATCTGAGTACGGTGGTTGGGGCTGGTGGCGTGGTAGAGGCATGGTGGAAGTGATCTTTTGGCATACGCATCCCTGATCCAACGTCTAGGATCGCTCGAAGATCAGACGGCTAAGATGAGACCTCAAAATTGATGTAGCGGTCTGGGGTCGCGCCACGTGGCCTGGAAAAGATGGTCGGCCTTGCATGTGTCTCACACGCGCGAGTGGATAATCCAACAGCCCACGCGTGGACTTCACACGGCAGATGAGGGGTCTTCATGCTTCATCCGTGGCCGTTGGATCCAGATCTGATCCAACGGCCCTCGTGCAGCTGCGCAAGATAAAAGGGGGGCATCAGGGTTCCAATATCTGATATGGGTTAGGGTTTCTTAGGATGTGGGCTGGCCGGTTCGGGCCCGATGTAAAAGATTGTGGGTTTTAACATATGTACATGGGCTGGATATTAATTTATTTTTTTGGGTTTTGATATTTTATCTGTTTATAATAATAATAATAATAATAATAATAATAATAATAATTAATACGTATATGTATACATGCATGCAAACGTACACGTACATGGACACACATACGTATATAGCATACACATACATACTTACGTACACACATACAATTCATGCAATACTTTTTCGAATACGTAATAATAAGGACTTTAATAATACACACATACAAACATATATAGATATGCATATAATAATTATTAATGCACATATAACACATCACACACACTGTGCGTACATTAATCATACGTACAACATATTATGTATACATGCAACAGTAACATGTAAATTATTAAACTAACGTAAATTAACGCGATGTTTATACACCGGATAAAAATGGGTGATTACACCCTAACCTTTAAATTTTAACCTTAAATCCTAAATTCAAAACTCACCTAAACCTATAAACAATAAACCACAACTTAAATCTGCTTGTGTAAACTTACACAAACTTGTGTATCAAAGTATTTTCCATAATACATTTCCATTTTCATAAAATATTCATTTTTAAAATTTTATACTTTTCATTCTAAATTAATTTATATTTAATAATATTGAAAAATATAATGTCATAGGAAAATAATAATAAAATATTTTAGATTGACAAAAAAATTTAATTTATAAAGTTTAGTTATTAAATTAAAATATTTTAAAATTGAGTGACCAAAATAGAAGAGAGAATATAGTTGAGTGATGATCTGTGTAATTTATGCATAAAATATTTATTATCCTTCAACCTTTGAAAATGTTCTAAAGCCCTCAAACAATTAGGTTTTAGTTAAATCAACATATAAGTGTCAATTCAGAAAAAGGAAGTGTTATATATTGGATTTTTAGCATAAAAAAATCCAAACTAAAAAAATAGCAGAAGGAAACTAAAATTGTTTGGTTTAACTAAAACAACCCTAATAAGATGATGGTTTACAGGTGGATTCATAAACTGTGGAGGAAAAAAAAGAAGAAAGAAAACAAAAATAAGAGATGAAAATATGGGAAGAGAGCAAGAACTGACTTGAGAGGGAGATTGAAGGTTGATCAGAGGAACCCCATAGGAACTAACACCAGAAAAATAAATGGAAAAAGGGAATTGAGTATGAATATTGAAGCCACTTGGTGTGTTATCCCAATCTAAAAAAAATCAGTCCATCTTAGCATTCTGTTGGACAAAAGGAAAACCTTCGATTAAAGTATGAAACATTAAAAAAAAAAAAAAACGTTTTCCTCTTTCTCTTGAAATTAAACTCTTTCTCTTCTATTTTATAAATTAGAGGAGGGCAACTTTTCGACGATTTTAATTTCATCGTGAGCTGTCCGACTCTTGTTATCTTTTTCTTCTTCTCTACATTTTGAATGTCCTTTTTTCTTCTATTTTTTTTTTTTTGATGTCGGTCTCGGTTGCTTGTTGAGGGTTTTTTTTTCGGATGCCAAGTCGGGATGTCGTCTGATGAGTTTGCGCATCCCTTCCAATGAAGGCGGTTGGGGTGAAAACGGCGGGAGACCCTCGATTTCTCTTCTCGGTAATTTTGGATAGGGACCATTGAGTCCGCTGTTAGGAAGATCTTTGACCCGGTTACCAACTCCGTCTTTTTTCTCTTTGTCTTCAGTCACCGACGACTCTTGGATCTTTAGTCTATGATAAGTTCGACTTGCTCTCTGTATTTCTACAAATTTGCCTACCCACCTGTGACTTCTGGTGTGACATGCAGTGAAGAATGAATTTGTTGGCGTGTTTTTGTCTCGTTTTCCTCTTGTCGATGTTGTTGGCTTGTTGTGCCTCCCCGGTGTTTGTTCTCTTCGTTGTTGTAGGATTGTTTTCTTGATGTCTTGTGTTTTTTATTTGATTTTTGCCAATCGTTCTCTCCAGCTCGATTGTGACCAATTTGTTTGTTTGTTCTGTGTTTCGATGTTCTTGCTGTATTTCATTTATGTTTTTAATGCTAGTTGATTTTTAGTTAAAAAAGAAAAGAAAAAAAATCTTTGATTACCCAAACTTTATTTGAAGATTTCAGTAGGGGAGAGACCTCTCTTGGGACAGAGAGTAACATTTCTCAATTTTAACTAAACTCACGGTGGGCAACAAAGATCTGAGAACAAGAAGTTAAACCGTTCAACCTTAGATTAGAGGAATTTGGGGTGTTCTCGATTAAATGAAACATATTCACGTTTAGATTAGAGGAACTTGGCGTGTTCTCGATTAGATGAAACATATTCTCGTTTTGGAGGGGGAAACAAGTTCAGTGAAAGTTTTAAGATTCATTAGCTGCTGCCGATCACGACGAATAATGATCGAAATCTAAGTAATTTGAGAGGGAAAAAAAAACAATTAACCAAGGATAAGCTAAAAGTATAATCTAAGGAGAGTCTAGACTCTAGAATATCAATTAACCCTGATAGATCACATGATAAAAGTATAAGCTAAAAGAGATTTCCAATCATTCACCAAGGATAAGCTAAATAATAATCAAACGAAGACCCTGTGTCAAGCAGCATTATGGTTTTTTATCACGTTTTCAACCCTACAAGAACAACCGACATCCGGAACTCCATTAACATTCAAGGAGCAGCAATAAGGTTCAGAGATGCCAAAACAACAAAACAAGCTACTCAGCAATAGCAAGTTGCAAGCATTGAAACATTTCTTCCTAACAAAGCAACTTTATCAATTGCATATTCAACTAAGATCATATTAGATTAATATACCTCCTAAAAGCGTGCAATAAAACTAGTTCCTACTTTGTTAAGAATCGTGCAAAAAAAAAAAAAAAAACACTAGGACCAGATATGCCAAAATTAGCCACATATAGATTCCATTCATTACAAATTAGAAACAACATACTTCCTTCAAACACTACAATGTAAATAGTACCCAAAAATGATTACTCATTTTAACTGCAGAGCTAGATATTGCCTCTAAACCAAAACCCCTCCTTCAATCTGCCATCAAAACAACAAAAATTGCCAAATGACTCAAATCAATCACTTATCAACTTCATTTTTAATCTTCTTCTTCTTCCGTGGCTCTGAAGAAGCATTATTTTCAATTCCCTCCTCAATATCTCCACTCTTCCTCTTTTTCTTCTTATTCTTCTTCTCCCCTTCCCTTTTTTCATCATCTCTCATTTCACCCTTTTCAGCGATCACCCCATTTCCCTCTAAATTTTCACTCTTTTTTCCACTTACCTCCTTATGCTTCTTTACCTCACTCTGCTCAGTTGCAGTTTTGCTCTCATCTTCCCCAAACTTACCCTCACTCTTCTCCTCCTTCCTCTTGCTCTCACCGTCTTCAATTCCAATTTTTCCCCCACCGTCCCGGAAATTATTTTCCTCGCCCTTCTCTTTCTTCTTTTTATGTTTTTTTCTCTCACCGTCTACGTACCCGTGACCCGCCTCTTGACTCAGCTCCACATTTTCACGGGTCGAGTTGAACACACTCGGTTCTAGGCTCGACTCCCGAGCACCGTCCACTGTGGCATCAGACTTGGACTTCTTGTGCTTACGATTCGATCTAGAAGGCTTTTGGAGCTCTCTATGCAACTGTTTGAGCTCGCCGAATGAGGAGGAGGTGCGTCGAAGGTATGCGCTGATCGCTTGCGACGCGCCGTTGTCTGTAGCGACGAAGTTGGAAATGATTTTGGCTGCCTTGGAAACGGAAATCGGAGCTGAAGAGAGGATTTTGCCTGTTACCGTCTTCATTAGGGTTAGGGATTTTCGGAGAACTCAAATATTTTGGGTTTAATTATCAATCTATTTTATGCTCTAGGGTTTTCGGGTTTGCGGGCTTTATTAATCTATAATCCCATCTATAATACACCAAAGGGAATAGTTAGGGACTTTTTTATAAAAAAATATAATTCGGTGATCAGAAAAATTATTCTAAAAATATGAGTATAAATTTTACATAACTTGCATATTATATGTCTTGATGTTAAATCTAAAAAAGTCTACCACTATACTATCTAAATTTTATAGTTTAAACCTCACAATAAAATTTAAATCCATAAAGCTTAAACTCTAAATAAGACTCATGAACCCCTAAAGTTGACATGTTTTACTTTACACAGTCCATCTATCAAAATGTTTTTCATTAAAAAGAGAAAATATTCTGATACGCATGTGATTATACAAACATGCTAATTTTAGGGTTTATGATCTAAGATTTAGTTTAAAATTTTTGGTACAAAGTTTAGAGTTTTAGATTTTAGGTTTTAGGGTTATAGATTTTAAAATTTAATTTAAAATTTACACCACTTCTATATCGAAACATTACTCTTAAAAACCTTAAATATTATAAAATAAAGGAAATAATTTCAAAAAATGTCTCTAATATTTCATAAATTCATCACTTTAATTATTATTTTTTCAACACTTTAACTTTCAAAGTTTCATTTCATTGCACCTGAGTTTCGAGTTAGCAGGTTGAGTCATGGGTCCAAATTCTTTGAATATTTGGGTGAGGTTTAGACTGGTTCGGCTTTGATGTTGGGTCTGTGCCTATTCTTTTTCTTTAGCCCAAGGATGTTGGGTACCTTTTTAGAAGCTTAATAGTTAGGGGACCAAAATCCATTTAAACCATTTCTTCCCCAAATAGAATTTCTATCTCTTTTTAACAGGATTTTAGGTAGAAAGAAGGTTGAAACATTTATTGTTATGCAGCCCCCTCCATTTTTTGTTGTTGTCCCTAAATTCTACTTCCTATCATCATCTCTCCTTCCTCTATTTCTCCATCATCTTTTGGTTATCAAATGGAGTTTAAAAGAAAGGGCTGAAGTGTATAAACTTTCGAACTTTAAAAAATAATAATTAAGCTCTTAATTTTGTTTATCCAATTAAGCTTTTAAATCATGAAATTAAAAAATTAAAGTCTTTTAATTAATTGTGACCATTATATCTTGACAATTTTTTGGACATGTTGATGCAGTGCGTCGTGTCACAATGCCTTGACTTAATATTTTCAAAATATATATATTATTTTAAAAATTCTAGAAATTTATAAAATTTATAAAAATATATATATTTTTTTGAAAAAAATCTATAAATGCAACATGATAGAATTGTAATGTATCATATGTCAATAATATCTAAAGAAAAAAATTGTTAAGATTTAATGGTCAAAATTGGTCAAAAGAATTAATTGATTTAATTTGTTTGTTCAATGACTTAATTAATTTAATTTCTTAGTTTAAGAACTTACTTGAGTGTAAATTCTTTGTAAAAGACTTAATTAATTTTTTTAAAAATTTAAAGGCTTTTTAGACCCTCGGCCCAAAGCAAGCCATTGGGTTGTAAGTTGCGTTAATTTTCATAAGATACCTCATTTCATCTCATATTTTAAGTTTTGGGGAATCAAGCTCCCAACGAATTTGGAGAGATTTCTTGAGAAAGAGAAAATATGAGGAGCACGGAAAGATTTCTTTTATTGTTTGAGTTAAGGTAATGTAATCACTCATTTTCACTTGTAAATATATTAATATTGCATATATATTTATTATATGAATGTTACTAATATAAGGTGATGTGTGCATGTATAAGCTATATATACGTATTAGGGGGGTATGTATGTCGCGTATGTATCTAGGGTATAAGCGTATATAGATGTTATGTTAATTATATGTATGATTATACGTACGTATACTAGAATATTATATTAATTAATGATCGTATAATATAAGTATATATTTTCGTATGTATATGTATTGCTGTTATAATTATACTATTATTATTATTGGGCTGACAAAATGAAAAAATTAAATATATTAAACCCAAATAAAAAATTACAGTCCAATTACAAATCCAATTACAAGGCTCGTTTGGCCCAAATCTGAATCCCATCTAATTACAATGTGCAGGTAACTGTGGGTCGTTGGATCAAGATCTGATCCAACGGCCACGATGCAATGGAAGTCAAAAAATATCTGCCAGGCGCGTGCTCCACACGTATGGACCGTTCGAGTGCCACGCGTGCGTGGTCCGCGCGACGCTTTAATATCCCACACGCCGCTTAAGATCCACGCGTTTCGACTCTCGATTGCGGAGCTCCACGTGGCGAAATCTCGCCGTCTCATCGGATCGAGGCTTCATCCAGGCCGATCGTTCTTCAAGCCATCTCGATCGTTAGATCAGATCTGATCTAACGGCCGAAAACGCGTCTGGCCTCTAGCAGAATGACCACACCGCCACCGCGCCGATATTCAGTCCCCGCGTTCAGATTATGCCAAAGACAACAAGCAAAATGTCAGATCTGGAAAAGAAGATACAAGTTGCAACAAAAGCAGAGGCAGTAATATATATGAAACGGGGCTTTTGTAACGGGGATTAGCTAGCGAGCAAAAAAGATTAAAAAAAAACAGAGAGAGTAGTAACAAAAAGAAAGAACATAGATCTTGTAAAACCAAAAATTTGTAACCAATCAAGATAATCAAAAGGCAGTCCAGTGGTAAATTTTTGTCTCTTTTTTCTTACATGTTTTCTTTACATGCATATACGAAAGATTAACAAAAAAAAACAGAAATAAAGGAGGAGAGTAATCTTACCGAGTCGTTTGTGGGTCTTCCCTTCCTCTGTGACAAGCCTTTCGGCTTCTACAAGCCAGATCTGGTGAACTAAAGGGAGGGGAAGACCCCTTGTGGTTTTATTTTGGTCTAAAAAAAATATTTTTGGTTCGTATTTCTTAGATCTAGGGTAAATAAGGGGGTATCCTCTGAATCCAACCACGGATTCATGTTGAAGACGACAAGGGGATGTTTTGGTGTCTTTTGGAGGCTCACCGCGCGGTTAAGGCGGGCGTGAGAATACGGTGGCCGGCCGCGGATCTCGGGTTTTGTAAGAACATATGAGAGAAAAAAAAGATGAACACGGGCTATTTGAAAATCAAGAATGAAACGAAAATGGAGAAAATTTGGTTTGATGAAAATAGCCCTTATATAGATATTATTATTTTACTAAATGGGTAAATTACACACTTAATCCCACCGCGTTTTCAATATTTTCATTTTTGTCTTGCCGCATGGTATAATCACAGTCCCAGTCCCCCTGAGTTTTCAAAAAGTCACAATTTAGTCCCTAAATTACACCGAATCAGTTTCTGAATGGTAAAATTACACCCTTAACCATCCCGCGTTTTTGAATTTTTCACTTTGGGTCTGCCCCTTGGTATAATTACAATTTTGGTCCTTTTAGGTTTTGTTTGTTTTGCAATTTCGTCCCTAAATTACATATTATCGTTCTTTAATTTCCGCCACTGATTTTCGTTTTCCTTTCATTTCAGTCCTGTTTTCTTTGTAAATATTATTGTTCGTATTATAATCGTATATATTGATATTATTTTATTTTATGTCCCTCGTATATGACTCGTATTTCATGTTCTTGTGTATATATGTGTTAAGTATGATATTCATGTTTTTTTATCCGGTTATTCATATCAAGCATGTTATGTTTTAGTTAATTCATACATGGCGTATTTTGTATTTTATATTTGCATGTTTCCTTTTTTTTAAGGTTACATGTTAGTGTATTTACCCTTTTTGTACGACATGTGGACCTGTATATGTTGAAATGTTTTATTACCAGTATGCATGTCTTTTTGAAATACTTGTTCGTATATATGTACTTATTCCTGCCTTGTTATTTTTGACATATTATAGTTGTTTTTATCTATTATTTAGAATAATATGTATATATGCATGTTTTAGTCTAGAATATCATCTATGTTAGATTAATATTATGTTATGACAATATTTACTACATTTAAGCATTTTACCATGTTTTATATTTTTGCCATTAAGATTGCATATCGAGATATAAATTGTTAATGCGGTGTCCTTTTATCCGAGCGTAAACGGGGCCAGTATCAAGCGTAGTGATAGTGGTTGGGCGTTTATTCTCGGGTAACAGGACCCTTAAAATTTATTCGCAATTATGATCGAATTTTAAAATAATCGTCACTCTAATCTGGAAAATCCAACATTAATAAAGCGGTAATTATTAAAGTACCAATTTTGGGCGGTGTGGGGTGCTAATCCTTCCCCATCCGTAACTGACTCCCGAACCCTGTCTTTTTGAATCTCTGGTTTTATGGTGTCCGGCCTACCTAAGTGGCCGGTGGCGACTCCATTTTTATAAGGTTTTTGTAAACCCCACGGAATAAATATTTTATATCCAAACACCTTTCAAACACACCTTTCAAAAATCATCGTTTTTATTTTAGCGATAATCAAAAGAAAAAGACCTTCGCTACAGATGGCGACTCCGCTGGGGAGTGTTTTTGTTTTTTTAAAAAAAAACAAATGAGAGTCAAGCTTTTAAAATAATTACCGCTTTACTAATATTGGAAGTTCTGGATTAAAGTGACTATTAAATTAACATTCGGTCATAATTGCGCGTTTATTTTAACGCATTTAAAATATGGCATATAAACCCGTCCTTTTTAAGTGGGGGGAAACGCTAATGCTTTCGTGGAGATAGCGTTCTCCCGTATGGGCCTAGCAAGTACCTTTGGGGCTCGAGTACCTTATGCTTTCGTAAGGATATCGTTCCTTCGTACGGGCATAAGCGAATGGGTCCCCCTGAATTGAACCCGGTTGAAAGGAGCCTATAATGAGTGATGATCGGGGGCCTTGCTACTCTTAGTAGGGGACAGCAAGGACAATTCGGGTACCTCCTAGCACCAAAACTGCATGTAGAGAACATAGAAACCCACCCTGTTAGAGCCATGCGGATAACCTTAGGTTTTAGACGGGATAAATAGGGTTGTTTTGTGTGTTTATTCTGTTTAATTTTGTCATTTTATTTATATATTTATCAATTTTATCTGGTACTGACTTTGTTTTCTTTTCGCTTTTTGTTCTTTTTCTCATACATCATTGCATTTGCATCGCATAAAGGTACTGGATCAAGTGGTTTGCCTGATCAGAAAGTCTTTCACTATGGAAAAAAGGTGTCTTAGGAAAGAAGAGCTTAATTTGTCAGTCAGACATTGGTCAGAGGTCAGCCAGAAGATCCAAGGAGACAGTTTGCCAAACGAACGCATAATAGCAGGATACACTTATGTGAGTCTTCAACAGAACGACTTGTGGGATCTTCAAAGCATTTGGGAAAGATGGGACCGAAGACTACAAGACTTATTTAGCGATAGTTATGGCGACATCGCGCAGCTATTATATGTTCGGATTAACCAGCCCCTACTCCGAGCTATAGTCCAGTTCTGGAATCCGGCTTTTTGCTGCTTCACCTTCAATGGGCAGGACATGATGCCTACGGTAGAAGAGTACACTGCTTTACTTAACCAGAAAAATATTCAGGAAGATTGGATCTATGCGAAGCCTCCAAGGAATCAGAATTACACTGCGAAACTCAAAACCTTTGCAGGAATGAGTGACGATTGGGTTAGTGGCCTCCTTCAAATCCGAGGAGATAATACAGTCTTTGCATGGGAGAGTATTCGGGACATCATATCGACACATCCAGACGAGGCAAAGAAAATGGACCTATTCGCTTTAGGAATATATGGCTTGGTGATCTTTCCCAGAGTACTCGGGAACATTGACGTAGCCATTCTGGATTTGTTTGAGCGGGTGAAACGGAAAGCAAATCCGGTACCAGCAATCTTGGTCGAGACTTTCATTTCCTTAAACGCTAGCCGGAAACATGAAGAAGGACGTTTTCGAGGCTGCGCACAACTATTACAAGTATGGATCCAGAGTCATATGTGGAAGACGCCGATGCAGGTCCTGCCGGGGATATCCTTCCAAGGTTTTTCGCCTTTACGAGAATACTTAGCAAAGGAATGGCGAGAAGATTTGAAAAAAAAATGTGGACCAGTTTCTTCAGGAACATTCAAGATGAAGACATAGCATGGAGGGTCCCATGGCTCGGTAAAGTTAATTATTTTCTATACAGTTGTGGTGACTTCAACTGGCTGATGATGTTAGGATTACAAGGAGGGATCGCTTGTGCTCCACTTTTAGTGTCTCGGCAGTTTGGATCACGACAGTTCATTCCCAATACCGCCGGATTAAGCCAAACTGAATTTCTTTTCAAATGAGAGTTCAAAGGAAAAATTCAGACCATCATGAGGGCCTGGGATCATTGTTATCGGATTAGGGTGGAAGGAGATACCGAGCACATGACTACCCCAGATTACGGTCTTTGGAGACTTTTGAGGGTTAATAATGTGATTACTGGATCTGATCAAGGACCAACAGTGTCGCTCGAAGAGCTTACAAGGGTGGTACCGTCCGAAGCCGATATCTTAAGGAGTGAACTCGAGGAAGTTAAAAAGAAAATGGACATCCAACAGACCCAACATGCGAGCGAGCTCTATAAGGCAAGCCTAGAAGTTGATGAGCGGGACGGGATCATTAGGCAACTGAAGAAATTAAATGCAGATTTGAGTGACAAAAATACTCTTTATCAAAAAGATGCCCTCCTGTTACAGGCAAAAATACAAAAGGCCGGCCGGAGTCAGTTCATAGCTGTGGAAAGAGAAAGAATGAACGACATTCGTTTGGTGGAAGAAGAACGAGAAATTAACAAAAGAGCGATCGAGAAAGAGATTGAAAGCTACCGTTTGGCTATGGAGGAAGAAAAACGGTCCGCCAAGAAGGCCATTGATCAAGAGAGAGAAAGATTCAGACAAGAAATCAGCAAGGGGAAACAAGCTGTCCATCATGAGAGAGAAAGTGTCGCCGTATGGAAAAGAAAATCCATGAGTAGTCGAAATAGACTGTTAGAGATGCAGAAACTGTACGATGACACTATTCAAAGTTTGGGGCAAAGCCAAAGTCAAAATGATGAATTAAAAGAGAAAGTAGCGGAAGTCGAACACTCACTTCGAATGTACTGCCATAGGAATAATTTCGCTGAGCTGCAAGAAAGAGAACGTGAAGTGGGTGTGTTACAAGCACGAATTGGGACCCTCGAAGCAATGGTGGAGGATTACAAGGAAAGAATTAATGTGTTCGAGGAAGCTGCAGCCGGAGGGGACACCTATTGGCAGAAGAGATTACGCGACGCTGCTCGAATGGTACAGGACAGAGACCAATACTACGCAAACCTAATGGTGGACATACAGCGAGTCGCCAGACATGTAAATGATTTAGCTGTCGAGGCTGAGACACTCCGACCTTTTATAGCCCCGGGAATGGAAGAAGCTCCTAGGTTCCTCAAGCTGTTCAAGGCAATTGGAAAGTTAGGAGATAGAGCTAGAATCTATCTATAGGACTCTGTGTTATAATTAGATCTTTTGTACTAGGGATCTTTACTTTGTAACACGAATTTTGTTGTAATCAAGACCCTTTAATTCCCGTGGAAGTAATTCAAAATGGTGATTACCAGCGGAATCAGTACCTTGTCTGCATGCATTCTTGCATTCGCATCATAACATTTGCATCATTGTACGTGTATTTATTTTTTACAACCATATTAACAATATGAATATTGTGGCATTGTATGTAGCTAACCCGCAATCATTCATCACCTATACTTTACCCGGCTACAAAGAAAGCTCATGGAAGAAAAAATAATCAGTCTAGAAAGAGGGCAAAGAGAGCTTGAGACAAGGCTTGAAGAGACCCAGAGAAGCCTTAGTGATCAGATTGCACAGTCACAAACATCAATAGTATCTGACATAACTGCATTACTGGCAAAAAGTCTTGGAAAACGAGTAGAAGGAGAAAATATCCCAGAGCCGGAAGGTACCCCGGCTCACTACAAGGTTCAACCAACTGCACCAAACCAGGCTAGGAAGGTGTATATTGACCCTGCAGGAATATCTTCCAGCTTTCAAATAGGGGCTCCTGAGACTCAACCCCTCGATACTGAAGCACTTTACGAAGAAGAAGTGCCGGACCTGAATATGGTCGAAAGAATCAGGAATGAGGTAGAAAGGAAGTGGGAAGAAAGATTTCGCCTCATGGAAGAAAAATTTAAAGCGTTACAATCAAATGAAGAATCAGGAAACGACGCTAGTGATCTAAGTCTGGTGTCTGATCTTGTCTTGCCGCCAAAATTCAAAACGCCAGAGTTCGATAAATATGACGAAACCACATATCCTTCTGCACACATAACGATGTATTGTAGAAAAATGGCGGCTTACCATAAAGATGAAAAGCTACTGATCCACTGTTTCCAGGATAGTCTAACTGGAGCGGCGATACGTTGGTATGCTCAGTTAAGCAAAGCGAATGTCAAGACATGGAAAGATTTGTCTAAAGCATTTTCCGAGCAATACAAACATGTAACAGACATGATCCCTAGCAGAATTATGCTAGAAAATATGGGGCAGAAGTCCAATGAAAGCTTGCGACAATATGCCCAAAGGTGGAGAGAAGTGGCCGCCCAAATCCAGCCACCTATCCCGGAGCATGAAATCACGCCATTATTTGTCAACACTCTGAAAGGGGCACTCTTCGACCGCCTCATCAATAACACAACACAGTGTTTCGCCGACTTAATCAGGACTGGGGAGTCTCTCGAACTGGCAATTAAGAGCGGCAGAATTGATGGTGGGGAAGGTCTCGAAAGTACAACAAGAGAAATGAAGTAAACACCACCAGCACCTATACCGCCCCGAAGAACTTCACAGTCTCACAGCCACAAGCACCTGTGGGAAAAACATAAAATTCGAGTCAAAGAGATGAGAGGGTCACCAGAAAGGATAAAGAGAAGAGAACTTTCACTCCCCTACCTGTTTCATACTCAGAGCTTTATTCCCAATTGTATGAAGCAGACTTGGTCCGACCATACATCGTTAATCCTGTCAATCCACCCTTCCCGCCTTGGTATAACCCAAGCGCGCATTGCGACTATCACGGCGGTACCCCTGGACATCCCACTGAGAACTGTCTTGCTTTCAAAAAGCATACGTAACTTAATCGATTCCGGGATATTGAAGTTTGAAGAGCCTAAGCGTAGCCAACAACCCATTTGCCTAATCATGGGAGCAGAGGGGTAAATGTCATAGAAGAATGCTTTACCGAGGAGGATAAAGGATGACGTCGTCAAGTCAAGTCTCCTTTACGGTGGGTATTTCAACAATTATGCATGGCTCGTGTGATCAACAAAGGCATGATAATAAGGCAGAAGGAATGCGGAAAATATTGCGAATTCCATCAGACTGAAGGGCATGATATCCAAGAATGCGAAGAGTTCAAGAAATTGGTGCAGAAATTGATGAATTAAAAACAAATAGAATTCTTTGAGGAACCCATGGGGAAGGGATCAGACGTACACATGACAGATAGCCCCAAAACTAGATACGGGAAGGATAGACCTTTTATCATCTCTCCCAGGATAGGGAATGCAGGTGTCTCCCAAGGAGAAACCAGCAAGATAAATCCCAAGATCGTCATTTCAGCACCATCTCCGTTCCCATTCAAAGACATGCAATAAATTCCCTGGAATTATGCCGCGAATGTGACCATGCCAGAAAAATCAGAACACGAACAGGTAAAAGAGTCTACGCTAGAAGACCAACAAGGCTAGAACAATGTGAACGTTGGTGAGGCAGGCCATTTCACAAGGAGCGGCCGATGTTATTCCTCCGAGGCTTTGAGAGCAGCTGAAAAGGATAGGGGGAAGAATACAGCAGTTAACCCTACGCAGATATTTGGAGAAGAACCTCCCCAAAAGATAAATGAACCGGTAACTGAGGCCCAGGCCAAAGAATTTCTAAAGTTCTTGAGACATAGCGAGTACAACGTAGTGGAACAACTACGGAAACAACCGGCCAGGATCACAGTGCTGGAATTACTCTTGAGTTCAGAAAAGCATCGGGAGACGCTATTGAAAGTGCTGAATCAAACTTTTGTGCCCCAGGACATTTCTGTAACAAACCTGGACATGATAGTAGGGCATATTACTGCCTATAATCATATCACATTCAGTGATGATGAGATCTCGGAGGGAGGAATGAGGTCTACCAAAGCCCTTAACATCACTACTCACTGCAAAGGGTATGTATTACAGCGCATCTTGATCGAAAAAACGGTCAGCATTGAATGTCTTGCCTATGGTAACCCCGCAAAAATTGCCAATAGATGGTTCGCACCTAAAGCCTTGCTACAACTCGGTAAGAGCCTTTGATGGTACGCAAAAAAGGAACAATGGGGAAAATTGAGGTGCCCCTATTGATCGGACCAACCGAATATGTGATCGATTTTGTGGTGATGGACATAAAACCATCTTCTGTACTGCTTATTGGGAAGACCGTGGATCCACTCCGCAGAGTTGTCCCATCATCATTGCATCGTAAATTAAAATTTGTAGTTGAAGGCAAATTGGTCACCGTAGAAGCAGAGCATGAATTTGTTGCTTCCGTGACATCGACACCCCTACATTCAAAATGATGAAGATGATGTTGAGAATGCTCGTTCCGAGCATTAGAACTAGTAAATGCCACATTCGTTTCAGAAGGAAGCCGGATCCCTTACCCCAGGTTATCTAATTGTACTAAGATGACCGTCGCAGAAACTCTGGGCCGAGGAGCCAAAATAGGAAAAGGGTTGGGGAAGAAATTACAAGGAAACCTGAGACCCAAGAATATGATAACCAAGAAGGATCATTTCGGGCTGGGTTATCAACCTAGTGTCCAACAGAAGAAAGAGGAATATAAGAGAAAGGAGGAGCAGAGAAAAGCCAGATCTAAAGGAGAAGACATTCCGTGGAGGTCGATGTTCTTTCCTAGTTTGAAAGCCACTTTCATCTCTGGAGGGTTCTACTAGCCAGGTCAAGATATTGGAGAGGCAATGAAGAAAAATGATGAACTTAACCAGGAGGAAATGCTCAGTAAATCATTTGAGGGGATGTACATCAACATGATAGCTGAAAAGGACCGAGGTAGCAAAATGTTGACCAACATCCGCCCCTTGCCATCCCGGGAAACACTCGATAACCTGGAGCTGCATTGATCTACCTGTAGTTTTTAGGAATAGATCAGAGTAATGCTCCGAATCAACCTTTTGTTTTTGCCCATAGACAATGGGGATCTCTTGTATGGGGCACCTATGTTAACTTTTTGATTGAAATGAAAATATCCCCACTTTCTTAAAAAATGACCAAAGTCTCATTTATTCCATTCATGCATTCTTCATATTCATTCCCTTCATGTAAAGCCGTCTCTTTCCCAATACAATTCATTCTCATTTAATGCAGGTCGCTCATGATTGTGATATGAATGATACCGAATCTAATCTCTGGAGTAAATTTGAATGCCCCGAGGTCTCAGAGGAAATTGAGGGAGGATATGATGAAATAGAAATTGAGGTCCCGGAAGAGTTAAAGAGAATGGTGGACGAAGAAGAAAGGCAGATTATGCCCCACCAAGAAGAAACGGAAATTGTCAACTTGGGGACTGAAGAAGCGAGAAAAGAAATAAAAATAGAACGACTATTTCCTCAAAAACCAAGCATGAACCGATAGCCCTACTTCAGAATTCAAGGATGTCTTCGCTGGACTTATCAAGATATGCCAGATTGAATACCGACATAGTAGTGCACAAATTGCCAACAAAATCGGAGTGCAAACCAAGACAAAGCAAAAACTTCGGAGAATGAGGCCGAGAGATGTTGTTAAAAATCGAGAAGAAGTGAAAAAGCAATTTGATTTGGATTCTTTGAGGTAGCCAAATACCCGAGTGGGTTGCAAACATTGTACCAGTACCAAAGAAAGACGGAAAAGTTCGTATGTGTGTAGATTATAGGGATCTGAACCGAGCTAGCCCTAAAGACAACTTCCCTTTGCCACATATTGACACGCTGGTTGACAACACCGCAAGACATTCATGGTTTTCCTTCATGGACGGCTTTCTCGTGGTACAACCAGATAAAGATGGATCCTAGAGACATGGAGAAAACCATATTCATAACCATGTGGGGCACTTTTTGTTATCAAGTGATGCCGTTTGGGCTAAAGAACGCAGGGCAACATACCAAAGAGCAATGGTGACTCTTTTCCATGACATGATGCACAAAGAAATAGAAGTATACGTGGCGCGATATGATTGCCAAGTCTCGAGCAGAGGAAGAGCACCTACAGAACTTGAGAAAACTATTCCAAAGACTACGGAAGTACCAACCGAGGCTCAATCTCGCCAAGTGTACCTTCGTCGCGTTTTCGGAAAACTCCTAGGGTTCGTAGTAAAGCGAAGAGGATTGAAATTGATCCCGATAAAGTGAAAGCCATCCAGGACCTTTCACCACCCCGCATGCAAAAGGAAGTTCGCGGTTTCCTGGGGAGGCTAAATTATATATCTCGTTTCATTTCCCAATTAACCAATCAATGCGACCCGGTCTTCAGACTTCTTAGAAAGAATAATCCTGGCGTATGGGATGAAGAATGTCAAAAAGCCCTAGAAAAGATCAAAAAGTACCTGACAAATGCTCCAATTTTAGTCGCACTAGTACCTTGTCGACCACTAATTCTCTACTTAACGGTCTTCGAGAATTCAATGGGATGTGTACTGGGGCAACACGATGAGTCAAGAAAAAAGGAGCAAGCCATCTATTACCTAAGTAAGAAATTCAATGATTGCGAAACACGATACCCGCTAGTACAGAAGCTGTGTTGTGCTCTAGTTTGGGCTACCAAGCGGCTCAGACAGTACATGTTATACCATACTACCTGGTTAATATCCAAGCTAGACCCATTAAAGTTCCTAATGGAAGCGCCGGCACTAACGGGAAGGATGGCCCGATGGCAGATGCTCTTATCCGAATTCGACATCGTATATGTTAATCAGAAAGCCGTAAAGGGGAGTGCCGTAGCGGATTTCCTAGCTAGTCGTGCTTCGGATGACTATGAGACATTGAACTTTAGTTTCCCAGACGAAGACTTGATGTGCATTACAACCGAAGAAGAGATTTCAGATGATAAGTCATGGAAACTTTACTTCGATGGAGCCTCCAACGCCCTCGGACATGGGATAGGGGCAGTGCTAATTTCACCTGAGGACGTCTATTATCCTTTCACCAGCAGATTGGAATTCTTCTGCACAAACAATATAGCTGAATACGAAGCTTGCATCATGGGACTAAACTCAGCCATCGAAAGAAAAGTTAAGGAACTTCGAGTGTTCGGAGATTCGTCCTTAGTCATTTACCAATTGCGCGGGGAGTGGGAAACCAGAGACACGAAGTTGGTCAAATATCACGAATGGGTCCAAGAGCTCGTCAAAGAGTTCGAAAAGGTCAACTTCAATTACCTACCCCGAGAAGAAAATCAGATGGCAGATGCATTGGCAACCTTGGCATCCATGTTTAAAATAAACACCGGGGCAGAAATGAAACCCATTGAGATGCAGACGTTTGAAAAACCTGCTCATTGTTGTATTATACAGGAAGAGATTGACGGAAATCCATGGTACTATGGCATCCTGCAATATGTCAAGCTTCAAAAGTATCCTGAAGGGGCAAACGACAATGATAGAAAAGCGCTCAGAAAAATGGCAACAAAATATGTCCTAGATGGGGAAATCCTATATAGGAAAAGTCATGATCAAACATTGCTGAGATGTGTGGATGCCCGAGAAGCGAAGGAAATCTTAGCTGAAGTACATGACGGGATTTGTGGAACGCACGCCAACGGGCTGTTTATAGCCCAAAAAATTATGAGATACGGTTATTTCTGGTTGACCATGGAGGGAGATTGCATCGATTACGCCAGGAAATACCACAAATGCCAAATTTACGCTGACAAGATTCATGCACCCCCATCACCTCTACACACCATGAATTCTCCATGGCTTTTCGCAGCGTGGGGCATGGACGTTATCGGGCAGATCCATCTGAAAGCTTCCAATGGGCATCGTTTCATTTTGGTCACCATAGACTACTTCACTAAATGGGTAGAGGCAGCGTCTTACGCCAATATCACCAGGACTACAGTTTGTAAGTTCTTAAAGAAGGAAATTATTTGTCGATACGGGTTACCAGAGAGGATCATCACCGACAATGCTTCCAATCTGAACAACAAAATGATAAATGACGTGTGCACTCAATTCAAAATAACACACCATAATTCCACAGTCTATCGTCCTAAAATGAATGGAGCAGTGGAAGCGGCAAACAAAAATATAAAGAAGATCATAGCGAAGACTACGGATACCTACAAGGATTGGCATGAGAAGTTGCCTTTTGCCCTTTTTGCCTATAAGACGTCCATTCGTACATCAACAGGGGCAACACCCTACTCCTTGGTGTATGGTACCGAAGCAGTACTCCCAATTGAGGTAGAGATTCCGTCTCTCCGAGTCTTAAACGAAGTAAAATTGGAAGAAGCTGAATGGGTGCAGGCCAGACTCGACCAGCTAAATCTCATTGACGAAAAAAGACTAAAAGCCATTTGTCATGGTCAGATGTACCAAAAGCGGATGGTGCAGGCATACAACAAAAAGGTGCGCCCAAGAGAATTCAAAGAAGGAGATCTGGTACTCAAGAAAATCCTCCCTATCTAAAAAGATTCTCGAGGAAAATGGATGCCCAACTGGGAAGGACCGTACGTCGTAAAAAAGGCCTTCTCAGGAGGAGCCCTGATCCTAACAGAAATGGACGGGGACGAGTTTAAAAGCCCCGTAAATTCTGATGCCGTCAAGAAATACTATCTCTAAAAAAAATGGAGAGCTCAGGGCGAAAACCCGAAATCGGGCGTCTTGAAGCAAAGGAAGGACCCAAGTTGAAAACTCGTAAAGGGCGGCTTGGGTAAATTGAAAAGTTGAATATCTGAGGAGAAGGGTATCCCCATGAACATCATGAAGAGGAAGCTTCAGGCAAAAAAATTCTACACCAGTTGACAGGATCATGTATCATTCATATCGAGGATAATGAGAGATTTTGTATCTTCATGTGTGTCATACCTTTCTTTTTAAGATATCCTAAACCCTTAATCATAATAAAACCATGTTTTGAGCATCCATTCCTGGCCTTCTTGTCAATTTCAGTCAAATAAGATAACATAGGCTTATAATGAAACAAGAGATTTCAAAGCATTACTATGATTTAACCTTGAAAATGCAGGTAATCAAAGAAAACGGTGTTAACTCCGTCCTCTAGTTCCCTAATGGCTGTCGATAGGGAAGGCGGGGAGCTTCAAACAACCTGGTAGGATAACCAATGGCACATGTCCTGTCTATTCAAGAAAGGCATACGAGATAACAAAAGAGATCTTTTGGGTGAAAATCAAAAGGCACACCTCTCAAAAAAAACTCTTTAGAGTGAAAACCCGAAAGGGCGCTTTAAAATTCCAAATCATGATTGGAGAAAAAGAAAGGTTGAGATGGTTGAACCTGACAGTGAGGCGGAGTATCGATGTCTGTAAAAAAGGAGAAAACGGACGTCAAAATCAAATGAGGGCCAAAACAAGCCCACCCAGAGATTGACTCTCATGCATCATGAATAGTCAGACATCACTAGGATTAGGAGCATGTCAATTCATTCATTTGTCATAGCATTTTGTTTTCGTCTCAGACAGGTATCTGCAGATCCAAAGAGACATCGAAGACCGTCACGGTGTGAATCCCAAATAAGAAAACAATGTTTTACATACAAAAGACACATGTTTTCAAGCTCTAGAGAGAGGTTCTATATAGGAAGAATCCTTCTTTCGAGAGGTTTTGAAGCTGAAAGTTCTATATAGGAAGGACTGACAGCTCCAGGGTGAAGACTCGCAGTTCTATATAGGAAGGACTCCCAGTCAAAGCAATTCATCCATGACACGCAAGATTATATAGGAAATCCTGCTGTGTCACAAGCGAAGAGTTCTATATAGGAAGGGCTCCGAGCTTTATTGTCTTAGAGTAAAAGGTTCTATATAGGAAGAACCTGTAGCTCTGAGATTCCAGACGCCAAAAAGTTCTATATAGGAGGGACTGATGGCTCCAAGGTGAAGACTCGCAGTTCTATATAGGAAGAACTCTCAGTCAAAGCAATTCACCTATGACACAGGGTTATATAGGAAACCTGTTGTGTCGAAAGCGAAGAGTCTTATATAGGAAAGGCTCCGAGCTTCATTGTCTTAGAGTGAAAGGTTCTATATAGGAAGAACCTGCAGCTCTGAGACTTCAGACGCCAAAAGTTCTATATAGGAAGGACTAACGGCTCCAGGATTTGAAGACTAGCAGTTCTATATAGGAGGAACTCCCAGTCAGAAGAATCCATCAGTGGCGCGAAAGGTTTTATAGGAGAAACCAGCGTCGAAAGCAAAGAGTTCTATATAGGAAGAACTCTAAGCTTTATTGTCTCAAAGTGAAAGGAACGACTCATAATTCGGAATGTCAGAGCGAAGGGTTTTATGTCGAAAGAGCCTGTAGCTCCAAGATCGGAAGGTGACGAAGCTCTATATAGGAAGAACTTACGAGCCTGAAGATTCAGCCAAGGAAAAGCGGAGATGTCCAAAAGAATTCGTTTTTCCAAAGCTACAAACAGGGAAGTCTGATAAAAATGAGAGCGAAGGATTCTATGTCTAAAAGAGCCTGTAGCTCCAAGATCGGAAGGTGACGAAGCTCTATATAGGAAGAACTTACGAGCCTGAAGATTCAGCCAAGGAAAAGCGGAGATGTCCAAAAGAATTCGTTTTTCCAAAGCTACAAACAGGGAAGTCTGATAAAAATGAGAGCGAAGGGTTCTATGTCGAAAAGAGCCTGTAGCTCCAAGGTCGGAAGGTGACGAAGCTCTATATAGGAAGAACTTACGAGCCTGAAGATTCAGCCAAGGGAGAGGGGAGATGTCCAAAAGAATTCGTTTTTCCAAGGCTACAAACAGGGAAGTCTGATAAAATGAGTGCTTATGAATCTTTGCTTTGTTTCCCATTTCATGAGAGGTAACATATTACTTACATTTAAGATGCTATACGATTCATTCGAAATATGTAAGATGATGTAACATTAGAATCTGACTCGGTGGATCTATGAGTATCATATTTTGATCACTAGAGCAACCTGACCCAACAAAAAAAATTAATTCAAAAATAGACAAAGCAGGAGATCCACAGTTAAAAATAGCACTAAAAACTAATAAATAAAGTATAGAAAAAATCATAAAATAGTTTACATACTAGAAATCACAAAGCATGAGTCTTACAGTAATACATGCCCAACTAAAGTAATCGTACTGTAATAAGGGTTCGTTCAACATTGAGTTTGAAACTAATTTTCTGCTACCAATGAAAAAGTTACGCCGAATGATTTAAAAAATATAATTTTTCAATTAACTTTTGTACCTGGTTTGATCTTTAAACTAATTTTTTTAAAAAGTTAAAATTTTCAGCTTCTTTCAAACCATCGTTCTCACACTTAAAATCTTGTTCTAAAATTATTTCTGAAGAGAGCCTAAGATAATAAGCCGTTGGAACCTGAAACTCTTGTGAAGAACGTAGACACCCTAATTTGCACCCAACAAAGTCTAACAATTTCAGTGGGTGAAATAAATTCGAATATTGAACTTTGCATTTGGGCTTAAGAGATTGGTTTAGGGTTGTACTTGTTAGAGGTGAGTCATAAACAGAGCTTAGGGAGCCTTCACATCCCAAAATTTGGAGAAATTTAAATTATATAATTTTTTTTTTAATTTTAATTAAACCCTTTAAATTTACTAGAAATTCTTGTTAAGTCTATAATTTTTTTAATTAAATTCTCCATAATAGTTAAAATTTTCGTTAAAACCCATTTTTTTTAAATTGTAATTAGACCCTTCAACTTTTTAAAAATACTCTCATTAAATCATCAAATCGAAGATTTTGTTTAGACCTTATAAAAATGTTGATCAAATCTCCACACTGTCACACCAAGATCTGCCTTGCCACTCATTGTTCTCTCGAATGGTAACGAGCTTCACTCGGATTGTCAGGTTTGCGAGAAGACAACCAGGCTTGGGTCAACAACCTGCAAGCATTTTGATTAACCCAGTGACTCGAAGGTTTATGAGTTTCTAAATTTTGAAAGAATAGCTGAAGATGCTAGGAATAACATTTCTTTTGAAATGCAAGCATTTTTAATTTTCCTTCATCACCTCATATAGAAAATTTTGACGACATTAATCTGAAAAACCTGTGTTTCCATGTTGTAGTCTGTGTTGCACCTTCTCTTAAAAAGTACAGGTCCGATTCAACTCAATTAATCGATCGAATATGCAGGTCCGGTCAGTCTAACCATGCCCATCAGTAGAAGATTAACGTTGTTTCAACTTTCAAGAACAAAATAATCCTCATTTATCACAACTGAAGGAAAACCAAAAAGGAGTGGAGATAATAGGCTGACAAATTATAAAAAAATATCAGTTTATGTGTATAACACTACACGTTTGACATGTTTCAGGTTGGATAACTGCAGACAGTTATTTGCAACTGTGAACCATCTTCCACATCCGCGTATTGTCTAATGAAAGCTCTTCTCCACCAAACTTCGAATGCTCTCTGGATATTGGGACAGTCATCCCCTTTATTCAGAAACCGGTTGAACCAATTCAGCAAAATAACCTGTTGTTGCCGCAACGACAGTGTAAGAATCGTCTGACTCAGCCCATCTTCGACTAGTTTCTTGTCTACTGATTTATAAGCCCTTCTCATCCACCCGAAATCTTCGTACAGTGCATCCAGCCATGTCGACAGCAGCGAGAACCGGCTCTCTTTCGGAACCAAGATGTTTCCCCTACCTATTGCAATACAGAGTTGAGCAGTGATTCTACTGATTTCATGCCGGTACATAGTAGGGATCTTCGAATGAAGCTCTGCAAGCTCCCTCTGATCCGCCCACAGTTTCACAAAGTCATTCGCCATTCTCTTTTCGATTAGAATATCAACAATCCACTGCAAATTGTCGGCTTCCCGAGCTATTTCAGCCATTAAAACTCCTCCGTCTTGTTTACTACCGTCGGTTCCTATAGCTTCAGATAAGCAGAGAACTAGAGAGCCAAGACATCTGTGACAGAGATGATAAAGGGCGTCTCTCGAGATATCGAACCGATTGTCATCATCCACCGAATATTCTCTAAGCAGCCGCGAAATAAGTATTTTCATTTCTCGACGCGCTTTATCATCCTTGGCTTGAAGAACACCACCTAGAAGGTTCATAAGGATGCCATCCGATCTTGCGGAAGTAGATGGTTCACAATCAGATGATACTCTCTGAAGAACTTCCGGAATCGAGCCATGAAGCTCAAGTTGGCTGAGATGAGATACAACCTTTTCCTCTTCGTCCTCAGACCACGGGACGGCTTCCAAATATTCCAAACAAGAGGTAATCCCTGCATCAAACATAATGGCCGCAGATACCTGCAACAACAGACATTGATAAGAATATTACAAATGCCCTCACTTCTGCAGAAACAAGAATAGATGCAAAAAACGAAAAACAATACATACATACATACATGCATACATATTGTGGTCAGACACATAACAGATACAGGACATATATAAATTACTGAGCTTTGCTTCAAATGGAAGGAAAAGATTGGCAAAAATAAACAGACATTCATTTCAAACCAGAATATGATAAAATCAAACTTCATAGTAAACAATGATTTATATTTCTTTCATCTCATTGAATATTAAAGAAAACCCAGAATTTCTAATTGGCTAAACATTGCATGAACTGTAAAAAACTTACAGTGAAAGCAAAATTTCATTAGAATTTAGAATTATTATACCTGAAGCAAAGCCAAGACTTTGGTAACATTTTCACCCATCAATCTCCTCTTCAAGTCATCACAATACATCAAAACAACAGTTTCCACATAAACCTCGACATCATCACATTCACTGATTTCCACTGTGTGAGAAACTCCTTTCTCTCTCCTTTGACTTAAGTTGTCGGCAAAGAACCTGCTTTTCTCAGACAAAACTCTCCTGTGCACATCCATAGACACTCTATGGCCATCTCTAGAGACTACCGTGAGCCTGACATCACTCGGTCCCAGTCCCCCGTTCTTGAAGCTATAGGCGTTGAGTTCACATAGGGATTTGGCAACTCGGCGTTGGGTCTTTCGGCGAGATTCCTCCATTGTTTTGGAGCCACGGAGGTTTTCCTCGGACATCATCTCGAAGAGGGTGGGGTTGTTCTGAGTCGGCCGAGTTGACTCAGATGGAGGAGGCGGGGGAGAAGAGGAAGGGGAATAGAGCCTCGGGAGAGTTGTTCTTGATGGAGAGAAAGATAAAGAGGGTGTCGGGTCTGAAATAAACCCTTGTTTTATCATTGCTGATACTTCTCTAGAAGCCATTGAAAGAAGAAGAAAAATAAAACTTTTTTTTCAATAAATAATCTCAACAAATTGGGGTTAGCTTGGATTCAAGGGGGGAAATATCTTGATTCCATTGATTACTAAAAAAAACAAAAGAAGAAGCTTTCTGAAAAGAGTATCAAAGAACAAAAATTGGCTTTTCTCAGAATCAAGTAAAGATGATTGATTTATTGCCAAGAAGGCAACCCTGGGAATGAAGGGGAGGATTTTCTTGTAGAGGTAAGCAATTTTTTTCCTGGGAAAGTAGAGAGAGTAGCGGAATTTTCTAGGGAAAATAGGGAGGGAGGGAGAGAGAGAGAGAGAGAATCCAAAAAAATGGCAAGGCTTTGGATCTGAGATTTCAATGAGAGAGAGCGTGTGCGCGCGCGCGGGAGCGCTTTGTAAAAGCTAAGCAAACGGCAAAAGAGGTGTTGTGTTGACAGCATTGTAAATGTAATTAAGGGAAATGCTTAAGCTAATTATGTTTTAGGAAAATTGCCTAGTACCCCATTTATGCTCCTGTTACCCAATTATTTTTTTAGCAAAATGACACGTTACGTTTTTAAATTGGTACCTTAACCGTTAAAAAAATAACGTACTGATTAAGAAAAGAAAAAATACACGTGGTAGACTGCCACTCATTTTCTCTCTTCTAATTAACATGTCACGTTCAATAAAATTATAAAAAATTATATGTGACATGGTGATCAAGAGAAATAAAATGACGTGACAGCTTACCACATGTAGAGATGAGAATTTGGTGGGACGGGGATGGTTTTTTATTTCCCACTCTATTTCAATACTTGCGGTTATTGTTTATGGAAATCCCCATTAAATATTTCAAGAATTTTTTCGTCCTCATACTTTTCTCACGCGAATTTTCACGATTTTCGAGGAATTCTCATGCCCAAAAATATTAAACAGAATTACTATTTTATTAATCAAAATAAATGGTCAATTCAGTTTAAAATCTAAAAGTTTGGATATTTTGATTGGAAGCAATTGCGAGATGATGGAGATTGAAAGGGTGTTGTGTTGGGAAATATTTAGGCGGAAGTCTAAGTTTGAGAGAAAGTTAAAGTGATAATAATATAGTTATGATTTTTTTTATTAAGACATATATTAAGGGTATATAAATAAATATATATTTTAAAAATCTTGTAAAATACCGGGATCTTTGTGGATATTTTTTTGGAAATCTCACAGTTATTTATACGGTTACGGTTCGGTTATCCTTGCGGTTCGATATAGCAATCCCCGTCCCTATCCCCATTTGAGCTTCGATAATAAAACTTTCCCCATCCATGTCCCAGTGGGTGAAGATTTCAGTTATTTCTCATACCCTTCAGTTCAGATCCCTACGATTTTTTGAATATTTCTCGCCCAATTCTCACCCCTAACCACATGTGATTTTCTTTCTTGTAATTGGTATACCACGTGTAATTTTCTCTTTTTTAATTAACACGTCGTTAATTTTTTGTCGTTAAATATCAAAATAAAAATAAAATATAATATTAAATATAATTTTATCAAAAAATAAATAAGACACTAAAACAGAAAACACGTGCAAAGATGAGTACTACATATAAATAGGTAGTTTTCCCTAATGCTTTTATTCCCTCTGCATAAAACATTGGAAATAAAACGTTTTTCCTGTGTTTTAAGGGAAATGGAAGGATAGGTTAGTACTGACCGCACATGTGAGCACTTGACTTATGTGACCCGCTGACTGTCTTATCGAAAAGTTAACCTAAAAACTGTTAAACACCACAGGTTTCTTTCATGAAACTTCACTGCTCTGATTGGCTTAACTGATTCCTTCTATCATTGTCTTCATCTGATATTTTTGCCTCACTTCAATTACGCCTATATTATCTAGATGACTAAATCCTTTTTCACTCGTAAATTAAATAATATTAAACGCTTAAATATTTTTAATTTTACATCTTTATACATATTGTATTAATGATAATTTTAATCAAATTATACTTAATCGATCAACAAACTACAGAGTCTAAAGTTAAGGGTTTAAATGCAATGATGGTTCAAGGTTAATGAAAGGTATATGTGTTGCTGTGAAACCGTGACATATGGCTTTTTCATTCAATTTATATTGCCTTATAACTTTATGTGGTCAGGGGATCAAATGTATGATTCCCTTTAGCTAGTCCTGTTGGTTCTGTTGCAGATAATGGGTGCACATGCCCAATGCCCCTTCTCCTTGGGAACTAATACTTCGGATATTTTCTCGATAAAATGTTGTATATTAAGAAAGCAGTAAACTAGATTCTATGAGGGATTGTTAGAATCAAAATATATTCAATACGAATATAAATTCAATATTAACATATCTAAATCATTAAGAATAAAAGTTAGATTTGCGAAAGCGTACCTGAATTTATTAATGAAGTTTTTTCATAGAGGATTTGATCTTGTAAATCTAACTTATGGTATTCACACTTTTAATTTCATGACAATTTAATACCTATAACACGTGTAACATAATTGGTCACTTAATTTTATGTCATACTTTATAATAGCAACATACATTATACATATGTGTCCACAATTGCGAATTTTAATTCAACATAGATCACACAAAAAAATCTTCCAATCTATGCACAATTACATATTTACTGTATCATTTTTATCTATACATTTATTATGAAGTCTAATCTGAACTGTCTCTCTGAACAGTCTCCTTAATGTATTCAACATATTCCTCAATTGTCCTGCTTGTTTTCCTTGAATTATCTGCAATTTCGTTCTTTCCAAATATTGTAGGTATATGGATTCAGTTCGATTTATTTCATATCAAGGGATTTTAAAAACATATACATATATGTTTAATATCGACTGATTTTTTTTATTTCATATATTATTTTTCTTAGTTTATCTTGTACTGTTTTTTTAATAAAGTTTATCGTGTAGTGTTATTATGTTTAACACTTAATCTTTTTATTGCTTTTGTTAAAGAAATGTAACTTGGTCTAATCATAACATGCTATGTGCAATAAAAGTAAAAAAAAAAAAACTATTTTTACAAAAAATCTTAAAAGTAAAATTTTTTTTTTAAAAAACCCCAATTTTCAAAATTCATTATACACTTTTGATAAAGATAAAAAAAATAACAAACAGGGTGAATGAGCTTGTTGGTCATTGTTTCACTTGGTACATATATTCTAAGGTGAGTATCCACCTAAAACTATGCATTGAAGTGATGAAATTTAGGAATATAAAGTGTAAAAAAAATGATAATACCACATTCATATGGCATTGATTTCATTTGTCCTCTCGGTTCTTTATGGTTTTACTTTAATTAATTCAAACCGACATGCGTCATATATTTGATTTTGATTGGTGAGTCTCCTAACAAGATTTTCTGCATACACACGGTCTCGAATTCAAAATTTATTTAAGTTATACCAAACTGTTTACCACTTGAACAAACTACGTTAGTCATGACATTGATTTTAACACATATATGAGTTGGTTTAGAGTTTGATTGCCATTCCTTTTCACAATAAATGTCACTGTCATCAATATAAGGAACATGAAGGACCGTGGTGTATGGCAAAGATGGGGGCACAATGCGTTCAGAACAGTTCGAGAAATGAAGTACACTTCACAAAAATTATTATGGAGCATAGCAATCTAGGGACGTCTACCAAATAACTAATCTATTTTTCATGTTTATAGCCACAAAGATGTTTAAATATAGGTCTTCATTTGAGTTTAAAAATTAAATCGAATCAGTTGAAAAATAAAAAAACGAACCAAATCAATTAAAAGTAAAAATATTGTTTTTTTAATCAGTGATCATATGATTATTTCCGAGCATAAAAAATCATATAAAATACTATCGAAGATCTCATTAAAAACCCCCTTAAAGCCTATATATAAAAAAAGAATACCAACGATAATATTAAATAGCACAAGACGCCAAGCAAGCGGATAAACAAACATCTCAAAAAGTAAAAACATCAACAATAACACGCCCAAGCAAAAACCTCTGTTGCAGCATAACGCAATCAAGCTACATATCAGTAAAAAAACGTTCCAATCACCAAGAGCAAGAGCCATACAAATACTCATCCCCAAAACGCAACCCAATAAACATCCCCTGCTACAACACAATGCCATCAAAATAAATATCAGCAACACATTGCAATCACCAAGAACAAATCAAAATTATGTTGTTCGATCCACGTCTCCTTTCGCCAACACATCCGTTATATCATTAGCTTCGTGGAAAATAAAGTGAAAAAATTGTTATTATTACTTATGAAATTTTTAACAAAAATGATGAAATTTTTATTTATCTTAATTTTTCAATTTGACTGTACTTAGTTTTCATTCAATTATGCCTTGTTATGATAATTCTAATTTTAATTCTCAGATATATTGATTGTAATTGTTGTGTTAGAACCAAACCATAATAGATATGAAATCTAAACCCAAGATCTATCATGTCAAATCATCAAGAACAATAAACCGAATGCGGAAGCGTACCTGAATTTATTGCTGGACTGAAAACCTTTAATCCTTTGATAGAAATCGCCTAGAAGTTGGTTGTGATCTTCCAAGAATATAGGTTTTCTCTTGATGTAAAACTCTCTGACGGGGAAGGAGAGAAAAACAAGTTGACCTATTTCTTGGGGACGCAACCTCTTTATATAGTTGATTTAATAATCAACTATTAAGTATTTGTAACTCTGCCCCTCATTGAATTATAAATATATCTTACGGTATCTACACTTTTATTTCCATGACATTTTAATACCCATGACATGCCTAACATAATTGGTCACTTAATTTTGTGTCATACTTTAAAATAGCAATATACATTATACATATGTGCCCACTATTACGGATTTTAATCTAACATGTTGATCATTATAATGGTACTCGTACTCATTTTCCCTTAAAAAATATAAAGCAAACTGTTTTTTATTTACCAATCAACATAAATTACAGAAAAGAATTGCAAGCAACATATTAATATACTGAGGAAGGAAGGAATCCAACATTATGCAAAACATCAGAGAAACACAAAATCAAAAACCTTTCCCTTTTGCTATCAACTTCGTGGCTTGGGGGTGTAAATTAACTTGAGTATGAACGAATAAGACTCTGTTCGTATTTATTTATTTATTTTTAAAGGTGTTCATGTTAGGTTTGTGTTCGTTTAAATTGTTAATATTGTGTTCATGTTCGTTTATTTATTTTTGAAGGTGTTCATATTATTTTGTTTAACGTTCGCGAACATGTTTGTTTAACATTCGCGTACATGTTCGTTTAACACTCGCGAACATATTCGTATGTACGCTAACATGTTCGTTTATATGTTTGCCAAAAAGTTGAAATTGCATCACTAGTCCTTAAGTTCATTAGGCTTTACAGTTTGAATTCTAAAGTTACCATGTGTTCAATTTAGTCCCTACCTTCAATAATATTTAAAATGTAAAAAAATAAAAGGAAAAAGGGATCATGTAAACGAGCTTATAAATGAGTCGATAAACAAACTTGTTCGTGAACATAAACGAACCGAACACACATTTGTTCATTTTCGTTGGTTTATTAAACGAGCATAAAAATTTTGTTCACACTCGTTTATTTAGCTTAATAAACAAATGTTATATAAACCGTTCACGAACTTATTCGTGGCTCGGCTGCTTGTTGATAAATTACATGGTCGCTATGCTTTACTATATGGTAGCTTAGTATACCTGTCAATTGGACCAGTCGGGCTAGTTTTGAATCAAGTTTTACATTTTTTTTTTGTTGATTCGGTTTTGGATTTGGATTATTTCAAGTTTTTAGGATAGTTCAAGTTCGGATCACTTGAGTTTGTCAATCATGCTTTTGGGTCTATTCATCTCAGATTCAAGTCATTTTAGTTACTTTTAATTTACTTGTTCAAGTCATTTTGAATTGGATAAATTATAAATTCCACCACTCAAGTTTCTACTCACTCCTATTTTAGTCACTAAAATTTAAATAATTTTAATTTAATTACTGAACTTTTGATTTCATGTTATTTTTAAATACATGTTGACATTATGACCGGACATCTATCTTTTTTAAAAAATATGAAATGACCCTAAAACTTTCTTATTCTTCTTTTTTGTGAAAAACCCTTGGTCTTGTGTTACCTCTGATTTCTCGACAATAGAGAATATTCTTCCAAATTCCAACGATAGGGATGGAGAAGGAGAAAACTATATATCCTGATTCCATGTTGATCGAATGGTGGATATTGTAGATCATAGTGATTTGGGGTATTGCGTAAGCCAATAAACAAACTGAACGAAAACGAATGAGGGTATGTCACATTCGTTCATTTAAGTTTAACCGAACAAATGAGCGAACGTGAACAACTAAACGAACATAATTTCTTGTGCATGTTCGTTTGTTAAGGAATGTAGCTTGTTCGTGTGTGTTCATGTTCGTTCGTTAAAATAATAAGCGAACATAAACGAACACAAACAAACGAACATAAAAGAACATAAGTAAATAAATTTAAACGAAAATATGTGAATAAATTTATTTTTTAAAAATATAATACTTTTGTTATGAAAAATAATAAATATAAATGGATATATGTGAATAAATTTAAACAAACATAAATGAACGGATTACCGAACGTTTACGAATGTAAATGAACAAACTAGCCCTTTTTTTCGTGTTCTTTCATTTAATTAAACGAACAAAAAATCTTGTTCATGTTCGTTCGTTTAATAAATAAGCGAACTTCACGCCAAACAGTTCATGAACGGTTAGCTGAACATTTGGTTCGTTTACAACCCTAGTATTGCGAGTTTTAGGTTTTGGGTTGAGTTTTATCAATTTTGAAGTGATTTTGGGGAAATCTAAACTGATAGAAGGGTAAAAGGCGATGATGTGAGTTCGTCGGTGTCTCAAGTGGTCGAAGAAAACACTAGAGAATGGTGATTCCAACAGCAGCGTGAAACATGGATGAAAGTGTAAAATTTTCATCTTTTGGTGAAAAAGATAAAAAAAAAGAGAGAAATGATGTGGATGACACGTTGCTGCTATGCCATGAATAAAACTCCACATCAGCACACGTTGCTCCCATGTCACCTTCCTTTTTCTGTTTTAAAGCCTAAGCGAATATTTAAATAGGAAAAAATTGAAAGTTCAATAATTAAATTGAAAATTCTCAAATTTTAGTGAAAAAAGTTGAATGATAAAATTTACAAATTTGCCCTTTTGAATTTGAGTAACTTTATGCTTGTTTGCGCAATTTTTTTAGACAACATATGTGTAAAAACTTAATTAATATTTATCAAAAAAATTCATTTATACGAAATTAAAATGCAGTGTTTAAATCTCTAAATTAAATACTATAATACAAAGAAGAAGAAAAAAGCAATGAAGAATGATGAAAACTTATTAGTATATTTTTGCCATAAAATTGACACGTTCAATTCGTATCTGCAGATCCGAACATTTCTCAGTCCAAGTTAATTCCTATAACCAAGCCTTCAACCGAAACACATGGGAACATAAACACCACATCAAACACACCACCACCACCGCCACCATCAACAACAACAACAAATGCAAAAACACAAAAACCAATAAAAAATTGTAAGAACAAATGAGTTCTCTCCAGCAACGCGGTACCCCACAACACAGCTATAAACGCTCACTCATTTACTTCTTCTTCACCATGATTTGTTTCTACATCCTATACTCAAACCTCTTGTTGAGCAACACCGACCGTAACAACAATTACGCAATTCTCTCCACCAAACTCGATTCATCCTCAAACCATTCCTCCACCAGTACCGCCAATTCTTCTTCAACATCGTCATCCAATATTGTACTTCAAGAAACAAAGCCAGCATCGGTAGAGATCGTCGAACCAACCGGACACTACCACCGATTCGACACCGAGCTCGAACACGTCGTGTTCGGGATAGCGGCGTCGTCGAACTTGTGGGAAACAAGGAAAGAGTACATCAAAGCATGGTGGAGGCAGAATGAAACTAGGGGTGCAGTGTGGGTGGATAAGAAAGTGAAGGCCTATAAAAATGAAAATTTGCCCCAAATTAGGATCTCCCAAGACACTTCAAGGTTCAAGTACACGAACATCCAAGGGTCTCGTTCGGCATTGAGGATTACGCGTGTGGTTTCCGAGACACTTAAGCTAGGGATGAAGGATGTCAGGTGGTTCGTGATGGGGGACGACGACACAGTGTTTATTGTCGACAACGTGGTACGGGTGCTTTCGAAATACGACCACACGCAGTTTTATTACGTCGGGAGTGCGTCGGAGTGCCATATTCAGAACATATTCTTTTCGTATGCTATGGCGTTTGGAGGTGGTGGGTTCGCAATAAGCTATCCGCTGGCTAAAGAATTGTCGAAGATGCAAGATAAATGTATCCAACGGTATCCGGCATTGTACGGCAGTGATGATAGGATTCAGGCTTGCATGGCGGAGCTTGGAGTGCCACTCACCAGGGAACTTGGTTTCCATCAGGTAAAAAAATTACTTCTTGAATGGATTCACGTAAAATTATGGTTTTGGTCCCTATAATATACTTAACTTGAAGTTTTAGTCCTTATAACTAGTACTATTATTTTTTATATGCCTTAATCTAAATCACTAACATAGTTCGGTCCAATCATGGTTTTGTTCCCTTTATTATGCTCAATTTTTAGATTTAGTCTCTATACCTTAATTTGACATAATTTGATACCTTAATTTTGAAGATTTAAACCTTGTAACTTGAAGCTATTATTTTTGTTCCCTTTATTAGCTAGTCCAAAAGGTAACACCATTAACTACTCCATATGTTTTTTTTTTCTTAAAGGCACCCTAATTTAAGTATGGGGACTGATCTCTAATTTAAATACAATAAAGGATACAATATAATTTAACCTAAAAGTTTTCGTGCATTATTTCTATAGGGTCACCATTAACTTCGGGTCTTATTTAAAAAAAAATCTCTTCAACTTTTAATGTTTTGGATTAAAATATAACATTAATAGTGTTAAATATAGAACGATCAAGTTATACCAAGTTAAAGTACAAAGAATAAATCTACAAACTGAATGTAATAAAGGGACTAGAATCAGAATCTGACCAATGGAAATATATGAAACATTCCTGAATAGACCTAGTTTGAAAGTTAAATTGTTTTCACCTTTTTTTTTTTTTCTACAGTACGATGTGTATGGAGATTTGATGGGGCTCTTGGGAGCCCACCCGGTGACTCCATTGGTATCACTTCACCACCTAGATGTAGTGGAACCTATCTTCCCCAGGATGAAACGAGCCAAAGCAATCGAGCACCTACTCGAAGCTGCCGAAAAGGACTCGGCCAGTTTGACCCAACAATCGATATGCTATGACTCGAATCGGTATTGGTCGATCTCGGTCTCTTGGGGCTATGTGGTTCAAATCTTGAGGGGAGTGATGTCTCCCAGAGAGCTCGAGATGCCGTCGAGAACATTTATCAATTGGTACAAGGGAGCCGATTACACTGCTTACGCATTCAACACCAGGCCTGTTGAAAGGCACCCCTGCCAAAAGCCCTTCATTTTCTATATGAGGAAGGTTAAGTTTGATCGTCCTAAGAGGCAAACGATCAGCATTTACTACCGTCACAAAATTAGGAGCCGTCCCTGCCGTTGGCGAATGGCCTCCCCTGAGAAACTTGATTCCGTTATCGTCATAAAGAAATGGGACGATCAACGATGGCGAAAGGTACAATAATTTGTGCCTTTAGGATAATAGAGGGACTAAAACAAGCATTAGCAAAGAAAAAATATGAAAGTCATTACAAACATGAACCCTAATGTTGTTTTTTTGTTATTTTGCAGTCACCAAGGAGGGATTGTTGCAGAGTTGTTCCATCAGAAAGAAATAACTCGATGATTATATCAGTGGGGAATTGCAGAGAGGGTGAAATCAGTGAGTTACAATTGAAAAAGGAATCATGATAGCTCATTTATTTTCAATGATTCATTTTTAGTGTTTGTTTTTAATCCCATGGCCCCGAGGAACACATGAAATGAGTCACACTCGCTCTCTCTGGATGTAAGCAGGAAAAATCTGAAACTACTCCAACAAGCTGAGAGAAAACAAACAAATATTTCACCCACAATTCAGTAAATCATTGAAATGAGTCTCGTGCAGTGGACGTTCATGTTGTTTTCTCTTGATGCTATCTCTCCACGTGTAATTTTCAGTTCAAACATATCAACAACAAGTTATATATTTTTTCAGCATTTATCTAGTTTTACTTACTGAATCACAGAGACGGATTACCCCAAAGATTTTTTTTTCCATCTTTGCCTCCTATATAATTTTTTTTAAAAATAGTTTATTTATAAATTTGTTCCTCTCACTTTTAAATATTTATGTTTTGTCCCAACTCAGATCCGACTTAGTCCTTGCTAAATCATACAGCAGGGGGATATGATCATTACAAGGCCTTGAAATGTTTGTTCAATGGCTTCAGTTCCATTGAGTGTGAGATTGTTGGGGCACAGGCAGTTGGTGATGATGTATTACATACCATGATGGCAGCATTTCTACATGATGTATATCAACGATTTTGCCATCCCTCATCTCCACATTCACTGCTTTAAAAAAATTGAAATATTTGACACAATTTTCTAGAGAACCGAACAAGATGTATAGCTTCGTTAGTTATTTATAATACCATGGTACTAATTAATTCTAATTTAAATCGTTTCTATAATCATATAAAATCTACGTAAATATTTCTTTATATTTTTTTATATGTGATATAAACAAAATTGAGAGACTCAACTCGAACATAAAAATTAATCTACTAATTATTAAAAATTTTGAATTACTCAAGTTATTCGAATTTACATTTTATTTTAAAAAAATTCGAATCGAGTTTATAAAATTTAAAAGTCGAATTTTGTACGCCCATACGTTTACCAATACCAGATTTCTCACTCTTTCACGCCGTTCTCTCCTCAACACCCCTAGTCAAACACAACTCTCCCCTATATCACCCACCAACGTTACCCATACATTAAACCATAGTAGAAGAGCCCGGTAAGGAACAAAAAGCAAGAAACAAAAGAGAGAAAATTGAAAAAGAGAAAGGTTGAAGAAAAGGGAAAGACTTACCATTCAACCAAGGTGATTCTCGACGTTTGGAGCCTCCGACGTTCGATCCCAATAGTGGTTATTTCACGTTTGTCAAGAAGAACATAGTTTGAACCCGCCACCATACGACGGTTGAAAGAGATCAGAAGGTGGGAAATCAAAGGATTCTAGGTCATATTCGTAATTTTTGATGTAGATTTCGGTGAAATGCACATTAAATTTGGACTCATGACATCAAGACGAGACTGCAAGTGAATTATGTACTTCAACGGACGTCAAAAAAGACGACCAACGTAATCGTTCAACGTTAAAAGATGGTGACAAACGACAACGAAAGGTGATGACGAACAACGACGAGCAATAAAGACCGGTTAAGACTTGAAAAAAAGACAAAGAATTAGAGAAGAAGAAGAAAATAAAAATAATAAAAAATCAACAAAAAGTTATTTATATGGTCCTCCAAAACGGTGTTGTTTTATAAGGCTAGTTCAGATCCCAAAACAGAAAAAGAAAGCATCAAGCTTCAAGAGACACCACAAGGGAAGGAGAATCGTGAGCCAAGTTAGGGCTCACCAAACGATTTTTTTTTTTGCGTCCAGACGAACCTGGAACATTTCAAGGGACTGAGTTGATTTTGATATCAGATGAAGGGCTTAAGAGACCGTAAGACCTACAGCTCTTATCACCGACAAAGCTATCTAAGTAATAAAACACACTAAGAAGACCGCTGAAGGCAAAAAAAAAAAAAAAAAAACTCACGCATCAATGAAAAAGCCAAAGAAAAAATGAAGGTTCCTTATGTCTTTGCCTTCTTATTAATTAGTGATTTTTGTGAGAATTTCAAGTATCGTAAATTTATTAAATTTGATTCAAATTTCTTTTTATTATTTTCTATTAAAAAATAAAACTAAATTTCTTCACTCAATTCTACTATACTCACCCTATCCGTGCCAACCTAAAACTAAGCTGAGCCCAGTTGAGAGCAGGGTGACGAACATGTATCTCTGAATTTGAGATGGGTTACCCTTTAGCCCATTTGTCAGCAAGAATTGGGTTCGTGTTGGATTGTCAACAGGCTTTTGAATTCCTCGCCGGCATCGCCTTTTTCAACTGCCTGAAACCTTGGAGTGGACTCTTCTGGATGATATACATATACACATTTCCAGCCAAAATTAGCTTTCTTTATTAGCTTGGAAATGGCAATGGCAAGATCGATAACGCTAAAAGCAGTGAGTACCGGACTATGGAGTCTAAACCAGAGTCGCTCCCGGAGTTTGCCCAACGCCCAAACCTTGAGGGCGTTGTCGACCATCATGTCTCCGCCTTCCAAAGCAGTCGTCTACGAGCACCACGGCCCATCTGACTCCGTCACCAGGTCCAAATTTACAAATTTAGTTATTATTTCCCCCCTTTTTATTGCTTATTGTTGTATTGATATAGAATGGTAGAGCTATCCCCAGTAGAAGTGAAGGGGAATCAAGTTTGCGTTAAAATGTTGGCTGCTCCCATTAATCCCTCTGATATTAACCGTATTGAAGGTTTGTGCTTTCTTTTCCAACTTGGCTTTTTGTTCTTTTGATTAAGAAACCTTGATTTTTGATTACTCGAATTGGGTAGTTTTAGATTATAATAATGAGGATAAATCTCAAATTTACGCAACTTTGAGTTAATGTGGTGCATGAACTTTAATATGGGATAATTATAAGCATGAAGTTTTGATTTTGGTTTAGTTGTACCATAAAACTTTGCTTTTAATTCAATTTTTCACTTTTAAAAATAAATAGATGCATCTATGTGAAGGTAAAATGGTTGTAGTGGAATGTGAAAATTGAATCAAATCAAAATTTCGTTTATGCAATTGCGCAAGATCGAAGTTCATATATATTTTTTTATGAACATTTGTAAATAAAAAGTGATTTTTTGATGTATAGGAGTATACCCTGTGAGGCCACAAGTGCCTGCAGTTGGAGGCTATGAAGGTGTTGGGGAAGTATATTCCGTTGGTTCTGCAGTTAAGGGTCTCTCACCGGGTGATTTGGTCATTCCGTCTCCACCCTCCTCTGGTTTGTTCTTTGCACCTTCTGCTATGCCATTGTTATTTTTACTTCGAGTGCCTTGTGTTTAGTGATTGGTAATCCAACATGTTTTTTCTGGTTTTGTATCTTCGATTTTAACTGCTGAAGCTCATACATAAAGCACTTTTAAGTTGGAATGTGAGAAAAATTTCTGTTAAAAAAAGTTTGGATGGGGAAGTTTAGAATGGCTAGTGGGTGCTATTGCACTTAGTGTAGGAGATTTAACACCGGAGATGTGGTTGAATCTATTGGATTAAAAAAGAATTAGGAGAGGCTATTTTCTACTTATTAAGAGTTGAAACTTGCAAGCTGCTGGATTTTCAGTTTTCTCATTTACATTTGTTGAAGATTCTTACTTTTTTTCAACATCCCATCTTCAATGTTACAAAATTTGTTGAAGCTCTTTCATTTTTCTCATTTGTATGCCAAATAATGGAAGGACGAGTTTTTAGGCTTATTTTCATTCTTCTTGAATGCTAAGGTCAATTGAAAATTATTGTCAGGAACATGGCAAACTTATGTCGTCAAAGACCATGATATGTGGCACAAAATCAGTAAAGATTCACCAATTGAATATGCTGCAACCATTACTGTTAATCCTTTGACTGCTTTAAGGATGCTTGAAGATTTCACAACTTTAAGTGCAGGTACTACTGTAGATGTGGTATTTAACAATGTTCAAGCCTCTATCACATGCTCTTCTTGATTATTCTTGTACGGACAGGGGATTCCATCGTTCAAAATGGGGCCACCAGCGTTGTGGGGCAATGTGTAATCCAGCTTGCAAGATATTGTGGCATCCATAGCATTAACATTATCCGGGACAGGTGCTGTACTTAGCTTCTTGTAGGTATCTGAGCGCCTTTTTTCGTTGCACTTGGATATTTTGTTAATTCGGAAGTTGCTGTCATCGACTGCGAACATTTTTTAGTTAAACTATTTAATTCATTTTACTTCTTTTATCTTTTAGGGTTTTTAATTTGATTTGTGTAATTTTTCCGGTGCATATTTGTTTACCATCCTCTGCTTGCTTTAGGGCCGGATCGGATGAAGTAAAAGAAAAATTAAAAGCTCTTGGCGCTGATGAAGTATTTACCGAGAGCCAACTAGAAGTGAAGAATGTTAAGAGCCTTCTGGTACATCATTAATGGGACATAGTATAGTTTATTGTGGGGAGATCTTTGATCTTCATCATATGGATTTCATGTTATTAAAGTTGCTAGATATTGATTTTTTTTTCTGTTCACCCATCTTTTCCATTTGATTTGTTATTGTCATGATAGTCAAATATACCTGAACCTGCTCTGGGATTGAACTGCGTCGGTGGAAATGCTGCTTCTTTGGTTCTCAAGTTCTTAAGGTCTGATAGCCTCCCCTTGTAAAGTATTGAGGACCTTGGACATTTTTCTTGTCATAAGAATCTAACTTCCCTTGGCATGAAAAATTTCAGGCAGGAGGGAACTATGGTAACATATGGTGGAATGTCAAAAAAGCCTATCACCGTACCAACTTCCTTGTTCATTTTCAAGGTAACGAAGGATTAGCCCTTTTCTCTATATTGTTGCTCAGCGATGTGCCACTGTTAGTTATCATCAATCCAAGTACTGCTCATTTTCACAAGAAATAAAGAGCGGTGGCTTCTATGAAATAATGCATGTTCTCCACCCATCTGCAGGACCTTTCCTTGAGAGGATTCTGGCTACAGAAATGGTTAGGTGCCGATAAAGCAAAAGAGTGCAGAGATATGGTCAATTACCTTCTACGCCTGGCACAAGAGGGGAAGTTGAAATACGAGTACGTACGATCTTCTCATACTCTATATTGCTTGCCGTTATGTTATTCGATTATCCCGTATGTAAAACTGTTTTGTGCACTTTACTTTTTTCATAGGATGGAGTTGGTTCCATTTGACAATTTTCATACTGCATTGGACAAGGCACTAGGGAAACATGGGAGTCAACCAAAACAAGTGATAAAATTCTAAATCTTTGCATCTTTCTTCGTCAATTTTGAAGGTGCTACTCTATGTATTTATTTAAAATGGATTTCCATTTACAATCAGTGAGAGAATCTGAATGCCCGGAATAGCAAACAACAATAATAATTAGTATTATGTGGATTTTTAAGCTTTTAATGCTCTGTTTTTATCATTTTCAGCTTAACATTGAGAGGTTTAGGCTTAATTAAGCATTTGTTATTATTGTTTGGAAAAATTCAATTTGAAAAAAAAAATCGTTTGAAATGAGAAATTCGTGTGAAATGTGAGATTTTTTTCGTAACATCATGTTGATTGTTGAAAAATGATACTGTTAGCGTTAGATACTGGTAATTGAATAAATTAAGGGTAAAATATACAAATGATCATTAAACTATTTTGAGAAAATAATTTAAATTATAATTTTATTAGTATTTCAGTCTCAATTGTTAGGATTTAAATGAGTAAGTACATTTGGCCCGTTGGTCAAATTATTTTGTTACCTCGTATTTTCCTTCCTTCTCCCTCCCCTTTAGTAGGATTAGGATTAAATTTAGTATTTGTTAAAAAAATTGTCAGGATTCAAATTTTGGTATGCTCAATAGAACAGTTAGATTGAGTGTGTCGCCTCTATCATATACATTTATAGTATTTTATCCAAATTAGTCATTTACTAACAAAATTTTAATTCCTTCTAACAAATTAATCGTTGATTACTCATCTAAAAATGAAATCAAGGAAAGAAAAGGAAACGAAGATCCGGAATCGAATCTGACTCTCTAGATCCAATGGAATTCATTTATTTTCCTTAACCCAACAGCAATAAAGCTTGCATGTTCAGCTTTTATTACATAAAATCAGAAGAGATCGTAAATCAACAACCATTTAGGTTAGCTTTACCAAGCCGTCGTGGAAAATAGTGTTGAAGCTAATCGATTCATGGGGAGGAAGCGCGATGCCCAATTCCTCTTCCCTGCTCTCCGAAATCGAGAACGAAGAAACAGACCCGAACGATGCAATGTTACAGAACTCTATTTTCCTCGGTCTCCCCCACCCAAAATCCGACGTATACATTCCAAATTTCGGCGATGATGTAACAAAGACGCTATCTTTAATCATCTTGATTATTTCAACCACTTTTGCCCACGACGCTTCTGCATCCTTGAACGGCTGTTCCTGGAATTCCATGATTTCTCTTCCGATCGCAGTCGCAGCCACCAGAACCCCATTTTCTCTTAATAACTCACTCTTCTCAGCCGCTGTCATGCGTAGTAAAACGCAGTTCCCGCAGTTCCCGAAGTCGGTGGAGATTGGAGTAACGACCTATTTTCTATGATAACTTAAAAAATTTCGATCATCGTGCAGCCATTGAGCCTCATCTTACTGCCGACTCGGCATCTCAATTTTCGAGCCTTAACGGTAGCCGGTAAGAACTCATCTTTCTAAATCCTAGTCTTGATTTGTGTTAAACCCTTGAATTGAATTGAATTAAACATATTTACAATTTACATAGCAGTAGGAATTCTCTTTTTCTGCGTTTATTGTTTATTAATTTATTATTATTATTATTATTATTATTATGTTACTAATCGATTGGAGTTTTGGTATAAATTTTTATAATTTAAATATTTTAATGTGATTGTTGAGGTATTAACGAGTGAAATATTTTATTGTTTTCTAGAAACGGGGTGAAAAACTTCTAAAACTCGATATGGGCAATCGAGTTCCTTAAGCTTAGTTCTGCTCTAGATCTGAGGGATGGTTATAAATTATTTTTCATTGATGATATATGCAAACTTGCAAATAAATTTTATCCAGAAGACTTCACGGAGCAAGAAATGTTGCACCTGAATGTTCAATTAGAACATTCTGAGTTAGAAGCTAGAGGGAGCCTTGAATTGAGAAAGGCATCAACAATTTCAGAACTTTATCAAGTGTTAGCAAATACTCAAAAGTCAACTATTTATCATCTTCATGATCGACTTGTTCGTCTTGTTTTAACTCTTTCAGTTTCTACCGCGACTACAGAGCGTGCTTTTTCAGCGATGAAACTAGTGAAGACTCACTTGCGTAACAAAATGGATGATGAATTTTTGTCGAGCTACTTAATAACATATATTGAGAAGGAAATTGCCCGTGATTTATCTATAGATTCTCTTATTGATGATTTTGATCTAATAAAAGAGTGTCGTGCACAATTCTGAATGCCTACTTTTGATAAGTAAGAAGATCTCATTTGTGATATTTTGTAGCTTCGTAATTATTACTTCTCTTAGAAATTATTTTTAATTTATTCTTAAGTATTTCAAGAGTTAACTTATAACTCTAGTTTTTATAGTTTAAGTTTTATTGATTTATAATAGGTAAAACTCTAGCACATTGGTGCAAATTATAAATCATCGTTGTTTGAGAACGAGGAAGAACATTATTTGATGTGTGTATTTATCTCACTAGTTACTATAGTTGTTATTCTACATTGACTTATGTTACTATAGTTTTACGATATATAAAAATTCGTCCTATAGCATAAAATTCTGTGTCTGTCTCTGAGTTCGCCCCCTACAATAAAATCATGCGTATGTCCCTGGTGGCCCCCAAGGTTAACACATTCTTCCAAATATCGTACACCTGAAGTGAGGAAGTGAAATTCGCTTGGTGTTGCTATCTTCGAAGAAAACAGGAAGGATCAAATATTTTCAGTGTGTGAAACAATAAATTTTGAGCTCTCTATTTATAAGGCAAAAGTAGAGACAAATCAGTAAATATTAAAGGAATCGATTATCGTAAAAATCTCAACCCCTTCTAATATTTACTATATTTAGAAATAAAATCTTATTTAAAATAAATAAGATTATTTATTTGTATTATCCAACAATTAACTCTTATAAATAAAGAGAGGGTAAAACAGGACATATGCGAAACCACACGAATTAGGAAAAGGAAACCGATATCTAGAAATTGCTAAAGCTAATCAGATAACCAATAAAAAATCTTATGAACTCAAAAGAGTGTTTTAATAGAAAAGGTTGTGCGCTTTTATCTATATTATCCGAATTTGAATAATTATTTTATGGATATAAGTGAATTTATTTAACTATTTTCATTTATTGGTGCGAAGGAACATTTAATATCCCATGTAATCGGCCTAATCTCAAAATAATCCTCACCATCGAAGTTTAATTTAGGTTTTGCTTGATTGAGTGGAAAAGTAGAGAGGAAAGAAGAAAAAATTAGAATGAAAATAAATTTAAGAGTTGTTTGGTAGAGTGAAAAATCAGAAGAAAAGAAAATAGGAGGAGATATAGTGTTTCAATAGCTTCTGCTATAGTTTCCGTCATATAGAATGAAAAACTAAAAGAAAAAATTTTTTTTTATTATTTGGTACAATGAAAAAAATCTTTAAATCGCTCTTCAGGAGGATGAACCGCACGCCCAAATCCCATGCAAACTTGATTCCATGAAGAGCTGCCATAGCTTCCGCCATGCAGATCGAGATAAAACAGTGATGTTTTTCTAGTGCATGCACCCATTATTTGACCCATCTCATCTGTAGCTAGTAGCTACAACCCCCGGAAATGCTTTACTATTTGTAGGGGAACAAGGGATAGACCGAGGAGTATTGGAAGGTGTAATCAATCATTTTTATCTAATCTCTAAGTAACATATTAATATATTAGTGCATGATTACATATATGTGTGTGCGTGTATATGTTATTAATATTACATAATGATATATGTGTGAATGTATGCATGGTGCATATATTTATGTGGTGTATTACGTACCTATTAATATGTGTATGACATGGTTATATTTATGTTAGGAGTATCGTATAATGTATGTTAGTATATGTGCATGTATGAGTAGGTTTATATATGTTTGCATGTATATATTATTAATGTCCTTGTTATTATCGAATGTATACGAATGAGTGTTGCATGTATTATTATTAAGTGTATTTACGTGTGAATGTATTTCATCACAATTGTATGTATGTATATGTAAGTATGTATGTGTATGTATTTACTATTATATTAATATATTATTAGTAATATGTATGGACAAATTTGAAAATAATAGAAAAACCCACATAAATTAAATGTCCATATTATTACAAAATCCATAAATTACAAGGCCCGGTTGGCCCAAGCCCAAAACCCCAGCTAACCCTAATTACTCTATCTTTGCGCAGCCGACCAGGAGCCGTTGGATCAAAATGTGGATCCAACGGCCACGATCAAGGAAGGAAAAATATCTAGTTGGCCGCGTGAACTACACGTTTGGACGGTTCGAATGCCACACGCGCGTCCGATCCACGCGCGGACCCTTTGATATCCCACGCGTGCGTGAGTCCCACGTGCTATAACCCCTCGACTGCTGAGCCCCACGTGTCACGATCTGGAGCCGTTTCACCGATCGAGGTTTCATCTAGACCGTGCATCCTTCAAGCCATCCCGACCGCTAGATCGAATCTGATCCAACGGCCGAGAACGCCTCTGGCCGAAGACATCTCCCCCACACCGCTACCATGCTTCCACCATGTCGGCCTCCAACCACCGCGTTCAGATATATCAGAACAACACAAAAAAGAGGCGATGTCAGTATCAGTCCAGATCTAAAATATTTTACATTACTTGTTACCAAACCAAAAAAGAGAGTGATATATGTATGAAACAAGTAATTGTAAAGCAGTCAAGTTGTAATCAGAGAGAAAAATAGAAAAGAAAAGCACAAAGTTTTCAGTGGTAACGCTCTTTCTTTTTTTTCTTACTTCTTTGCATGCATAAAAAAAATACGCAGTAATAACAAAAAGAGAGGGATGTAGAGTTGTTACCTTCGTCGTCGATGGATCTCCCCTCACCAGTGACAAGCCTCTTCGGCTTCCCCAAGCTGAACATGGTGAACTGAAGGGAGTGGGAGGTCCCTTTTGGTTTCATTTTGATTAAACATAAACAAAGAAAAAAAAATTCGTTTCGTATTTACTTAGATCTAGGCAAAAGGGTGAGTCCTAGTGTAAATCTAAGTTCATATTCGGGTTCGGTTTGGAAAGAGGTCAGTTTTGGGGTGTTTCTTTTGGTTCACCGACGCCGGCTAGCGGCGGCCGGCGGTGGAAGAGACGGCGAAAGGTCGCCGATTTCTGGGTTCATCATAGGTTTGGGAGGTTGAGTTGAGAGAAAAGAAGAAATGAAAGGGTTATTATAAAACTGATTTAAGGAAAAATGAGAAAATTTGGAATCGGACTGAAAAAGGGGTTTTATAGTTATTTTATTTTGTGAAATGGGTAAATTCGGAAATAAATCCCCCCGCGTTTTTGATATTTTCATTTCTGTCTCGCCGCATGGGATATTTACAATTCCAGTCCCCCTTATATTCTAAAATCTTGCAATCCAACCCCTGAATCAAATTGAATCAGTTTTTAAATGGCGAAATTACCTCACCAGTCCCACCGTGTTTTTGAAATTTTCATTTCAAGTCTCCCCTTGGTCCAATTACAGTTTTAATCCTTTCAAATTCGGTTCAGCTTGCATTTTCGTCCCTAAATTGCATACTATTGTCTTTTAATTTCTGTTTCTTATGTTTATTTCTTTTCATTTCAGCCCTGTTCCATATTTAAATATTCATGTTCGTTTATTATGATCGTGTATGTTGATGTAGCCTTTTGTCTTTTCATATGTCTCTCGTACATGCTTTGTATTTTTATGTTTACATGTATATATGTGTTAAGTTTATGGTGGTTATATGTTTTTATGTTTTTATCTGATCTGTTGTACCGCACATATTCGATTAATATTTTAGTTGGCTCGAACACAACATGTTTTATATTTTAGCATGTATTGCATGTTTTCTTTGCTTTTAGGCTACGTGTTAGTATATTTTCTTGGTCATGTATAATGCCATGTTCTACATATGTTAAAATGTGTCTTATTGTAATATGTATATCTTCTTGTAATATGTTTTTGTTTCATGCATTGTTATTGTGCTATGTTAGGTTTATTTTTAGTTACGAGTAGGAGTAATCTGTATGCATGTATGTTTTAGATTAGTATTTTATTTATGTTCGATTATTAGTTTATTATGTTAATATTTATTTGCATTGTATTTAAATTATTTGTCATGTTTTATATTTTGTTCACTAAGTTTGCATAATGGGATATATAATGTCAATGCGATGCCCTTTTATCCGAGCGTAAACGGGGCCAGTATCAGGCGTAGTGATAGTGGTTGGGCGTTTACTCTCGGATAACGGGGCCTTTAAAATTTATTCGCAATTATAACCGAATTTTAAACTAATCGTCACTTTAACCAGGAAAATCCAATATTAATAAAGCGATAATTATTAAAGTACCAATTTTGGGCGGTGTGGGGGTGCTAATCCTTCTCCATCCGTAACCGACTCCCGAATTCAAAGTTTTTGAATCTCTGGTTTTATGGTGTCCGGCCTACCTAAGTGGCCGGTGGCGACTCCAATTTTTAATAAAAATGCAGTTTTTTAAAACCCCGCGGAATAAACGTTTTATATCCGAAAAATCACAAACACTTCGAAACCCACTTTTTTAGCGAATAGGACATCGCTACAAATGGCGACTCCGCTGGGGACTTATTTTTTGTTTTTAACAAAAAAAAGAGAGTCAAGCTTTTTAAAATAATTACCGCTTTATTAATATTAGAAATTCCGAGTTAAAGTGACTATTAAATTAACATTCGGTTATAATGGCGCGTTTATTTTAACGCATTTAAAATATGGCATATAAACCCGTTTTTTTAAGTGGGGGAAAACGCTAATGCTTTCGTGGAGATATCATTCTCCTGTATGGGCCTAGCAAGTACCTTCGGGGCTCGAGTACCTTATGCTTTCGTAAGGATATCGTTCCTTCGTACGGGCATAAGCGAATGGGTCCCCCTGAATTGAACCCGGTTTAAAGGAGCCTATAATGGGTGATGATCGGGGGCCTTGCTACTCTTAGTAGAGGACAATATGGACAATTTGGGTACCTCCTAGAACCAAGACTACATGTAGAGAATACATAGAAACCTACCCCTTTAGAGCCATGCAGATAACCTTAGGTTTTAGACGGGATAAATAGGGTTGTTTTATGTGTTTATTCTGTTTAATTTTGTCCTTTTATTTATATATTTATTAATTTTATCTGCATTGACTTGTTTTCTTTTCGCTTTCTTTTTTTTTTTCATACATCATACATTTGCATCACATAAAGGTACTGGATCAAGTGGTTTGCCCAATCAGAAAGTCTTTCACCATGGAAAAAATGTGTCTTAGGAAAGAAGAGCTTAATTTGTCAGTCAGACATTGGTCAGAGGTCAACTAGAAAGCCCAAGGGGCCAGTTCGCCGAACGAACGCGTAATAACAGGGTACACCTATGTGAGTCTCCAACAGAACAACTTATGGGATCTTCAAAGCATTTGGGAAAGATGGGACCGAAGATTATAGGACTTGTTCTGCGATAGTTATGGCGACATTGCACAACTGTTATATGTTCGGGTTAACCAGCCTCTGCTCCGAGCTATTTTTCAGTTCTGGAATCCTGTCTTTTGCTGCTTCACCTTCAATGGGCAGGACATGATGCCTACAGTAGAAGAATACACTACTTTACTTAACCAGAAGAACATTCAGGAAGATTGGATATACGCGAAGCCTCTGAGGAATCAGAATTACACTTCGAAGCTCAAAACCTTTGCAGGAATGAGTGACGATTGGGTTAATGGCCTGCTTCAGCTCCGAGAAGACAATACAGTCTTTGCATGGGAAATTATTCGGGACATCATACCGACACATCCAGACGAGGCAAAGAAGATAGACCTATTCGCCTTAGGAATATATGGCTTGGTGATCTTTCCGAGAGTACTTGGGAACATTGACATAGCCATTCTGGACTTGTTTGAGCGTGTGAAACGGAAAGCAAACCCAGTACCAGCAATCTTGGCCGAGACCTTCATTTCTTTAAATGCTAGCCGGAAGCATGAATAAGGACGTTTTCGAGGATGTGTACAGCTGTTACAGGTGTGGATTCAGAGTCACATGTGGAAGACGCCGACAAGGGTCCTGTCGGGGATATCCTTCCAAGGTTTTTCGCCTTTACGGGAGTACTTAGCAAAAGAATGGTGAGAAGACTTGAAAACAAAAATGTGGACTAGTTTCTTCAGGAACATTCAAGACGAAGACATAGTATGGAGGGTCTCATGGCTCGGCAAAGTTAATTACTTTTTATACAGTTGTGGTGATTTCAACTGGCTGATGATGTTGGGATTGCACGGAGGGATTGCTTGTGCTCCGTTTTTGGTGTCTCGACAGTTCGGGTCACGACAGTTCATTCCCAATACCGTCGGGTTAAGCCAAACTGAATTTCTTTTCAAATGGGAGTTCAAAGGAAAAGTTCAAACTATCATGAGGGCTTGGGACCATTGTTATCGGATCAGGGTGGAAGGAGACACCGAGCACATGACCACCCCAGACTACGATCTTTGTAGACGTTTGAGGGTTAATAATGTGATTCTTGAATCTGATCAAGGACCAGCGGTGTCGCTTGAGGAGCTTACAAGGGTGGTACCGTCTGAAACTGGCATCTTACGGAATGAACTCGAAGAAATTAAAAGGAAAATGGACACCCAACAGACTTAACATACGAGTGAGCTCTATAAGGCAAGCTTAGAGGTCGACGAACGGGATGGGATCATTAGGCAGTTGAAGAAATTAAATGCGGATTTGAGCGACAAGAACGCTCTTTACCAAAAGGATGCCCTTCTACTACAAGCGAAAATATAGAAGGTCAGCCGAAGTCAGTTCATAGTCGTGGAAAAAGAAAGAATGGATGGTATCCGTTTGGTGGAAGAAGAACGAGAAATCAGCAAGAGGGCAATCGAGAAGGAGATAGAAAGCTGCCAGTTGGCTATTGAGGAAGAAAGTCAGTTCTCCAAGAAGGCCATTGACCGAGAAAAGGAAAGAATCATGCAAGAAATTAGCAAGGGAAAACAAGCAATTAATCACGAGAGAGAGAACGTCACCGTATGGAAAAGAAAGCCTATGAGTAGTCGGAATAGACTGTTAGAGATACAAAAGTTGTACGATGACACTATCCTAAGTCTGGGTCAAAGCCGAAGTCAGAATGATGAATTGAAAGAAAAAGGTGGTAGAAGTAGAATACTCTATTCGAACGTACTGCAAGAGAAATGGCTTCATTGAGCTACAAGAAAGAGAGCGCGAAGTAGGCATGTTACGAGCCCGAATTAAGTCCCTTGAAACAACTGTTGAATATTATAAGGAAAGAATTAATGTATTCGAGGAGGCTACAGCCGGAGGGAACACTTATTGGCAAAGGAGACTGCGTGACGCTGCCCGGATGGTACAAGATAGGGACCAATATTACGCAAACCTGATGGTGGACATACAGCGAGTCGCCAGCATGTGAATGATTTGGCCATCGAGGCCGAAACACTTCGACCTTTCGTATGCCCAGAAATGGAAGAGGCTCCCAAGTTCATCAAGTTGGTCAGGGCGATTGGAAAATTAGGAGATAGAGCTAGGGCTTATCTATAGGGCTTTGTGTTGTAATTAGCACTCTTTTGTATTAGGGATCTTCATTTTGTAATATGGACTTTGTTGTAATTTAGACCCCTTTAATTCTCATGGAAGTAGTTCAAAAGGGTGATTACCAGCGGAATCAATACCTTATCTACATACATTCTTGCATTTCATCATGACATTCACATCATTATACATGCATTTATTTTTCTTGCAACCATATTAATGTTATGAATATTGTGGCAGTGTGTGAAAATAGAAGTTAACCCGTAATCATTCATCATCTATACCTTACCCGATTACAAATCAAGCTCATGGAAGACAGGATAATCAGTCTAGAAAGGGGGCAAAAAGAGCTCGAGGCAAGGCTTGAAGAGGCTCAAAGAAGCTTCAGTGACCAGATTGCTCAATCACAAGCGTCGATAATATCCGACATAACCGTATTGTTGGCTAAAAGTCTTGGAAAGAGAGTTGAAGGAGAAACCGTTCAAGAACCAGAAGGTACCCCAGTTCACTATAAGGTTCAACCAGCTGTGCCGAATCCGACTAGCAAGGTGTATATCGACCCTGCAGGAATGTCCGCTAGTCTTCAGATAGGGGCACATGAAACTCAACCCCTCGACACTGAAGCACTCTATGAAGAGGAGGTGCCAGACCTGAATGTGGTCAAAAGGATCAGGACAGAAGTGGAGAAAAGTGGGAGGAAAGGTTTCGCCTCATGGAGGAAAATTTAAAACGTTACAAGCTATGGAAGAGTCAGGAAATGACGCTAGTGACCTAAGTCTGGTATCTGATCTTGTCTTACCGCCAAAATTTAAAACGCCAGAGTTCAACAAATACGATGGAACCACGTATTCTTCCACGCACATAACAATGTACTGTCGAAAGATGGCGGCCTACCTTAAGGACGAGAAGCTACTGATCCACTGTTTCCAAGACAGTCTAACTGGAGCGGCGTTACGGTGGTACACCCAGTTGAGCAAGGTAAATGTCAAGACATGGAAAGATCTGTCAAGAGCATTCATTGAGCAATATAAGCATGTAACAGATATGACCCCCAATAGAATTATGTTGGAAAATATGGGGCAAAAGTCCAACGAAAGTCTACGACAATATGCTCAAAAGTGGCGGGAAGTGGCCGCCCAAATTCAGCCACCCCTCTCGGAACATGAAATTACGCTGTTATTTGTTAATACTTTGAATGAGGCTCTTTTCGATCGCCTCATTAATAACACAACACAGTGTTTTGCTGATTTGATTAGGACTGGGAGTCCCTTGAATTGGCAATTAAGAGTGGTAGAATTGATAGCGGGGAAGGATATCAAAAATACAGCAAGAAGAATGAAATAAATGCCACTAGCACTTACACCACCCCGAAGAATTTTACGGTCTCACAGCCACAAGCACTTGTGGGAAAAGCACAAAACTCGAATCAAAGAGAAGAAAGAACCTCCAGAAAAGAAAAAGAGAGGAAAACTTTTACTCCCCTACCCGTTCCGTACTCGGAGCTTTACTCCCAGTTGTACGAAGCAGACCTGGTCCGTCCATACATCGTTACTCCTTTCAAGCTGCCATTCCCTTCTTGGTATAACCCGAACGCGCATTGCGACTATCACGGCGGTGCCCCTGGACATCCCACCGAGAACTGCCTTGCCTTCAAAAAACTTGTGCAGAACTTAATTGATTCTGGGATATTGAAGTTCGAAGAACCAAGTGTAGCTACTAACCCGTTACCTAATCATGAGAACAAAGGAGTAAATGTTATTGAAGAATACTTTACCAGGAAGATTAAGGATGATGTGTCAGAAATCAAATCTCCTTTGCGGTGGGTATTTCAACAATTATGCATGGCCCGTGTGATCGACAAAGGCATGATAATAAGGCAGAATGGATGTGAAGTGTATTGCGAATTCCATCAGGACGAAGGGCATGACATCCAAAAGTGCGATGAGTTCAAGAAATTGGTACAACAATTGATGAATGAAAAGCAAATAGAATTCTCCGAAGAGCCCATGGGAAAGAAGGGGTCGGACGTACATATGACGGATAGCCCCAAATACGGGAAGGATAGACCTTTTATCATCTCTTCCAGGCCAGGGAATGCAGGTGCCTCCCAAGGAGAAACCACCAAGATAAATCCCAAGATCATCATTTCAGCACCATCCCTGTTCCCATTCAAGGATATGCGGCAAACTCCCTAGAGCTATGCTATAAATGTAACCACGCTAGAAAAGCTAGAATATGGTCAGGTAAAAGAGCCTACGCTAAAAGACGAAAAAAACAAGAGTGAGGTGAATGTTGATGAGGTGGGCCATTTCACGAGGAGCGGCATATGTTATTCCTCTGAGGCTTTGAGAGCAGCTGAAGCGGTCAAAGATAAGGGAAAGAATACAACAGTTAGCCCCATGCGGATATTGGTGAAGAACTTTCCCCAAAGATGAATGAGCCGATGGTGAGGCCCAAGTGAAAGAATTTCGAAGTTCTTGAGACATAGCGAGTACATCGTAGTGGAACAATTACGAAAGCAACCGCCTAGGATCGCAGTGCTGGAGTTGCTCTTGAGTTCAGAAAGGCACCGTGAGGCACTATTAAAAGTACTAAATCAAACTTTTGTGCCCCAGGATATTTCTGTGACAAATCTGGGCAGGATAGTGGGGCATATCACTGCCTATAATAATATAACATTCAGTGATGATGAGATCCCCGAGGGAGGAATGGGGTCCACCAAAGCCCTTAACATCACAACCCACTGCAAAGGGTATGTAGTACATGGGGTACTGATTGACAACGGGTCAGCATTGAACGTGTTGTCTATGGTGACCTTGCAGAAACTACCAATAGATGGTTCTCACCTAAATCCCTGCCACAATTCCATAAGAGCCTTTGACGGTACACAAAGAGGAACAATGAGAAAAATTGAGGTGTCTTTATTGATCAGACCGACTGAGTATGTGATTGATTTTGTGGTAATGGACATAAAACCATCTTTGACTTCTTATTGGGAAGACCATGGATCCACTCCATGAAGTTGTCCCCTCATCATTACATCGTAAATTAAAATTTGTAGTCGAAGGCAAATTGGTCACGAGAGGGCCGAGCAGAAATTGTTGCTTGGTGACATCGGATGCCCCATATATTCAAAATGACGAGGATCTTTGCAGAATGCTCTTTTCGAGCATTAGAGCTAGTGAATGCCACATTTGTCGCAGAGGGAAGTCGGATCCTCTATCCCAGGTTATCTAATTGTACCAAGATGATCGTCGTGAGAAACTTTGGGCGAGGAGCCAAAATAAGAAGAGGATTGGGGAAGAAATTACAAGGGAGCCTAAGAGCCAAAAGTATGATAACCAAGAAAGACCGTTTTGGGCTGGGTTACAAACCAAGTGTCCAACAGAGAGAAAAGAGTAATACAAGAGAAAAAAAAGAGCAAAGAAAAACCAGATTTAAAGGAGAAGACATTCCGTGGAGACCAATGTCCTTTCCTAGTTTGAAAACCACTTTTGTCTCTCGGAGGATTCTACCAACCAGGTCAAGAGGTTGAAGAGGCAATTAAGGAAAATGACGTACTTAATCAGGAGGAGACATTCAATGAATCACTTGAAGGGATGTACATCAACATGATAGCTGGAAAGGGCCAAGGCAGCAAAGTGTTGACCAACATCCGCCCTGTCCCGGGGAAACACTTGATAACTGGAGCTGCATTGATCTACCTGTGGTTTTTAGGAATAGATCAGAGTAATGCTCCGAATCAACCTTTTGTTTTGCCCATAAACAATAGGGATCTTTTGTATAGGGCACATATGTTAACTTTTTTGTTGAAATGAAAATATCCCCGTTTTCCTGAATGACCAACATTTCATTTATTCCATTCATGCATTCTTCATGTTCATTCCCTTCATATAAAGCCATCATCTTCCCAATACAATTCATTCTTATTTAATGTAGGTCGCTCATGATTGACTATATGAATGATACCGGATCTAATCCCGGAGTGAATTTTGAATGTCCTGAGATCTCAGAGGGAATTGAGGAAAAAGATGATGAGATAGAATGTGAGGTCCCGGAAGAGTTGAAGAGAATGGTGGCCAACGAAGAAAGGCAGATCATGCCCCACCAAGAAGAAACAAAAGTTGTAAACTTGGGGAATGAAGAAGAGAGAAAAGAAGTAAAAATAGGGACGACGTTTTCCTTGAAAACCAAGCACGAACTGATAGCCCTACTTTAGGAATTTAAGGATATTTTTGCTTGGACCTATCAAGATATGCCAGGATTGAATACTGACATAGTGGTGCATAAATTGCCAACAAAACCGGAGTGCAAACCAATACAGCAAAAACTTCGGAGAATGAGACCAGACATGTTTTTAAAGATCAGAGAAGAGGTAAAAAAACAATTTGACGCTGGTTTCTTGGAGGTAGCCAAATACCCCGAATGGGTTGCAAACATCGTACCAGTACCAAAGAAGGATGGGAAAGTTCGTATGTGTGTAGATTATAGGGATCTAAACCGAGCCAGCCCTAAAGACAACTTTCCCTTACCACATATCGACACGCTGGTTGACAACACCGCAGGACATTCATGGACAACTCTTCAGGGTACAACCAGATAAAGATGGACTCTAACGACATGGAGAAAACTACATTCATAACCATGTGGGGCACTTTTTGTTTTCGGGTGATGCCTTTTGGGCTCAAGAATGCAGGGGCAACGTACCAAAGAGCAATGGTGACTCTTTTCCATGACATGATGCACAAAGAAATAGAAGTATATGTGGATGACATGATTGCCAAGTCCCGAACAGAGGAGGAGCACCTACAAAACTTGATAAAACTATTTCAAAGACTACGGAAATACCAGCTGAGGCTTAATCCTGCCAAGTGTACCTTTGCCGTTATTTCTAGAAAACTCTTAGGGTTCGTGGTAAGCAGAAGAGGGATTGAGATCGATCCAGATAAAGTGAAAGCCATACAGGATCTCTCACCACCCCACACTCAGAAGGAAGTTCGCAGTTTCCTGGGGAGGTTGAATTATATATCTCGTTTCATTTCCAAATTAACCGACCGATGTGACCCAGTCTTCAGACTTCTTAGAAAGAATAATCCTGGTGTGTGGGATGAGGAATGTCAAAGAGCCCTAGAAAAGATCAAAAGTACGACAAATGCTCCGATTTTAGTCGCTTTTGATGCAGATCGACCATTAATCCTCTACCTGACTGTCTTTGAGAATTCAATGGGATGTGTATTGGGGCAACACGATGAGTCAGGGAAAAGGGAGCAAGCTATCTATTACCTAGCGGGAAGTTCAATGATTATAAACGCGGTACCGTCAGTTTAGAAAGGTGTGTGTTGTGCTCTAGTTTGGGCTACCAAGCGGCTTAGGCGATATATGTTGTACCATACTACTTGGTTGATATCCAAGCTAGACCCATTGAAGTTCTTAATGGAAGCGCAAAGCACTAACGGGAAGGATGGCCTTTCGCGGATGCTCTTATCCGAATTCGATATTGTATACGTGAGCCAGAAAGCCGTAAAGGGGAGTGCCGTAGCAGATTTCCTAGCTAGTCGCGCTTCGGACGACTATGAGGCGTTGAACTTTAATTTCCCAGACGAAGACTTAATATGCATTACAACCGAGGAAGAGGTTTCAGATGATAAATCATGGAAGCTTTACTTGATGGAGCCTTTAACGCCGGACATGGGATAAGAGCCGTGCTAATTTCTCCTGAGGATGTCTATTATCCCTTCACCAGTAGATTAGAATTCTTCTGCACCAACAATATAGCTGAATATGAAGCTTGCGTTATGGGACTAAACTCAGCTATTGAAAGAAAGGTTAAGGAACTTCGAGTATTCAGAGATTCATCCTTAGTAATTTACCAATTGCGTGGGGAATGGGAAACGAGGGACCCGAAGTTGGTCAAATATTATGAATTGATTCAAGAGCTCACCAAGGAGTTCGAAAGGGTCGCTTCAATTACCTTCCCGAGAAGAAAATCGGATGGCGGGCGCGCTTGGCGACCCTCGCATCCATGTTTAAAACAAACACTTGGGCGAAATGAAGCCCATTAAGATGCAGACGTTTGAAAGGCCACATTCATTGTTGTAATGTGCGAGGAAGAGATTGATGGAAACCCATGGTACTATGACATCTTGCAATATGTCAAGCTTCAAAGTATCCGAAAGGGCAAATGACAACGACATAAAAACACTCGGAAAAATGGCAACATGATATGTCCTAGATGGGGATATCCTATATAAGAGAAGTCATGATCAGACATTCTTTGAGATGTGTGGATGCCCGAGAGGCGAAGGAGATTTTAGGTGAGGTACATGATGGGCTATGCGGAACGACGCCAACGGGTTGTCTATAGCCCGGAAAATTATGAGATATGGCTATTTCGGTTGACCATGGAGGGAGATTGTATCGATTACGCTAGGAAATGCCACAAATGCCAAATTTACGCTGACAAGATTCACGCGCCCCATCGCTTTTCTTTTACACCATGAATTGTCGTGGCCTTTTGCGGCGTGAGGCATGGGCGTCATCGGCGATTTATCCGAAAGCTTCCAACGGACACCGTTTCATTTTGGTCGCCATAGACTATTTCACTAAATGGGTAGAGGCATCATCTTACGCTAACATCACAAGG